>OY728131.1:394080054-395330054 GCA_963277665.1 Viscum album | reverse complement strand
TTCAATGACTACATGTTGAACCCAAAGAAATCGAAATTGGGTTAAAAAGTTCTCTTGACAGCCTAACGACATCACATCAGAATGAGCTGATGAGAGATAAAAAGTGTATCTCATCAGTTGGAAATAAAATTTACATCAATAAGGATATATGAGAACATATCCCAACATAACAATATGTAAATTAAAAGACCCAACAAAAGAAGTCTTTTAAAAAAAGAAGAGGGTGAAAGGTCCCCTTACCGACCTGGGTTACTTTCGAAAAGTACACCCCATTGAAGAAGTGTCATACAATGAATATGTAAATACCCATAAATGGAATTATATTAAAAAAGGAGTGTAATAATTGGTAGTACATAAACCACTCAAAGGAAATTGTGCAAAATGTAGCATAAATCTCACGGGAATAAAAGTGAGATGAAACATCTCTTACGGAAACTCGGCAGCCTAACGACGCCACTTAAAACTTCCAAAAAGGATTGATGAGAGGAAATAGGGTCTCTCATCATATGAACATAATATGTACATTGGGAGTAATATAAAATAACATCCCAGTCATAAGAAAGATGAGCTTAAAAGGAATGACATAAACGAGTGTACTTAAAAAAGAAAGAGAGGTGTAAGATCCCTTACCTCGGGTCCGACTTGACTCGATCGTTCTTTAATGTCCTGAATAATAAACATGAGTTAATTTATACTTTCTTAAGAACCTTTTCAAAGTTAATTATTCCTTTTATATCAATTATTGACATGTTATAAACATTATGTAATCATTTATGTTAATAATATTTGTTTTGCCGATATTTGGTTCTTAAGTCGAAAGTGGACTTCTTACAATTACATGTTGTTCGTGTGGTCAAAGGTTCTTTATATCCAGAATGAAATTCCTGATTTGGATATCATATATATCATATATATCCATCATATACATGTATTTATAATATTACATAATCATTTAGAGGTAAGAAATGAAATGCACCGTTCATGGAGACGGTAAGCCGTACGTACGCATAAACGCTACTTTCATTTCTTTGTCATATTAATGGAATTAAAACAAAATGAGAGGTATGTATATTTTAATTACAGAATTATATTAATCATTTATATTTATCATTCATCATATATATCCATTATATACATGTACTTATAATAGTACATTACATTTGGGGATAAGAAATGAAATGCACTGTTCATGGAGACGGTAAGCCGTACGTACGCATGAACGCTACTTTCATTTCTATCTCATACTTTAATGGAAAGAAATAATAATGATATAGAGGTATATAATAATTCCAGTATAACATCATATATAATAACATTAAATCCATCCCTTATACGTCCCACATATGGCATTAACGAATCACATCACTTTGAGGGGGCGGTAGTCCGCACTTCCTAAAATGAAGATATCGCGTATACCCATAATGGAAGCCATAAAGGTAAGGCACAAATGAAAAATACATAAGTATAAGTATAACATAAACATATTATATATCATATATAAAAATAGTTACATCATAATGGCCACCTTTGAAGGTGTTAAATGAGTATTGAACAATCATCTTTTCGGGAGGCAGAATTTTTCCATCCTCGGAAACCGTATGTTCTTTAACCATTTTATGTAGTTGTGTGAGAGTGTAGCTCGAATAAATCTTATAAAAACATCCTAGTATATTGAAGATACTGGTGTTGTTACAAAAGAAGTAACTAAAAAGAGTTTATGGGGTTGGAGAAGCAAAATAAAAAAAATGATCACGAGAGAATGAATTACCGTTAAAAGTGTAACTCCTTTTGATTTGAGCATAAAGGCTTCCTTTGAAAGGATTCTGCCCAAAGGGAATCCTCTAGGATGAGGAGAGGGATGTGGAGAGAGTAAATGGGCAGGGTTTGGCTGAGCCAAAGGCTTGAGGAGTGTGGGAAAAGAGGTAGAGGTGGGGTCCTTTTGTAAGAGTAGAGGAGGGGCACTTTTGGAAAGTAAAACATATTACTTTATTTGAAAATGTGTTTCGGTTTCAAAAGGTCCCACATTGATATTATTCGTGGATAATGTGTTAAGGGTTCTAAATCCTCCCATCCAATAAGTTTTGGACATGTCTAGTTCATAGATTTTACATTATCTTTCCATTTTATTTAAATCGTCAAATAATGATGTCATCGCTGCATCATTATTATGTCATAAATAATTTAATTTATTTAATGTCTAAAAATTATAAAAAAATACTATGATGTAGGAAATATTTTTATATTTATAATTACTATTTATAATCAAAAAGATGACTTGTATAGCCCCACTTAAAAAGTTTTTTAGTAAAACATATCATGTTTGTGTCATTTTTACATTTACATTAAATAAAAAGTTATTTATGTCATTTCCCAACCAAAGTGGATCCATGGGGTCCCCAAGTTGACCCATGGGTTGTCTTGGTCGGCCATTACACATCCAATGAGGTTAGAACATGTTTCAAGTTCATTTCATTTTATTAAAGCATTATTTTTACCTTAAAGTACACTAATTACCACTAATCGCGATTAAAAACTTAATAAGTTACTATTCACCAAAAAATTATTTTTATCCTATTGAACCACATTTTACTTCTTAATGACAACCATGTATGTCGGATTTTTGAAATTCAAAACACATAAGTGGTAAAATTTCATTTAATCAAAAAATCAGCTTTTATAAGTACCACTTAGTGGTTTCACTATTCATCAAAAATTGAAGTTTTTCAGAAAAATCCCAAAAATTCACCCTAAGCTATATTTGATATTCTGAATTCAAAAATGAAGTCCGTTTTACAGAATTCAAAACATATTAGTCACATTAATTAATTTAATAATTAATTCCCGCTGTCAGAGCAAATAGCGTGTTTTTATAAAACAATAAGTATCAAAAGATTGACACTAGTTTAAGTCTGATTTCAAAGTTAAATTAATTCCAACGACCACTATTGGATTTAATGGTAAAAATATTTTCTAATTTCACTTTAAAACCAATTCAAAATATTATCTAATCATATAAATAAATTAGATTAAAAAGCGGTTTTGAATTAAAACACAACATTCTACACTATTCATTAAAAAATGAACTTTATTGGAAAAATACCAAAAAATTACACAAAGTAAAATGTGATGTCACAATTCTTAATAAAAGTTTTATTTGGTCCAAAATAATGTATAAGAGTGATCAAAACTATATTTAATTACAATTCTCCATTAAAAGGTGATAAATGAACCTTTAGTGAAAACTAGGGCATATACACCTAAAATTTAATTCTTTCCGTATTTTAAGCCTTTAGCTTTTATTGGATAAATGTAAAAACATTAAAAAACATATATAATCATATTTTAGTTATTTCTATCCATTCCCTCCAATACAACGGCTACATGTTAACTACCATTTGAAATAATATTATTTTATTATTAGAGTGCAACGTAAGATTTCCAAGAAACTCGTTGTTGCGTGTTGGGTACGCCATCGAGCATAGCGTCCTCTTTAAAGTCATATTAATATTTTATTCACAAATATGGATAAATATGAAAATTTCATATTCTTTATTTACCTGGGGTGTTACATCCTTCCCCCCTTTTGGGAATTGCGTCCTCGCAATTTTAAAATTGAGCTTGGAAACATTCTTGAAAGTCTCACATCGGAACAAGAGTTGGTAAAACAATCACTTTAAAATAAAGGAAGATAAGTACAGAGGTCACCTGAGTTAACCCATACTAGGATTCCATGTAGGAAAACATGGACATGGAGGAGAAAACATAGGGTCATGTTCTGATGGAGAGTGATAGAAAACATATTTAAGAGAAAGTTAACCACAAGAAAATCACAAACTTGTGATGGGTTAAATAGTATTCGATTCCCCAGTAGGAAAAGTTAATAGACAACATTTTTGTTTTAAGTTACTTTTTATTTAGGAATTTATTCATAAGGAAACATAATCACTTATCTTGTTGACTCTCAACTTTTACTAGATTCCTTAATCAAACTCATATTTTTTTCCAAAAGACGAGTATTTAGGGAGACTTGTTCACATTAAGTGTACTATAATCAACTTCTATAGAATCACCTAATCCACCAAATAGAACTATATGCATCCCATGTCTTTAGGCTTTAACCAAAACCAAAACCATAATGGTTAGTACAAGGTCAGATAATCCAGAAAAGGATAACCCTTTATAAAAAGAAAATCTATTCTTAACCTCCAAAATTTGTCCAACAAAACCCAAAGTTCAACGAGGACCATTATATAATCAATTTGTCCATAAAATTCTTCAAATTAAACCAATATAAGATTTAAACCCAAATAGTTGAAGGATTTAGTCACATAGTCTTCCAAGTTAAATCGTAACATTTATCTCCAAACAACATCAGTTGCCCCTAAAGTCTCGTATTGAAAAGTAATTAACCTAATCACATATCCTCCAAGATAGGTTAATCATTTTCATAAATAACCCAAAATCAACTTACTCTTAATTAATAAAATCATATAACTAGAAAGAATCAGTCAAACTAACCAAGGACTTCACGTAGTCCAGTGGTAGGAAATAAATACCAGTCGCACATTGGTTGTGGGTTCGATTCCCACAGCTTTGTCCGACGTGATGGGATGTCACACGGTCTGCGTGTTGTCCTTTTTCCAAAACTATATAATTCTTAAAACATTCCCCAAAATGAGATAAAATCTTAAAAAATAATCATAACATATTTTAACCTCAAGTTTATCTCATTCCCTTAATTTTCCATCATATCATATAATAACCCATAATTACCTCAAATGTAAGGATCATATAAACCCTAATGGTTACCTTAATAATTATTACCTAAATTCCCACATTGAGTTGGCCATCTCGTACATGATCCATTAGAGAACTCACCAAGGTTGAAGTGATTGATCATGACTCCTTGATAGTTGGATTAGAACAACTATGAGATTCCTCATTGAATCCCCAATCTCATCCAGTATCTTAATCAGAGAACCACCACAGTTTCCTTCAAACCCATTGTCACTTTGGTGCCTGCTAGATCCAGCTATTTATTAAAACCAAAAAGTTCAGTGTGAGTATATCAACAAAACCATCATGTACTAATGAGGAAGGTAAAAACTAAGATATACTTACTCATTCACATTATCTAAAATTAGGACTCTTTCTTAAATCCTAACCATTATGGTAATGTCACTTATGCTTAAAGAATACCCTAACATCTAAAGTTATCTAAACCGACCTTTGATACCAACTATAAGGCCCCAGCCTTAAACCTTACATAATCTTGAGTTATTACAAGATTACACATTGAGGATCTTTTCAGGTTTAGAGTTTTAGAGAATTAGATCATGAAACATGCATTACATTCCACATTTAAACAAAGTGGATATATAAAAGACAGTATTCATTCTTCCCATCAACGGGAACATATTTAAAATATAACACAGATTCTTTCTTGACACATCCTTGACACTATCATCACATCATGTACCTTTCCCTTGACCTGTGAAAAACATTTCAAAAACTTGGGATGAGCATAAAAAGCTCAGTAAGAGTTATAAAAATATGGAAAGGAAACATGAGTTCACATATACATAAGAATGAAATCACACTTTACCCATAAAACATAGGCATATCAAATCATGAATAAATCATAGAAAACATAAGACATAAAGGTAACATGAGGCATTCATAACATTCTAACGTAGGGAGTAACCCTCTTGGTTA
The DNA here is from genome assembly GCA_963277665.1 of Viscum album. NCBI lineage: Eukaryota > Viridiplantae > Streptophyta > Magnoliopsida > Santalales > Viscaceae > Viscum > Viscum album. Next base: position 395,324,339 of record OY728131.1, on the reverse strand, counting down.
TGTTTGGAATACCCATCACAGTATATTCCCTAAATCTCTTCGGAGAAACCTTATCGTTTCACTCCTTCGCGTTACCCAATGCATTGGAGAGCTATATCAGGATCACCCGCCCTTAGTTTATCACGGAACCACCCGTTTTCATAACAATTCCCAAGAACCATAACATAAATGTCTCACATAATACATGCATAAAGGAAACATAACATTTCCACATTTCAATCACAATATAACATTTTATTATAATGAATCCATTCAAAAAGAAACCATTTCCAAACCCATTTAAAACATTTAATAAAGAGATTTTTGAATCAAAGTGTCCCATACGACCTTGAAGCTTAATGTTTTAAACCATTAATATCCATATAAATAAATCTTTAAAACCATTTTGAAAACATGGATATTAATAAGAACAAAGATTTAAAACATTTAAAACGATATTTTGGTTAAAGGGGGTTTTACCAAAATTAGAGACACTTGAATACAATAATTGAGGAATAAAATTTACCCAAAACTTTATAATATCATGAGAATAAATGGATTCATGATATAATACTCCAAAGGACAGTATATACACCATATAAGAGTGAATTGGTGCATGACAACAATGGACCCTCAATAGAAATGTCAAATTTGATGAAATCCCTTATAAAGAAGGTATCATTAAATTTAGGACAAATCAATCTCAAAAAATATGTGTGAAAAATATAAATACACCCAATATAAGTGGATATTATGTGTAAAACAATAAAAGTTCATTCACACATATTCAATGGATGACATATTCAATGACTACATGTTGAACCCAAAGAAATCTAAATTGGGTTAAAAAGTTCTCTTGACAGCCTAACGGCATCACATCAGAATGTGTTGATGAGAGATAAAAAGTGTATCTCATCACTTGGAAATAAAATTTACATCAATAAGGATATATGAGAACATATCCCAACATAACAATATTTAAATTAAAAGACCCAACAAAAGAAGTCTTTTAAAAAAAGAAGAGGGTGAAAGGTCCCCTTACCGACTTGGGTAACTTTCGAAAAGTACACCCCATTGAAGAAGTGTCATACAATGAATATGTAAATACCCATAAATGGAATTATATTACAAAAGGAGTGTAATAATGGGTAGTACATAAACCACTCAAAGGAAATTGTGGAAAATGTAGAATAAATCTCACGGGAATAAAAGTGAGATGAAACATCTCTTACGGAAACTCGACAGCTTAACAGCGCCACTTAAAACTTCAAAAAAGGATTGATGAGAGGAAATAGGGTCTCTCATCATATGAACATAATAAGTACAGTGTGAGTAATATAAAATAACATCCCAGTCATAAGAAAGATGAGCTTAAAAGGAATGACATAAACGAATGTACTTAAAAAAGAAAGAGAGGTGTAGGATCCCTTACCTCGGGTCCGACTTGACTCGATCGTTCTTTAACGTCCTGAATAATAAACTTGAGTTAATTTATACTTGCTTAAGAACCTTTTAAAAGTTAATTATTCCTTTTATATCAATTATTGACATGTTATAAACATTATGTAATCATTTATGTTAATAATATTTGTTTTGCCGATATTTGGTTCTTAAGTCGAAAGTGGACTTCTTACAATTACATGTTGTTCGTGTGGTCAAAAGTTATTTATATCCAGAATGACATTCTTGATTTGTATATCATATATATCATATATATCCAGCATATACATGTATTAATAATATTACATAATCATTTAGAGGTAAGAAATGAAATGCACCGTTCATGGAGACGGTAAGCCGTACGTACGCATAAACGCTACTTTCATTTCTTTGTCATATTAATGGAATTAAAACTAAATGAGAGGTATGTATATTTTAAATACAGAATTATATTAATCATTTAGATTTATCATTCATCATATATATCCATTATATACATGTAATTATAATAGTACATTACATTTGGGGATAAGAAATGAAATGCACCGTTCATGGAGACGGTAAGCCGTACGTACGCATGAACGCTACTTTCATTTCTATATCATACTTTAATGGAAAGAAATAATAATGATATAGAGGTATATAAAAATTCCATTATAAAATCATATATATTAACATTAAATCCATCCCTTATACGTCCCACGTATGGCATTAACGAATCACATCACTTTGAGGGGGCGGTAGTCCGCACTTCCTAAAATGAAGATATCGCGTATACCCATAATGGAAGCCATAATGGTAAGGCACAAATGAAAAATACAGAAGTATAAGTAAACCCTAAACATATTATATATCATATATAAAAATAGTTACATCATAATGGCCACCTTTGAAGGTGTTAAATGAGTATTGAACAATCATCGTTTCGGGAGGCAGAATTTCTCCATCCACGGAAACCGTATGTTCATTAACCATTTGATGTAGTTGTGTGAGAGTGTAGCTCGAATAAATCTTATAACAACATACTAGTATATTGAAGATACTGGTTTTGTTACAAAAGAAGTAAATAAAAAGTGTTTAGGGGGTTGGAGAAGCAAAATAAAAAAAATGAAAATGAGAGAATGAATTACCTTTAAAAGTGTAACTCCTTTTGATTTGAGCATAAAGGATTCCTTTGAAAGGATTCTGCCCAAAGGGAATCATCTAGGATGAGTAGAGGGATGTGGGAGAGAGTAAATGGGCAGGGGTTGGCCGAGCCAAAGTCTCGAGGAGTGTGGGAAAATAGGTAGAGGTGGGGGCCTTTTATAAGAGGAGAGGAGGGGGCACTTTTGGAAAGTAAGAAATATTACTTTATTTGAAAATGTGTTTCGGTTTCAAAAGGTCCCACATTGATATTATTCGTGGATAAGGTGTTAAGGGTTCTAAATACACCCATCCAATAAGTTTTGGACATGTGTAGTTCATAGACTGTACATTATCTTTCCATTTTATTTAAATCGTCAAATAATGATGTCATCGCTGCATCATTATTATGTCATAAATAATTTAATTTATTTAATGTCTAAAAATTATAACAAAAATACTATGATGTAGGAAATCTTTTTATCTTTCCAATTAATATTTATAATAAAAAATATTACTTGTATAACCCCACTTAAAAATTGTTTTAGTAAAACATATCATGTTTGTGTCATTTTTACATTTACATTAAATAAAAAGTTATTTATGTCATTTCCCATCCAAAGTGGATCCATGGGGTCCCCAAGTTGACCCATGGCTTGTCTTGGTCGGCCATTACACATCCAATGAGTTTAGGACATGTGTCAAGTTCATTTCATTTTATTAAATCATTATTTTTACCTTAAACTACACTAATTACCACTAATCGCGATTAAAAACATAAAAAGTTACTATTCACCAAAAAATTATTTTTATCCCATTGAACCACATATTACTTCTTAATGACAACCATGTATGTCGTATTTTTGAAATTAAAAACACATAAGTGGTAAAATTTCATTTAAACAAAAAATCAGCTTTTATAAGTACCACTTAGTGGTTTCACTATACATCAAAAATTGAAGTTTTTCAGAAAAATCCCAAAAATTCACCCTAAGCTATATTTGATATTCTGAATTCAAAAATGAAGTCCGTTTTAAAAAATTCAAAACATATTAGTCACATTAATTAATTTAATAATTAATTCTCGCTGTCAGAGCAAATAGCGTGTTTTTATAAAACAATAAGTATCAAAAGATTGACACTAGTTTAAGTCTGATTTCAAAGTGAAATTAATTCCAACGACCACTATTGAATTTAATGGTAAAAATATTTTCTAATTTCACTTTAAAACCAATTCAAAATATTATCTAATCATATAAATAAATTATATTAAAAAGAGGTTTTGAAATAAAACACAACATTCTACACTATTCATTAAAAAATGAACTTTATCGGAAAAATACCAAAAAATTACACAAAGTAAAATTTGATGTCTTGATTCTTAATAAGAGTTTTATTTGTTCCAAAAGAATGTATAAGAGTGATCAAAACTATATTTAATTACAGTTCTCCATTAAAAGGCTATAAATGAACCTTTAGTGAAAACTAGGGCATATACACCTAAAATTTAATTCTTTCCGTATTTTAAGCCTTTAACTTTTATTGGATAAATGTAAAAACATTAAAAAACATATATAATCATATTTTAGTTATTTCTATCCATTCCCGCCAATACAACGGCTACATGTTAACTACCATTTTAAATAATATTATTTTATTATTAGAGTGCAACGTAAGATTCCCAAGAAACTCGTTGTTGCGTGTTGGGTACGCCATCGAGCATAGCGTCCCCTTTAAAGTCATATTAATATTTTATTCACAAATATGGATAAATATGAAAATGACATATTATTTATTTACCTAGGGTGTTACATCCTTCCCCCCTTTTGGGAATTGCGTCCTCACAATTTTAAAATTGATCTTGGAAACATTCTTGAAAGTCTCACATCGAAACAAGAGTTGGTAAAACAATCACTTTAAAATAAAGGATGATAAGTATAGAGGTCACCCGAGTTAACCCATACTAGGATTCCATGTTGGAAAACATGGACATGGAGGAGAAAACATAGGGTCATGTTCTGATGGAGAGTGATAAAAAACATATTTAGGAGAAAGTTAACCACAAGAAAATCACAAACTTGTGATGGGTTGAACGGTATTTGATTCCTCAGTAGGAAAAGTTAATAGACAACATTTTTGTTTTAAGTTACTTTTTATTGAGGAATTTATTCACAAGGAAACATAATCACTTATCATGTTGACTCTCAACTTTTACTAGATTCCTTAATAAAACTCATATTTTTTTCCAAAAGACGAGTATTTAGGGAGACTTGTTCACATTAAGAGTACTATAATAAACTTCTAGAGAATCACTTAATCCACCAAATAGAACTATATACATCCCATGTCTTTAGGCTTTAACCAAAACCAAAACCAAAAAGGTTAGTACAAGGTCAGATAATCCAGAAAAGGACAACCCTTTATAAAAAGAACATCTATTCTTAACCTCCAAAATTTGTCCAACAAAACCCAAAGTTCAACGAGGACCATTCTATAATCAATTTGTCCATAAAATTCTTCAAATTAAACCAATATAAGATTGAAACCCAAATATTTGAAGGATTTAGTCACATAGTCATCCAAGTTAAATCGTAACATTTATCTCCAAACAACATCATTGACACAAAGGATGACTCTATAATTACAAATGTTTGGTTGTGTGTGAGGACATAAAATAGAAGTGGGATACTCACTATATATGTGGAATAAAATGGGGTTGATGAATATGTTTTATTAAAGGATGAGTATCTCCATTACTTGTGTTTCATCATGATTTTGAGATGGTCTTCAATAAAGGGGTTTGATGACCATGACTAATATGATGTGGGTGTGGATGTGATTTTAGAGAATTATTATTAAATTGAAATTGTTGTAATATTTATGGATGTCGTATCACATTAAGTTGTTGCAATTGTTCATGAGTCTGAGGAAACATTCTATATGTATTCTTGTATATTCATCATTGCACTATGGTACTAACCAAATCTGGAACAACCACTATTGGGGGTTCGAGCAAGAGAGGAGAATATTTTTTTATTATTCATTGGCCATTTTTAATTTATGTCTTAAAAAACTGGTATATATATTGATTATAAGTGGGGAAAAACAATTATCGACTAATTACTTCATACTCACACCCAATACGGGCTATCAAGGGTATGCGTATAATTTATGATTCTTGGAACATGTAAGAGTAAGTGTTTGGAATATTTCTCTAAGAGGATATAGTAGAGTGGGCTGCTCATATAATTCAAAATTTGTTTTTGTAGACAACCAAGGTGGTTTCTCAATGTCATGTTATAATATTCATTTAGTTAGTTAGGGTAAACATATGTAATAAGACTATGAGTGATCCATTATTTATCACATGGCAGTAATTACATCGTAGATAATTACATAGAATATAATTTATATTTTTTTTATTATTTCCTATAATTTAATTTTTTTTATACTATCGTATTATTGATATTTATAAATATCATTTGATTGTATATTCTCCCCACTATCATCCCATACACTCTTTCTTCTAGTGTGCAAGCTTTTGAATTCAGGGAGGCATTCCAAATATCTAGTGTAATTTCAATAAAATTATTATAGAGTGAGACATGTTTGGATGTAATGTTTTAAATAGATAATTAATCATGTAAACATTATTAAATAGGGGTTTAACGGTGTGATAACGAATTTCACGACATGGAAATACTCTGTTTTGACACAATTTTCTTTCATGGAGTTTTTATTTTTATTTTTTTATTTATATTCGTATATGAATTAAAATATTGCCCCATTTAATTATATTGTATTATATCCCAACTTATTTTTTTGGGATTTACATTTCAGTCTCATAATATACTATTTTAATTATTCTTACCTCATAAAATATGATATTGTAAAATATTATCATCCCAATCACTTTCCTTTGACATGTGTTCTATTTTATCCACATATTTTCCATTGAATGGAGTATAAATTAACTCATAAATATATTTTATCATTATTTAATTTTGATTTATATTATTTTGAATTCTATTTTTTGTTCTCATTTTCAAAGTCGTGTAATTAACACATTACCAAATTCTTTTGGGTTATAGACTCAATTTCCCATTATCGATTTATGGTCTTTGACTTTTAACTATATTAAATTAATTTGGATATATTCAACCCTTTTATTAACACATAGTTTATTTCCTATTATTTTTTAGGGATTAAAGTTCCTTTCTCATAATAATAATTTTTATTTACTTTTGTTGTATAATATACCACTCTCTAATTTTTATATTTTCCTAATATATATATATATATATAATTTTTAACAATAAAACATAATTTATGATATTTTTAATTTTTAATATGTATTTTATTTTATAGGTGTCATATAAAAATTTATTTTATCAAAAATAAAATTTTATATCTCTTCCATTTGTGTGGTTTTCGTCAACTCATTAAAAAACACTAAATGTTATTTCACTAAAAATTCATATCATTCACAATCTTTCCCTTAAATTTTATTCTTGTTTTTACTAATTTGTATTAAATATTCAATTATTGGGATGTTTTAATATTCAAAATAATCGTTTTAACAACCATTATATCACATTTAAAAGATTATTTTTATTGTAACTTATATGATTTTTTATGATAACAATTCAAAAAATTAAGAAAATAATTTAATGATTTATATAATTTTTTAATATTTATTATCAATAATCCAATAGAATTAATTTATAATTATTATTTGTTATAATAATTTTCTATATATACATAATCATCCTTCTTTGGAAATATTATTATATTTTTATATTTTCTTGATTTTTTAGAAAAACCGATTTATATGATCATGAATAACTCAAAACTAGATAAAACATTACAATATTTATATTAATGTTTATTCTAATGTATACTAATTTATATTAAATATTCTATTATTGGAATGCTTTATTCCATAAAATACCCATTTTAATTGCATTTATGTCACCTATAAAATTTTTTTTGATTCTAATTGTTATCTTTTTGATGATAATAATACCAATTTTTTAAAAAAAAATAATTTTATGATTTATATTAATTTTGTACACTTTATTAACAATATTCCACTAAAATTAATTTATATTTATTTAATTCTATCATAATGTTTTAAATTTAAATCATCATCCTCTTTCTTGAATATTATTATCATTATATCTTTTCATGGTTTTAAAAAAATATTATTTTCTATGATCATGAATAATTAAACATTACATAAAACATTAGATTCTCATTCTTAAATAATATAACTTTTCTTATCATCCTTGGATGTGTGTTTCATCTACTTCAATACCCATTTACTTTAGACTGTTTAAATATTATTATATTATATTATCTCTCATTATACTCTTTAATATGTTTTTCATATGTTGAAATAATTCATTTATTAATTAATCAAATTTCTATGTACCCTAGGGTTTGAAATAAATTCTCTATGAGATGATTGATCAGTCAATGCCTTTATATTTATATATCATAAAATATCTATAAATATAACCTTTATTACATTACATTTCCATCATAAATACCAAATAATATCATCCTCAAATTGAAGGGTATTAAGAATGATAGTTATACCATTTAATTGATTGTGGAAAGATTTTAATATGGATGTATATTTAATTATTAAATACCAAAAACATTGTAAACCAATAATTGATTGTTAATCATGGTATTTATATATTGATTTAAATTAAGGTTATCATTCAAATTTTATCATTACATGATTTATGTCACGACCCCCTCCCCACAAAGTGTACCCCTCCTGGGCCGGAAATGCGAGAAGGGAGATAATGGCCCCCGAGTCCCGCCTCCAGTAGGCCCCGGGTTGGCGACTAGCACCGAGGGTATAATAAACATACAAATGGGAGGCATTACCCTCTAAGAGAACACATGCAGAAGAGAGAGATAGAATAGACTCCAATCAACTCCATCTCCGAACTGAAATATAAAATAAATCCATGTACATATATGAAATGTCATGCAAAATTACTACAACTGAAAGGGGAAACTAAAAGTACCAAAAAGAAAGTAAAACGGTAGCGACCACATGCCCAAAAAACTCCTCCTCCAACCACAAGCTAGTAGTGACCGGCTTGATCTCCTACCTGCTCCAACTGACCTGAAAAATAGTTTATATATACATAGGGTGAGTATAACAGTATACTCAGTAGGATCCTCCCCAAGACTCTCGTGCAAAAGTAAAGAAAGCATGCTAAAGCCTAGTGAATAACAAGTGAAACTAACTCATCACCTAGACAGGTATACTAAGTTCACAACCTCACCATGGTTACTCTCACCAAGTAACGCATACAAGAATATAGCATATAATAAAGATTATCAAGGTTACCTCGCTAATACTTCCCCACTAGTTCGCTGCTTTGCCCCAACGACATACGTCCTGTGCATCTCTCTCCAAGGCTTGCCCGCAGACACCTGGGCTAAGCTCCACAATCTGCACCTCGTGCACCACATAGGCTTGCCCGTAGACAACTGGGTAAAGCACCACACCTTCCTCACAACCAAAAGTAACCAGGTAGTTTTCGGGAGCCACCACATCCCGCATAACGTGTATCATACATCGGGTATAATACCTCAAGCCATTACAACCCATACTCCGAGTAAAGATCCTCAAGACATCATAGCCTATACACATTACACCTATAGTTGTCCATAGGATACTATAACCAGAATATATGTGTGTGAATAACCACAAGCCATTACAGCCCTGTACACCCATATATGGGGTAACTAACCGTTGTGCCTCATGGCACAAGTATCTACCAAGAGAAGAGAGCGGGGCCAAAGGGGGTAGTCAGCCATTCAACCTCCCATCAGAATGTTGGGGAAAACACCCCCCCAACGCTCAGAATCCCCAGGGTGTCAGTTTCCCTTACCGACCGAGTGGAGTAGCGTATAGAAACACAAAAAGTACAGAATATATATTTAACTCACATCCACACTATGGGCATTACCTAGTCTTAGATACAACAGCAGCTAACGTCTCTCAGACTCTAGGCTGCTACTAAACACAAAGGAGGCTCAACACGGTGAGTAGATATACTACGCGTCGAGTCTTTCCTGCCTATAGAAAGAGCACAGACCCATTCTCCCTCGAGAGGCTAAAAACGGAAAGGACGTGGCATACCCCACGCGTATTTGCCTCCTTCAGAAGAAGGTAAAGAAAGACCAGCTACATTGAGAAGTGGAAAAAAAAAACAGATAAACATTCAAAGAACCCACAAGAATCCAACAACCACATCCATCCCATTCCATCACCCTCGGTGTCCTCCCCGACACCCACATGCATAAACTGATGCATCTCGCCACTCTAGGCGTCATCCGCTACCACAACCACAAGGCCTCCCTGCCTCCACATATCACAAGACCCCTCCAGGGTCACATCGCAGCACAAGAATAAGAAAAACAACAATCACAACCATGGGATCTTAACCCTTTAACAAACAAGAGGGTAACTCAGAACCCATTTAGAAATTCCCACATAATCTGTTCTTTAATCCATATTGATTTGGAAAATTTGTTGTTCGTAGGTTCCAATCACGGATACCTAATCAGTAAGCTATCAGAATTAAAATAACTATGCTTACTTCCCTAATTTGATCATCCTCAAATTAGAACAACTACAAAAACTGCAATAACCAGATTAATTTACATGCCTCTTTATCTTTAGCCAATTAATTAACAATTAATTCTGTCTTTACGTTCATTATCAATTTCTATCATGAACGAATAACAAATCAAATAAAATCATAGATATCACTATATCTAGAAAAACATGAGGCAAACCTTTATCACGGTATAAAGCTACAACATGCGATCAACCAATTTTTTAATCTGTTTCAAGTATTTAATTAGGTCAATATCATTGTGATCCAAAGGGATAAATCATGATAATTCTACGATTGCACATATACAATTAGAGAAGACATGAATCCCCTACCTCGAAGAGTTCTTGACATCCTTTATCCACACAATGGGCCACAATCCTTCTCCCGCGTCAACTTATATGGAAGAATGATCGACACAACTTGGTTGCATCAAACAGAGCGGAACTGATCCAAGTAACGTTTGATTGTGAAACTCCTACGGGAATGATTGCAAGGTTCTAACTTCTCGGAGATGAGAACCAGGAGGAAGAACAATGAAGAATGATATCTCGTTCCTTTTAAAAAAAATTAGAGAGGCGACAGTTTCAGATCTGATTTATTCTCCATTAAAAAAGGATCTCATTAACCCAGGCGGTTTAACCAAGAAAAACATCCCAGCCTTAGGAATAATTAATATAGGATTTATGGCCTTTGAATCGGCCTTAAAGTCCTAAAAATAAGGTTTTAAAATGTATTTTATGTCAAAGAAAACGTCAAAGGGGCGAAACTGTTGGAAGCTAGAAACACTATTCACATACTCAAAATTTGGCAAAGTAAAGAATCGGTAGCTCCTAGAATTCTGGAAACACTGTTCAAACGTGCAATTTGGCAAAGGAAGGAATTGGTAGCTCTTAGGATTCTGGAAACACTATTCAAACGTGAAATTTGGCAAAGGAATGGGTAGCTCTTAGGATTCTGGAAACACTGTTCAAACGTGAAATTTGGCAAAGGAATCGGTAGCTCTTAGGATTCTGGAAACACTGTTCAAACGTGAAATTTGGCAAAGGAATCGGTAGCTCTTCAAATTCTGGAAACACTGTTCATAGAAATCAAAAATTGGCAAAGGAAAGAAAAGGTCACCGATAGAACTATGCCGATAGAAACACAACTCTACCATAAGATCCTCGCCGATAGAACATTATTCAAGTCTACCGATAGAAGGTCACTGATAGAAATATTTTTCATAGAACTAGAAAATTGGCAATGTGTTAGCCAAGCTACTGCTAGACTGCGGCTATCAGTAGCTCGGTCTACCGGTAGCCACTGCCTACCGGTAGACCAAGATACCAGTACGTTGCGGCTACCGGTAGACCGAGCTACCGGTAGGGTGCAGCTGGGGGATAAGTCACCATGACCTCCCGGAACACCTCCAACACCACATTTTCCCAAAGTAGTGGACCGGAGAGGTCCGGGCCATTACAATTTAGATGTATAACTAATGAAATATTGAGTGTAAACCATTTTATTTTAAAGTGTTAATCAAGTTGATAATTTATATATATTTATGAGAATATTCATGTTTATATAGAACAAAAATATATTAATATATCATAATATGATGGGTTATCCACTAATTTTATATAACTCAATTTCATTTTTGTGAATAATTACATCTCTTCATATTATTATATGAATGAAATTTATGATTATATGGGTTGTTCTCGAATTATAAAACCCTCCGATGTATATGAGTGAAGACATTATGTCATGAAATTATGATATATGGAAAAATGGTGCTTAAAAAATTACATAATGTTTTGATGTACATGTTAATTATTCTTAATATATATATATATATTATCCTATAATTAAATATGCACAAAATTATTATTTAATGTCATTATAATTCATTTTTATTGTATTACGATGTCATGGTCATATTTCATTAGTCAATACAAATATATCATATTCATTTTTATTAGTTATTTTATGACCTAATTATTTATCCATCATGCCTAATTGATTCTTTTTTAACCATGACTGGGTATTTGAACTCAATACTTTATATAGTTTTATGATTTTCCAAAATCTCCAATATAGTGATATGTCCGGGATGAAATAATGTGTGGATAATTTTCATACAATAAACTAAGATTTGTCATTCAATAATTTGTAAATGTATCTAATATCAAAATGAAAAAAACCATTGGGTATTGGGATTATGTTTTAAATTAGGAGTTTTTATGTATCATAATATGTATCTATGTAAAATATATGGGTTACATTTCATGGAAAAAAAGTATTCATGAAATGTTTGTATCTATGGAACAAGATCCTAAAGGGTGTACCTAGGAGAATATGATTATATATATCTTATTATTTTGATAGTGATGTTATATTGAGTTATCAGTAGCATGATATGAAATGAATTGTGGATTTTTATTATGATTGCAGATGATGTGTGATGAATTATTTGATCTTTTCTACATATTATATATCCTTTAATAGTGTATATTCTAGTTTTTTAGGGAGATAGCTCACTAATTTGAAAAGATATACTGATTATTATTACTCACCCCTAAATACACACTTTTACACCTTATTCTCTCATGTTCACGAATATCATAATGTTAAATTGGTGGATGATCTCGATCATAAGATAATGATAGTAGATATGGAAGTTGATGTCTTTGGATTTTAATTTTAGAAACTAAATTTCTTCAAACTATATCCAAATTTACGTTTTATTATATTTTTTTGGATTTTTTATTTATATATAGATATTTTTTAATTATACATACATTATATTATCAATTTGTTTATTATATATGAATGATTTACATTGGAATTTTTGGTTATCCGTTGATACTTTGTGGATGATATTTTAGTTATTTAGGATAACATATATATTTATAGTTAATCGCTCAAATTATTTTTAGATTATTTATTATCACAATTAATTATAACATAACCAATTTAGTGTGGAATAAGAGATTTCACCTATAAGTCAAGGTATGATAAATAATTTCATCACATGCATAAAATTGTTGAAAATATAATTTGTATTTAATAATAAAAAATTACAAAAAAGTGTATATGGCAATCTGAAGAGAGATATACAAAAATTTCATGAGATATGTGTGAATAAATAGTAACATATATATATCAAAGAGTTTATATGATGGACATATAAATGGGTGGATAAGGTGAACGAGTGGGTTGAGGTAAAATATGAGTTAGTGAAAATAGGGGTTGTTGGTATTTACGATAAATAATATAATTTAGGGAGGTGATTAATGGAAATAAATTTCTTGTATTATGTGTGGATGCGATAATAATGTATCATAGGTGAAGTGTCCATATGAATGATAGATATGGTGATTAGTGGGAAATAGAGGTCGATTAAGGGAGGAGGGTCAAGGGAAGGTTATAGATTAATGGGAGGGAATTTGTAAAGAATTTTATTGTGGGAAGGATAAAGAATTAGGATCAAAGGGGATAGAATTATACAAGTGGATAATCTAGTGAAGGATGAGGAAGTGAGATTAGGTATGGTTTCTTATGTCTTGTTTATGAAATTAATTTAAAACAATGACCATTAGTGGAGACCAAATACCATGGTTCATGGAAATCTAGAAATAACATGTACTATATTCATGATTCAATAAAAATGGTTATATTATAAAATATCAATGACCTTATTTCCATGTTCAAAAAAATTATGTCACACATTCTACCTCATGTTTTTGTATAATTGTGTTTATCAACTCACTGATTTCTACTATTTTATTAACAATATATTTAGAAAATATATTGTTATCATTTTATTCAATCATGTAAATGAATATATATATATATATATATATATATATATATTAGAAATGGTTTTTAAAAGTATATCCACAATATTTTGTTTCTATGTTGTTAAAATAGAGATATTATAGTTATGAAATAATCATAAAATTCTAGAAACACTAGTATCATATTTTATTTTCTAAAAAATAACATTTAATTTTTGTGGTCTAATAATTTATAACAAAAAATATATTTAAATAATTGAATCCTTACTTATTTGTGTGGGTGTGTGGGTGTGTCAGGGTTACTGTGTGTGTATGTGTGTATGGATGTGTGTCTGTGTGTATGTGCTTGCGTGAGTGTATGTGTGTGTGCATGTGTGTGTGTGTGTTATATTTATCCATGTGTAGTAATTTTCATTACATGGATCTATGATTTATCACATAATATATATATATATATAATATTTTAAATTTATTTTACATATATCTAATCAATTAATAATAATATAAATATATATTTATTCTCTCTATAAAAGACATCACAAAAATTAAAATGAATTTTTTTTAAATAAGAAAATAAAAATTATCAGATCAACATAAATACAACATATATATGGATTATAAATAAAATTATGAAATAAAAAAAATTAGAATTCATCCTTCAGATAAAATATAACCCAAAAAAGTTTACAAAATTATGAAATAAAAAAATACAAAAAAAAAATTATTTGATGTCTGATGGGTTCAATGCATAATTTAATTATTTAATAACAATTAATAAGTTGTAAAAAAACTCCCTATGGAAACTATATATCTGATAGGTACTTTATATTAATGTAAATCTATTTATAATAAATTATTAGTCATTTAAATGAAGATTATTTTTTTACTATCAACATTCGAAAAAACATATATTATGAATGAGTTTTCAAGGTTAACAATTATAAAAAAACATTTTTAAAATGGAAGAGAGAACCTGAGAATAATATAAATTTTAAAGAGGTAGTGATAGATAATGATGCGTACTGAAAGAGATAGTGATATAAAATAAACCATATATGGTATGTTTAGATATGATTGGGAGACACTTATTAATTGGTGTCTTTATGAGAAATTTTATAATATTTCCTTGATATATTTATATAATTTGTAAATTAAATACAATAATAGTTTCATAGATGTTTGAATTATAATATTTATCACTTCATAAAATATTTAATTTAATTCTTATGATAATTAAAAATTTACAATTTATAATTTTGTAAATTTATGTTTTACACTTTTACAAAATATTTTAACATTATTGCCATAAATATTATTTTAACAATATTTGTAATCCTTTTATACTGATATATTTACCATTTTACAAAAATAAATTTATAAAAAAAATTATTTTTTCATTAGCCTTAAGATAGTAATTCATTCCCACAATTCATGATAGAACAACTACCAACTCATTCCAAAAAATATCTTGATGACATGTATACCATCAAGAATATCATCGATAAAAAAAATATTATAACTATATATATAAACTAAAAATATTTCTAAATTATCTTGAAGAAAATTTTTAACTGATAAATTCACTATAAAAACATATAATACATGTCCATGGTTGTTGAATCTTCATTCTTTAATTATAGAATTAATTATAGTAAAAATATTAAATATCATCTTTGAATAAATATTATTAAACTAATGTTAGAGTTATGGTAACCCAACATTTCCTATAACAAAAGAAAAGAACTAGTGAGGTTATCATTAGTAGGATCTTATTCATATAATTTTGTCTTCACATAGGGGACTCAAGATCATGTTGTCTTTATAATCTATACACTTCATAAAATTTAGTTATCACTTAAGAATTTCACATAATACACCATCCTCATAATCTTTTTTTAAAAATATGAGATTATTAAACGTATACATTTTTTTTGAGTGAATAAACTATTCTATTAGTAACATACTCTTTAAAATACATTTTCTAATTCATACATTTTGTATTGTTAAAATAGAAAAAAACTTAGTTGAACTAATTAAACTAATTAATTATCTATTTATATTTTTAAATTTCTCTATTCATGATGTTTTGTGAAATCGTTAGTGTATTCATAAAAATATCCTTGATCATTAATTTGAAAACACCTTTTAATAAATGATATGTTATCACACACGTTTGAATGAATAATATATTCTTATTAGATAATATCATATTTTTTAAATTATTATAAATTTTAAATATTTTTACTATAAAAAAATTTATAGACACACACTTAAATAAAATTGATTTTTTTTGAAAATAATTGGTTTTATATCAACAGTTCATTTATCACTCATCAATTCTCTAACTAACTAGTTTACCAGAATGAGAGCTTCCTCTACTCATCTATTTTCATCAACGAGAATGTTTTTTTGAGTACGAACATCGACTCAATATGAAATATTCAAGATAAACAAATAAAGGAAATGGAATTCTTGGTAAAATTATAAGAAATGAACATGTTATTTATTTTCTACAATGTTGTATAAATTTAAAAGAAAAATATGACTTCCAAAAATATTTGTCAAACAAAGAAAATCAGTATTAGATACAAATTATATAGAAATTAACATACAAATACTAGTTAAAATGATGAAAAATTAAATTAAATAAGTTGTATAAATTCAAGTTTTCATGATTTTTTTATAAAATCTTAACCCATTTCCCTATTTTCATTATCCTAGTTGTTTCCATGAATTCTAATCTCTTAGGAGGACGAACAACTTCAATCAAACCACCCAACTCAACTAAAAGATTCCACCTAGATAACAAATAAATTATAATGTGAGTAATAATAAAATAAAATAAATTAAACATAAATATGAAAAAATACATTAATTATATAGAAAATTATTTTGTTAAGAAAACATCAATATTTCATCTTTGATTGAGAAGAGGTAGTATCATTTCCCTTCTTACAAAGGCAATTGAGGGAAATTAAAGGAAAGTGATAAATGCCAATACTATAGGAATGAAAAGGCCTTGATGGAGAAAAATTCTGTGGATTTTTTGGTGCATAAAGGTATGAAATATGATCCTAAATATTATAAAATAAATGAACTCTAAGATTAATCATGAAAATTGAATCAAAATATCATTTTATATTTTTTTTGTTAAAATAGAGAAAGTCTATCGTAACATTACATTTACATATTCCCAAAGGGTTTTCTTCAATAAATTTTATTATTCCATGGGATTAGTCACATCATCATGTGTAGAAAAAATTTTCTACATAATTTGTCGAATATTTAATTTATATTATGTTAATACTGTAGCGAGTAGATAATATTATGAAAAAAACATAGAATATTAGAAAAACTGTGCATTCTCATTGAAATCATTTTTATGGTGTTAGGTATTTGGATCCTCTATCAATCATCCAAATAGCCTCTTTGTTTTCCCCTCTAATATACAAGACACATTCTACATTAGGAAAACTATTGAATGGTTGTGATCTCCTAATGAGTCGGTCAACCATTATTAAATTCTCATCTGACCCGATAATTATTTTGGTCTATATCATGACAATCACCGTATTTTTGTTGCTGCATATATGGAATAAAATACATTCAATAATTTTGATTTCATTGTGAATGGATCATATTTTTATCGTTCTATAATAAAATTAACCTTCTGGAAGCCCATTTCATAAAATTTTACTACACTATAATTTTCAAACCATTTACAACAAAAAATAAACAGTTGAAGTGTTTTATAATCCAACTCTCATATCTATTCGATTATGCCAAAATATGAAATATTTTAAAAAATTGGATTTATATCCTTTGAAGCAGATATGTGAATAACTTCTACTATGAACACAACTACACATTGTGTATTGTACTAAAATTTCATTTTCTTTTATATAGAATTCATAACCAATGATTACAAAACTAGTGAAAGATATACAATTTTCATTTGGTCTCTTGAATATCCATCAATGTCATTCAGTAACCGAATTCATATTTTTTATATAACTCTATATAAATTTGATCTCTAAACTATCCTATAAACTATTTATTATGTGTATTTGATATCCATCCTTTATCCCTTTATGGACTCAAATCTCTACGAATTTATTTGTGGGATACAATGTATGGATAAAAATATTCACTATTATGTATGTTTCCTTCAAAATATGTGTTTTGGTTAGGAATCACTATTTTTGAATAGTTTCTGATGGGTTTGATTATGAAATCAAAACACCCTAAAATTCTATTTCTAAAGGGAAATTCTTTCTAAAATTAGGTGTTCATTAGGCTTGTTGACCTATGATTCTTAATAACTCCCATTGGTTGAGAGGATGGGAGGTTGGACTAATCACACTCTTTTGAGGGGAAATATTTCCAACTCTTAGACTCTACTATAGATTTAAGATATGTTCATGAATCCTTATTAATTTACCAAGCGTAATATAGGCTTCCTTTGAAATTTTCAATCATTTATTAACAAGGGTGGTATTCAAAATCATCAATATGTATTTGATGTTATTCATCAATGGAGATATATGTGTGTATCTGAGGATCTCTATTTAGGGTATCCTCTTATATACTACTTATATATTTGTTTTTCATTATCATTACTATACTATTTTTTATGCCACTCAATGGGGAACTATGGAATTTTATGGTCATCCAGGTAGACAGAGGTTACTCTGGAGCTTATCGTCGTCTATAGAGATGAAATTTGTTTTTGATGTTGCGATCGAACTTATAGAGGGGATTCCTACGTATCCTTGGTAAAGGAATCAGAACCCACGTAGTTTAGTTTCTCTTAATGGGATACATCATACCTTTTAAGTCCATGTTATAAGGACCCAACCATGTAGTTTAACGGTATGTGGGAATGTCATCTAGGAGGAAAGAACCAAGTTAAAACATTATCTTGGACATATGCTTAATAAGCCCAAATAACTTTTTAGAAATATGAGTTCCCATTAAAATTACACCCTATTAGGGATATTCCCCAATGAGAAGAGGTTTAATTTGTAATTTTGGGGTTGGACCTCTTGAAGGCTTCCTACATATCTCAACGTGATGGGAATGAAAGCCTATATAGATTGGTATGTCTTGCAAGGGGTATGACCCATTGAAAAAAATATTTTGGGGCTTACTCCTAAAGTGTATTCCCTTTTAACCGCGTCGGTGAGGGGTGTCTTAACTCCTAGATATTTTGGGGGATTTATTTTTGGGTATTATTCATAAGGATGATGCCCGGATTGAGGGAATTAATGTGGGACTTTGATGGATGATTTCTAGTTATCTCAGTCACTAGGTGAAGGCTTCCTATGCATACTAGTTATGGTGGGAAATCAATGTTCTATTAGTTCATGACATCTTTGGATTACACCTAGGATGAGGCACATTAAGGCAGGATGGATTTCTCATTTCATGGATGAGTTGATGTGTAGCTCCGGACTTCAGAAGGCTTCTTAGGTATCCCAGTAATAGTGGGGATTATAGTTCTCATTGTTCATTACATTAGGTGGATTGTACAAGTTTTTTGATTGTTATAAACCTATAAGCTCGAGTTATCCATTCTCGGTGTGAGAAACAATATGATGTGAAAGACTCAACAAAACAACCCATTTTCCTCCTTCAATAGTGGAAGAGGTCGGGCCTACAGTGGAATAGTTCATGGATACGATGCTTCCCTTTCAAAAATTTACACTGAAAATAGGTTCAATGTAATGATGAAGTGAATTTGAAGGGTGTATAGAGGAGAGAGACTACAACCTCCAATGTGAAAGGATAGGGGATTACACTAGGATTTCTACCAAAAAATGGTTCCCATAGTGGGGAGGGAGACTAATCCTCTGTCTAAATGGAAAAGGAATTATGATACTTACCCTTCATGCCAAGGACCATGGATTAATGTATTAAAGATGAAAAGGGGAGGACCGATTCCTATCCCTAGAATTGATGATCTGGAATTTCTCTACACAATACCTAGAGTAAGGTTCTATGTGACCATAGATATTTAAATCTATAGACACCCTGAGGACCCTTTCCCTCTGGTAGGACAAGTGTGGGAAACCTATAACAATAGACATCCAAATATAAATGGGAGACACACAAATGTTCTTTTACCTAAAATTTGGTAAATTAAGAGGTCTTGGTGGAGGTTTAAATATAATAATTTTCAGTTAAAGGATCTAATGAATGAGATAACTTTCCATGAGTAACTTTGAAGGAGGCTTCATGAATGGAATAAACAGGTTGAAGGGGTGAGGTGAAAAAATAAGGGACGCTCAATTAAGTGGTGCACTGCTATGTGGTTTGAACGTAGGATTGGGATAATTGGTTAGACCTTATGTAAAAAACAACCTATATAACTAATCCGGGTGATAATTGGCTCAATCATTCAATAGTCTTCACATATATTCCTAGAAGTGAGGTGCACAACATCCTTCTTCAGGAAGGGTTGTCTCATAATTTTTCAAAAATATGGGGGGTTTTGTTAATGAGTTTCAAAATTTTTGTTAATTTTAAACACTTTGGGAACCTAATTCACACTAAATCCCTTTAATTCAATCGCTTTTGGGTTCTATGAAACTACCATTTAGTTTTCAAAGGACTTGCGTGAAGAACTAGGGTGATCAAATAGCAATTGGGATTCAGGTAAATTCATCTTTACAAATGTAGGCCCCAAGGGTCTATTTATAAGAATATATGGTACCCTAAGCGATGGATACTTGGAATGATAGGGATGAGATGGTGTGTATGTGAGGGATGCACAATTTCTTGCATGTTGTCGATGATTCAGGCTACCTTAATAGAAATTAAATTTTGAGCTTTTTCAAATCATAAAAATGTTCTCTATATATTTTCTCATCCTTTCACTAAGGAATTTTCCTTTGTCACATTTTCCTTTATGTCATCGAGGAGAGTGTCGACAAAATCTCCCATTAGGATTGGATCCTTTTGAAATAAGGGTCTAATTCTATTGTAAAATGGAATGAAAAAACGAAATGGGTCGCACAAGTTCTGGTTTTTCGGGCAAGATGGTGACGCACGAGTAAGCTTACTCAAATATATAAAGGGCCTCACTTTAGTGAAAATCAAAATAGATTCAGAAACTTCATCTCTACGAATGAAATTCTAAAGCACCAAAAAAAATTTCTAAATATTTTATTGTTCACGTAAGTAAATTTTGTATGATACTTGCATTCCTAACATATAGAAACATACTTGTGCACTGTAGTTTCACTTGTGCTCTTTAATTCCTTTGTCAAATTTTCATTAATTTCAATTTTTTTTCAAAATGATCATACCCTGAAATGAATTTGATATTTTTTGTAGGTTTAAATGGCTCCATGGAGAATCAAAACGTCTGACAAATTGTCTATAATCATACTAAAGACATAATGGAGATCATGGGGAATTATTACTAGGATGTATGTGACAGTAATAGTACTGATCTAGAAATTTTTTGATGAAGTATAACTGGGACTTTCAAAAGATTAATTATGTACAACATCATCATTATGGCCATCAGTGATATGTTCTCATGCCAGAACTAAAAAATTATCTTCTGGTCTCTTTGTTTCAAGATTACAAGAAATTTTCAACTACTAATATTTCTTGTCTCAACACATATAACAATGATAGAATGGAAGAAAGATCATATGGTATGCATCATATCCGATGTTCTCCAGATGTGAAACTATATACAGTCAAACAGAATCCAAACTACTATTCATCCATTTTTCTAGATTCTCAAACAGATCAATCAAAGGGTTGGAAGAAAAGTTGACACATTCTCCGAGGAGGGTTTGTGAAAACTGCATGTATGTGTGCATAATGGGTATTAAAGACATTAAAATACTTTAAAGATGATTTGAAAGGAATCAAAATTATTGAATTCATGTGGGTAGGGAAGACTTATGTGTATAGGAATGATGAATTTGTGCCAGAGCTGTTGAGATGATGGAGTCAAGAGACGAATTATTTCTATCTGATGCAAGGAGAAGTGGGAATAATCTTTTGGGATGTTTATAAGATCTTCAAAGATTTGATCCATAAATATATTTTTGATGAATTCATTACCCAAGGGAAACATGTAATGATTCAGAAAGGACACCATCATTGAAATATAAGTTACTAAATATATATCACAAGATCAAGAATGAAAATCCCCATGCAAGAAAGGGATATTTATCAAAATGAGTGGATGAAAATATTACTGATGAAAAATAATGATAATGTTCCATCCTTCACGCATCCAACAAGTTCTCTGGAGGGAGAATAAGAGCATTGTGCCTAAAACCTTATGTATAGCACTAGAGAAATGAGAGTTTGATACATGGGGTCTGAAGTCAATTCCAAAATTCCTAAAAAGAAACATCTTGTGGGTTTCTTGGCCATGTGGATCCATGTAAATCTATTTATTATATAAGATTCCAAGTGTGGTGTATGTCATGGAAATTTTTTATAGCGGGCAAGCTGATAGAGAGAAAAATATTCATTGGATCTTATCGAATATTTTCATAGGGAAGTATGATTTTATAATAGAAGGACTATTTAATGTTTTGGGGGGATGTATCATCACTCACATTAAATCCAATGCTATGAACATTGGGATCTATGTCCTAGGGAGTTCATTCCAACTATTTATTCAAGATTTGTAAATTATTATTCCCCTATCTTTGAGACCTCATGAAATTAATACAATTTTTAGTATGTTCATGTAATTACACTTCATTCATTATGGTAATCCATCTATAGGAATATTTTTTGATGATGAGACAACCAACTTAGGGAATATGTGATATCCTGTAGAGATTGTCTGTTAGAAACCAGGATTGACAGTGAAATTATATGTGAGGCCTATGATTAGAAAAAATATTCACTCCAATAATAATTTCTACATTGGATTATTATATCTCCATCGGTGCATGATTGGAAAGTACAAAATTTGATGGTGGATCGAATGTTATGGTTGCAGACAACCGTTGAGAATAAGGGGGACATATTTAATCTTGCAACAGTAGATACAGATTGTAGATTAACTATCTGATATGTAAAATCTTGGATTAAATCATATCCCTAATGTGTACTAAAAAATATCATTCCTTGGGTTCTAGTAAAGGGAGGGAGTATGAAATAATCCTCTCACTTGGAAGGTGATTCCTCACCATCATTGGATGATTACTTAGAGTTAGAGGGTGATGATGATGAGGCCCCTTGCTCTCCAATGTTACCTCATGAATGATACAATCCTCCCATTAGAATCAACTGATCTACACTAGCATCACTGACTGAAGTTGAACCTAGGAGGTCCAGTCATCATCACTCAGAAGAGAGAAGGGTTTTTATTTTTCATTCATCACTTAGGATGGTAGGGATTGGAAAGAAAATCAGGTCTACGGATGTATGATCATATTAAAAATAATATGGAATATAACTTGAATGTGCACAACTAAAGTCAGTTCAATCATGGTAGAATTTTTTATTGATGATGAAACTATATAAGATATTTCATGTGGGGGGGTTACATATTCTAGTAATATGATATTTTAGAGCCTCATATAATATTAAATTTGATAGTAATCCGGATAAAGTAAGAATTAATATCCGGGATATGGAGATTATTATATATGAAACAAAACATTTAATCTCCCCCACAAAATGAGTGAGGGAAATGATAGATCATGGCACCAATGAAGGGATTGACCCTTCATATCTTAAGGAATGGCACTATTTTATCCATCATGAATATGTAAGATTCATTATTATCATATAATTTTGTACAATTACATTTGAATCTATTAAAATAATTATTATTTAAGGAAAATTACATCTTAAATTCTAGATGGATAATAGAAAGTAGACTGAAGTTCCATCACCACTATATAGCCATGGTGGTACCATAATTAGGGTTTTTGAGTCACCCTATGAATCAAGAGAGATATCTCTAGGATGACAGACCATGGATGATGAGATGGTGGGAGGATTACAATCCCTAATAACTACTTTTGAAGATGATGTTTCTAGTCAACACGAGAAGGAATAGAATAAAAGTCACTAAAAAAATAAATTTGCAGCAAAATGATTTATTTACAGTGGTATACCTTCTTATCAATATTAATTTCATATTTATCCATAAAAAAGTCTTTACTCTTACAAGAATTGATGGAACTTATACTATTTCTTATCATATTGAAGTTACCAATGAGCCTCTAGGAACCATATAGGTAACATCCGATCAATTGTAGATTCTTGCCAATGAAGCGGCTCCTTTGATTGAAGAGGTGTCTAGTATAGAAAAAGAAACACCTTCTCTTAGAACTACTCTTATCCATACTACTATGAGAGAGGAGGAATATGGTATGTCAATATTGCATCATGAGAATCAATTTTTATCCAATGTTTTCTTCTTTAATACTTTAGGTTCTTGACATGCGTTATAAAATCTTGCGACAATTAATGTTGACCTGGTGGCTGTCACTGGGGAAGCTATTCGAGGTCTAAAGTCATAAATGTAGGATCACGAACCAACCAATCCAAGTACTCCCATGGGTGAGACAAGAAATGGGGCTTGGTATATCATTGGAAGCTATGCTGAATCATGGCATGTATTTTGATGAATTATTAGAACATGTTAATATGCCTACTACTCTAGAAGAATTTGAAGTTTTTTATATAGAACCATGTAGATGTGGGTTTTTATTTTTCATCCAATCAATATTATTATTCCATATTTCCTAAAAATAATTGGTTGTAATGTGTATATCTATCTATATAATATGCTATAGATATAGTGCTTGGAATAAAAATAAATATTTCTCCCAATCCCACTATTTAGGTGAAGCTGGATCACGTGAATGTTGAATATAAAAATCTCCATGAGGTTCATCTAGAGAATCCTAAACATGTTCAAGAATGTGTTCCCCGTCTAGTGGTTCCAACCAAAACTACTGTGTCTAGGAATGTTGGGGAGGAGTATTATTAGGATACTGACCTATTGTTAGGTAACGGTTACAAAGCATTATGAATATGAACATTGTTTCCATTTTTTTGAAGCTAACAATGACATTGATTTATCATGTAGGATTATCAGCTCTTATGGCTTGATCTGAAAGGGAATATTCAATATCATCTCAACCAAAATCATAAGGCTAGGTAGAAACTATTTAGGGGGGAGCAGAACAAGGAACTTCTTTAAGTGCATTAATCTTATAGTACATCCATCCTTATGGTAGTTATTCTGAATCAGATCTAGAGTTTTAGATCACTCTTCACCATGAATGTCATAAAACATGGAGAGATATATGGAATATTATCTCTAATGTACCATATGTGGGACATCCTTCACGAATCCCATGGTTCTCATTATTATTCATCGTGTTAGGATTTAATGGTATCAATTAACGTGTAATCCATACTATAGTGAAAGTTACCATTCAGAGGTGGGTGAAAGAGCACAAATTTTAGCAGATTATGAAAAAATATAGTATTGTTGATGAAATTGATGAATTTAGAGAAAAATAATATCAAGATGAGGCTAGTCATACTACAATGTTGGAAATATTCAGGAATAATGCTAAAGAGATGATTGTTCAACTGTCACGTCATCAACAAGAGTAGGATACTACTAAAAAGGAACCTGAACTACTTCATTAATCAATATAATAAGGACATAAATAAGGGGTGAAATTTATAGCATATTCTAAGGAACTAATTAGTTGGAGTGAGGAGACTATGGTCGGTTTCTTGATGGAAAATCAAAATGTGGCTAATGGGGATCAGCTGTGCAGTCAACAAATTAAAAACTATATCGACCGGCACATGTGATTTATAACAAAGAGACTCCATTTTATGGATGTAAATATGGGGATATTTTGAGTTCTCATTAATGAAAATAATTTTGTTTCTAATCATCTATGTCTTCATCATTTTTTTTATTTTAATTTTGTATGGGATTTCCATAATTTGGAATTTATATTATAGATAAACTTAATTACAATGATATTGATTGAATGGGATTTAAATTTATACCCACAGTAATGGGCCCAGTGATAACAGATTGACAATTTCTAGAGGCTTATGGAATACCGTAAAAACATAGTGTCTTTTGTGTTATTACCCTATTTTTTCCTACGAAAAATATGGATGTGACTTATTAGCATCAACATACCTTTTTTATAGGATTCATTTTTTATGTTTTTATATTAATTGGTTTTGTAAATGTTATCTTTTAATAACTCGATATTTCCTAAACCATACAGAGTGCAGGTCTTGGGAGCTGAGACTCACCTTTTGTTTCTAGATTTCCCTTTATAGGTTTTCCAACTGTTGAGTACTATGTCTATTTTTGTGAGATGCTTAAATTCATTGGTGTTGAATTAATAATGATAAAGTTTTAGTTCTAACAACATTGACCATTAATTTCTATATTATAACCCAAACAAGTATTTGATGGATGGGAAGGTCCTAATATTTTTCTAGATACTTCCAAGGGGAATCATTAGTAATGATTTTTATGGTAACCAAATATAAAATTTGATGTTTAGTAATAGAGGAGGAATCTTACAAGAATGAAGTTATCAATATTTTACAATCCTGTAATGGGGATATGTTATATAAGGTATAATAGGGCATATGATTCATAGATAAAAGTGTAATCCTTAGGTTTACATAACTATTATGTGGGATACATTATGAAAGGCCAACTAGGGGCATGTAATACATAGTTAGATAAATGATTTCTTAGAAATGTTTACATTCTATTACTGATATACAAAGTGTTTTATGATTTGGATGCCTCATGACCATAATGGGTGAATTTTCCAAGGAATGTTGTATGAAAATTGAGGGGTCCATCTATGATGATATAAGCCATGAATTAGGAACCACTCTTACATGAATTTATTTTATGAATGATTTTATATTTTAAAGAAATGGGATTTTTTATATTTTTATATACAGCTTAATGTCTTACAACAAGGACATTATGTTTTGTAGTTTAACTCATGAAACAAGGGAAATAATATATTTTTTATAATATTATATGTAGTTTAATTTCATGCACTATGGACATTGGAGGGGTGTGCAGTTTAAGGCCATGAAAAAAAGACATTATGAGGTTGTAATGATTAATGTCATGCAACAAAGGAATTTCTGTGTGTTCATTTAAGGACTTTATATCTAACCAAATATTTTATGATCTTAAATTATTGGTAATTTTCATGTAAATTTGATACCATATTCATGTATGAAAATGGATAATTGTAATATTTTATTAGGGGATTTATGAATATGAATAATGGCATGTGAAAAGGGGAAATGGAATTTAGAGGAGGTATCATCCAATAACTAAGTTACCTCTATTTGACAAAAATGTTATAGGGTTTGTACTACATAGTTCAACCTGAGAAATGTACTACATAGATAAATAGTGGAATCCTTTGGTAGACATTCCCATTATGTAGGAAAATATAATGCAAATCCAACTAGGGAACGCACTACATACCCATGTAATGGAGCTATTAAGAATTCTGACATTCTATTTCTCAATGATGATGAATGTTTATGGAGATTTGGATCTTCCCATTTATAGAGTCTGGATTATGGATAAAATTACATGAATACAAAAGAGTTATTTCCAGTAATGATTTCCAAAGAATCAGAGATATTTTCTCTCTACAAAGGTCTGAACCAAACATAGGATATATGGTTCCTATCGTATTAGGTCATATGACTTGTAACATTATATTAAAAAAAATGAATGATATGTGGTCGAATGGACTAAGGTTATTCCAATATGATTTAAAAATATTGGGAGGGATAAATTTAAAAAAAAATTATGGATACTTTCAGGTTCGGAGAAAGGATAAGTGAAAAATAAAAAAGGATGACTGCTTTGAATTAGTGGTTTCTGTATTTTATCATTAAAGCATAAAGGGAAAAAATTGTTTTCTCCCCAGAACAATGTTACCAAAATTTGAAAAATATGTTTTGGGGGAAATATTTTGTATTCACAACTTTGGCATGTTTGGTATATCCAAATATTGGAATCCTTAAGCTGACAGGTCCATTATATATGGGAATTTTATGCAAGGCCAACTAGGGCACATACTGCATAGTCATGAAAAAGTAATCTTAGTTATTAAACATACTGTGACTAGAATCATAAGAAATAATATAAAGATCTGATAAAATTTCATGATTAAGATTATGTCGTGCGATATGTGCATTGACCTATACATAAAGGGAGTGTTTGGAATAACATTGAACATGAATTTCGAGTCCCTTACATAAATCTGAATCATATGTACAAAAGGGTACATCTCTTATTCCCTTGATGGTTTCTCTGATGAGAAGGTCAAAAATAAAATATCATGTATATATTATGATTTTATAATACAGAGGGGGAATTTTCATTTATTATGTGGATATGACTAGGATCTTAGGCCTTGATTTCACTACATATCTCAAATAGAATGAGAATCAAGACAAATATAGTTTTATGAATACCATGCATTTTAAAATCCTGCGTTGAGGACTATGAATTACCCAATGTGAAAGGTAAAGGGTAAATATGTGTAGTTCTATGTCATATGTTATGGAAATTAGGTGTCCTTAAATGAAATCTTATAAAACAATGTGGTAAACTAGGTTATATGTCCCAAGAGTCATTAGATATTTTGTTGGGGAATGAATGGAGCCACACATAGTTCAAATAGATATAAGTTCAAGTGTAAATTGAGAACTCAAATTGGAATTCCTCATGTAGATCTGACTCATACATGGGAAATTATAATCTTTTTCAAGTTTTTATTTGGTTGGGGAAAAGATTAAAAATTAGTTGTCACTACATATTTCACAAGGGTGAAAATCAAGACACATGCATTTCTTGAATGAAGGTCCAATTAGTTTATCGTTATGTGGTGAGGAAATACAGTGTTCCTTTAAAGGTATTACAACTAGGATGATTGATAAGACCCATAGTAATTGTGATTGCTTATTAATTCATAGAAGCTCTTAACCCAATTCCTATGACCACATGACCTATGATCGATTTAAGAAATAAGGAGTGGGAAATGTTTCTTCTACAAAACAAAGGTAAAATAACTGAAGAATATTGGTGTTATGATTAATTGGTATTTGTAACAAGATATAATACTCAGGACTCACTATTTATCCTACTGGAGAAATAATTAAGTAACATGTAGTTATTTAAATTTCTTCCCATATTAATCAGGTCATTGATGTGATTAAGAGGGATTTTTATAATTTTTAGGATGATGGTTGGTCCTAAAGCATGAATTATAGGCATCATCTTGTATTTCATTATATTAAGAATTAACTCACATGTCTCGAAAAGGAACCCTATATAGATCTGACTCGTATATGGGGAAAAGGAAGGAGGATTTGCCTTCCAAAATCGGGGTTAGGCCTATATTTAGAGATATGGGAATCACTACATATCTAATTGGAATGAGAATAATGACACAGACAGTTATTTAAAATTTTCCCCATATAAACCTACTTTTGACATGGTGAAGAGGGGTTTTTATACTATACAGGCTGATGCTTTGGCCTAAAGTGGCAATTCTAGGCATCAATATGTATCTCTTTGTAATAATAATTAACTCACATGTCTTAGAAAGTATCCCAATGGAGATGTGACTCGTGCATGGGTAAATAGAAGGGGGTTTTTCTTTTAAAAAATTATGGTATGGCCTAGGTTCGCAGATCTGGGCGTCACTACATTTCTCATCTAGATGAGAATCAATCCACACGTAGTTCTTGAAATGTTCCCCATGATGGTTTGATTCATATAGTCATGAAATGGGGGAATTCATTTTATTTGTAGTAATGGCCGAGATAGAATATCTGGGCGTCACTGCATATCTCATTGACATTAGAATCAATTCACATGTAGTTCATGGAGATGATTACCCACACCAACTATATTTTTATTTGAATAAGGGAGATTTGTCATGAATGGGTATGAGTTGAAAGATATATACATATCTACATATCTCATTGAAATGAGAATCAATCCATACATATTTTTTTCCATTCACATTATCATCATACAGTAATGATGTGGGTGATATTATGTGAAAGAAACATTACAACCAAGACTAAAAATAAAATTTTGGGTGTCAATCATGCCTCATGTGAAGTTTGACAGGTTCCCTATATAGGCTTGAGTAATACACAATAAGTTAATTGGATTAATTATTAATCATTACTGGAACTAGGATTGGAGATCCGATCATCAGTATGTATCTTGCTGGGGAGATAATCGAGTCACATGTGGTTTTTGAAGGTGCTCCCTTTGAAGGTATGATTCATATTCACCGAGGTTATAATACATTTTCAACATTGCGGTCAAACCCAATATAGGAGACCTGTGTGAAACTACATATCTTCTATGGTCATGAATCATTCCACACAGAGTTTTGTACATGATTCGTGCAGTTTAAAGACTTGTGGTTGTATGTAGATGAATCAATGTTAAAAGACAAAAATAATACATTTCGACCAGGGGATAAGACTCATATGTTAAAACATATGTCATTGGAATTAGAATCATGAAACACGTTGTTCTTAAGGATGGTTACCCATTCCAATTGAATGTTTACGTCAGAAATGGGGGCTTTAATACTGTCAAAAAAAATTGTCGGGCCAAAAATAAAAAATTGTATGATAATCAAACCATATTTTTTTGGAAGAGTTCCTAGTATAGAGTTAACTTCATATACCTAGAAAGGGGAAATTTCATAATCTATGATTGTTGTTGGTCGAAAGATATGAGATCTAGGAGTAATTATTTATCTCACTTAAATGAGAATCGAGGAACATGTAGTTCTTGAAAAAGGGGTCCCTATGCAGATCTGATTCAAACATCAGAAAAAATGAGGTTTATGTGCCCCTAGGGGGTAGAAATGATGTGTGTAATTATTACACATGAAAGATACTCAACTTTTAAGGGACCATAATTAATTTTAATTTGTGGTATCATGGTATATTTAATAACATAAAATTAAGGAGATGTTATCCATAATGATTAATGTCATGTGGTGAGGAGAAATGGTATTTTTCAGTTTTAGTTCGTGCGACTAGGACAACATGAAGTGAAGTTTAAAATAATACAACAAAGAAAATGATTCTACACTTCTTAATGTCATAAAACATGGACGTATATGGTTTTGCACAACTTAACGTCATGCAACTAAGAGAGTGGTTGTTATGTAGTTTAACTTCATGTAACCAGGACACACACTTTGTTATTACACAATGTATTTCATCAAGAACCTTTTATTGGTTGGTGTTGTATTGAGTTCTCCATTCATTGAGATTATGGAATAATCTCTGTTAGAGTAGAAGTTATTTTTAGAGCAAGGTCTTTCCCACTTTGGCTAAATATTAAGAGGCTTCTTTCCTTGTATCCATAGAGTCCAGAGGACAAATACGAATTTACTTTAGACAAATGAATGGAGGTGAACGTTCTTGATGAATTCTTATTCTATATGGTTTTGATAGACTCCCATGTGATGCAAGGTATGTAATATCTTTTCTTCTATTAACTCTAAATCATCTATTCACTTATGAGAATACTCATCTATAGATAACATATAAAAAACAAAAACATGAAGTGAATGTAATTGAACTTCAATGTGATGAAATGTTTCTTTTTCAAATAAAAATGAATATGAAGATGATTGTTTTGTAGTACGGGTATTAATCTAGTATTCCTATGAGGAATTCAAGAGTTTATACGGAAATATTTCTTATCTTTATCCACAATTTTATTTATAATGTTGGACTAGGTTTTGTAGAAAGCCTTTACTTGGCCTTTTTATTTTAAATGATAGTGGGATGAGTGGTTGGATTTTCTATTGTATTCCTAATATAACATACCTACAATAAAAAAATAGAAATTACTTGTATTGTACATCAATATGGTATAAGGTACCCCAAATTTGGTAACTATATTATCATTTAAAAATATAAAAATGCTTTTAAACTTGAATTATTTGAGAGGTATTGATTCATCCTATTTAGGGATGAAATTGGTAGCGGTAAGGATGCACTTGAATTTCATAGCTATAGCTGGAAGCTATGGTCCTACTGCATCCATTTACTATTTAGAAAATTTCCAGGAGTGTTTAGATCTATATTGAATCATTGGGGGTTGATGAATTTTGTTGGCATTAACCGGGTAGGGATGACACTTCATAGTGAAATTTGTGCCATCCTATATCATTGAAGGACAAATGTATCCAGGCCTTTGGATTTGATATGAACTCTTGAACCCATAATGTTGGGTACCACAGACTCACGCATGTACTTCTTTGTAGAATGCCACAGTTTTTCCCCATCAATGAATCTTATGAGAATTCCATTGAAGCCTCATAAATTGAGGATCTTCTTGTAGTTTAGGCCATCATAAAGTGAGAAATTAACTAATAGTCACTATATTTTCCATTTTCCAACTCTATCCAGTGGAGGTAGTCCATCATGGAGATATTCCCTTATTGGTGTCATCCATTACATGGTAGGGATAAATGGTTTATTAGAGGGATAGATTTAATTTATTTCCTCTTTCCTAATTTTAACAACACGTGAAACCACACAAATATGAGTAATGCGGATGATTGATTCATCCCAATTCGGATCTTCCAAAGGTATAACAGCATTTTCTGATGAATCATCTTGGGAATTTGGTTACCACAAGAAATAAGACAATGTTGGTTATGAGGTAAATTATTCTATTAACCCTCGTATGTAATCACACAGGGGGATTAGTTCTTCAATTATGATGGAATAATCCCCAATGATCTACTTTATTTCAAATTATAAATCACTTATTACCTCCAGGTGATCCAATGGTATTTGGAGTTTCAATTCCAGTCCTGCAATGAGAGAATGATATTATGCCTCACTAGTGGTATCACATTCTCATGACAAGATGGAAAATGGGAACACTACATTTTATGTGCTTTAAAGTACAATTCTGAACCCAACATTATTTATTTCAGGATATTCTATTCTCTTCCCTTTCTGACTTCTGAAAGGACCATCAAAGTGTAATTCTCAAGTTCAGGGACCATCCAAGACAGATAACATTTCATTATCCAGAAGTTCAATATTCGATGTCGTATTTTCTTCTGACTAGTGTTTATAAATGAAACCTTCCAAGGCTTGTTCTTTTACTAGATTTTGAGGCACAAACTGTATATCAAAATGCTACGGAATTACTTCCCATTGTACCTTACATTCTATAAACACAAGACGAATGATAACAAATTTGAGCGGTTAATTGCGAGATACCAAGTGGACCTCATGATGTTGCAAGTAGTTCCTCTGGTTATTAAATGTATTTATTTGTACTGGTTATCTCTTCTCAATATCTAAATATTGAGTCTCAGCATTGATCATGGTTTCACTGAGATAATAATGGTTGTTTTTATTTCCAGCATCATTCTTCTGTGCATGGAAGGTTCCCAGTGATCCCTCCAAGGATATCACATAAATAATGATCATCTTCCCTTAAAAATATAGCATCAATACCAATTTACTCAAGATATATTTCATTAGGGTATCAAATTCTTATTGGTAGTAATTGTTCTATTGATATGTGACACCCTTCTTTATTAATTTGGTGGAGGGAAAACACTTGGATTCTATATTATCTATGAAGAACTAAATTTAGGAAAAGTGTTATTGATGTCCTCTCAACTATTTAATGGTTCAAGGATGTTAAATTATATGGATATGTTTATTCTTATCGGGATAAAATTTGATGTTGTGATGGCATACAAAATAACTGAGAGTTTTTCCCAATGTTACATTGAAAGAACATTTCAATGTGTTTATATTCATATTACTCTATAAAATCATACTAAATATGGAATCCAAGTCAGTCATATGATCATAAGGTTTTTTGGATTTTAAAAATACATTTTCAACATA
Source organism: Viscum album (assembly GCA_963277665.1). NCBI lineage: Eukaryota > Viridiplantae > Streptophyta > Magnoliopsida > Santalales > Viscaceae > Viscum > Viscum album. The sequence goes on along the minus strand of OY728131.1, from coordinate 395,290,399 downwards.
ACATTCAACAAATTTCACCAAGAAGGCTTTCAAGATGTGGTGCATTGGATGTTGATATGTCAATCTCGCTTTCCTTAAGAAAAATGGATTTACTAGATAGAAAAATTCTTGTTAAGGGTCTCCAAGGGTAGTAATGTCCTCATATTTTGGGTCCATCTGGATTTGGTTAAACCCAGAAGATACATTCATGTAATATAGAGCATCGTATCCAGCTGTTACATCAATCAAGAGTTCTGTGATTGGAATCTAGAAGTCAACTTTGATACAATACCGGTTGAGATCTCTGAAATCAACGAAAACTATGATTTTCCCATTCTTCTTCTTTACCCACACAATATAAGACAACCACTTAGTATATTTCACATCATTGAGTAACTCAGCTTTGATAATATTTTTGACTTAAACGTCTATTTTAGAGGCATGATTCAGGCATGTTCTTCTTTCTATCTGCTTATATACCTAGTGATCTTCTAGAAAAACCAAATAATTTTTTGGAAACCATGGGGTGGAGACCTGAAATTTTTATATAATTATAGGGAAAACGTCATGATATTTCATTATAAAGGATGTATACACCTTTTCCTTTTCATTAGTCATGGAAATACTAATAAGAGTGGGGCGTTCATCCTTTTCTATGCCCATATTTATTTCTCTACGTTCATCCACAATGGTGGAGATTCCTTCATAAAATACTAGAGGTATATCCTTGAAGTATTCCTCTACTTCTTATTATTAATGTGTTTATTATTATACCTCTAATTTAGGGGTAGGTGATGAATAATGAATTTTAGAGCTTGGGGAGGAGTCGGTATTTGGACATCCTGAAGAGGAGGCAACAAACTCCGACCTAACTAATAACGAAGGGTCTTTTTGATGTTTTGGTGGGATGATGATGGTATGGGAATCAACAAAAATATGTTTTTTCATTAGTGAGAACACTTCTTCTATCCTGAATTATTAATTAGAGACTTTCTAATGTTCGGTGAATGGAATGAATACATATTCATTTAAACTTTCATCACTTTTTGGAAAGTAAATTATTTTTCCTATGCTGTTTGGAATAGTTTCCACAACTAATATTATGGAATCCACTAAATTAGAGATTGGATTTGGGATAATCCTTTTAATTTTATTAATGGGAAGAACATAATCTACTTTATTATCACTAATGGATTGGCTGGGATCCATTCCAAACCATTCAGATCATTGATTCTACTAACATCATACTTCGTGGACTATTTTCCCATTGTATGATAGATCTCTTTATCAATGTACTTAGATTCAAATTTTTTTTACAGGGCCTTATCACCATGAAATGTCCCAATTTTGACATTGACACAAAAATTGATACATTGTTGATACGATGAAGTAATAATTGTATGATAATGTTGTGAATGCCTCCCCAAATGAATGTTCAAATCTGTGTCTTGCTGGACAACCAAGAAATAAGATGCGAGATCCCCAAACTCAGCCTTGATCATAATGTCTCCAAGAGTTTCATGAGTGTTCTTGTTGTAACACTATAAAATTATAGTGGAGGGAGACAAATGGGATTCAGTGAGGCCCAATCGATGAAGTGTCTAAATGGGAATGGGAATAACCCCTGATCCAATATCAATAATGGCTTGTTGGATATCAGTATCATTCATCTTACTTCATAGATATAGGGGTTTGATCTGTCTATGTATGAAAATATCCGCATATTGTTCTGTGAAAGATATGACTGCATGGGATTATTCTAGGTCATTCTCTATATGGTAAACCTCAGTGGTATCATCCTGAGCTTCAAACTTGTGAGGTTTTCCAATTCCCTAATAAGTGATTCCCAAATATCTTTTGATAGATTTGTAGCTTATAGGATTGATATCATGGATGGTACATGGAGATGTTCCTACAACACATCGTACTTTTCATCCAGAAGTCTCTATTTTCCAATATAGATTTGCTCTTTTGTAACTTCCTTGGATAAAGATTTTTTGAAAGATGATGGACACTTTTTCTGGGCAGAAGGTGGAAATACATTTTATCTAGGTGGATTGGGTGGGATGAGTCATCGAAATTTCATACAAGGTGGTGGTATGGCCTCAAATCGATCTTCCAAAATGATCAAATCTGAGAAGAGTCGTTCAAGTGTGGGAGATTTATCATTTTTCTTGTTGAACCCAATGGAGGGATCTCCCATGAGTTTCTACTATATAAATAGTTTGAGTAGGGGTTTGGTTAGAATAGTGGCTTCTAGTATACCCATGTTTTCCCATGTATCCTCGAACTTAACGATCTCTTCTCCCATTTCCCCAATCAAGTACGGGGATCTCAAGTTTATAATTAGAATCATCATATTCAAAGGGGCCCATTAAGTGAATAACATTAACAGAATCAAAGATCAACTCCTCATATGATAGAGGATTCTACCTGACAAGTTGATTCTTTTAGTGCCATATGGAGGGGTGATGTCCATTCTATTGAGACGATTGCAATGAAATCCGCTAAGGCCAAGGAATTTTTTTCAATGGCACAAAATCATAGTCTTCTACTTACTCCTTATTCATCCATCCATGCTTCTCATTTGAGGGATGACCATTATAAATATGGGATTTTGATTAATATGGATGTTTGATAATGGAAGCAGTAAGAGACACATTTGGTTGTTTCAATTGTGTTCATAGAATTGAATGAGTTCGGTTGATTTTTTTCTGGAACATCCAATCATCTAATTTCTAATAATTCTTACTTTTTTACTTCCATCAATTCTTCTTCCACATATGTATCGACATCAATAACACATGCGAGGTGGGATGTTGAATTTTTCATCTTCAATTGGCCGGAGTCCATTATCTTTTTTTGAAGGTCCTTAGAAGCAAAACACTCTTGAATAGAGTGACACAACATTTTATGGTAGTGGAAATATTTTGAGAGATCCTCATATACTTATATGTGAGATTTATTTGGCTGTGTAAACTAAACTAATTTGTTAGCTCAAGATGAGATGAAGTATCCAAGGACTTGGTCATCTCCAAAAGATTTGACCCTGTTTTTTAACTCCTAAAATAGTCCATACCTTTGATCTTTTTGATCATATAGACGGGGTTGTGTTTTATAATGAGGCTTGGGAGGTGGATCCCTAATGCATGATGAGGTATTTGATGTAGGAGTTGGTACATGGGCTTGATTATATTTTACAATAGCAGACTATTATTTTTCTTTTCATCACCCAAAACTGATGTAATTACTAATAGTATGACTATACTCTCTATTATGGAGTTCTCCACTTATTGAGAAATCAAGGTTAGATCCTGATCCCACCTGTATATTTCATATTAATTAATGATGTGCGTAAGTTATCATTGATATTTTCTACACAAATGGGAATCAATTCTTCTTGAGGTGGTGGTATATTCAAGGATTATGTTAATCCTTCCCACTGAAAAATGAAATATGAAACACTTTCATTACCCCATTGCATTCAATTTGTGAGATCACTTACCATTCCCTTATGTAGCATTGATCTAAATTGTAAAATTAACTTTTGATGGATATCATCCCATCCAGTGATCTATCAAGACTATAAACCTGTGTACCATACAAATGATGGCGCCAATAATGATTGTACGATGCATCTGATTTTCACTACATCCATTTTATAAGGGGTCCCCATCATATGATAACAATGACAAAATAAATGCATCGCATGATACTCTATATCTCAAAATCCATCGAATACTGGAAATGTGGGATTCTGAAATTTTTAGCAGATGTGGAGTCAGATCCACCCATTTAGGATAAATTTTTTTTATAGTTGTGCTGGTGAACTTCATCCTTCCAATGCTTCTGATAGACTCTTTAGGGACTCAATGGTTTTCAATAGAATTATAAGAATATCTAATTTATCCGCGACATGAATGGGTGCAGTGGATGGAGCCTGAATAGGTGCAATAACTAGTAGGACCACTGTTGGTGGATCCATTAGAATTTTACACAGATTATCCATGGGAACAAGCCTATATGGATGTTCCTGACCCATTTTTTGATATTTATCCAATGTAGGGAATTCATGATCCACATCAGTAGATGCAACAAACCAACATTACTAATGTAATCCTTTTGGAATTAAAATATGAGGATCTTCTTGTGTAGCATATATTTAGAGAGTGCTGCATCGAAGTAACTCTGAATTGAGTCTTTTTAACTCCTCCATCTCCTCCTCTTATTATGAATATAATTTTTCCAATGAATGGGATTGGTACTATTTAGGGAGAAGGTGAGAAGTAGTGTAAACATTTTCTCTTCCCCTATTAGGTGCCATTCGAAATCGTGGATGCGTATTATTTGTGGATTTGCCTTGATTCTGGAAAAGCCTCTCATTTTTGGGATGCTCACCTCCTTCATTTTCATCGGTGTGAACTTTATTATGAAAAATAACATCATCATACTACTATCATAAACTAGAATTGTTTTATGGAGGATATTATATGATGGAATTAATGAAATTTAATGATGCATAATGTATTGATTGCATTTTTTGGGTTTCTTGGTGAGATTTCCTTCTTCTGTGCCTTCTACGAGACCTTTTTCGCCTATTTTTTGGTTCTCCAAAAACTATTTGGTGAAATGTAACCTAAAGGGAATCCTTGGATAGTTAATTTTTGCATTAATTTTTTGTATTCATCCCTAATCAGTAGAAAATTGATTTATGATGTGGAGGGTATTGTGAATGTTAAAAAACCCCCAACCATGGATGCTGGGGATGTTCCTATTCTTATTTCTCAATCCTTAAGACTATGTTTTTTTCGTTTGAGGGTTCGGTCAAAAAAGATCATATCACTATAATATGGGGGGTCTCTTCAACTTCTATTGATGATACCAACCCATTCTCTCTTCCTGTTTTCAAATTTCTGGTCCAAACGTTGGCTGGATGCGTTATCCAACACTCAGTTAAATTTTTTGTATTGGAAGACCGTCGTGCGAATTCCAACATTTGTGCAATTCGATGGATAAAATATTCTAAGAATTAAGCCTTATTGATTTTCTTAGATTAATGATGTAAATTTATATCAATATATTTCAATCATTGGTCCTAACTTTGTTTGAAGTCGGTCAAGGCCTGTTCTTGCTGAGCATCTATTCAGTCATGAATAAAATTTTCTTGTTTTTGTCCTCTTGGGGAAATAACATTGCACGAGACCTCTTTTGACGAGATTTTCAAGATTTTGAATTTAGTGAAATTCAATGATCCGTGTGAACTCTACCCTCTTAAATCAAAACCATATGGGGTGTCTACGATCAATAGATGAAACCTCTTCAATGTGTTGAGTCATGCACGTTGAATGGATCCCTGCTAATTATCAGTCTTTGGATTTCGGGAATCAAAGATATTTTCCAAGTCAATTTAGTGCTTCAAACATTATATTACCTTGAAATGACTTTGATATTATCTACATGGTTATAATTTGGCTTTTAGATTAAGAATATACTTCCATATTTTGAGGGAGATATCATGAATACAATCTTCTACCAACATCTTAAGAATTTTATATAAAGAGGTAGGCAAAGGCCAGAACATGATTGGTATTTCATCCTTATCATGTTTTTTTATCATGTTCTACATATCCTATTAATCGTTTTTCTAGAGGAATCCATAATTTATTGGACCAATGTTTCTGTTTTCTTGCATCTTTATCAGAAACTGCAAGATCGGTAGAGAGTTCATCAATTTCTTCAGATGATAAATGGCCCAATGGTGGTTCATAAAATGACTGTCACATTGGGCTATCTTCAGATTGAGAAATAATTTACCCCATAACTGAAAATACATCAGACATTACTAGACTTGTATTTTCATGTGCCTCAAGATAAGAGGTTTTTCTCATCAATAAATTGTAAGTTAGAGAATTCACATGACAATGTGAATCACTACTACAGATAGAAATTTTTCAACAAATTACATCATGTGGAAGACCACCTTGGTGTATTATAATAATGGATAACTCTTCTTTCTCCTTGTTCTTTTGTAAACACAGAGGGTTGACATGGCTCTCATATAGAGATAGATTCTCTAGATTGAATGATTTTCCTGAATCAAGCCTTCATGATGAAGTTTTTGATGGGGACCTCCATAATTACTACTAATATTGATACTGTAATTTTGTAATGGGAGAGTATGATCTTGAGCTGCAAGAGATAAAGGCATGAGGGCTTGTAGAACTCCATCATTAAGTGGACCCAGATCGTAGATCATTTCTTGATTCTTCAACTGTATTGGATGAGAATTTTTCATAGATCATTTCTTATATGCAGTTGGGCCCAATTGTGGGGAGAAGTGGTTATCATGAGTTGGTGTTTGTGCTTGTTTTATGTGCCCATTAGAATCGGTCTATTATCTCCAATTGGAATTATTGTATGTTCTTGATCCAGTTGTCTATATAATATGAAGGATTATACCTCAAAATTCTTCTGGACTAGAACATAGGTGTGTATCTACTACGGGGTTGCATATTTATCTGTTATCCCAGTTATGGGAACTATATTATGTTTCCTTACCTTTGGAACTGCTAAAGATTCTATTATGATGTTCTGGAAAAATTCCATGATATGGACATGAATTTGTTACTACCCATTCACCATTTCCCAACAATCCTTGTTGACTTCATCAACTAGAATGGGAATAGATATCCATTATATATCCAGAGTAAGTGTGTATACATACACTTGTCCTCTATTTCTGATCAATGGATACTGACAATACTCATGTTTAGGGGGTAGAGAGTTGAGTCTACCTCAGGTTTGTTATTGGATATTTCTGACTAAATTCTTCAAGGGAAGCCAATTGAGACTGTTAACATGTTAGATGGATGCTGGAAGGTGTATGTTCATGCTGGATTTTTCCACCAATCAGGGTTGACAGACTTCTTTATGTGATGTTAGACAGGGCTAATGGTAGGCTTCGTGAGTGGAAGAAGGTTTATGTTCATGATTTCAATTTTCCACCGTATTTTGTCATTACACTTATTTGAATGTTAAAAATTGATTTTTTGAGATAGTTAAAATATTGTAAGATGGTGCATGTGCCTACTCATAAAACTCCACCAGATTTGGATGGCTGGATTTGTAGGGTGCCACCAGACAAGTCTGCTAGCTAGAGTAATTAAGGAAGATGATTGTATGTTCTCAGTCACTGTTTACCACCAAACTAGGTTGGTAGACTTCTTCAGAGGGGGAAAAGGTAGAAACATGTTTTCTATTAGAAACCTATTTTTTCCAATGATTCATTTTGTGTGCCTGGGTTTAAGGGACCTAGTCCAGATATCCAAAGATAACTCCCTCATAATGTTGCGGGTTTTTTTCCACACTACGTTAGTGGTAGTGACTCTAGGAAGGGGCATTCATGGAGAACCAATATATCTTAAGGGTGAGGTCATATGTGGCCTCTTGGTTCACCTCCTTGGAATATGGGAGGGATTGGTGATTATATTCCTAGGATAAGCTCTTAAAATGCTTGAAGTTGGTGGTCGGCACTATCTGCCTATGGACCACCAGTCGTCGCTGACTGACCTTTCAGAGATTTTTATTTATTTAGAGCTCCTGTCAGGCACCCTCCGAGGATATAATTGTACTATGTTTATTATACTCTTAAACTCGTGCATTATAGACCCATCATTAAAGATAATGAGATGGTTATTGAATACATTGAGTAGATAAGGATCCATGTAGGGAATTAGTGGGGATGTTCATGGGTGTAAAAATGAAGGAATCCATTTTGAATAAAGGGAGTTCTTGGTAGAAAGTACCTGAATATTTGAAAAATCCAAAATGATTTATAGAAAAGAAACATATTTTTGGATGAATGTATGCATGATTTATTTCTATATCTAGACCTCCATTATAAATTGATAAGGTCCTAATATATGGGTAAAACTACCATCTGGGTTAATGACTCACATTGGGTTCACCATTTATTTCCTTTGGAACGTGTGTTATAATAATGAATCAATATTTATGTATGGTTTCCAATGGGTTTATTTATGGAACTGTAAGAAAACAATGGTTCTATATCCAAAGGGACCTTCTTTGGAAAGGCAAGTGTTTACTAGGTTTGATAACCTACATTTCTTACGAACTCACATTGGTCGAGAGGATGGGAAGGTGGGCTCATTACACCTTTTTCAGGGGAATTATTTCCTACATAGAGACTCCCTTATATATTTTAGAGATTTTTATGAATACTTATTATCTTATGAAGTGTAATGTCAGATTCCTTTGAAATTTTCAATCAACTATTAGCATGTGTGGAATTCTGAATCATCCATATGTATTCAAGGTTCTTCATCAATGGAGATATCTGTGTGTATATGAGGTTCCCAATTGATGGTAGCCTCTTATAAACTACTCAGAAATTCTTTGGTCGTTATCATGATGATGATTGTTTTTATGAAAGTATAGGGGAAACTCTATAATTTTATGGTCATCATGGTAGATAGAGGTCACTCTAGAGTTTATCGCCATCTAGGGGGGAAATGATGTTTTTTATGTTCATATCAAACTTGTAGGTTGGCTTCCTAGGCATCTTCATGAAATCAGTTAGAACCCACATAGTTCAAGGAAGCTTAATGGGACACATCATAGCCTTAAAGTCATGTGGCAAGGAGCCAACCAAATAGTTTAACTCCATGTGGAAAGGAAATATATGAGAAAAGTTCCTAATCAAATCTGGGTGTGGGACTAATGCCTATGCATCCTTGGGAAATTAGTAGGAATATAATCCCCCTGGTTAAATTAGACCATGTTGGGGTTATGACCTAAAGATAACAGGGTTGTTTTGGAATGTTTGGTTTGAACCTTAGGGAAGCTTCTTACATTTCCCAAATGGATGGAAATCAAATCGCACATATTATGATAAGTCTCATAGTGCAGTATAACCCCTTTGAAAGAAATAGGTCGGGGGATTAATCCTATTGATGGTTAACTTATAAAGGTTCTATGAGAGATTTCTTCACTCATGAAGATTTAGGGGGATTTATTTTGGGGATTATTCCTAATGAGGATTCCACGATTAAGGGAATTAGGGTTGAACTCTTGAGGAGGAAATCCAGTGAGATCAAACACTAGGTGAAGGCTTCCTATGTATCCCAGTTATAATGGGAATTAGAGTTCCCATAGTACATTCCATTGTGGGTTTAAAATAGGAGGATTATAAATGAGGGGGCATGGTTTGTCATTTTATGAATGAGATAGTGTTGAGCACAAGACTTTAGAACAATTTCTATATATCCCTGTTATGATGGGAATTGGAGTTTTTGAGGTTCATTCCTTTAGGTTGATTGTCTTATTCTTGTGATCATTACGAACATCTAAGACCATGTGATTCATTCTCAGTGTGAGAAACCAGAGGATTTGAATTATTATAAAAACCACACACTATTCAACCATTGTTGGGAGAAGAGGTCAGGCAATCATCGAAAGAGGCCATGGCTAAGACACATAAATTTCTTCAATTTACATTGAACATGTGTGAAATGGTAGGAATGAGTGAACGTTAAAGGGTGTAGAGAGGAGCGAGACCGAAACCTACTATGTGAAAGGCTAGGGGAATACACTAGTATAGATATACTAAATTGTGTCTGGTAGTGGGGAGGGATACTATTTCCTTTTCCAAAAGGAAATGTATGAGTGATCCTTACCCTCCCTACCAGGGATCATAGGCTTTGAGTCTTAGTGAGGATAGGGGAGGATATATTCCTATACCAGGAATCCATGACCAAGAAATCATCAACACTATCCTTGTGGTAAGTATCAATGTGATCATAGATATCCAAATCTACGAACAGCCCTAGGAAACTTACCCACTAGTACGAATGTGTGGGAAACCTCTTACCATAGATATCCAAATCCAAATGGGAGGCACACAGATGTAATGAACATAATTGGTTTCACCTTAAGTTAAAGGGTTAATCATGTATGTGGTGCATAGGTATGTGGAAAACAGGTAGGCATGAGATAATTGGTTTCACCTTATGTGAAGAATAAGATGGCTTACTATACATGGGTAGACTTGGCCAATTCCTTTAATAGTCTCCTCAGGTATTCCCATATGTGAGGCACACAACTTCTTAGTTCAAGAAAGGCTATAACATAATTTTTCTTAAATGAGGGGTGTTTGGAGAATGAGTCACACTATAGTTATTAATTATTAACACTTGGAGAACCTCAGTTTCACTATCACTATTTAGTTCCCTCACTCTAGGTGTTATGAAACTACCATCTATGTCTCATAGGACTTGGGTGAAGCACTAAGACGATCTTGTTGCAATAAAACTTCATGAAATATTTTCCATGGAAATAAGAGCCAGATGGGTATATTTATAGGAAAATATAATACACTAATTGATGGTTAAATGGAATTTATGTGATGAGGTGGAATGCAGGTGAGGGGTTCACAAGTTCATGTGTTCTTCTAGTAATTTGGGATACCTTGTGAGAACTCAAATTTTTATCATTTGTAAATTTTGAAATTTTCCATGTATTTTATTTTTCTTTTTCTAAGGCATTTCCCTATTTCAATTTTAATAAATGTTATGTAACATAGTGTCAATAATGTAAAATGTAATTGTTTTATTTCTCCTTCAATGTAAATGATATTATAACAAAATCTATTGCAAAAATACCTTCACCCATAAGGCATCCGCTATGACGAGACATTAGGAGAACAATGTTGTTAATATCTGATAGGTAATTGGTACAGAATTAAACATCTTCATAAACAATATATCATTTTTCAATATAACCTTTTGGCAGACTTTAAATCTTTACACACCCTTTCAAAATACTCTTATATTATTATATGGGTATATCTATATGTAATATATAGAACCACATAGTTTAACAGATCCAAACAAGTAAACCATCTGATAGACCATTATATGAAATAATTTTGGGGGTAAGAACATCTATAATTCACATAATATGATTTCAATCTCCTTATTCATGATTAGAAAATTCATCAGGTCTATAAAATTACAAGATATGTCTTTGACAAATAAGTATATTCTGGTTAATTTATGTCATAAAATATTATGTATAATGTTATCAATGGAACTAGGAATCAAATATTTCATCAAAACGAGATAGAAATGTTATTTTAGTCTATCTAAATTCAAATTATCCATTGACATGACATTATTAATATTTTATGATTTCCTATCAAGAACTATTACAATATTACAAAAAATGAAAAATTATATTTTTACATATTTGGATAGAGTGTAAGTTGTATGAGGAACAAATGTATGTCCAATAACCATCTCTATAGCCAACTATTACCTTATTGCCATTTAAATCATGTGCATTGTAGCCTTGATTCCATCTGTTATTTTTAAAAAACATTAATTTACATTCTAATAACACTATCAAATACATTTTTCCCACTTGCATTACATAAATAAAAATTTAACAGTATAAACAATTCCAATTCAGTGATTCAAAATAACATTTATCTCTTATTACAACTTAATTTTGTATGTATTTTTTGAAAATGTATTACTGATTATATTCTAAATATATTTTACTTTATTAATGAGTTGGTCAACCATTAGAGGAGATGGTGTTCTACCTTGATCGATATTTTCATTGAATGTTATTTTATATGATCAATATTTATGTCATCAAGGTAAATTACAATTTTATAAAATAATAGTATTCGAGTAATGTTTCAACTGGTCCTAGTGTGTGAATTATTTCCAAATGGGACACCACAAAATTCCTTTAATGATATAGCTTGAAGAATTTATATAAGATAGAAATTCTTTTATCATCCCATACAGTGTGGACCTCATTTTGAATTCTTCACATCTATGTGTATCATAAATTGTGACACAAATATCTCACATCAATTTCAAATCTTTTATAATTAGACCTAAATAGAAAACAATATCATTACATGGTTTCTTTGGTACAGATAATTGTAGAGACAACAAAATGTATTTGTTCTGATAGCATAACCATGGTGGTAAGTTATAATTTACCAACATGATGGGCCATCTACATTGAGCACTAATTTTTTAAACAAAATGATTTATTCCATTCTTAAATAACACAAGAAAAAAGGTTATCGACTCATTTCCAAATTTGGGATACTCATAATAATTTTTTTCCACAAAAGAGGATCTATTGGATGACATAGGTTTCAATATTTAATTAGTCTATATGGATGACATCTCAATTGTCTCATTGTTTCCTCACATCCATATAGTACTCAAAACCATGGAATGATAGGAAAGTAATATACATATTTTAAAGGACATGATTCATGTTTCTTCTATTGAATCACACTAGCATAGGGCATTTTATGAGTAGTTCATAGTCCCTAAGAAACAATATGAAATAATTTATACATGAATGAATTTTTTTATTCATCACTCCCATAGAACATATAATTATTTTAGCATCATATATTCAACATGGAAGCTCATGTTATTCTCATAGTATATCATCCAAGAGACCAAGTAGTTCTGTAAAGCCAGTGTCACTCCATCTTCTTACATCATTCAAATTATTTAACTTCAATAGAGATAAAAATGTTATTTATTTAGTACAACTGGTATACAATGGTCACTTAGTATTGTTATTTAACTTCTCAAACATCTTTGGATAATCATGAAGGGTTTCTAAAATTGGAATTATATTTTCTTCTATGAAATATCCAATAGCATTTATATTGGTATTCATATCAAATGATTCATAAAGAATAATATCATCCCAATCTGTATGATTTTTTATTTTAACCCTATTTTTAGACCACAATTTATAGCTCTAATCTATTCCATGACAAATTAAATGTTCATTTAACACTTCGAGAATAATTTTTATTGAATAAAAACAACATAAACATTGAAAAATATTTCAGATGGTTCATATGCAAGCTCTATTGCAAGAATGATGAACTCTTTAACTATATATTTATACACTTTTTTCAAACGACTAGAGAACATAAATTTTGGATTCATATACATAATATTAGGTTTATAAAATCTTAATTTTATATAATAAATAATTAAATAAACATAAGATATTTATTCTCAAATGTGAATTTTATAAATAATTATATTTAGGGGAACACAACATTTGATTTTTTAAAATAATACTAGTATGATTTGAAAGATATGGGTAATATAACTTATGAAAATAATTAACATATTATGGTCAGTTTTATCATTTCAATTAATATAATGGTTAAAGTCATAGACAACATTCATCCTCATCAGCTTCATCTCAACAATAATAATTATTTATTTTCTTTCTTATGACTCATCATCCATATCTTGTAGACATCCACATATGTTTCATATTCTAATCTAACCAAAATCCATCCCATATTGGGTACTAGAGATAATTTTTAATGAATAATTATAAAATTAGTTCAACCAATCAAGAAGATATGTGGTATGGGCCACAAGAAAAAAATGAAATAATAAATAATCATGACATGAATTTGATGAGGAAAAAACCAAACCCTTATTATCATAAATAATTGGGGTGCTTACCATTTTTCGTATTTTATATTCCTAAATGAACTAAAATTGAATGTAATACAACTGAATAGTTTTTCATCCTATGGAAATTAATAATAAATCATATAGAATAATGAACATATAAGGTAATTTAATTTTTGAATATAGTGTTGCATATGTTTTTATGAATAAATTTAAGAAGTATAATGAAAATAAAATTGTTCATCATGGACATAGATCTAGTTTTTCATAGAGCTAAGATATAATGGAAGAGAATAAATATGATTCTTTTGGTGAACCTAAATGGAGTACAAAACTTAGAATGAAAAAATGTCGATATCATGAATTTATATATTTGAAATCCATAATTTTTATTATTTATAGATAACAAAATATTAATATGATAAACCAAATATTATGTGGATAACCATAAAAGATGATATCAAGATATATAAATAAGAATTTTATTCAAAATATATTTCGTTTGAGAAGGAATAATTTAATGATGAAATAAATTACATTATGTGAAATAATACATGCATATTTATAAATTATAAAAAATATTCAACTCATATTACTTGTAAATGTGTATTTAGAAGAATGGATCATTCCAATGGTAACATTCAAATTTTAAAGAAATATTAGTAATCCATGGATTGAAAAAAAGGAATGGAATGGTTATTTTGATTCTTATACTCATTTAGTTCAAATTATTACACTAAATATATTATTTTCCTTTAAATTTGATAAATAATTTTTCTGTTCATTAAAAAAATATTAAAGATATATTTTTTAATAGAAATATATATAATGAAATTTACATGTAATAATATAATGGTTTTATATATAATATATTTGAAATAAATTATGTAAATTAGTTAAATATACCTATGGTCTCAATGAAACACCTAAACCACATGAGATGTATGATACTATTATTTTAACTAACGGGTATTTACATAATAAATTTGATAAGAATTATTTAATAATATTAATTTAATAATAATAAGTTATTAGGTGAATTTATGTCGATCTTATATTAACATTTTAAAAAACATGACATGTATTATTGATATGAAGAAATATTTACCCACGATTGTTAAAATTAATAAAATTTGAATAATAGATATGAAACTAATTATTAATGAAAGAGTATATATTGGGGGTTATTATTTATATAAATCTCATTATATTATGAATATGTTTAATACAGTTGTTAATTTTTGGTTTCAAAGATAAAAATACTCTATTTGAAAATAGTTTAAATTTTTTTATTAATACAAACATAGTTGTATCACAACATGAACATTCAAGAGAAAATCTTTCTTTAATATATGTGATATAGTATAATAAACCAAATTTCATATTTTATGTTTTTCAAATTCATTAATATTCTATTAATGCTAGCATAGATCTTTGGAAATTTATAATTAGAATATATTTACACTTAAATAATTCTAAAAATAAGATTTTATTTGATAATGATTACCTTACTACATAATGTATGCACTAATTGAAGTTGGAATATCATCATGATATATTATCAATCCAAATTTTGACGGAAGTTTACTCTTAGATATTGTTTCATTTCTAGGGTGGGAACTAAATAGGCATTTATCATTTGACATTCGGGTCAAAATTTCATACTTCAACAACTTGTACTGTGAAAAAATAAATCGCAATCTCATTAATGGAACTTATGTTATGTTATAGACCCATTTATTTTATATCCCTTAATTATGAGAGTAAAGGAACAATGTGAAATGATTATAGTTTCATTTATAATGTAATGTTTAAACATATTACTTGTAGACACGATATGTGAGATAATTGTTATAAAATGGAATAGTAATAATTCATTATGTAAAATCATGTATGAACCTTGCAGATCCATTTATAAAATACATATAAAATGATATTTGTGAATAAATTAATAGATAAGGTAGGATAAAACACAAATAATTAACTATTTAGTGGAATGTACAACCATACACTCGGGTAATACTCATCCATAGATATTTCATCATGCTACCCAAGGATTCTCAATTAATGTAATTGGAGGAGAAAGAATACAATATAACAAAGCCCAATACAATGAAACTAATTATTAAAATAGTTCAATATTCATAAACTAACTTTCACCTTCAAAACCCCTTTAATAAAAATCCCCCTTTATATTAACATAAATAATATAATTATATAAATGACCAATGTTCAATCCATATTAAAAAAAGAACCTTTTACTTATAAATCAAAAAAGTGGCCTAACATAAAGGGTGTATATAACACAACATATTAATATAATTGGGAAAAAATATCTATCATAACATAATACAAGGAAAGGTATTGGAATCACATAAAGAAATGGATTAAATAAGTTTTTTGAAGTCCTAATAAACTACAAGAATGAATGAAAATCCCATATAGGGTCAATAAAACACAAAAATCAAAGAAACCATTAATTAGAAATTATTTCCAAAAGTGAATCAAAAATAGATTATGAATATTAATAGATAATGAAAAAAAACATTTCGTAAAACAAGAATAATGAGTGAGGAGGAAAAGAAATTTAATATACCTCAGATTAATGCTTTGATTCTTCTGATAGAAATATAGCTATCACCCAGAAAGAATGTATTTGTTCGAGACTTGGATTCTTAGAAACTCTATTAATTCGAGCCTTGTACATGAGCCTCCAATTAGTTCAAGACATTATTTGAGATTATATTCCTCATGGAGGTGCACCAACCTAGGGTTGATTCTATAGATAGCTTCAGAAATAGTGACTACTTCAGTTTTGAGCAGAGCGTTAAATAGATCGGGGACACTTTTATCTGTGATACTAAAAATGCTCTGATAAATATTCCTTTTATTAGTGAAAAACTAATATGTGCAGATAAAATTCCACTTTATCAGTGTTTTTTAGTGCTTATTAATATTCCTTTTATCAGTGTTTTTAGTGCGGATAAAGGATTTATAATTATAATTATTAAAAAATTATAAATATAATTTTATAATTACATTTTTAAATATTATATTTTTATAATTCTTTAAATATTTAGTTATACATTATTTGATACAAAAAATTCGTTTTAAAAAATTATTTTTATTTGAAATTATAAATATACTGAATATAAATTTATAAGCATATTTGTAAATGTATTTATGGAAAATTTTTGGTGATGTTCCCGTAAAGGGTTCCACTTTGTCTGCTCTCCCTCAGCACCGTATTCCTTTCCATATCCCTCGTCTGTCCTTTTACCTCGGTGCTCTGCTTGACACGTTTGTGGTGTGGCTTCTCCCAGATGTGGTGAAGGGCAGACTCATCATCATCCACGGTGAACTACTTTGCTGCTCGACCTTTTATCTCACTCTAGCCTCAGATCTGGCATGGGTTCATCAAGGTGGGGTGATGTTAGGCCAGGGTGCGGGTTTCAGAAGCTGTGATCTGGGGGTGTCATTGCATTCCGAGTCGTTAATGATCATTTTGGGGAATATGGTCATCAGGGATGGTGTCGAAGGCGGCGACGGGTTCTTCTACTTTGGCTCTCGATGGGGTTTCTTTTTGCGAGATATGATGATTGGGAAGCCTTATTTTTTTGTTTTGGTTAAGGTTTTTCATCTTTTCGTGGGCTTCTGGTTTTCGTTGTGCGGCGATTGTTGATGTGCGATGTGTGGATGGTGTGGGTGTGCATTTTATGATTGTTTGGAGTAATGGTATCCTTGAAGAAAGGTATGTTCTTAAATCAATGGATGTTCTATTCTTCATTGGTGCTCTGTTTCTGGTGGCGATGTTGGACTACGCCCCTTTTTCCACGGCGGGTTGGTGTGGTGACAAGAGGATGATGGCATCGGCGGGGAGGGTATGTGTTTATGGTGGTGGTGAGGGCCTTTGGAGGTCGGCAAAGGGATGATGACGATGGTGATTTCCAGTTTAATCTCATTGGTGATCGGATGAATGATGGCTGGTTGTATGGATCAGGGCGATTGTGAGTTACGAGGAGGTGTGGCGTACAACGTATTAGTGTCCGGATTTGGTTACGATTTCTCCTGATTTTGAATTTGAATTTTTAACTTTGAAATGTAAGCTGGGAAGCAGGTTCTTTGAATGCTATTTGATGTTTTGATGCAGCGTTTGTATGGTTACTGGTTTTCCTTAAACCGGTCTATGAAAATGGAGAAAAATATCTTCCAGTAAATGTATTTACAATTATAAATATATTTGTATAAATATTAATATAATTATATATATTTATATAATTATATATATTTAATAAATATATATAAATTCAAATATGGTAAATATATTCATTATTTAAACAAATTTATTTTAATTTTTCTATTATAAATAAATTTGTATCATTATATATATTTTAATAAATATATATGTATATTAAATAAATATATAAATATATAAATATATAAATATATAAATATATAAATAATAATATAGTAAATATATTTATTGTTTTGATATATTTATTATAGTTATATAATTATTTAGATATACTTATTAATGTTTTATAATTATTTAACTATTTAAATATATAAATACATTTTTAAAAAATATTTATTTATTTTTATATTTACTCCATTGAATATATTTATATAATTATATATATTCAATAAATATATACGAATATAAATTTAATAAAAATAAAAATAAAAATATAGAAAATATATTCAAAATTTATATATAAATGAGTATTTATTTAAAATATTTAAAATATTTTTTTGGAAAAATTATTTATTTATTCATAATCATAAATATTTAAAATTATAAATATTGTTAATATGAATTTTTAAATATATTTATTTATTCATATTTACAACTGTACTTTAAAAATTATTAATGAATATATAAACTTAAATTCATTCCTGTTAAAAATGACTGAAAAATATTACTTAAAAATGAGTATACTTTAATAATATTGAAAATATGGATATTTTTTATTAATTAAATACAAATTATTTGAAAAAATATGGATATATATTGAAATAATGAAGAATACATATTGAAAAAACTAAAAAAAAATTAAATAAATAAATATAAATAATTATTTATAAATAAATAAATTCCAAAAAATATAAAAAAAATTAAAAAATATAGAAAATGAATTAATACCTAACTGTAATAAAATTTAAAATCAATAAATAAAATTTAAGGATCAAATAAATAATATATTATATTTATAATGTTATAATAAAATTCTTCAATAAAGAATAAAATGTGAGTAAATTACAATAATATTAGATGTTTGTGTTAATATATAAGATTTCATTAATTGTGTAAATATTTATGTGTGTGCATTGTATATATAAATTCATTAATTATGTTTGTGTATGTGGAATCAATATAACACAGGTTTATTATATGGTAAATTGAAAAATCAAATGACATTCAATTTTTTTCATTACTCGATGGAAATAGTCGATATTTTAATTCATATTAATTTTATTTGCAAATCAATCTCCCCAATATATATGACATATTTAATGTAAAAAATAAATATTTTTTACTATATGAATCATATTTAAGGAAATATTATATACATTTAAATATATATATTTAATTCATACTATTTATTGATGTTTATAATGTATATATATGTATATTAATTTTTTTCATTCTTTTAAATACTTATTTAATTATTTGATAAAATATTTTTTTTATTTGATCATTTTTCATTTTTATTTGATTAATTATTTCATTTTATTCAATTTAAATATTTATATATTTAATAAATACAGTTTATTAGTATTAATAATTTATATATATTATAAAAATATTATTAATTTCTATTCTTAATTAGTTATTTAATAAAATTAATTTTTTTCATTTACACATTATTTATTTTTATTTGTTTAATTATTTTATTTTATTCAAGACCTTTTTCAATGCTAAAGCTAAAACACTAATAAAGGGTTCCCTCTATTAGAAAGAAAAATAAATCACTCATAAAAGGAACATTTTATGAGTGTTAAATAAAACCATTGATAAAGGTTCCCCTTTGTCAGTGTTGACAAAGGTTAGTGTTGTTAATGTTCTATTTTGTTGAAGTGAAATGTTGGAGAGATAGGTCCTTTACCTTGAGTGGGTGATTCCTTAAACATGGTAGGTGCTTTTTGAGAGGTTGGGGAATCATATGAGGACTCTAGGGAGTTTATGTAAGAGTAATGATGTGCTCTAAGTGTTTTTATTAAAGATAATGTTGGGAATGGTAGGGTTTATATAGGAAAAGAGATGAAAGTTCTTTATTAATTCTCAAGCATTGTTTTTGAAAACTATATAATAAATAAATCAAAACCACAAAGCTTCCAATGGTTTTTCATAATGGTTTTTATTAAAGTGGTGAGTTCTTAATTGATTTATATATTTATGGGCCTAATTAAAATAAATATTACCCTTTGTAATGTTGATGTGAGTGATGTTCTAAACCAAATGTTTTTAAAACCATACAATATAAAAAAGGTTTTGGAGTATTCATAAAGTATTTATAATATTAATCAACGAAACTCAAAAACACATTATTTTAAATTGAATACATAGATTTGAATGTGGATACCATTTATAGTTTATATCACATCGTTTTTGGGTCATGATAATGTCATAATACAAAATCTATATTTATACCTTTTTAATTTTGAACAAAAAATTTGAATATATTAGAAAATTTTGGAAAATTAACCATTGGATAATTTCTACATTATAATTCCAAAATTATTATTTAAATTATCCAAATAATTTTCTGAAAATTTTAATTTTCACCTTTTACAAATAAGTATTCACATTTATTGAGAAATGTTGGGGTTTTGGACAATAATAGTTTTTGATCAATTATAAATATTATTTTTAACTTCATAAAATTATATTATCTACAATACTAAATTAAAATTATTTAGTAATAACATCTTATTAAAATAACATTTGTTTCAAAAAATTATTATGTTTTTAAAAGGAATGTCTTAATCGAAATTACATATTACCCAAAAATTCAAATTCAATTTTATGGAATCAAAATCAAAATAATTTATAATGTAAAAATAATAAGAATTAAATGTAAAACTATGATTTTGAGAAAAATATATACATATTCTTATTTTAATGGTATTGATACATAACCCTTTATTACTCCACCATAAGGGTAATGCGTGTGACAGTTATATTTTCTTGTGGTGTTTCAACATACAGGGTTTGGGTCATGGTCTCAATGAGTTTGAAATTTTTCCATAAACAAATTGAATAAATATTTACTTGTTGGATCTCAAGTTAGGCTTGGTCAAGCTAAAATCCCAATGATTCCACCACCCTCGTAATCTTTGTTAATTAGGATTTATAGGGTTCGGTTCTACTGGTCAAGGCCATCCCTTTGGCTATGACAATTGGATTGATCAAAACCCAATATAAATACTAATCATCTAATCACTATTCAACATCTATAATATATATTGTTATTATACCTAATTGTTTTTTAAATGTTATAGGATATAATAAAACTAAATATGTTGATTTTTTTCTATAACCATAATATATAATTGGGAATTTACTTCAACCACAAATGGGATTTTATTTATTAAAGTTTAGGTTGTTATGAATAATCATTATATTTGGATTTCAATTAAATTAAATATATTAATATTATTTTAATTTCATTTAAATATTTCTTTACTAGGTGTTATTTTAATAAATTAAAATTCATAAATTTTATCTATTTAAAATATTTTTTAGGAAACATTATTTTTATGAATAAAAATAAACATATAACAAAATCATGTAAATTGATGATTAAAATGGAATTTTTTATATTATTTTAAATAAAATGTTTCATATATAAGTTAAAATAAAAAAAGAAAATATAATGTAACATTTAAATTAATTTATTTAATGAATGAAATTATTGTATTTGAAAAATTAGGAATTTTTAGTATTTACTAAAAAATAAAACATTTCATGAAAAT
The DNA here is from genome assembly GCA_963277665.1 of Viscum album. Classification (NCBI taxonomy): domain Eukaryota; kingdom Viridiplantae; phylum Streptophyta; class Magnoliopsida; order Santalales; family Viscaceae; genus Viscum; species Viscum album. The sequence goes on along the minus strand of OY728131.1, from coordinate 395,268,941 downwards.
ACCAAAATTTCACATTATGTTAAAATTAATGATATAATTTTTAAATTTAAATCCATTTTATAAAATAATATTTCATAAAGTTTCAAAATATATTTATAATTTTTTCTAAAAAAATCATTAAAAATCATTTTTGATAAATGTAAAGACCCGAAAATTTCAAGGAAAATTTTATCTTAAATACTTTGTAATTTTACGAGCCTATGGCTTCTGACGACACTTGATTTTGAGGCCTAGTGTGCCTGGAACCAATTTCCGAAGTTTAGCTTAGGTACATTCAGCGAACAAACGAGCGGGTTTTTCTATCTTTTGAACCAGTGTTAAGAATTGAAATCCGAGGGCACTGATGAACTCGCAGCGCCTGTAATTGCTTAAGAGGACCTTTTCCGCAGTTGCGTTTTTTGTGGGTTGTAAATTAAAATATGGGGATTAGTTAAGAAGTAAAATAAAATTGTAGGAACAATTTTATTTATATATTTGGAAGTTAATTTCTTCCATGGTAAGTTATTGGTGGGGCCCACACCCACCCAACATCACATGTGTGGATAATAGAGAGGTATAGAGGTGGGGCCCACACGATCCCCAACCATTCACCTCCCATAACTCTTTTACAACCCCCTTTAAACTCCCATGATTAATTCATGGCAACACCACCATATTTATGAGGATCCCTTCCTCTTCCTCTCTCCCTTTTAATTGTTTTCCAACACACCCTAATTAATAAATTCAACCTCTTCACTTAATTAATTAAGTGATTTGATTTTTGAATTTTAAAATTGATTGTGTTAATCAAATAATACCATAGGAATATTATTTTATTTTTGGGTCAATAATTGTGTTATGGAGAGTGTGGGAGAGAAATATTTAGAAGGGAGAAAGGTATTCCTCTCCTCAATGAAGAATGGTGCTTTTCTCCGATGTGGAACACTCACCTTCAACGGAGAATGACTCAGCGAAGAACGCTCCACGTTTCTTCAATCCCTTTCTTCGTCTACATCATTGGAGGCAACACCGATATGGAGAACTCGCCAATGATGACGGTTCTTTCTCCGACATTGACGAAGAAACATTGTTATCCACGTCTACAAAGAACAAAAATTATTCGAAGTAGGAGGATTATGTACAATTTCAGTTCATTAAAATTGTTCAGTTCCTCGTGGTTTTCTCTGAAATGAATTTGGAAATGTGTTACCACAAAATGTGGATGGTGCGGGTGGAATGAACACGGCTTGATGACCCTCCGCTGGAACTTGATTTTTTGGAATCAGCGACCGGAGGTGGACCATGGAAGTTGCCAATGACGCAATAGTCTTCATTTTACACGCAAAGAAATGCCACAAGAAAGAGGGCCATGGCGGAGGAAGCACATCGCTATCGCGCCATGCCAAGAACGCTGTGGAGGAAGCCGATGTCGTCTTGCTAGATGTTTGGAAGGAACAGCGGCCCGCTTCGCGAGCTGCTTCATCGGAAGAACAGGTCGGCTCGTCGGCCTACTGGGAAGAGGGAAGCCGTGACACCAGGAGGGTGTCACGCCGGATGAACCGAAGCCCACCCGTGTGGGCTGCTCGTGCCAACAGGCCATCTGGCCAGATAGAGAGGGCAGCGCCACCGATTCGAGCAGCCGAGCCCCCCACCCCTCTGACCGCTCCGCCAGTTGGCCGAGCCAGCCTGGTCACGCCAATTTGGGCCGCGCCGGGCTGGGCCGAGCTGCGCCCCTCAGGTTGAGCCGTGCATTTCTTTGGGCCGGTCCGACACCCCTGCCGGGTTGGACCAACAAAAATTGGGTTAACCAGACCCATCATCCCAACGGGCTTAATGGGCTGGGCTTGTTTCACTTAAAAGTGAATATATTGAAGACCACACATTCGAACGATGCGCCGTCTGTGGCACTGATACCCTTTCAAAGAGGCAATACTTTTGCGATACTATAAGTGAGATTTTTATGACTTGGATAACAGACGGATTATAAATGAGTATATTTCTAACTGGGCACCTTGAATGAAAAGGTCAATATCTCTCAGATCGGGCGTCCGATTGACGCGTCGTCTGTCAAGTTGAGTTCTTTTTGACGAGACATAACTTCAGGATAAATCTACTTTAGACTTCGTCAATGTTTAAGTATCGAACCCCTTTACTCGAGTAGTAGACCCCCCTATATTCGAGTACGCTGTGTGAGGGAACCCTAGAGTTAGCCGTGACTACGACGAATACCGTGCTGGGATCCTCCGTGGGTTCGACAATGATGAAGACTGTACTTGGATCCTCCGTGGGTTCAGCAGCGAAGATGACTTTACTTGGATCCTCCATGTGTTCGGTAGCGATGACGACTTTACTTGTATCCTACGTGGGTTTGACATCAGTGGTTACTGTACTTAGATCCTTTGTGTGTTCAGTAGTGACGACTTCTGTACTAGGATCCTACATGGGTTCGGCAGAGGAGATGATTCAGAAGCTATATAAAATCACCTCCACCATTCATCGTGAGTAGTATACATATATGGTCTGAGATTGTCTTGCATTCATTGCCAACAGTATGATTGACTTCTTTCTTGTGTGGACTGGGTTGTGCTTGGGCTTGAGAGTTAGAGTCAGACTAGAATTAATGACTTAGGTATATGTATGGGCATATACCAAAGTAAAGTCATTTGGTATTTCGTGTTTGTATCTTTGCTTTATGGTTTATACTTTGTGGATTCTGGGAGACCATCGGGGGTGTTGGGGTCCTTACTGAGTATCATATACTCACCCCTGCATGGGATATGCCTACACTACATTTTTTTGGATGCAGACGACGGACCACACTGATCGTGGTTGAGGCATGTGGACCTAGATGGTATTCGGAGGTGGACCACCTGGCGGGACGTTCACGGAGCAGACAGACAGACCCGAGGTACCGACGAGACTATTTGTACCCACCCATCAGGTGGGATTCTCGGAGGACGACTCAATGGTTGTTGCTTTACTTTACAGCTACATTAATTTCTTTCTCAGCTATACTGTACTTTCAGTTGGGTTTGTATACTGGCCCATTTACATTCTAGCACTTACTTTTGTACTCAGTTATACTTAGTGCTCACCTCACATGCGAACTCTGTTGTGTTTGATTACTATTATAAAGGCAATTCATTCCCTATTACCGGGATTTATGCCTTTGTTTTAGTCGCCAACCCATGGCCTATGGAATGCGGGACTGGGGTAGTCACGACACGGGCCCCAAGGACGGGTCATGACAATAAAAACATATATTTGAAGCATAAAAAAATTTACAGAAATTTTTGTACTTATTATTATTAATTAACCAATATATTTATATTATATAAAACCATTATAGATAATTTCATAATATGATTATTCTTATGCATACCAAAAAAAATTATATCTAGGTTACAATGGTCATTTCTAAATAATAATATTTTAATAATATATCATGGTTTGTTATATCATTGTGTTTTGGGTTGTATACGAAATTGAATATAGTTTTATTTTAAAATCATAGGGTTTTACAATATAAAAACCTTAAATAAATTGAATCCATGAAATTTGAACTTGTGCTCAGTTTGAAATTTTAATATTCCTTTGTGTAAACCCTACATCGAAAAAATGGGAAGTTAAAATCAATCTTAAAAGTGGGAATGGGAAATAAAATGTTCACCACCTAATTATGTCTCTAAATACGAGAACATTGGTTAGAAGTAAAAGTATATATAAGGACCCAACCTAAAACCATACATAATATAGTTAATTCATATATAATTCACTTTCATACATTTTAATTAAATTTTAGGTTTAGATTTGTAGGGAATTAGGTTATGAAATCATACATATAAACTCATATATTATCAATTGGACACATATAAACAAATATCCTTTTTTTCCAATAAGAAACATTTAAAAATAAAAGATGATGTATTTCTGTAACAAAACATGATGAATTTAAACTCAAAATCATTATTTCATTTAATAATCGATCAAACCAACGAATTACATTTTAAGTCTTTGAATGAGAAGAAAAATTATTGCAATAAACATATAAAATCTGAATTAAATTTTTAGTCTATGTATATATTTTTTTCACAAAGTTATAACTCTTTCACATAACACATAAGATCATTTTCTTACTTTATAAAATAATTAGTGTAATGACCCTATGTTTTATCAATAAAATTCTGTTCTTATAATTATTCCTTATAGTATAATCACATTAGGAATCACAATGACATATAATAATACTAAATATTAGGTGACCATTAAACATAATTTTTTCACTTCTATGTTTTGAATTTCGATAATCCAACATACACGATTGTGTTCAAGATGATTTTTGTAGTCTAATAAAATGAAAATAATTTTTGGTGAATAGTAATATACAGTTATGAATATTATCCCACCCATTATGAATAGTAATATGACCCTTATGAATAGCAATAAGTCCAAAATAATAGTAACCATTCCCTTGAAAAATTAAATAAAATTAAGGAATCTTACAAGTGACAATTTGAACATAGTAATAGTATTGGTATTTTTTAATTTATAATTAATTAATTAATTTAAAAGAAAATTAAATTTATTAAAATGTGTTTATAAATTAAAAAATCTATGTCTTTTGATTTAATATTATTTTTTAATACCGTATGTTATTTTTAAAGCATTTTAAACTCAGTTTTAATTTAAAAAATTGTTTTTTCTAATAAATTATGAATTTAATTAAATATTAAATTAATCATATTTATAAATTCATTTTTGAAAAATTTACTTCATTTTTGGATTCTACACATCAAAAAATGGTTTTGGTGAATTTTTAAGATATTTCTACAATACTAGAATTTTTTTATGAATATTGAAATACCATAATTTACAATATAAGCTAATTATAGAGTCATGTATGATGTTCCGATGATGTAAGCTTACTTGGTTAAGGAACACATGGTAAAATTACTATCTTGGTCAGGGAATCCTCACTATTAGTTGTCTTCTGGGGAAATAATAAATTAATGAATTTTATATTGAGAAATTCCATCTCCCATCCACAACAAATACCACCATTCACACCCTAATTTCCTCACACCTCTCAAGATTTAATATCTGTCTAATATCTACCTCATCATCTTCCCTATCCCCTACACACATCCAAGAGCTTCTGTTATCATCAAAAGACCAATCCTAGGTTCTTAAGGAGGATCTCAATAGGAGGATTCAAGAGGCAATTTCTCTTCATCTTCCAATTAATTTAATTTCGAATTCATGTTCTTTTCTTATTCTATACTCAACTATATTCATCCACATGGTATATTAACTCTATTATTATAAATATGATGTAATTTTATGAGACTAATGTCATATTATAACATCCAAAACCCTTTTCCTCTTCTTTTTATTTTGTAAAAGAAAACGTTGTTCGTAAGGTGTTAATATGTCACGTTCAAGAACGACATGTTTTCATTTTCATATTCAACTTTAAGATCTTGTAATGGAACCATTTTCATGGTTGAATCAGAATATTTTATATTTATTATCTCATATTTAATGTTCTGGATCTAAATTATGTACATATTACTAAATAATTAAATAAAACAAGTTCGTTGTGGTCGAAAAATAGCCCAAAATAACCCAAACAATCATCATTCAATTATTATATAATAATTCATCCACATGGTAAAAATTATAATTCATTATAATAACATTTTAACTTATGTAATATATATTAATTACATGTAATATCAGTTCGGATTTTTTACCCATGTTCTACCCAATCATCAATTTATGAATACAAGTAAACCGCGAAAGAAAACCCGTAGAAACAATCATTCCCAAAGAATGTTTTTAAACTCTATAACTCATAAAAATGAAGATAAAATAACTTAATAAAAACATAATTAACTATATTCATGTAAACAAGGTTTTTTAATTGTTAATTAATTAATTTAATGTGGTTATACATGACATTAAAGTGAAGAAATCCTTCAGATATAAGGCAAGGGGAAAATCTCGAACCCAATTTTCTTTCTTCGGGTTCTCCCTCTTTCACTCCATATTTGGTATGCTAACTGTTTAAAAATCATTTTTTATTAATTTTATGACATTTTCTAGGATATAAATGTTTTCCACTAGATTTTATGTAGTAAAATATGGTTTTCGAAAGGACTCTTCTTTCAGGAACACACCTTCTCACTCACAGATGATGGCTATCATATCAAGTATGTTATTCCCACCTAATTTTGGGAACCCATTGTTTATGAATGTGTTATTATGAGTTTAAACCCATTACTTTCAGTGTTTTAGTTACATTATTTTTTGATATATTTACATTGTGTCATGCATCATAAATGATAATGTTATGATGTGACGGGTGCACCCAAAATTATATAACGCAATTTGAATGTTTCAATGTGACATGTGTGTCTCGAATTGTACAGTGATCCAATTCATTGGGTGAATTGATGAATCACATTTGTTAATGTGAAATTATGTGTGTAAAATATTCTATCTTTGTTCACATGTATCTGTGGTAGTTATCCACTAAGACATGCTGTTACATTTTGATGCATTGACATATTTCAAGTCTCTTATAAATGATTCCTCTCATGTTCATGATTATTTATGTATGTTATGGTTATTCTCACAAATTGTTATATTGTTCTTATCTATCCTCTTACTGGTATTTTATCTCACCCCTTTTGATTTATATCTTAAGTTGAATACATGTACTATGTAGAGGTGACACGCCAATAAGAAGCAAGAGAAGAAGAAATTAAAAAAATGATTATGCTTGATGTTGTAATTGTTATGTATGGTCCTAGTTTTCCCAAGACACGAATCCTTTGGATCGTCTATGTTTAATACTATTATGTTGATTATATTTAAAATTATGTAATAGTAATGAATGAAATTTTTTGGTCACTATAGTTGGTATTAGCGTCAAGGTTTAGTTAATTTGGGAAATAGGATTAGTGAACCCTAGAGAAAACCTCTAGTGTGAGACTAAGTACAAATACGAATAAAATAAGATTTCCATAGAGATCTTATATGTCGTGATTTTAGTATAAATTGTGCAAATTAATAAGTTATTTATTCATGAATTGATGAATTATTTTTTGTTCTAACCTTTTCTATTTTAGAAAGTGGTTGGAACCAGGTGAAACCAGGCCAACAACTCGTGAGAGGGCCAATGAAATGATTACCCGAATGGCATCCCCAATGATTAGGGAGGTGGAGTTTAAAAATTCATGTACATTCATACCCAACAATAACAAGTTATTAACAATAACCATAATAATGGGAAACATCCACCTTCACTAAAGAGGGATCAACTTGCTATCAAATTGTTAATGCGGCAACAACCACCGATGTTTAGTGGATCTTTAAATCCACTAGTAACATAATAGTGGGTCAACTCAATGGAGAAGATATTTTCAGTGATTGACTATTCTGATATGGAGAATGTTACACAAGCCATTTATATTTTAGATATAGTGGTTTATCAATGATGGTATTTGATTAAGAACACCAAGACAAAGGAGGAAATTGAAGTGATGGAATGGGAATACATTAAGATATTGTTTCGTAACAAGTATTTCCCAAGAATTAATTTCACAAATATGGATAGAGAATTACTAGATCTTAATAATAATGAAGGAGAATCTATCACAACCTATGAAGTGAATTTCACACGGCTTTCAAGGTATACTTTGGGTTTTATTATCAACAATAATAACAAAATTGATTGATTCATTAGTGGATTAAAACCACACATTTGAATGGACCTTGAAATTAGAGACCTTGGGAGTTGTGAAGAAGTGGTTCTATGTGATCTCATAATGGTGATGGAGATTGGAGAATGGTCTCATGGATACGGTGATAAGAAATGAAAGATATAGATTCAAGTTAGAGGATCTAATGAAAAAAGGATGGAAGAAAACTCACTGACCCACATGCAAAAAATGTGGGAATTTGCACCATGGGAACTACCTCAAAGGGATGGGGAAGTTATTTATGTGTGGGAATGAAGGACACCATGATCAAGAGTGTTGAAAGGACATGAAATGGAAGAAACTGGTAGCTGAAGAAAGGAGGGAACCACCCATGGTTCAATGCTACAACTGTAGAGAGCTAGGGAACTATGAAATCCAGTGCACTACTCCTCGTGTTCTTGAGGGTAATCAGTGTCAACATCCACTAATGCCAAAGGAACAAGGTATGTCTTATGAAATCACTACTACAGAAGTTGATCAAGATAATGAAGTCATATAAGGTACAATTCCTATTCACTCAATAATGGAAAAAGTATTATTTGATTATGGTTCTATGAATTCCTTTATAGCATGAAACTGTTCTAGAATAATAGAATTGAAGCCCCAAAACCATTAAGCAGATATATCTATAAAAACACTAAGTAGTGAAATCATTTCAAACCAGTTGTTTGACTCTTCTCCTATTGGCATATGTGGGAAGATTATTCCAGTGAATCTTGTAATACTTCCATTGGTGGAATTCAACGCTATAATGGGAAAGGATTGGATCTTGTTATATAAGTCACTTATAAACTATCATGAAAAGTAATTATTTTTTCATATCTTGAACTATCCTATTATCCTATAAAAATTCAAGGAAGATCATGAATATCCTTTGAAAAATCCATCAATGGTGTGGGTGTTGATTTTCTATGAAGAACCACAACTCTAGCAAATAGTTTAGTCAAAGGAAAGTTCCAACCTTGAAGAAATTCCCCTCATTAGGGAAAACAATGATGTTATTCCCAAAGAGTTACCCAGACTTCCAATAGTTCTTGAGGTGGAGTTATCAATTGAACTCTTACCCAAAGCTACTATTATCTCAAAGTGTCCCTATAGGATGTCTCAAATAAAACTAGAGGAGTAAAAGAAGAAGCTACAAGAGCATCTGTACAAAGGGTTTATACGCCCTAGTGAATCACCTTGGGGTTAGCCTGTGCTCTTTGTGAAGAAGAAGGATGGAACAATGCTACTGTGTATCGACTATCGAGAACTCAAAAAGATCACCATAAAGAACAAGTATCTTCTTCCAAGGATAGATGACTTGTTCGATCATTTAAGAGGAGCTTAATACATCTCAAAGGTGGATGTTCATTCTAGATATAATTAGTTAAAGGTGAGGAAGGAATATATTCATAAGACATCCTTCCATACAAGGAATGGGCATTATGAGTTTCTGGTCATTCCCTTCAGACATACTAATTCCCCACCAATCATTAGGTATTTGAAGAATATAGTCTTTAGAAATTACCACAACAAATTTTTGGTAGTGTTTATTGATGATATTCTCATCTAATCCAAAATCAAGGAGGAACATGAAGAACATATCAGACATATGTTGGAGAAATTGTGAATGGGGATGTTGTATGCCATATTTATAAAGTGTGACTTCTGGATGAATCAATTCACGTTCTTGGGATATGTGATCACAAGTGGGGGAATTTTTTTGGACCCTTTAAAAAATGCTGATGGAGGAATGGCCAATACCCTCTTGTGTCATAGAAATCCATAGTCTTCTTGGATTAGATTGGTACTGCCGATGTTCTGTGAGAAATTGGTCACGATTTTCAAGCCTCCTTACAAATTTAACAAGTAAAGGAGTAATGTATGTCTAGATGGAAGTATGTGAGGGAAGCTTCAAAAAGCTAAAGAGAAGGCTGAAAACTGCACCTGTACTCACACATCCAAAAAGTGGAGAATGTTTTGTGATATACAATGATTTTCAATGAAATTATTGGGTTGTGTACTCATGAAAAATGAAAATGTGATAGCGTATTCCTCACGGAAGTTGAAGATACATGAGAAAAACTATCCGACACATGATCTAGTGCTAGAAGTCATGATTTTTTTCTTGAATATATGGCAGAACTACCTTTATGGTGAGAAGTATAAAATACACACTGACCACAGGAGACTAAAGTATATATTCACACAGAAGGAGATCAACATGAATCCAATGAGATGGCTAGAGAAAATCAATTATTATGATTTCTCTATTCACTATCATCATTGAATGGTGAAAAAAATGCTGATGTTCTAAGAAACAAATAATCCACTACTCTATTGATCTCATGGATTCAGAAAGACCATATCATCATGGATATTCAAAAGAATGATTTAGAAATCATAAGGGTATGGGATACATCCTACCTTACCCAAAATGATTGTGAAACCCTCCATCCAAGAGAAGATTAAGGAAAAACTAAGGGATGATGTGGAAATACAAAAAAGGGTGAATTCAATAAATAAAGGGAAGTAGTAGGAGTTCGATATAGATAATGATGGTTTGATTTGGTTTGGATCAAAAATTTGTGTGCCTTCATCACCTAGGATAAAGAAGGAGCTATTGGAAAATGAACATAGATCAACATTCTCTATCTATCCTGGGAGTACCAAGATGTATCATGATCTTTGAGAACACTTCTGGTGGGATAACATGAAGAAGGATATTTCAGAATATATATCAAGGTGCATGGTATATCATCAAGTTAATGAAGAGAAAAAAATTCCGAAGGTATGATGAAACCATTGAATATACCCATGTGGAAATGTGAAAATGTTACTATGGAATTTTTCATTGGTCTCTCAAAAACGTCGAAGGGAAATAATGAGATATGGGTTATAGTTGATCGACTCACCATGATTGCCCATTTTATTGCTATTTGGGATGACCTCTAACATGAAAAACATGAAAAGACATATTTGAAAGAAGTGGGGAGACTGAAAATTGTCTTTGACCATGATCCATGGTTCACATCTAAATTCTTGTGAAGCCTCCAACATTCTTTGAGTACTGAATTAAATTTCAGCACAACATATCACCCACAAAACGATTGCCAATCTAAAATTACTATTTAAAAGCTTGAAAATATGCTAAGTTCATGATCTATAGAATTCAAAGGTTGATGCGATCAACATATCACATTGGTTGAGTGGTAATACAACAATTTCATCCACTTGATTATTTATATGGCTCAATATGAAGCTCTATATGGAAAGTGAGGTAGAACTCCAACCTGTTGGGATGAAGTTGGAGAATGAAAGATACATGGACCCGATCTTGTGAAAGAGATGATAGAGAAGGATAAAGTAATCCAGAAACACATCAAGGCTACTCAGAGTCAGAAAAAGATCTATGCTGACTACCCCCGAAGGGACATGGAGTTCGACATTGGAGATAAATTCTTCCTTAAAATATCTCCATGGAAGAGAGTCGTGTAGTTCGGAAATAAAGGGAAGTTAAGACAATGATACAATGGACCCTTTGATATCCTTAACCACATCTGAGTCGTGGAATATTAGTTTGTACCTCCACTAAATATATCTCAAGTTCATTATGTGTTTCATGTATCACTCCTAAGGATGTACATACCTAATCCCTAACATGTACTAAACTCAGAAGTGGTGCAGCTGGAAGATGATCTCTCCTACGTAGAGAAAACAGTGGAGAATCTAGACCAGAGAGATAAGGTTCTGCACAACAAGACATCCAACCATGTCAATGTGTTTTGGAGGAACCATAATTCTCAATAAGCTACTTTGGAACCAAAAGAGGCGATGAAGGAGAAGTACACTCACCTGTTTATGTAAAATGAAATTTTGATGGAGAAATTTCATAAGGGGGAAATAATGTAACAACCCTAAGTTTTATCAATAAAATTATTTTCTTATAATTATTCATGATAGTAAAATCACAATAGCTATCACAATAAAATATAATTATAAGAAATATTATGTGACCATTAATCATAATTTTGGAACTTCTATGTTTTGAATTTCCAAAATGTGATATACACGGTTATGTTCAAGATGATTTTTGGAGTATAATAAAAAATAATAATGTTTGGTTAATAGTAACATAACCTTATGAATATTAACATAAATTATTAATATTAATATGAACCTTATGAATATTAAATCTTCCAATATAATATAAACCTTACCCTTGAATAATTATATAAAACTAGGGAATCTTATAAGTGACAATTTGAACATAGTAAAAATATTGGAATTTTTGTAAGTCATAAATAATTAATTATATTTATTTAATTAATATAAAATAAAAGTATTTTATTAAAATGTGTTCATAAATTAACAAATCTATGTCTTCTAGTTTTAATATAATTTTATAAGACCTTATGTAAATTTTGAAAACATTTTAAAATCAGTTTTAATTTTAAAAACTATTTTTTTCAAGTAAATTAATATTTTAATTAAATATTAAATTAACAATATTTACAATTTTAGTTTTTTAAAAATGGAAATCAATTTTTTATTATACACATATGAAAATCGTTTTGGTGAATTTTTTGGATTTTTCTGAAATAATTGAATTGTTTATGGATAGTTAAATTCCATAATTTACAAAATAAGATAAATAAGATAATTATAGAGTCATGTATGATGTTATGATGATGTAAGACCAAATGGTTTTGGATCACATGATAAAATTAATATTCTTTTTCATTGAATACTCACTATTCTTTGTCATGTGGGTAAATAGTAAATTAATGAATTTTATATTGAGAAATCCCCTCTCCCCTCCACTATAAATACAACTCTTCACATCCTCATTTCCTCACACCTCTCAAGCTCCAATCCATGAATAATCTCGGCCCAATAATGTTTCCTAGATCCTCCCCCATGTCCAAGTGCTTCTGGTCTCATAAAAATACCAATCCTCCCTCTTCCTTTTCTTTTATAAAAGAAAATGTTGTTTGTGAGGTGTTAGTCAATCAACTTCAAGAACGACATGTTTTCCTTTTCCATGTATACTTTCAGATCTGGTCATGAAACCATTTATATTGTTGAAAAAGAGTATGTCATATTTGGTATGTCCTATTTAATGTTGTGTAACTAAATTTTGTACATATTACTAAATAATTTAACAAAACAAGTATGTTGTGATCGAAAAACCACCCAAATTAACCCAAACAATCATCTTTTAATTCTAATTTAATAATTCATCCACTTGTTATATAATATAAATCATTATAATATCTTTTTAACATAGGTAGTATATTTGAAAACATATAATATCAGATCTAGATGTTTAACCATGTTCTACCCGAACATCAATGTGTGAATTATAGTGAACCACACAAGAAAGTCTGTAAAAACAAACATTCTCGAACAATGTTTTTGAATAATATAACTCATACAAAGGCACATAAACTAAATTAATGAAACCATAATGAATAATATTCATGTTCAAAAGGTTTTTTAATGGTTAATTGATGATTATATTGTGGTTATAAAATACATTAAAGCGATGGAAGCTTCCAGTATAAGGTAAGGGAAAAATCCCGAACCCAATTTTCTTTCTTCGAGTTCTCCCTCTTTCACTGCATATTTGGTATGGTCACTCCTTAAAAATAATTTTTTCATCATATTATTTCCTTTTCTGGGATATTCATGTTTTCCACTGGCATTTATTTCAAACAAGATGTTTTCCAAAAGAACTCTTCTTTCAAAAAACACACCATCTCACTCAAGGTTTGTAACGCCCCGACCCCAGCTACCCAGAGTCGGTGAGTTACATCATAACATTGGCATGATCACAAAAGATAAAGTCTCGATATACTGATTAGTTTAGTAGCCTTGGAAACACTAGATACATTCATAAATGTTACATTACAACATAAGGGGAAAAACTACACTAACAAAGTCTTCATAGTCCACACTCATATCCTCTTATGACTATCCCTGCAGGTCATTCCTAAAATACTTCTTCACATCCTGGAAAATATTAAATCATTGAAAGCGGTGAGCTCAGATGATCAGTAAGGATAACAATATTTCGGAAGCTTTCATAAATAAACATAAACTTTTAAGGCAATGTATAACTAAAACAAAAGCCTTTTAAACGTGAACATCAACATAATATGGCAAAAGTAAAATGAGATAATGCCATTTACTTCATCACATGGATATTCTACTGGTCGAATAATCACATGAAATATCATTAACCACTTTCATAATGATGGAATGCATAATGCTAGACTATCATAACCACGTAGCCAAGGCCTCGTGTCAAGACCACAAATAATATTTTGTCAAGGCCTCGTGCCAAGACACTAGTTTGTCTCATGAGACCTGCCGATGCATCGAGGAGCTATAGTGGGCTCCACCTATCACTTATTAAGTCCAATGCATTCCTCATATGAATAGGTTTAATCATATCATAAACCATAACATAATCATATCACATAAAACATGCATAAAGGAAACACAACATTTCCACATTTCAATCACAAGATATCAATACAACACATTGATATAATAAAAACTCTTTCAAAACCATTTTCAATACCAAAATAAAATAAAGTTAAAACTTTGTATTTATTTTTCATTAAAAAAAATGATGGTTTGTAGAGAATGCTGAAACTCAAATAATGGTCACGGTGGCAGAAAAGACATTGTCGCCGCATAAGTACGGAAAGGAAAACATTCCCTATTTGGCATTTAGTAAAACGCTTCGTATAAAAAATATTCCTTTTGAATAAATGTAAAAGTCAAAGGGGATTATAAACCGTATAAAAGAATTTTGTGTATAAAACCAAATATGCCTCAATGAAAGGAGATTGAGACAATGTTCATAAAAAGATCATTTTTAAAATAAAATAGATCAATTATGTGTATTCACTATATGTACACATAAATAAAGTACAAATACAATATAGGATATAATAATATAATGACATAATTTGAAAGTAGGAGATTAACCCAAAGAATGGAAATTGGGTTAAGAAGTTCCCTTACCTTGCGTCATGTCCTGACTCGACCGTTATTTAACCTCCTGAATAATAAACTATAGTTAATTCCTATTTACTTAAGAACCTTTTTCATGTTCATTATTCCTTTTATATCCCTTATTACCATGTTATGAACATTGTGTAATTATTTAAGTTTATAACGGTCATTTTGTCGATCTTAGGTACTTGAGTCAAAAATAAAATTCTTATAATTACATGTTGTTCATGTGGTGATATATCCATTATATACAGAATTATATTCATGATATCGATATCATATATCTCATATATATCCAGTATATATATGCATTTATAATATTCCATAACGTATATAGGTAAGAAATGAAATTCACCGATCATGAAGATGGTAAGCCGTACGTACGCATGAACGCTACTTTCATTTCTATTTCGTATTTAATGGAATGAAATCATAATTATATAAAAGTATAATATAGTTCCAGTATAATATCAAATATAATTTCATTTACTCCATCCTTTATACATCCCACATATGGCATTAACGATTCACATTACTTTGAGGGGGCGGTAGTCCGCACTTCCTAAAATGAAATTATCGCGTTTACCCATAATGGAAATCATAAGGTATGCCATAAATGAGAAATACAGAAGCATAAGTAAAACATAAACATATTATATATCCTATATAAATATATTGACATCTTAATGGCCACATTTTATGGTGTTAAATGAGTGTTGAACAATCATCGTTTCGTGAGGCAGAAATTCGCCATCCACAGAAACCGTATGTTCTTTAACCATTAGATGTAGGTGTGTGAATGTGTAGCTCGAATAATTCTTATAACATCATCCTAGTATATTGAGTATACTGGTGTTGTTACAAAAGAAATGAATAAAAAGAGTTTATGGGGTTGGAGAAGAAAAATAAAACAAAACAACATTAGAGAAGACATTACCTCAAAATCGGGTAACTCTTTTTGATTTGAGCCAAAGGCTTCCTTGGGAAGAGTTCTGCCCAAAGTGAGGCTTCTAGGTGTAAGGTAGAAAAGTTTGCAGAGTATTTGGGAAGAGGTTGGCCGAGCCAAATGGCTTGAAAGTGTTAATGAGGTGGTAGAGGTGGGGGCCTTTTATAAGAGGAGAGGAGGGGCACTCTTGGAAAGTAAGGAAATTTTACATTATTATACAATGCTTTTCGGATTCTAAAGGTCCCAAACATATATAATTCGTGGATAAGGTGGTAAGGGTTCGAAATCTACACATCCAATAGTCTTTGGACAAGTGTATGCCTTGGATTTTACATTATCTTTTCTTTTTATTAAAATCGTTAAATAATGAGGTCATCGCTGCATCATAATGACGTCATAAATAATTTAATTTATTTAATGTATAAATATTATAAAAAAATACTATGATTTAGGAAATCTATTTATCTTTCCAATGACTATTTATAGTCAAAAATATGACTTGTATAACCCCATGTAAAAATTGTTTTAGTAAAACATTTCATGTTTGTGTCATTTTTTACTTTAACATTAAATAAAAGGTATTTATGTCATTTTCTAACTAAAGTGGATCCATGGGGTCCCCAAGTTGACCCATTGATTGTCCTGGTCGTCCATGCCACATCCAATGAGGGTAGGACATGTTTCAAGCTCACCTCATATTATTAAAACATTATTTTTACCTTAAAATACACTAATTACCTCTAATCGCGATTAAGAACTTAAAAGTTACTATTCACCAAAAATTATTTTAATCTCATTGAACCACATTTTACTTCTTTATGAAAACAATGTATGTCAGATTTTTGAAAATAAAATCACAGAAGTGGTAATATTTCATTTAAACGAAAAACCAGTTATTTAACTACCACTTAGTGGTTTCACTATTCATCAAAAGTTGATGTTTTTCAGAACAATGCCAAAATTTTACCCTATGATATAATTGATATTCTGAATTAAAAAATGATATCTATTTTACAAAATTCCAAACATATAAGTTTCGTTAATTAATTTTATAATTAATTCCCGCTTTCACAACAAATAGCGTGTTTTTAAGAAACATTTTATATCAAAAGATTGGCAATTGTTTATGTCCAATTTCAATGTTAAATTAATTTTAATGGCCACCATTGGATAAAATGGTAAAAATATATTCTAAATATGCTTTAAAACCATTAAATAGTATAATTTATCGCTGTAAATTATTTTGATTAAAAAAGTTGTTTTTAAGTATTTTTCACTATTCATAAAAAATTAGAAGTCCTTAGAAAAATACCAAAAATTCAACATAGGCTAATTTCGATATTCCGAATCCAAAAATGAAGTCCATTTTCAAATATAAAATTTCTATAATTTTAAAAAGTGGTTATTAATATTCATAACGGCTACTATGATTAGTCGCGGTGTTTTAGAACTTGATGTTGCGTACAATGCAAGCTATTGCATTATTGAATGAGAAGCGTATTATGGAAGCTCGGGGTGTTACATTCTCCCCTCCTTCAATATATTGCTTCCTCAAAATTTGAAATTTTTCTTGGAAAATAAATGGTTGAAAATAGAAAATACCTTTGTGGAAAACTCACATCGAAAATAAGAATAATAAAATTTAGCCTTAATAAGAGGGAAAGGGAAAAGAAAAAGTCACCACCCAATTATGATCTCGATTAGGAGAACATTGGTGGAAATAAGAGACATATAATTGGAGGAAAAACGTAAATATTTGTAGGGAGTGATTGAGGTCATCAATCACAATCAACTGTCAAATTTAGGGCCTCAAAGCCTTCAATCTATGTTGATTTAAAATATCATCAGTTCACCAAGACATAAGGTATTAGGATAACACATTTTTTTGTTTTAATATCCCTTTACTAAAGATTATGAATTAATTTATTCATTGAATAAGAGATAGGTATATATATATTTATGCTTGACAATTAGAGTTTCAACCATCAACTCATCTTTCATTCAAAAAGATAATAGAACTCAAAAATATTATACTTATCCTAATTGTATAAGGTTCCAAATTTTAACACAAACCATTTAGATTAGTAAAATTATTTTTTAATAACCAGGGACTTCCTGTAGGCTAGTGGTAGGAAATAAAGGCCTGTCGCACTATGGTTGTGGGTTCGATTCCCGCAGCTTTGTCCGACGCGACGGGTTATTCCCCACCCTGCAGGTTGTCCTTTTCCTAAAACTATAGTATTATAATATTCCAAAAATAATCTTCAGAAATGTTTTAACCTTAAAGAATACTATCCAAAGATCAACTTAATCCATTCCAACCTTTATAGTTATCCAAAATACCTCCGTCCATACTTTTTCTAAAAGGTCTCTATATTCCAAAATCAATTGTAACATCAGATTCCCCAAACAAAGTAAAGATTCTCTTATTGTCGCATACTTAAAATATGATTACCTTCATCATATTAAAACTTTACTGAAACAAAAAGTACTGTAGTACAATCCTTATATATATCACATTATTCTAATAACAAGAATATAATCCATGAGTCCAAAAGCACCAATACATTAATTATTCAACATCAACTATAGTAACATCATAAGCTTGGCCTTGATCCCTTGGCCTTTTCTGAGCTATATTTTCTTGATGCTTAGGAAATTCATTTTCATAATGCCCCATTTATCTACAATTGTAGCATTCAACATTGATAGCCTCTTTCTTTCCCTTGCAATCACGCGCCTGGTGTCCTTTTTTCCCACATTTATAACAAACTCTCTTTCCCTTTAGGCAAGTACCAGGGTGATTCTTCCCACAATTATCACATAATGGAAAATCCTTCTTTCCCTTTTTCCCTTTATCTGTCTCTTGCTCCACATTTCTCTTCTTATCTTTCTTTACTTTTTTGTCATAAGATTTAGAGAATTCCTTTTCTGTCTTGATAGCACATGAGACAATATCTTCGTATGTTGAGAATGATTGTGATACTAAAGATCTATGGAGAAATGGGTTTACCCCATCAAAGAAACGATCAATCTTACCTCTTGGGTTACATATATAATCTGCAGCATACCTCACTAACCTTGTAAAGTTGGCCTCATACTTTGCGACATTCTCATCCTCCTTTTGTCTCAGACTCAGAAATTTCCTTTCATTATCTTCTCGATGGTCATGAGGAAAGTATTTTTCTTAGAAAATATCTTTGAACTCCCTCCATTACATATTCAATATGTCATAATCTTCCTTTGTATTTTGAATCAATGACCACCATTGGTCGGCATCTCCAGTGAGGTGGTAAACTGCCATGATAACATTCTCCCTTTCGCTACTCCCCAAGGCATGGAATATTTTCTCTAAGGAGTTTATCCATTGCTCAGCTACTAACGGATTTGTACCCCCATTAAATTTTGGTGGTTGTTGCCTCATGAAGCGGTCTAACATTGATCCTCCATGTTGTGGATCAGGATGATCCATATGAGTAAGGTTATTATTCATAACATGAGTGAGTTGTCCCAGTATGGTAATAAGTTGATCAGCACCAATTGTATCTCCAGATCCACAATAATTTTCTTGAGCAGGAGGGCAATCTCTACACGAAGTGCGTGCATTGATACAGTTTCCATTCTTCAACTATGCGCCATTTCTAAACAATGGCATAAACTAGATTAGTTTATGAATTAAAATACATAATTCCATATTTGTAAAACACTTTACATAAATTGAACTATTTATGGATATAGTCCATAATCATAAAAAGGAATGTTTTCTTTGAGGAAGTATATAATCATAACCCTTCATTGTGGTTTGTAAAGAAAATGAGAATTATCCTAAGAATATCCCTCGGGAGTGTCGTAACCAAGAGTGCAGCAAGGCACGTTGTCATGTACCAGTTCCCGTTCGAGTCTAGCTCAAAGCAGTGTTTTCAGGTTTTACCCATAGGTACATCTGTGCCAGAGCCGCCTCTACCTGCTCGTATCCAGAGAGGGATGTATTGCTCGGAAAACTCACAAAATCTCTACAATACCAAAATTTTAGGAAGTTCTTCTATTCTTATCCTCAATGTTAATCTTAGGTCTACGTGCTCTAATCAGAGTTTTTCTAAATCTAGCTTCCATGGTTTGTACTAAACTTCCTCTGATACCAACTGTAACGACCCGACCCCAGCTACCCAGAGTCGGTGCGTTACTTCGTAACATTGGCATGATCACAAAAGATCAAGTCTCGAAAAACCGATTAGTTTAGTATCCTTGGAAACAATAGATACATTCATAAATGTTACATTACAACATACGGTGAAAAACTAAAATAACAAAGTCTTCATAGTCCACACTCATATCCTCTTCTGACTATCCCTGCAGGTCATTCCTAAAATACTTCTTCACATCCTGAAAAATATTGAAACATTGAAAGGGGTGAGATCAGATGCTCAGTAAAGATAACAATATTGTGAAATCTTTCATAAATAAATATAAACATTTAAGGCAATTTATAACTAAAACAAAAGCCATTTAAACTTGAACATCATCATAATATGGAAAAAGTAAAATGAGATAATTCCATTTATTTCTTCACATGGATATTCTACTGGTCGAATAATCACATGAAATATCATTAACCACTTTCATAATGATGGAATGCATAATGCCAGATTATCATAACCACGTAGCCAAGTCCTCGTGCCAAGACCACAAATAAGATTTTGTCAAGGCCTCATGCCATGACAATAGTTTGTCTCATGAGACCTGCTGATGCATCGAGGAGCTGTATCGGGCTCCACCCGTCACTTATTAAGTCCAATTCATTCCTCATATGAATAAGTTTAATCATATCATAAACCATAACATAATAGTATCACATAAAACATTCATAAAGGAAACATAAAATTTCAACATTTCAATCACAAGATATCAATACAAAACATTGATATAATAAAAATGCTTTCAAAACCATTTTCAATACCAAAATAAAAGAAAGTTAAAACTTTGTATTTATTTTTCATTAAAAAAATGATGGTTTGTAGAGGAAGCCGAAACTCAAATAATGGTCACGGCGGCGGAGAAGTCATTGTCCCCGCATAAGTACGGAAAGGAAAACATTCCCTTTTTGTCGTTTAGTAAAACGCTTCGTATAAAAAAGATTCATTTTGAATAAATGTAAAAGTCAAAGGGGTTTATACACCGTATAAAAGAATGTTGTGTATAAAACCAAATATGACTCAATGAAAAGAGATTGAGACAAAGTCCTTAAAAAGATCATTTTTTAAAATAAAATAGATCTATTATGTGTATTCACTATAATTACACATAAAGAAAGTACAAATACAAGATAGGACATAACAATATCATGACATAATTTGAAAGTAGGAGATTAACCCAAAGAATGGAAATTGGGTTAAGAAGTTCCCTTACCTTGCGTCCTATCCTGACTCGACCGTTCTTTAACCTCCTAAATAATAATATAGAGATAATTCCTATTTATATAAGAACATTTTTCATGTTCATTATTCCTTTTATATCCCTTATTACCATGTTATTAACATTATGTAATTATTTAAGTTTATAACTGCCATTTTGTCGATCTTAGGTACTTGAGTATAAAATAACATTCTTATAATTACATGTTGTTCATGTGGTGATATATCCATTATATACAGAATTATATTCATGATATAGATATCATATATCTCATATATATCCAGTATATACATTCATTTATAATATTCCATAACGTTTAGAGGTAAGAAATGAAATTCACCGTTCATGGAGATGGTAAGCAGTACGTACGCATGAACGCTACATTCATTTCTATTTCGTATTTAATGGAATGAAATCATAATTATATAAAGGTATAATATAGTTACAGTATAATATCATATATAATATCATTTACTCCATCCTTTATACATCACACATATGGAATTAACGATTCACATCACTTTGAGGGGGCGGTAGTTCGCACTTCCTAAAATGAAATTATCGTGTTTACCCATAATGGAAATCATAAGGTATGCAATAAATGAGAAATAAAGAAGCATAAGTAAAACATAAACATATTATATATCCTATATAAATATAGTGACATCTTAATGGACACCTTTGAAGGTGTTATATGAGTGTTGAACAATCATCGTTTCGTGAGGCAGAAATTCGCCATCCACAGAAACCGTATGTTCTTTAACCATTAGATGTAGGTGTATATAAGTGTATCTCGAATACTTATTATAACAACATACTAGTATATTTAGGATACTGTTGTTGTTACAAAAGAAATGAATAAAAAGAGTTTATGGGTTTGGAGAAGAAAAATTAAACAAAACGACATTAGAGAAGACATTACCTCAAAATCGGGTAACTCTTTTTGATTTGAGCCAAAGGCTTCCTTGGGAAGAGTTCTGCCCAAAGTGAGGCTTCTAGGTGTAAGGTAGAAAAGTTGGGAGAGTATTTGGGAAGAGGTTGTCCGAGACAAATTGCTTGAAAGTGTTAATGAGGTGGTAGAGGTGGGGGCCTTTTATAAGAGGAGAGGAGGGGCACTCTTGGAAAGTAAGGAAATTTTACATTATTATACAATGATTTTCGGATTCTAAAGGTCCCAAACATATATAATTCGTGGATATGGTGATAAGGGTTAGAAATATACACATCCAATAGTTTTTGGACAAGTGTATGCCTTGGATTTTACATTATCTTTTCATTTTATTAAAATCGTTAAATAATGAGGTCATCGCTGCATCACAATGATGTCATAAATAATTTAATTTATTTAATGTATAAATATTATAAAAAAATACTATGATTTAGGAAATCTATTTATCTTTCCAATGACTATTTATAGTCAAAAATATGACTTGTATAACCCCATGTAAAAATTGTTTTAGTAAACCATTTCATGTTTGTGTCATTTTTTACTTTAACATTAAATAAAAGGTATTTATGTCATTTTCTAACTAAAGTGGATCCATGGGGTCCCCAAGTTGACCCATTGATTTTCCTGGTCGTCCATGGCACATCCAATTAGGGTAGGACATGTTTCAAGCTCACCTCATATTATTAAAACATTATTTTTACCTTAAAATACACTAATTACCTATAATCGCGATTACGATCTTAAAAGTTACTATTCACCAAAAATTATTTTAATCTCATTGAACCAAATTTTACTTCTTTATGAAAACAATGTATGTCGGATTTTTGAAAATATAATCACAGAAGTGGTAATATTTCTTTTAAATGAAAAACCAGTTATTTAACAACCACTTAGTGGTTTCACTATTCATCAAAAGTTGATGTTTTTCAGAACAATGCCAAAATTTCACCCTATGATATAATTGATATTCTGAATTCAAAAATGATGTCTATTTTAAAAAATTCCAAACATATCAGTTTCGTTAATTAATTTTATAATTAATTCCGGCTTTCACAACAAATAGCGTGTTTTTAAGAAACAATTTATATCAAAAGATTGGCAATTGTTTTTGTCCAATTTCAATGTTAAATTAATTTTAATGGCCACCATTGGATAAAATGGTAAAAATATATTCTAATTATACTTTAAAACCATTAAATAGTATAATTTATCACTGTAAATTATTTTGATTAAAAAAGTTGTTTTTAAGTATTTTTCACTATTCATAAAAAATTAGAAGTTCTCAGAAAAATACCAAAAATTCAACATAGGCTAATTTCGATATTCCGAATCCAAAAATGAAGTCCATTTTCAAATATAAAATTTCTATAATTTTAAAAAGTGGTTATTAATATTCATAACGGCTACTATGATTAGTCGCGGTGTTTTAGAACTTGATGTTGCGTACAATGTAAGCTATTGCATTATTGAATGAGAAGCGTATTATGGAAGCTCGGGGTGTTACATTCTCCCCTCCTTCAATAAATTGCTTCCTCACAATTTGAAATTTTTCTTGGAAAATAAAAGGTTGAAAATAGAAAATACCTTTGTGGAAAACTCACATCGAAAATAAGATTAATAAAATTTAGCCTTAATAAGAGGGAAAGGGAAAAGAAAAAGTCACCACCCAATTATGATCTCGATTAGGAGAACATTGTTGGAAATAAGAGACATATAATTGGAGGAAAAACGTAAATATTTGTAGGGAGTGATTGAGGTCATCAATCACAATCAACTGTTAAATTTAGGGCCTCAAAGCCTTCAATCTATGTTGGTTTAAAATATCATCAGTTCACCAAGACATAAGGTATTAGGATAACACATTTTTTTGTTTTAATGTCCCTTTACTAAAGATTATGAATTAATTTATTCATTGAATAAGAGATAGGTATATATATATTTATGCTTGACAATTAGAGTTTCAACCATCAACACTTCTTTCATTCAAAAAGATAATAGAACTCAAAAATATTATACTTATCCTAATTGTATAAGGTTCCAAATTTTAACACATACCATTTAGATTAGTAAAATTATTTTTTAATAACCAGGGACTTCCTGTAGGCTAGTGGTAGGAAATAAAGGCCTGTCGCACTATGGTTGTGGGTTCGATTCCTGCAGCTTTGTCCGACGCGACGGGTTATTCCCCACCCTGCAGGATGTCCTTTTCCTAAAACTATAGTATTATAATATTCCAAAAATAATCTTCATAAATGTTTTAACCTTAAAGAATACTATCCAAAGATCAACTTAATCCATTCCAACCTTTATAGTTATCCAAAATACCTCCGTCCATACTTTTTCTAAAAGGTCTCTATATTCCAAAATCAATTGTAACATCAGATTCCCCAAACAAAGTAAAGATTCTCTTATTGTCGCATGCTTAAAATATGATTACCTTCATCATATTAAAACTTTACTGAAACAAAAAGTACTGTAGTACAATCCTTATATATATCACATTATTCTAATAACAAGAATATAATCCATGAGTCCAAAAGCACCAATACATTAATTATTCAACTTCAACTATAGTAACAGCATAAGCTTGGCCTTGATCCCTTGGCCTTTTCTGAGCTATGTTTTCTTGATGCTTAGGAAATTCATTTTCATAATGCCCCATTTATCTACAATCGTAGCATTCAACATTGATAGCCTCTTTCGTTCCATTGCAATCACGCGCCTGGTGTCCTTTTTTCCCACATTTATAACAAACTCTCATTCCCTTTAGGCAAGTACTAGGGTGATTCTTCCCACAATTATCACATAATGGAAAATCCTTCTTTCCCTTTTTCCCTTTATCTGTCTCTTGCTCCACATTTCTCTTCTTATCTTTCTTTACTTTTTTGTCATAAGATTTAGAGAATTCCTTTTCTGTCTTGATAGCACATGAGACAATATCTTCGTATGTTGAGAAAGATTGTGATACTAAAGCTCTATGGAGAAATGGTTTTACCCCATCAAAGAAACGATCAATCTTACCTCTTGGGTTACATATATAATCTGCAGCATACCTCACTAACCTTGTAAAGTTGGCCTCATACTTTGCGACATTCTCATCCTCCTTTTGTCTCAGACTCAGAAATTTCCTTTCATTATCTTCTCGATGGTCATGAGGAAAGTATTTTTCTAAGAAAATATCTTTGAACTCCCTCCATTACATATTCAATATGTCATAATCTTCCTTTGTATTTTGAATCAATGACCACCATTGGTCGGCATCTCCAGTGAGGTGGTAAACTGCCATGATAACATTCTCCCTTTCGCTACTCCCCAAGGGGTGGAATATTTTCTCTAAGGAGTTTATCCATTGCTCAGCTACTAACGGATTTGTACCCCCATTAAATTTTGGTGGTTGTTGCCTCATGAAGCAGTCTAACATTGATCCTCCATGTTGTGGATCAGGATGATCCATATGAGTAAGGTTATTATTCATAACATGAGTGAGTTGTCCCAGTATGGTAATAAGTTGATCAGCACCAATTGTATCTCCAGATCCACAATAATTTTATTGGCCAGGAGGGCAATCTCTACACGAAGTGCGTGCATTGATACAGTTTCCATTCTTCAACTATGCGCCATTTCTAAATAATGGCATAAACTAGATTAGTTTATCAATTAAAATACATAATTCCATATTTGTAAAACACTTTACATAAATTGAACTATTTATGGATATAGTCCATAATCATAAAAAGGAATGTTTTCTTTGAGGAAGTATATAATCATAACCCTTCATTGTGGTTTGTAAAGAAAATGAGAATTATCCTAAGAATATCCCTCGGGAGTGTCGTAACCAAGAGTGCAGCAAGGAACGTTTTCATGTACCAGTTCCCGTTCGAGTCTAGCTCAAAGCGGTGTTTTCGGGTTTTACCCATAGGTACATCTGTGCCAGAGCCGCCTCTACCTGCTCGTATCCAGAGAGGGATGTATTGCTCGGAAAACTCACAAAATCTCTACAATACCAAAATTTTAGGAAGTTCTTCTATTCTAATCCTCAATGTTCATCTTAGGTCTACGTGCTCTAATCAGAGTTTTTCTAAATCTAGCTTCCAAGGATTGTACTAAACTTCCTCTGATACCAACTGTAACGACCTGACCCCAGCTACCCAGAGTCGGTGCGTTACTTCGTAACATTGGCATGATCACAAAAGATCAAGTCTCGAAAAACCGATTAGTTTAGTAGCCTTGGAAACACTAGATACATTCATAAATGTTACATTACAACATACGGTGAAAAACTAAAATAACAAAGTCTCCATAGTCCACACTCATATCCTCTTCTGACTATCCCTGCAGGTCATTCCTAAAATACTTCTTCACATCCTGAAAAATATTGAAACATTGAAAGGGGTGATCTCAGATGCTCAGTAAAGATAACAATATTGTGAAATCTTTCATAAATAAATATAAACATTTAAGGGAATTTATAACTAAAACAAAAGCCATTTAAACTTGAACATCATCATAATATGGAAAAACTAAAATGAGATAATTCCATTTACTTCTTCACATGGATATTCTTCTGATCGAATAATCACATGAAATATCATTAACCACTTTCATAATGATGGAATGCATAATGCCAGACTATCATAACCACGTAGCCAAGGCCTCGTGCCAAGACCACAAATAACATTTTGTCAAGGCCTCATGCCATGACAATAGTTTGTCTCATGAGACCTGCTGATGCATCGAGGAGCTGTATCGGGCTCCACCCGTCACTTATTAAGTCCAATTCATTCCTCATATGAATAAGTTTAATCATATCATAAACCATAACATAATAGTATCACATAAAACATTCATAAAGGAAACATAAAATTTCAACATTTCAATCACAAGATATCAATACAACACATTGATATAATAAAAACGCTTTCAAAACCATTTTCAATACCAAAATAAAAGAAAGTTAAAACTTTGTATTTATTTTTCATTAAAAAAATGATGGTTTGTAGAGGAAGCCGAAACTCAAATAATGGTCACGGCGGCGGAGAAGTCATTGTCCCCGCATAAGTACGGAAAGGAAAACATTCCCTTTTTGTCGTTTAGTAAAACGCTTCGTATAAAAAAGATTCATTTTGAATAAATGTAAAAGTCAAAGGGGTTTATACACCGTATAAAAGAAAGTTTTGTATAAAACCAAATATGACTCAATGAAAAGAGATTGAGACAAAGTCCATAAAAAGATCATTTTTAAAATAAAATAGATCTATTATGTGTATTCACTATAATTACACATAAAGAAAGTAAAAATACAAGATAGGACATAACAATATCATGACATAATTTGAAAGTAGGAGATTAACCCAAAGAATGGAAATTGGGTTAAGAAGTTCCCTTACCTTGCGTCCTATCCTGACTCGACCGTTCTTTAACCTCCTAAATAATAATCTAGAGATAATTCCTATTTATATAAGAACATTTTTCATGTTCATTATTCCTTTTATATCCCTTATTACCATGTTATTAACATTATGTAATTATTTAAGTTTATAACTGCCATTTTGTCGATCTTAGGTACTTGAGTAAAAAATAACATTCTTATAATTACATGTTGTTCATGTGGTGATATATCCATTATATACAGAATTATATTCATGATATAGATATCATATATCTCATATATATCCAGTATATACATTCATTTATAATATTCCATAACGTTTAGAGGTAAGAAATGAAATTCACCGTTCATGGAGATGGTAAGCAGTACGTACGCATGAACGCTACATTAATTTCTATTTCGTATTTAATGGAATGAAATCATAATTATATAAAGTTATAATATAGTTACAGTATAATATCATATATAATATCATTTACTCCATCCTTTATACATCACACATATGGAATTAACGATTCACATCACTTTGAGGGGGCGGTAGTTCACACTTCCTAAAATGAAATTATCGTGTTTACCCATAATGGAAATCATAAGGTATGCCATAAATGAGAAATAAAGAAGCATAAGTAAAACATAAACATATTATATATCCTATATAAATATAGTGACATCTTAATGGACACCTTTGAAGGTGTTATATGAGTGTTGAACAATCATCGTTTCGTGAGGCAGAAATTCGCCATCCACAGAAACCGTATGTTCTTTAACCATTAGATGTAGGTGTATATAAGTGTAGCTCGAATACTTCTTATAACAACATCCTAGTATATTGAGGATACTGTTGTTGTTACAAAAGAAATGAATAAAAAGAGTTTATGGGTTTGGAGAAGAAAAATAAAACAAAACAACATTAGAGAAGACATTACCTCAAAATCGGGTAACTCTTTTTGATTTGATCCAAAGGCTTCCTTGGGAAGAGTTCTGCCCAAAGTGAGGCTTCATGGAGTAAGGGAGGGAAGTTGGGAGAGTATTTGGGCCGAGGTTTTCCGAGCCAAATGGCTTGAAAGTGTGAATGAGGTGGTAGAGGTGGGGGCCTTTTATAAGAGGAGAGGAGGGGAACTCTTGGAAAGTAAGGAAAGTTTACATTATTATACAATGATTTTCGGATTCTAAAGGTCCCACTCTTATATAATTCGTGGATAAGATGATAAGGGTTCGAAATCTACCCATCCAATAGTCTTTGGACAAGTGTATGCATTGTATTGTACATTATATTTTCATTTTATTAAAATCGTTAAATAATGAGGTCATCGCTGCATCATAATGATTTCATAAATAACATAATTTATTTAATGTATAAAAATTATAAAAAAAATACTATGATGTAGGAAATCTTTTCATATTTCCAATGACTATTTATAGTCAAATATATGTCTTGTATAACCCCATGTAAAAATTGTTTTAGTAAAACATTTCATGTTTGTGTCATTTTTTACTTTAACATTAAATAAAAGTTATTTATGTCATTTTCTAACTAAAGTGGCTCCATGGGGTCCCCAAGTTGACCCATGGATTTTCATGGTCGGCAAGGGAACATAAAATGAGGGTAGGACATGTGTCAATCTCATCTCATATTATTAAAACATTATTTTTACCTTACACTACACTAATTACCTCTAATCGCGATTAAGAACTTTAAAGTTACTATTCACGAAAAATTATTTTAAACTCATTGAACCACATTTTACTTCTTAATGACAACCATGCATGTCGGATTTTTGAAAATCAAATCACAGAAGTGGTAATATTTCATTTAAATGAAAAACTAGTTATTTAACTACAACTTAGTGGTTTCACTATTCATCAAAAGTTGATGTTTTTCAGAACAATGCCAAAATTTCACCCTAAGATATAATTGATATTCTGAATTCAAAAATGATGTCTATTTTAAAAAAATCCAAACATATAAGTTGCATTAATTAATTTTACAATTAATTCCCGCTGTCACAACAAATAGCGTGCTTTTAAGAAACAATTTATATCAAAAGATTGGCAATTGTTTTTGTCCAATTTCAATGTTAAATTAATTATAATGACCACCATTGGATAAAATGGTAAAAATATAGTCTAATTATTCTTTAAACCCACTAAATAGTATAATTTATCACTATAAATTATTTTGATTAAAAAAGTTGTTTTTAAGTATTTTTGACTATTCATAAAAAATTAGAAGTTCTCAGAAAAATACCAAAAATTCAACATAGGCTAATTTCGATATTCCAAATCCAAAAATGAAGTCCATTTTGAAATATAAAATTTCTATAATTTTAAAAAGTGGTTATTACTATTCATAACGGCTACTATGATTAGTTGCGGTGTTTTAGAACTCGATGTTGTGTACAATGCATGCTATTGCATTATTGAATGAGAAGTGTATTGTGGAAACTCGGGGTGTTACAAGGTTGATGGATATCGTATCATGTATGTTATTCCCACCTAATTTTGGGAACCCAATGTTTATGAATGTGTTATTATGAGATGAAACCCATTCCTTACCATGATTTATTTATGTTCATTTTTGATATATGTTCATTGTGGCATGCAAGATAAATAATAATGTTATGATGTGATGGGTGCGCTCGGAATTATATAGCACAATAGGATTGTTTCAATGTGACGGGTGCACCCAAAATTATACAGTGCTCCAATGAATTTTCTATAGTGATTAATCTCATGAGTTAATGTGGAATTATGTGTGTAAAAGATGCTATATTTGTTCACAAGTATGTGTGGTAGTTAACCACTAAGACATGATGTCACATTTTTATGCATTTCCACATTTGAAGTCTCTTATAATTGTTTCCTCTAATGTTCATGATTCTTTATGTATGATATGGTTATGATCACCCATTGTAATATTGTTCTTATCTATCCACTTACTGGGATTTTCTCTTACCCCTTTTTGATTTATATCCTCAGGTGACTACATGTACAAAGGGGAGGTGAAGTATCAATAAGAAGCTAGATAAGAGGGAATTAAATAAATGTTTATGCTTGATTTTGTAATTGTTATTTATGGTTCTAGTTTTTCCAAGACACTAAACCTTTGGATACTCTATACAAAATACTACTATGTTGTTTATATTTAAAATAATGTAATAGTAATGTATGAAATGGTTGCATCGTTATAATTATTTTATTGTTAAACCACAGAATTCGTATATAAATTATAAAAGGTAACACATAAAATTATTTCCATATCACTATTACAAATAAATTATCTCTCCCAAGTACATAGGAAGTAACCATCATGGGTTTTCTTGAAAAAACTAGCGTATTATATTCCCATAATCTCTTAGGAGAAACCTAACTGGTTAACCACATCCCTTTACCCAATGCATTATAGTGATATAATATGATCAACCAACATCAATTTATCATGTAACCACAAATAATCATTTCAATTCCCAAAAACCAAAACATAATAACAACAAATAATTATTTTATAAAATATAACATTAATGAGGAAATTTACATTTTCATTTCAGAATCATTTTACATTTTTTACAAGTCATGCACTCATAAATGAAAATTTTGAATTTGATGATAAAAATATAAACCAAAAAATTAAACATAAAAATATTATTTATTGATGGTTTTGGGAGATTATTTTTATTTTTTATATGAAAAAGAAACATTTTTTTTTATATTAAAATCATCAATTACATATTATTTTAGAAGGAAATTCACATACATATACCATATAGTTGAAGTAAGAATTAATAAAATGAATGTAATATGTGTATACAGTATAAATAAACATAATATATCAATTAAAATTAAAATTTTGTCCACAAATAATATTATATACACATAATATATGAATTATAAGGTTTATAAAATAATAGAAAGTATATTATGAATTCCCCTGCCTTATTTTTGAAAGAGTTATACACTTGTACTTAATGTCTTGGATAATCATATTAGATTGATTAATTACTTAATTCAGAACATTTTACACATAAATGTTATTTGTTACCATTTTATTAAGTTCATATATAGAAATATTTATGAGTTATTAATATCAGAATCTTAATTCCAGAAGCATCTGTTTAATGGTTTTATGGTCAGTTCCCTTGACTATAATTATGGGAGTTCTTTTCAAATGAATGTAATACTTCAAAAGTGTAATGAAATGATTTTAATATCCTTAAATAATCTTAAATGATCCCATATATCAATTTTTCTTGATATGAGGATGATTCATTAAAAAAATAATTAAGGATAAATGTTTGGATTATTTTAGGATGGCTTTCGACCATTACAAACTAGTTTAATTTTATTTAATTATTATGTCTATAAATTAGTTCCAAAATAATAAAAAAAGTTATAATATAAATATTAAAATATATTTTAATAATAATAATTCTTTTATGACCATCATTGATGTTAGGAAATTAAAATTAAAACACATCATCCATGAAAGCGGTGAATCGACATGTCACATATGATGTTATAAATTTTTTAGAATATGAAGATAAGTGAATAGGTTTGATGATATACATTACATTAACATAATAAAATTATTTTATATATATGATAATGGAGTTAACATGCTTATTTAGATAGGTTAGGTGAGGATAAGGTAGAAAGGAAGGAAAAAAAAAGAAAGAAAGAAAGACTTTAACAGAGAAAGATGGAGGATTTTACCTCTTGAATATCTTCTCTTTGAGAACCTATAAAAGAAACTTGGTTATTGTATTTTTGTGATACTAGAAGGTTTTAGATGTGGGGAGGTTTATGGGAAGATAAATTGGTGTATTTTAGGCAATAACCAAGGATTTTTATGTTTGAGGAGAAGGGTTTGTGAGGGGTGGTATTTATAAGGAGATGAGAGGGGTGTTTTCTATTATTCTATTCATTTGTTTATTATTTTGGCTCAAGACAATCAATAGTGTTTATTAATATGAGTATGTATATTAAATATTTCATTTTATTTCTAAATAATAGTTTCTTAGATCACAAATTACTCGAAAAAATCATGTATTAAATTTATAATGATAAATACTGTAAATTAGCATATTTCACTATTTACTGAAAATTAAACTATTTTAAAAAAAAACTGAAAAATACACCCTAACAATTTTTCAATTTTTAGATTAAAAAAATAAATTCCATATTATGAAAATAATTTTTTCAAATATGATAATTCAATTTTTTAATTAATATAAGTATTTATTTGAAAAATACTGATTTTAATATTATTACCGATTTTAAAAAACATTGAAAAATTATTTGAGGTCTCAAAAAATAATATTATAATTATAATAAAAAAAAATATGAATCTATGAATCTATTTTATGATAATAAAGTCTGTTATAAATCATTATATTAATAATAAAATTGTAAATAAACATTTAGGTTTCAGAAAAATACCAACACCTAATTTATCATTTTTAAAATATTTATTTAATTATTCAATGATATAAATATGTCACATTTTCACTTATTATATACCTAATTTTATTTATACTTTCATCGGTTTGGTTATTATTCTAATGATTATATTATAATTCTCAATTTTCGTATTACTATTTCAATAGTCAATTTAATATTCGTTTAATATTTATTCTTCAACTTCTATAAATAACATTTATTTAAAAATTAATATAACTATATAATTATATAATGAAAAGAGATCATTATATACACACCTAGTTTGTTTATTTTTTGATAATATCAAAAAGGATACCATGTTTTATAAAAATACTATATTTTTTTACTATTCACCAAAACAAAAATTTTTCTGAAAATTATCAAAATTTTACAACAGAATAATTTTTGTATTATGATTTCAAAAATTAAGTTTATTTTATCAAATAAATATTCAAAATATCCAAAAATTAATTATATTATTGGTATATAAAAATAAATAAAATAATTTTTGAGGAAACCATATTTTTTTGATGAATAAAACAAAATTAATAAATAATATGTGATTATTTTATGAAAATAACCAAAACAAACATATTGATTTGTATATTTTTATTTATTTCATAAATAAATTATTTCATTAATTCTCTCCAATTTTACGGCTAGGTTGTAATGGTCACATTTAAATAATAAAATTTAGCTATTCATTTAAACCTGATGTGTCATATCTCATATGATATCAAGAATAATGTTTCGTTTTAAAATATCAATATGTATCATTATCCACACTTATGTAAATTTCATCCTCTCAATTATAAATCACGAAACATAACCAGGGGCCAACTAATCAAAATACCTTTGTTGAAATCAGACATTAAAAAAACTCTTAATAAAACTTCCACTTAAAAAGACAGAAATATAAGTAAGATGGTCACCTAAGATAACACATACCAGGATTACATGTAAAAAAACATAGACATATAAGAGAAAACTTACTATTAATCTCAAATGGAGAGTGATAGAGGCATGGTAATTATAATGTAATCAGAAAATTGTAAATCTATGATTGGTTAAAAGTTTATTAATTTCTGAGTGAGAAACGTAATTGGAAGACATTTTTATTTCAAGGTCCTTTTTCCTAGAGTTTAGGATTCCCATTTACATATATAAAAATAACATAATGGAACAAAATTACATGAATTTTATATGTTCATCCTTTCAAAAAAATTCCCCCACAAACTCATACTTTTCTCTAAATGATTACTATGAATCGTCCATTCTTAAATAACTAGAATCAACTTGTATGGGTCTATAATTCTATAAAATTTAAAAACAATATGTTCCTCATACATTTAAGAATTAACATAAACAAAAATGGTTAGGATATGATAACATAATTCACAAAAAAATATTATGTCCAATGTTCAACAGTAATTTACAAATTTGGAAATTGATCATTCTATAAACAACTATCATGATTATTCCTAAAACATATTCTATACTAAGACTGAAAACCAAAAATTATAAGAAGTTTTTCACATAGACTTCTATGATAGTACTATCATTAATCACAAAATAACATCAATTAATATTAATGTATCACTAAAAATAGTATATTCTCAATTCATATAATCTCTTTGACAATTTATTAATTTCTAATAATCAACCTAATTACTTATTAAAATCATATTTTCCTCCAGATTACTATTTATAATTTATTCCTAAAATGAAATATCAAGGAATTATGTTTACATTATTTGAGACACTTCCCAAAATTATAATGATCTTCATCTAAGAGAAAATTTATCACTAAATCAAATTATGATAAACAATATGTTCAATATTACACAAACCCATAGTTATCGCAAAATAAAATATCCTATGAACCATAATGATATCCACGACATTAAAATTATGTCCTCCGGAAAAAAAAATTAAATTTTTTATTAAATATAATTTTTTTACACTTTAAATCTTAAGGTTTACATATAAATAAATCTCAATAAATGTATCCCTAATTATACCGAACATCAAAAGTGTTCAAGTAATTTTAATCATTTTATCACCCTTAAGTGTTCTGTAAATCATGAATCCTTATATATAGGCATATTAATCTTTCAACATTATTCATAATCCATTAAAAAGGAATTTATGTTTAATTTATTAATAATTCATTCATGAAAATAAGTGATATGTACTATATCTTCATGATTGAAAAATATGATTCCAATCACGTTTCATTGTTTACCGATAAGAAATTAATTCATACCTCGAGTCGAGATTTCATGATCTTATTTATGTCCCCTTTATCTTTCATTATGTTGTCCAATGTTCATAATGTAAATTCTCACACAACTTCTAGTATTAAAATATTTGGATGATTTAAATGAGTTGAGATCGGGGAATTATATGAAAAATATAACATGAAACACAATTTTTTTTTGCAGAAATGATTACATGTTGGATTACTCAAACTATTTATTGATGGTGACTTGAATACTCAAGAAGCTGTCAATATCATTTGAAAAAGATGTTGAAATAATACTAATGATCAAACTATCAAAGATGGATAATAATTTTATGCAAGATCTCATTATTTCCTTCTTAAAAAAATTTCCTTAATCTACTGAAAATAATATCACTTAAACATTAAGTGATTTAATAAAATAATAATACCTTTTAGGGTAAAAATGATACAAAACAAATATTATAATAATCTAGTCCATCAACCCCTTTATATCACAATTAATTTTGTTTTTTAACCAATCTACCTAAATTTTCATAAACCCCCAAAATTTTTAATATGATAATATCCCTTTTGGTTGTAAAGGATCGTTAACTTATTATCAAATAACATCCAAATCTCTAAATTATCTAGGCCCTACTCTGATACTAACTGTAAGGACCCGACCTTAAACATTACATAATCAAGTTAATTCAACATGAATTAACATTCTTAAATTCAAAAAATATGTTAGGTTTTATGTTATAGATAATAAGTCCTAACCTCATACATAGAAACTAATATATTACCAAGCATATACTTCTACTCAAAATACATTTTTTCACTATGTGATACTTATAAAAATCAAACATGATTTCATTCAATAACAAAACATCACAGATTTAAACTTGAATTCATCATTTCATTTACCCATCCTTAAACCATAAGAAAAACATGTTCATTATTGGTATAGGCAGAAAAAGGTTAGCATGGGATATGAAAATGAAGAATGAATTTGGTAGTCTGTGAATGAAATCATTTTCACAAAGTTATAATTTTTCACATAAAATAAAATCTATTTAGCTAAAATATGAGATATTTTTTTTCTAGTAAAACCATTTAAATCATAACAAAATAATAAAATGTAACTCATGGAATCATTTTTATACAACTATAACATATTAAGCATCTTTCGTGGCTACATATGGATTAACAGTCATTGTTATTCTTAGAATAACCATCCCAGTATATTCTCATAATCTCTTAGAAGACACCTAATTGGTTAATTCCATCCATTTACCCAATTATACAGAGATCTATAATGGGATCACCCATACCTTTATCAAAAAACCACCCATCATCATAAAAATTCCCTAGAACCATTACTTAATTGTAACACATAATGCTCATATAAAACAAACATTCATGAGGAAAATAAATATTCCATTTTGAAATCACATTAAATTTTTTTAATAGACACAGAATAATATATAAATAAATAAAAATTAAAATAAGTATTGTCAAATCATAAATAAAAAAAAATATTAATGATATATGAAATAGGGATATTATGTTCCTGTCAAATATTTAAAAATCACTCTTTTTAAATATTGTAAAAAAGGAATATTTGAGGATTTTAAAGGGAATCCCCTTACAAATATCACATCATTGATGTGAGAATTAATAAAATGAATATAATATGTGTATATACTTTAAATCCACATAATTACACATAATATAATAAAATATTATTTCATAATAATAAATTCACCACATAATAAATGTAGTAGATGGTTAACCGAATGAATGGAAATTGGGTTAAGAATTCCCTTACATTATATCTGAAAGCATTTTGCCCTTATGTTTAATACAATGGATAATCAAATTAGATAAACAAATTACTAAATTTAAAAACATTCAATCACATAAATTATTTATTGTCATTTTATTAAGTTCATCGATGACCATTTCTTTGGGTTATAAATATCAGAATCATCATTCGAGGAGTGTTCATTTCAGGGTTTCATAGTCGGTACCCCTGAGTATAATTATGGGAGTTCCATTAAAATGGAAGGAAAAATACATTAGGGGAATTAAATGGTAATAATATACATCCATAATTTTAATTTATCCCAAATATAATTGTTTTCTAATACGAGGGTGATTCATTAGGTAAAACATCAACGATAAATGTTTGGTATATTTTTAGCAGTTTTTCCAACCATAACATAATAGTCTAATTTTATTTAATTACTATATCTATAAATTCATTACAAAACATTAAAAATGGTATAATATACATATTAAAATTGGTTTCAACCATAAAAATTGTTTTATTACCATCCATGAAGGTGAGAATGTAAAATGAAAACTCATCATCCATGAAGGTAGTGAATCAACATGTGATGAAAGATGTTTTAATTTTTTAGAATAATAGGAGAATAAAAGAGTTTTGATGAAGGATATATCATTAAAATAATAACATCATACTATATATATATGATAATGGATTTATCATTACACTTTTTGTAGGGGATGTTACGATAAGGTATAAATAAATAAAGAATGGATGATTTTAAAAGAGAAAGAATGAGGATTTTACCTCTTGAATATCACCTCATTGAGAGCCTCCTTAGGGCACTTGGTTTTGGTATTTTTATGAGAACAGATGGTTTTGTATGTGGGGAATGTTCTTGGGAATGTAAATTGATAGAATCTTGATAAGCTACAATGTGTTCGAGGTGCGAGGATAAGGGGTGGTAATGAGTTTTTTTATAATAAGAGGAGAGGGGTGTATTTTTTATTATTTTATTCATTTATTTATTAGTTTGGATCATTATTGTCAATATAATTGAATATTGTGAATTAGGAAAATAACTATAAGATTTTATTTGAATTTAACAGGTTTTTATATCATAAATCACTCAATAATTCTTGTATTTAACTTATAATTTTACGTATAATAAGTTATAACATTTTACAATTCACCATAAATTCAACTGTTGTAAAAAATCCAAAAATTCACCCAAACCATTTTTTGATGTGTAGATTCTAAAAAAATGGAACAACATTAATGTAAATAATTTTATAAATATGTGAAATTAAATTTTGAATTCAAATAATCATTTATTAAAAAAATACCCATTTAAATATTATAACAGATTTTATAACACTTTTTAAAATTCTATTGGGGTCTTATAAAATTATATTATTATTATAATACAACAAAATTTTAGTTTATTAATATATTTTATGAAAATAAATTTTATTCTAATTAATTATATTTATTATAATATTTTAAATGAAATGTATGTTTGACAATTATACCAACTCTTAATTTATCTCTATTAAAACAATTATTAACTTATTCCAGGACATTAATATATCATATTTCCATTCATAAGATAACTAAATTTAATATATACTTTCATAGATGATGTTATATTCTAATGGATAGATTAATATTTTTAATGTTCATATTACCATTCCAATGGTCAGTTTATTATTCCATTGGTATAGATTACTTAACTTCTATAAATTCTACTTATTTCCTAAGGGATTTAACGATTTAATTATAAAAAATCATTCTATGACCTGCCAACTGATTGCCAATCTAAAATTACTATTTAAAAGCTAGAAAATATGCTAAGTTCATGATCTATAGAATTCAACGGTTGATGGGATCAACAAATCACATTGGTTGAGTTATAATACAATAATATCTTCCACTTGATTATTTATATGGCTTCATATGAAGCTCTATATGGAAAGTGAGGTAGAACTCCAACCTGTTGGGATGAAGTTGGAGAAAGAAAGATACAGGGACCCGATCATGTGAAAGAGATGATAGAGAAGGATAAAGTAATCCAGAAACACATCAAGGATACTTAGAGTCAGAAATAGAGCTATACTGACTACCCCCGAAGGGACATGGAGTTCGACGTTGGAGATAAAGTCTTCCTTAAAATATCCCCATGGAAGAGAGTCATGTAGTTCATAAATAAAGGAAAGTTAAGCCCAAGATACAATGGACCCTTAGATATCCTTAAACGGATATGAGTCGTGGAATATTAGTTTGTACCTCTACCAAATATATCTCAAGTTCATGATGTGTTTCATGTATCACTCCTATGGAAGTACATACCTAATACCTAACATGTAATAAACTCAAAAGTGGTGCAGCTAGAAGATGATCTCTCCTATATAGAGAAACTAGTAGAGAATCTGGAATAGAGAGATAAGGTTCTGCACAAAAATACAACCAACCATGTCAAAGTGTTGTGGAGGAACAATAATTTTCAATAAGCTACTTGGGAACCAAAAGAGGTGATGAAGGAGTACACACACCTGTTTATGTAAAACGAAATTTTGAGGGAGAAATTTCATAAGGGGGGAAGAATGTAACGACCCTAAGTTTTATCAATAAAATTATTTTATTATAATTATTCATGATAGTAAAATCACAATAACTATAACAATAAAATATAATTATAGGAAATATTATGTGACCATTAAACATAATTTTGGAACTTCTATGTTTTGAATTACCAAAATGTGATATACACGGTTATGTTCAAGATGATTTTTCGAGTATAATAAAAAATTATAATTTTTGGTGAATAGTAACATAACCTTATGAATATTAACATAATTTATTAATATTAAGATGATCATTATGAATTTTAAATCTTCCAATATAATATAAACATTACCCTTGAATAATTAAATAAAACTAGGGAATCTTATAAGTGAAAATTTGAACATAATAAAAATATTGGAATTTTTGTAAGTCATAAATATTTAATTATAATTAATTAATTAATATAAAATAAAATTATTTTATTAAAATGTTCTATAAATTAACAAATCTATGTCTTCTAGTTTTAATATAATTTTATAAAACCTTATGTAATTTTTGAAATCATTTTAAAATCAGTTTTAATTTTAAAAACTGTTTTATTAAGTAAATTAATATTTTAATTAAATATTAAATTAAAAATATT
This sequence comes from Viscum album, assembly GCA_963277665.1. Taxonomy (NCBI): domain Eukaryota; kingdom Viridiplantae; phylum Streptophyta; class Magnoliopsida; order Santalales; family Viscaceae; genus Viscum; species Viscum album. The sequence continues at coordinate 395,228,829 of OY728131.1, read as the reverse complement.
TAGAATTTTATTTTTAAAAAATGAAATTTATTTTTGTATTATACACGTATGAAAATGGTTTGGGTGAATTTTTTGCATTTTTCTGAAATAATTGAATTGTTTATGGATAGTTAAATACCATAATTTACAAAATAAGCTAAATAAGTGAATTATAGTGTCATGTATGATTTTATGATGATGTAAGCCCAAATGGTTTGGGGTCACATGATAAAATTAATATTCTTGTTCGTTGAATACTCACTATTCTTTTTCGTGTGGGTAAATAGTAAATTAATGAATTTTATATTGAGAAATCCCCTCTCCCCACCACTATAAATACTACTCTTCACATCCTTATTTCCTCACACCTATCAAGCACCAATCCATGACTAATCTCGGCCCAATCATATTTCCTAGATCCTCACCCATGTCCATGTGCTTCTGGTCTCATCAAAATACCAATCCTCCATCTTTCTTTTCTTTTATAAAAGAAAATGTTGTTTGTGAGGTGTTAATCAATCAACTTCAAGAACGACATGTTTTCTTTTTCCATGTCTAATTTCGGATCTGGTTGTGAAACCATTTATATAGTTGAAAAAGAATATTTCATATTTTGTATGTCCTATTTAATGTTGTGTAACTAAATTTTGTAAATATTACTAAATGATTTAACCAAACAAGTTTGTTGTGGTCGAAAAACCGCCCAAATTAACCCAAACAATCATATTTTAATTCTTATTTAATAATTCATCCACTTTTTATATAATATAAATCATTATAATATCATTTTAACATAGGTAATATAATTAAAAACATGTAATATCAGTTCTGGATGTTTAACCATGTTCTACCCGAACATCAATTTGTGAATTCAAGTGAACCACGCAAGAAAGACTGTAAAAACAATCATTCTCAAACAATGTTTTTGAATAATATAACTCATCAAAAGGCACATAATATAACTTAATGAAACCATAATGAATAATATTCATGTTCAAAACGTTTTATAATTGTTAATTTATGATTATAATTTGGTTATAAAATACATTAAAGCGATGGAAGCTGCCAGTATAAGGTAAGGGAAAAATCCCGAACCCAATTTTCATTCTTCGTGTTCTCCATCTTTCACTGCATGTTTGGTATAGTCACTCCTTAAAAGTAATTTTTCATCATATTGTTTCCTTTTCTAGGATATTCATGTTTTCCACTGCTGTTTATTTCAAACAAGATGTTTTCCAAAAGAACACTTCTTTCAATAACACACCATCTCACTCAAGGTTGATGGCTATCATATCAAGTATGTTATTCCCACTTAATTTTGGGAACCCAATGTTTATGAATGTGTTATTATGAGATGAAACCCATTCCTTCCCATGAGTTATTTATGTTCATTTTTTATATATGTTCCTTGTGGCATGCATGATAAATGATAATGTTATGATGTGATGGGTGCGCCCAGAATTATATAGCACAATATGATTGTTTCAATGTGACGGGTGCACCCAGAATTATATAGTGCTCCAATGCATTGTCTATAGTGATGAATCTCATGAGTTAATGTGAAATTATGTGTGTAAAAGATGCTATATTTGTTCACAAGTATGTGTGGTAGTTAACCACTAAGACATGATGTTACATTTTTATGCATTTCCACATTTGATGTCTCTTATAAATGCTTCCTCTAATGTTCATGATTCTTTATGTATGATATGGTTATGATCACCCATTGTAATATTGTTCTTCTCTATCCTCTTACTGGGATTTTCTCTTACCCCTTTTTGATTTATATCCTCCGGTGACTACATGTACAAAGGGGTGGTGAAGTATCAATAAGAAGATAGATAAGAGGGAATTAAATAAATGTTTATGCTTGATGTTGTAATTGTTATGTATGGTTCTAGTTTTTCCAAGACCCTAAACTTTGGATACCCTATACAAAATACTATTATGTTGTTTATATTTAAAATTATGTAATAGTAATGTAAGAAATGGTTGCGTCGTTATAATTATTTTCTTGTTAAACCACAGAATTCATATATAAATTATAAAAGGTAATACATAAAATTATTTTCATATCACTGTTACATATAAATTATCTCTCCCAAGTACATAGGGAGTAACCATCATGGTTTTTCTTGAAAAAACTAGCGTATTATATTTCCATAATCTCTTAGGAGAAACCTAACTGGTTAACCACGTCCCTTTACCCAATTCATTAGAGTGATATAATATGATCAACCAACCTCAATTTATCATGTAACCACAAATCATCATTTCAATTTCCAAAAACCAAAACATAATAACAACAAATAATGCTTTTATAAAATATAACACTCATTAGGAAATTTACATTTTCATTTCAGAATCATTTAAAATTTTTTACAACTCATGCACTCATAAATGAAATTTTTTAATTTGAAGATAAAAATATAATCCTAAAAATTAAACATAAAAATATTATTTATTGATGGTTTTGGGAGATTGTTTTTATTTATTATATGAAAAAGAAACATCCTTTTTAAATATATTAAAAGCATCAATTAAATATTATTTTAGAAGGAAATTCACATACATATACCATATAGTTGAAGTAAGAATTAATAAAATCAATGTAATATGTGTATACAGTATAAAGAAACATAATAAATCAATTAAAATTAAAATTTAGTCCACAAATAATATTATATACACATAATATATGAATTAGAAGGTTTATAAAAGAATAGAATGTATATTATGAATTCCCTTACCTTATGTTTGAAAGATTTATACACTTGTAATTAATGTCCTGGATAATCATATTATATTGATTAATTACTTAATTCAGAACATTTTACACATAAATTTTATTTAATACCATTTTATTAAGTTCATATATAGAAATATTTATGAGTTATTAATATCAGAATCTTAATTCCAGAAGCATCCGTTTAATGAGTTAATTGTCAGTTCCCTTGACTATAATTATAGGAGTTCTTTTCAAATGAATGTAATACTTAAAAAGTGTAATGAAATGGTCTGAATGTACTTAAATAATTTTAAATGATCCCATATATAATTTTTTCTCGATATGAAGATGATTCATTAGAAAAATAATTAATGATAAATGTTTGGTTTATTTTAGGATGGCTTTCGACCATTACAAACTTGTTTAATTTTATTTAATTTTTATGTCTATAAATTAGTTCTATAACAATAAAAAAGTTATAATATAAATATTAAAATATATTTTAATAATAATAATTCCTTTATGACCATCATTGAAGTTAGGAAATTAAAATTAAAATGCATCATCCATGAAAGCGGTGAATTGACATGTCACATATGATGTTATAAATTTTTTAGAATATGAAGATAAGTGAATAGGTTTGATGATATACATTACATTAACACAATAAAATTATTTTATATATATGATAATGGAGTTAACATGCCTATTTGGATAGGTTAGGTTAGCATAAGGTAGAAAGGAAGGAAGAAAGAAAGAAGTAAAGAAAGACTTTAACAGAGAAAGATGGAGGATATTACCTCTTGAATATCTTCTCTTTAAGAACCTATAAAAGAAACTTGGTTGTTGTATTTTTGTGATACTAGAAGGGTTTAGATGTGGGGAGGAGTATGGGAAGATAAATTGGTGTATTTTAGGTAATAAACAAGGATTTTTATGTTTGAGGAGAAGGGTTTGTGAGGGGTGGTATTTATAAGGAGATGAGAGGGGTGTTTTCTATTATTCTATTCATTTGTTTATTATTTTGGCTCAAGACAATCAATAGTGTTTGTTAATATGAGTATGTATATTAAATATTTCATTTGATTTCTAAATAAAGGTTTCTTAGATAAAAAATTACTTGAAAATTCACGTATTAAATTTATAATTATAAATACCATAAATTACTGTATTTCCCTATTTACTGAAAATTATACTATTTAAAAAAAACTGAAAAATACACCCTAACAATTTTTCAATTTTTAGATTAAAAATATAGACTCTATATTATGAAAATAATTTTTTCAAATATGAAAATTCAATTTTTTAATTAATATCAGTATTTATTTGAAAAATACCGATTTTAATATTATTACCGATTTTAAAAAACATTTAAAAATTATTTGAGGTCTCAAAAAATTATATTATAATTATAATAAAACAAAATATGAATCTATGAATCTATTTTATGATAATAAAGTCTTTTATAAATCATTATATTAATAATAATATTGTAAATAAACATTTATGTTTCACAAAAATACCAACACATAATTTATCATTTTTAAAATATTTATTTAATTATTCAATGATATAAATATTTCACATTTTCACTTATTATATAACTAAATTATATTTATACTTTCATCGGTATGGTTATTATTCTAATGATTAGATTATAATTCTCAATTTTTGTATTACTATTTCAAAAGTCAATTTAATATTCGCTTAATATTTATTCTTCAACTTCTATAAATAACTATTATTTAAAAATTAAAATAACTATTTAATTATATATTGAAAATAGATCATTATATACATACCTAGTTTGTTTATTTTTTGATAATATCAAAAAGGATACCATATTTTATAAAAATACTATATTTTTTTACTATTCACCAAAACATAAATTTTTCTAAAAATTATCAAATATTTACCACAGACTAATTTTTGTATTATGATTTTAAAAATGAAGTTTATTTTATCAAATAAATATTCTAAAATATCCAAAAATTAATTATATTATTGGTACAGAAAATCAAATAAAATAATTTTTTAGGAAACCATATTTTTTTGATGAATAAAATGACATTAATAAAAAATATGTGAATATTTTATGAAAATAACCAAAACAAACATATTGATTTGGATATTTTTATTTAGTTCATAAATAAATTATTCCTTTTAATTCTCTCCAATTTTACGGCTAGGTTGTAATGGTCACATTTAAATAATAAAATTTAGTTGTTCATTTAAACCTGATGTGTCTTATCTCATATGATATCATGAATAATGTTTCCTTTTAAAATATCAAGATGTATCATTATCCACCCTTATGGAAATTTAATCCTCTCAATTATAAATCATGAAACATTACCAGGGGCCGACTAATCAAAATACCTTTGTTAAAATCACACATTAAGAAAACTGTTAATAAAACATCCACTTAAAAAGGCAGAAATATAAGTAAGATGGTCACCTAAGATAACACATACCAGGATTACATTTAAAAAAACATATACATATAAGAGAAAACTAACTATTAATCTCAAATGGAGAGTGATAGAGACATCGTAATTATAATGTAATCAGAAAATTGTAAATCTATGATGGGTTAAATGTTTATTAATTTCTTAGTGAGAAACGTAAATGGAAGACATTTTTATTTCAAGATACTTTTTCCTAGAGTTTAGGAATCCCATTTACATATATAAAAATAACATAATGGAACAAAATTACATTAAATGTATATGATCATCCTTTAAAAAAAATTCTCCCACAAACTCATACTTTTCTCTAAATGATTACTATGAATCTTACATTCTTAAATAACTAGAATCCACTTGTATGGGTCTATAATTCTATAAAATTAAAAATATATGTTCCTCATACATTTAGTAATTAACAAAAATCAAAATGGTTAGGATATGATAACATAATTCACAAAAAAAATATTATGTCCAATGTTCAACAGTAATTTACAAATTTCAAAATTGATCATTCTATAAACAACTATCATGATTATTCATAAAAAATATTCTTTACTAAGACTGAAAACCAAAAATTATAAGAAGTTTGTCACATAGACTTCTATGATAGTACTAACATTAATCACAAAATAACATCAATTAATATTAATGTAACACGCAAAATATTATATTCTCAAATCATATAATCTCTATGAAAATTTATTAATTTCTAATAATCAACCTAATTCCTTATTAAAATCATATTTTCCTCCAAATTACTATTTATAATTTATTCCTCATATGAAATATCAAGGAATTATGTTTACATTATTCGAGACACTTCCCAAAATTATAATGATCATAATCCAAGAGAAAATTTATCAGTAAATCAAATTATGATAAACAATATGTTCCATATTACATAAACCCATAGTTATCGCAAAATAAAATATCCTATGAACCATAATGATATCTATGCCTTTAAAATTATGTCCTACGAAAAAAAAATTAACTTTTTTATTAAATATAATTTTTTTACACTTGAAATATTAAGGGTTACATATAAATAAATCTCAATAAATGTATCCCTAATTATACCCAACATCAAAAGTGTTCATGTAATTTTAATCATTTTATCACACTTTAGTGTTCTGTAAATCATGTATCCTTTATATATAGGAATATTAATCTTTCAACATTCTTCATAATCCATTAACAAGGAATTTATATTTTATTTCTTAATAATTCATTCATGAAAATAAGTGATATGTACTATATCTTCATGATTGAAAAATATGATTCCAATCATGTTTCATTGTTTATGGATAAGAAATTAATTCATACCTCGAGTCCAGATTTCATGATCTTATTTATGTCCCCTTTATCTTTCATTATGTTGTTCTATGTTCATAATGTAAATGTTCACACAACTTCTAGTATTAAAATATTTCGAAGATTTAAAAGAGTTGAGATCTTGGAATTATATGAAAAATATAACATGAAACACAATTTCTTTTGTAGAAATGATTACATGTTGGATTACTGAGACAATTTATTTAAGGTGACTTGAATACTCAAGAAGATGCCAATATCATTTGAAAAAGATGTTGAAATAAAACTAATGATCAAACTATCAGGGATGGATAATAAGTTTATGCAAGATCTCATTATTTCCTTCTTAAAAAATTTTGCTTAATCTACTGAATATAATATCACTTAAACATTAAGTGATTTAATAAAATAATAATACCTTATAGGGTAAAAATGAGACAAAACAAATATTATAATAATCTAGTCCATCAACCCCCTTATATCTCAATTAATTTAGTTTTTTATCCCATCTACCTAAATTTTCATAAAGTCCCAAAATTTTTAATATGATAATATCCCTTTTGGTTATAAACTATCATTAACTTATTATCAAATAACATCCAAATCTCTAAATTATCTAGTCCCTACTCTGATACTAACTGTAAGGACCCGACCTTAAACATTACATAATCATGTTAATTCAACTTGAATTATCATTTTTAAATTCAAAAAATCTGTTAGGTTTTATGTTATAAATAATAAGTCCTAACCTCATACATAGAAACTAATATATTACCAAGCATATAATTCTACTCAAAATACATTTTTTCACTATGTGATACTTATAAAAATCAAACATGATTTCATTCAATAGCAAAACATCACAGATTTAAAATTGAATTATTCATTTCATTTACCCATCCTTAAACCATAAGAAAAACATTTTCATTATTGGTGTGGGCATAAAAAGTATAGCAGGGGATATGAAAATGAAGAATGAATTTGGTAGTCCGTGAAAGAAATCATTTTCACAAAGTTATAATTTTTCACATAAAATAAAATCTATTTAGCATAAAATATGAGATAATTTGTTTCTAGTAAAACCATTTAAATCATAACAAAATCATAAAATGTAACTCATGGAATCATTTTTTTACAACTATAACATATTAATTATCTCTCATAACTACATATGGATTAACAGTCATTTTTATTCTTAGAATAACCATCCAAGTATATTCTCATAATCTCTTAGGAGACACCTAATTGGTTAATTCCATCCATTTACCCAATTATACAGAGATCTATAATGGGATCACCCATACCTTTATCAAAAAACCACCCATCATCATAAAAATTCCCTTGAACCATTACTTAATTGTAACACATAAATCTCATATAAAACAAACATTCATAAGGAAAATAAATATTCCATTTTGAAATCACATTAAATTTTTTTAATAGACACAGAATCATAAATAAATGAATAAAATTTAATATAAGTATTGTCAAATCATAAATAAAAAATAAAAATATTAATGATATATGAAATAGGGATATTATGTTCCTGTCAAGTATTTAAAAATAATTCTTTTTAAATATTGTAAAAATAGGAATTTTTTAGGATTATTAAAGGGAATCCCCTTACAAATATCACATCATTGAAGTGAGAATTAATAAAATGAATATAATATGTGTATATACTTTAAATCCACATAATTACACATAATATAATGAAATATTATTTCATAATAATCAATTCACCACATAATGAATGTAGTAGATGGTTAACCCAATGAATGGAAATTGGGTTAAGAATTCCCTTACATTATATCTGAAAGCATTATGCACTTATGTTTAATATAATGGATAATCAAATTAGATAAATAAATTACTTAATTCAAAAACATTCAATCATATGCATTATTTATTATCATTTTATTAATTTCACCGATGATCATTTCTTTGGGTTATAAATATCAGAATCATCAATCGAGGAGTGTTCATTTCATGGTTTCATAGTCGGTACCCCTGAGTATAATTATGGGAGTTCCATTCAAATGGAAGGAAAAATACATTAGGGGAATGAAATGGTAATAATATACATCCATAATATTAATTTACCCCAAATATAATTGTTTTCTAATATGAAGGTGATTCATTAGGTAAAACATCAACGATAAATGTTTGGTTTATTTTTAGTAGCTTTTCCGACCATAACATAGTAGTTTAATTTTATTTAATTAGTATATCTATAAATTCTTTACAAAACATTAAAAATGGTATCATATACATATTAAAATTGGTTTCAACCATAAAAATTGTTTTATTCCCGTCCTTGAATGTGATAATGTAAAATGAAAACTCATCATCAATGAAGGTAGTGAATCAACATGTGATGAAAGATGTTTTAATTTTTTAGTATAAGAGGAGAATAAAAGAGTTTTGATGAAGGATATAGCATTAAAATAACAACATCATAGTATATATATATGATAATGGATTTATCATTACACTTTTTATAGGGAATGTTACGATAAGGTATAAATAAATAAAGAGCGGAAGAATTTAAAAGAGAAAGAATGAGGATTTTACCTATTGAATATCACCTCATTGAGAGCCTCCTTAGGGCACTTGGTTTTGGTATTTTTATGAGAACAGATGGTTTTGTATGTGGGGAATGTTCTTGGGAATGTAAATTGATAGAATCTTGATAAGCTACAATGTGTTCGAGGTGCGAGGATAAGGGGTGGTAATGAGTTTTTTTATAATAAGAGGAGAGGGGTGTATTTTTTATTATTTTATTCATTTATTTATTAGTTTGGATCATTATTGTCAATATATTTGAATCTTGTGAATATGGAAAATAACTATCAGATTTTATTTGAAGTTAACAGGTTTTTATATCATAAATTACTCAATAATTCTTGTATTTAACTTATATTTTTACATATAATAAATTATAACATTTCACAATTCACCATAAATTCAACTGTTGTAAAAAAAATCGAAAAATTCACCCAAACCTTTTTTTGATGTGTAGATTCCAAAAAAATGGAACAACTTTAATGTAAATAATTTTATAAATATGAGAAATTAAATTTTGAATTCAAATAATCGTTTATTCAAAAAATACACATTTAAATATTATAACAGATTTTATAACACTTTTTAAAATTCTATTGGGGTCTTATAAAATTATATTATTATTAAAATACAACAAAATTTTAGTTTATTAATATATTTTATGAAAATAAATTTTATTTTAATAAATTATATTTATTATAATATTTTAAATGAAATGTATGTTTCACAATTATACCAACACTTAATTTATCTCTATTAAAAAAATTATTAACTTATTCCATGACATTAGTATATCATATTTCCATTCATAAGATAACTAAATTTAATATATACTTTCATAGGTGATGTTATATTCTAATGGATAGATTACTGTTTTTAATGTTCATATTACCATTCCAATGGTCAGTTTATTATTCCATTGGTATAAATTACTTAACTTCTATAAATTCTACTTATTTTCTAATGGATTTAACTATTTAATTATAAAAAATCATTCTATCACCCGCAAACTGATTTCCAACCTAAAATTACTATTTAAAAGCTTGAAAATATGCTATGTTCAGGATCTATAGAATTCAACGGTTGATGGGATCAACATATCACATTGGTTGAGTTATAATACAATAATATCTTCCACTTGATTATTTATATGGATCCATATGATGCTCTATATGGAAAGTGAGGTAGAACTCCAACCTGTTGGGATGAAGTTGGAGAAAGAAAGATACATGGACCTGATCATGTGCAAGAGATGATAGAGAAGGATAAAGTAATCCAGAAACACATCAAGGCTACTCAGAGTCAGAAAAAGAGCTATGATGACTACCCCTAAAGGGACATGGAGTTCGACGTTGGAGATAAATTCATCCTTCAAATATCCCCATGGAAGAGTGTCATGTAGTTCGGAAATAAAGGAAAGTTATGCCCAAGATACAATGGACCCTTAGATATCCTTAACAGCATATGAGTCGTGGAATATTAGTTTGTACCTCCACCAAATATATCTCATGTTCATGATGTGTTTCATGTATCACTCCTAAGGAAGTACATACCTAATCCCTAATATGTACTAAACTCAAAAGTGGTGCAGCTGGAAGATGATCTCCCCTATGTATAGCAACCAGTGGAGAATCTGGACCAGAGAGATAAGGTTCTGCACAACAAGACAACCTACCATGTCAATGTGTTGTCGAGGGACCATAATTTTCAATAAGCTACTTGGGAACCAAAAGAGGCGATGAAGGAGAAGTACACTCACCTATTTATGTAAAACGAAATTTTGAGGGAGAAATTTCATAAGGGGGGAAGAATGTAACGACCCTAAGTTTTATCAATAAAATTATTTTCTTATAATTATTCCTGATAGTAAAATCACAATATCTATCACAATAAAATATATTTATAGGAAATATTATGTGACCATTAAACATAATTTTGGAACTTCTATGTTTTGAATTTCCAAAATGTGATATACACAGTTATGTTCAAGATGATTTTTTGGAGTATAATAAAAAATAATAATTTTTGGTGAATAGTAACATAACCTTATGAATTATAACATAATTTATAAATATTAATATGAACCTTATGAATATTAAATCTTCCAATATAATATAAACCTTACACTTGAATAAATAAATAAAACTAGGGAATCTTATAACTGACAATTTGAACATAGTAAAAATATTGGAATTTTTGTAAGTCATAAATATTTAATTATAATTAATAAATTAATAAAAAATAAAATTGTCTTTTTAAAATGTGTTCATAAATTAACAAATCTATGTCTTCTCGTTTTAATATAATTTTATAAAACATTATGTAATTTTTGAAAACATTTTAAAATCAATTTTAATTTTAAAAGCTGTTTTTTTTCAAGTGAATTAAGATTTTAATTTAATATTAAACTTAAAATATTTAGAATTTAATTTTTTAAAAATTGAATTCATTTTTGTATTATACACGTATGAAAATGGTTTGGGTGAATTTTTTGGAGTTTTCTAAAATAACTGAATTGTTTATGGATAGTTAAATACCATAATTTACAAAATAAGCTAAATAAGAAAATTATAGAGTCATGTATGATGTTTTGATGATGTAAGCCCAAATGGTTTTGGATCACATGATAAAATTAATATTCTTGTTCATTGAATACTCACTATTCTTTTTCGTGTGGGTAAATAGTAAATTAATGAATTTTATATTGAGAAATCTCATCTCCCCTCCACTATAAATACTACTCTTCACATCCTCATTTCCTCACACCTATCAAGCTTCAATCCATGACTAATCTCGGCCCAATCATATTTCCTAGATCCTAAACCATGTCCAAGAGCTTTTGGTCTCATCAAAATACCAATCCTCCATCTTCCTTTTCTTTTATAAAAGGAAATGTTGTTTGTGAGGTGTTAATCAATCAAGATCAAGAACGACATGTTTTCTTTTTCCATGTCTACTTTAGGATCTAGTTGTGAAACCATTTATATAGTTTAAAAAGAATATTTCATATTTAGTATGTCCTATTTAATGTTGTGTAACTAAATTTTGTACATATTACTAAATGATTTAACAAAACAAGTTTGTTGTGGTCGAAAAACCGCCCAAATTAACCCAAACAATCATTTTTTAATTATTATTTAATAATTCAGCCACTTGTTATATAATATAAATAATTATAATATCATTTAAACATAGGTAATATAATTAAAAACATGTAATACCAGTTCTGTATGTTTAACCATGTTCTAACCGAACATCAATTTCTGAATTCAAGTGAACCACGCAAGAAAGACTGTAAAAACAAACATTCTCGAACAATGTTTTTGAACAATATAACTCATACAAAGGCACATAATATAACTTAATGAAAACATAATGAATAATATTCATGTTCGAATCGTTTTATAAATGTTAATTTATTATTATAATGTGGTTATAAAATAAATTAAAGTGATGGAAGCTGCCAGTATAAGGTAAAGGAAAAATCCCGAACCCAATTTTCATTCTTTGGGTTCTCCCCCTTTCATTGAATATATGGTATGGTCAATCCTTAAAAATCAATTTTTCATCATATTATTTTCTTTTTTGGGATATTTATGTTTTCCACTGGCATTTATTTTAGACAAAATGTTTTCCAATAGAACTCTTCTTTCAATAACACACCATCTCACTCAAGGTTGATGGCTATCGTATCAAGTATGTTATTCCCACCTAATTTTGGGAACCCAATGTTTATGAATGTGTAATTATGAGATGAAACCCATTCCTTAACATGAGTTATTTATGTTCATTTTTTATATATGTTCATTGAAGCATGCATGATAAATGATAATGTTATGATGTGATGGGTGCGCCCAGAATTATATAGCACAATATGATTGTTTCAATGTGACGAGTGCAACCAGAATTATACAGTGCTCCAATGCATTTTCTATAGTGATTAATCTCATGAGTTAATGTGAAATTATGTTTGTAAAAGATTCTATATTTGTTCACAAGTATGTGTGGTAGTTAACCACTAAGACATGATGTTAAATTTTTATGCATTTCCACATTTGAAGTCTCTTATAAATGTTTCCTCTAATGTTCATGATTCTTTATGTATGATATGGTTATGAACACCCATTGTAATATTGTTCTTATCTATCCTCTTACTGGGATTTTTTCTTACCCCTTTTTGATTTATATCCTCAGGTGACTACATGTACAAAGGGGAGGTGAAGTATTAATAAGAAGCTAGATAAAAGGGAATTAAATAAATGTTTATGCTTGATATTGTAATTGTTATGTATAGTTCTAGTTTTTCCATGACCCTAAACCTTTGGATACTCTATACAAAATACTATTATGTTGTTTATATTTAAAATAATGTAATAATAATGTAAGAAATGGTTGCGTCGTTATAATTATTTTCTTGATAAACCACCGAATTTGTATATAAATTATAAAAGGTAACACATAAAATTATTTTCATATCACTGTTACATATAAATTATCTCTCCCAAGTACATAGGGAGTAACCATCATGGTTTTTCTTGAAAAAACTAGCGTATTATATTTCCATAATCTCTTAGGAGAAACCTAACTGGTTAACCACGTTCCTTTACCCAATTCATTAGAGTGATATAATATGATCAACCAACCTCAATTTATCATGTAACCACAAATCATCATTTCAATTGCCAAAAACCAAAACATAATAACAAAAAATAATTCTTTTATAAAATATAACACTCATGAGGAAATTTACATTTTCATTTCAGAATTATTTTACATTTTTTACAAGTCATGCACTCATAAATGAAATTTTTTAATTTGAAGATAAAAATATAAACCAAAAAATTAAACATAAAAATATTATTTATTGATGGTTTTGGGAGATTGTTTTTATTTTTTATATGAAAAAGAAACATTCTTTTTAAATATATTAAAAGCATCAATTAAATATTATATTAGAAGGAAATTCACATACAAATACCATATAGTTGATGTAAGAATTAATAAAATGAATGTAATATTTGTATACAGTATAAATAAACATAATAAATCAATTAAAATTAAAATTTAGTCCACAAATTATATTATATACACATAATATATGAATTAGAAGGTTTATAAAAGAATTGAAAGTATATTATGAATTCCCTTACCTTATGTTTGAAAGATTTATACACTTGTAATTAATGTCCTGGATAATCATATTATATTGATTAATTACATAATTCAGAACATTTTACACTTAAATTTTATTTATTACCATTTTATTAAGTTCATATATAGAAATATTTATGAGTTATTAATATCAGAATCTTAATTCCAGAAGCATCCGTTTAATGAGTTAATGGTCAGTTCCCTTGACTATAATTATAGGAGTTCTTTTCAAATGAATGTAATACTTAAAAAGTGTAATGAAATGGTCTGAATGTACTTAAATAATTTTAAATGATCCCATATATCATTTTTTCTCGATATGAGGATTATTCATTAGAAAAATAATTAATGATAAATGTTTGGTTTATTTTAGGATGGCATTCGACCATTACAAACTAGTTTAATTTTATTTAATTATTATGTCTATAAATTAGTTCCATAACAATAAAAAAAGTTATAATATAAATATTAAAATATATTTTAATAATAATAATTCTTTTATGACCATCATTGAAATTAGGAAATTAAAATTAAAACGCATTATCCATGAAAGCGGTGAATCGACATGTCACATATGATGATATAAATTTTTTAGAATATGAAGATAAGTGAATAGGTTTGATGATATACATTACATTAACACAATAAAATTATTTTATATATATGATAATGGAGTTAACATGCCTATTTGGATAGGGTAGGTTAGCATAAGGTAGAAAGGAAGGAAGAAAGAAAGAAAGAAAGAAAGACTTTAACAGAGAAATATGGAGGATTTTACCTCTTGAATATCTTCTCTTTGAGAACCTATAAAAGAAACTTGGTTATTGTATTTTTGTGATACTAGAAGGTTTTAGATGTGGGGAGGAGTATGGGAAGATAAATTGGTGTATTTTAGGAAATAAACAAGTATTTTTATGTTTGAGGAGAAGGGTTTGTGAGGGGTGGTATTTATAAGGAGATGAGAGGGGTGTTTTCTATTATTCTATTCATTTGTTTATTATTTTGCCTCAAGACAATCAATAGTGTTTTTTAATATGAGTACGTATATTAAATATTTCATTTGATTTCTAAATAATGGTTTCATAGATCACAAATTACTCGAAAAATCATGTATTAAATTTATAATGATAAATATAGTAAATTAGCGTATTTCACTATTTACTAAAAATTAAACTATTTTAAAAAAAACTGAAAAATACACCCTAACAATTTTTCAATTTTTAGATTAAAAAAATAGACTCTATATTATGAAAGTAATTTTTTCAAATATGGTAGTTAATTTTTTAATTAATATCAGTATTTATTTGAAAAATACCGATTTTAATATTATAACTGATTTTAAAAAACATTGAAAAATTATTTGAGGTCTCAAAAAATTATATTATAATCATAATAAAACAAAATATGAATCTATGAATCTATTTTATGATAATAAAGTCTCTTATAAATCATAATATTAATAATAAAATTGTAAAGAAACATTTATGTTTCACAAAAATACCAACACCTAATTTATCATTTTTAAAATATTTATTTAATTATCCAATGATATAAATATGTCACATTTTCACTTATTATATACCTAAATTTTATTTATACTTTCATCAGTATGGTTATTATTCTAATGATTAGATTATAATTCTAAATTTTCGTATTACTATTTCAATAGTCTATTTAATATTCACTTAATAATTATTCTTCAACTTATATAAATAACAATTATTTAAAAATTAATATAACTATTTAATTATATAATGAAAATAGATCATTATATACATACCTAGTTTGTTTATTTTTTGATAATATCAAAAAATAATACTATATTTTATAAAAATACTATATTTTTTTAATATTCACTAAAACATAAATTTTTCTGAAAATTATCAAACTTTTACCACAGAATAATTTTTGTATTATGATTTCAAAAATGAAGTTTATTTTATCAATTAAATATTCTAAAATATCCAAAAATTAATTATTTTATTGGTACAGAAAATCTAATAAAATAATTTTTGAGGAAACCATATTTTTTTGATGAATAAAACAACATTAATAAAAAAGATGTGATTATTTTATGAAAATAACCAAAACAAAAATATTGATTTGGATATTTTTATTTAGTTCATAAATAAATTATTCCTTGTAATTATCTCCAATTTTACGGCTAGGTTGTAATGGTCACATTTAAATATTAAAATTTAGTTGTTCTTTTGAACCTGATGTGTCCTATCTCATATGATATCAAGAATAATGTTTCCTTTTAAAATATCAAGATGTATCATTGTCCACCCTTATGGAAATTTCATCCTCTCAATTATAAATCATGAAACATAACCAGTGGCCAACTAATCAAAATACCTTTGTTAAAATCACACATTAAAAAAACTGTTAATAAAACATCCACTTAAAAAGACAGAAATATAAGTAAGATGGTCACCTATGATAACACATACCAAGATTACATGTAAAAAAACATATACATATAAGAGAAAACTAACTATTAATCTCAAATGGAGAGTGATAGAGACATGGTAATTATAATGTAATCAGAAAATTGTAAATATATGATTGGTGAAATGATTATTAATTTCTGAGTGAGAAACGTAAATGGAAGACATTTTTATTTCAAGATCCTTTTTCCTAGAGTTTAGGAATCCCATTTACATATATACAAATAACATAATGGAACAAAATTACATGAAATGTATATGTTCATTCTTTCAAAAAAATTCCCCCACAAACTCATAATTTTCTTTAAATGATTACTATGAATCATCCATTCTTAAATAACTAGAATCAACTTGTATGGGTCTATAATTCTATAAAATTAAAAAAATATTTTCCTCATACATTTAGGAATTAACAGAAACCAAAATGTTTAGGATATGATAATATAATTCACAAAAAAAATATTATGTCCAATGTTCAACAGTAATTTACAAATTTCAAAATTGATCATTCTATAAAAAACTGTCATGATTATTCCAAAAAAATATTCTATACTAAGACTGAAAACCAAAAATTATAAGAAGTTTGTCACATAGAATTATATAATAGTACTAACATTAATCACAAAATAGCATCAATTAATTTTAATGTATCACTCAAAATAGTATATTCTCAAATCATATAATCTCTATGACAATTTATTAATTTCTAATAATCATCATAATTCCTTATTAAAATCATATTTTCCTCCAAATTACTATTTATAATTTATTCCTCAAATGTAATATCAAGGAATTATGTTTACATTATTCTAGACACTTCCCAAAATTATAATGATCTACATCCAAGAGAAAATTTATCACTAAATCCAATTATGACAAACAATATGTTCCATATTACATAAACCCATAGTTATCACAAAATAAAATATCCTATGAACCATAATGATATCCATGCCTTTAAAATTATGTCCTCCAAAAAAAATTAACTTTTTTATTAAATATAAATTTTTTACACTTTAAATCTTAAGGGTTACATATAAATAAATCTCAATAAATGTATCCCTAATTATACCCAACATCAAAAGTGTTCAAGTAATTTTAATCATTTTATCACCCTTAAGTGTTCTGTAAATCATGAATCCTTTATATATCTACATATTAATCATTCAACATTATTCATAATCCATTAACAAGGAATTTATATTTAATTTCTTAATAATTCATTCATGAAAATAAGTGATATGTACTATATCATCATGATTGAAAAATATGATTCCAATCATGTTTCATTGTTTATGGATAAGAAATTAATTCATACCTCAAGCCCAGATTTCAAGATCTTATTTATGTCCCCTTTATCTTTCATTATGGTGTCCTATGTTCATAATGTAAATGTTCACACAACTCCTAGTATTAAAATATTTGGAAGATTTAAATGAGTTGAGATCTGGGAATTATATGAAAAATATAACATGAAACACAATTTTTTTTGTAGAAATGTTTACATGTTGGATTACTGAGACTATTTATTGAAGGTGACTTGAATACTCAATAAGTTGTCAATATCATTTGAAAAAGATGTCGAAATAATAATAATGATCAAACTATCAGGGATGGATAATAAGTTTATGCAAGATCTCATTATTTCCTTCTTAAAAAAATTTCCTTAATCTACTGAAAATAATATCACTTAAACATTAAGTGATTTATTAAAATAATAATACCTTATAGGGTAAAAATGATACAAAACAAATATTATAATAATCTAGTCCATCAACCCCCTTATATCTCAATTAATTTAGTTTTTTATCCAATCTACCTAAATTTTCATAATCCCCCGAAATTTTTAATATGATAATATCCCTTTTGGTTATAAAGGATCGTTAACTTATTACCAAATAACATCCAAATCTCTAAATTATCTAGTCCCTACTCTGATACTAACTGTAAGGACCCGACCTTAAACATTACACAATCAAGTTAATTCTAATTGAATTAACATTCTTAAATTCAAAAAATCTGTTAGGTTTTATGTTATAGATAATATGTCCTAACCTCATACATAGAAACTAATATATTACCAAGCATATATTTCTACTCAAAATACATTTTTTCACTATGTGATACTTATAAAAATCAATCATGATTTCATTCAATAACAAAACATCACAGATTTAAACTTGAATTATTCATTTCATTTACCCATCCTTATACCATAAGAAAAACATTTTTATTATTGGTATAGGCATAAAAAGCATAGCAGGGGATATGAAAATTAATAATGAATTTGGTAGTCCTTGAATGAAATCATTTTCACAAATTTATAATTTTTTACATAAAATAAAATCTATTTAGCTTAAAATATGAAATAATTATTTTCTAGTAAAACCATTTAAATCATAAAAAATCATAAAATGTAACTCATGGAATCATTTTTATACAACTATAACATATTAAGCAGCTATCATGGCTACATATGGATTAACAGTCATTGTTACTCTTAGAATAACCATCCCAGTATATTCTCATAATCTCTTAGGAGACACCTAATTGGTTAATTCCACCCATTTACCCAATTATACAGAGATATATATTGGGATCACCCATACCATTATCAAAAATCCACCCATCATCATAAAAATTCCCTAGAACCATTACTTAATTGTAACACATAAAGCTCATATAAAACAAACATTCATAAAGAAAATAAATATTCCATTTTGAAATCACATTAAATTTTTTTAATAGACATAGAATCATAAATAAATAAATAATATTTAAAATAAGTTTTGTCAAATCATAAAAAAATAAAAATATTAATGATATATGAAATAGGGATATTATTTTCCTGTCAAATATTAAAAAATCATTCTTTTTAAATATTGTAAAAATATGAAATTTTGAGGATTATTAAAGGGAATCCCCTTACAAATATCACATCATTGAAGTGAGAATTAATAAAATGAATATAATATGTGTATATACTATAAATCCATATAATTACACATAATATAATAAAATATTATTTCATAATAATCAATTCACCACATAATAAATGTAGTAGATGGTTAACCCAATGAATGGAAATTGGGTTAAGAATCCCCTTACATTATATCTGAAAGCATTATGAACTTATGTTTAATATAATGGATAATCAAATTAGATAAATAAATTACTTAATTCAAAAACATTCAATCATATACATTATTTATTATCATTTTATTAAGTTCACCGAATACCATTTCGTTGGGTTATAAATATCAGAATCATCATTCAAGGAGTGTTCATTTCATGGTTTCATAGTTGGTACCCCTGAGTATAATTATGGGAGTTCCATTCAAATGGAAGGAAAAATACATTAGGGGAATGAAATGGTAATAATATACATCCATAATTTTAATTTATCCCAAATATAATTGTTTTCTAATATGAGGGTGAGTCATTAGGTAAAACATCAACGATAAATGTTTGGTTTATTTTTGGAAGTTTTTCCGACCATAACATAGTAGTTTAATTTTATTTAATTACTATATCTATAAATTCTTTAAAAAACATTAAAAATGGTTTAATATACATATTAAAATTGGTTTCAACCATAAAATTTTTTTTATTAACTTCCTTGAAGGTGAGAATGTAAAATTAAAACTCATCATCCATGAAGGTAGTGAATCAATATGTGATGAAAGATGTTATAATTTTTTAGAATTAGAGGAGAATAAAAGAATTTTGATGAAGGATGTATCAATAAAATAACAACATCATAGTATATATATATGATAATGGATTTATCATTACACTTTTTGTAGGGGATGTTATGATAAGGTATAAATAAATAAATAACAGAAGAATTTAAAATAGAAAGAATGAGGATTTTACCTCTTGAATATCACCTCATTGAGAGCCTCCTTAGGGCACTTGGTTTTGGTATTTTTATGAGAACATATGGTTTTGTATGTGGGGAATGTTCTTGGGAATGTAAATTGATAGAATATTGATAAGCTACAATGTGTTCGAGGTGCGAGGATAGGGGTGGTAATGATTTTTTTTATAATAAGAGGAGAGTGGTGTATTTTTTATTATTTTATTCATTTATTTATTAGTTTGGATCATTATTGTCAATATATTTGAATCTTGTGAATAAGGAAAATAACTATCAGATTTTATTTGAAGTTAACAGGTATTTATATCATAAATGACTCAATAATTCTTGTATTTAACTTATAATTTTACGTATAATAAATTATAACATTTCACAATTCACCATAAATTCAACTGTTGTAAAAAAATCAAAAAACTCACCCAAACCATTTTTTGATGTGTAGATTCCAAAAAAATGGAACAACCTTAATCTAAATAATTTTATGAATATGAGAAATTAAATTTTGAATTCAAATAATCATTTATTCAAAAAATACCCACTTAAATATTATAACAGATTTTATAACACTTTTTAAAATTCTATTGGGGTCTTATAAAATTATATTATTAATATAATACAACAAAATTTAAGTTTATTAATATATTTTATGAAAATAAATTTTATTTTAATTTATTATATTTATTATAATATTTTAAATGAAATGTATGTTTCACAATTATACCAACACTTAATTTATCTCTATTAAAACAATTATTAACTTATTCCATGACATTAATATATCATATTTACATTCATAAGATAACTAAATTTAATATATACTTTTATAGGTGATGTTATATTCTAATGGATAGATTACTATTTTTAATGTTCATAATACCATTCCAATGGTCAGTTTATTATTCCATTGTTATAAATTACGTACCTTCTATAAATTCTACTTATTTCCTAATGGATTTAACTATTTAATTATAAAAAATCATTCTATCACCCGCAAACTGATTGCCAATCTAAAATTACTATTTAAAAGCTTGAGAATATGCTAAGTTCATGATCTATAGAATTCAACGGTTGATGGGATCAACATATCACATTGGTTGAGTTATAATAAAATAATATCTTCCACTTGATTATTTATATGGATCCATATGAAGCTCTATATGGAAAGTATGTTAGTACTCCAACCTGTTGGGATGAAGCTGGAGAAAGAAAGATACATGGACCCGATCATGTGCAAGTGATGATAGAGAAGGATAAAGTAATCCAGAAACACATCAAGGATACTCAGAGTCAGAAAAAGAGCTATGCTGACTACCCCCGAAGGGACATGGAGTTCGACGTTGGAGATAAAGCCTTCCTTCAAATATCCCCATGTAAGAGAGTCATGTAGTTCGGAAATAACGGAAAGTTAAGCCCAAGATACAATGGACCCTTAGATATCCTTAACCGCATATGAGTAGTGGAATATTAGTTTTTACCTCCACCAAATATATCTCAGGTTCATGATGTGTTTCATGTATCACTCCTATGGAAGTACATACCTAATCCCTAAGATGTACTAAACTCAAAAGTGGTGCAGCTGGAAGATGATCTCTCTTATGTAGAGCAACCAGTGGAGAATCTGGACCAGAGAGATAAGGTTCTGCACAAAAAGACAACCAACCATGTCAAAGTGTTGTGGAGGAACCATAATTTTCAATATGCTACTTGGGAATCAAAAGAGGTGATGAAGGATAAGTACACTCACCAGTTTATGTAAAACGAAATTTTGAGGGAGAAATTTCATAAAGGGGGGAGAATGTAACAGCCCTAAGTTTTATTAATAAAATTATTTTCATATAATTATTCCTGATAGTAAACTCACAATAGCTATCACTATAAAATATATTTATAGGAAATATTATGTGACCATTAAACATAATTTTGGAACTTCTATGTTTTAAATTTCCAAAATGTGATATACACGGTTATGTTCAAGATGATTTTTGGATTATAATAAAAAATAATAATTTTTGGTGAATAGTAACATACCCTTATGAATATTGACATAATTTATTAATATTAATATGAACCTTATGAATATTAAATCTTCCAATATAATATAAACCTTACCCTTGAATTATTAAATATAACTAGGGAATCTTATAAGTGACAATTTGAACATTGTAATAATATTGGAATTTTTGTAAGTCATAAATATTTAATTATAATTAATTAATTAATATAAAATAAAAGTATTTTAATAAAATGTGTTCATAAATTAACATATCTATGTCTTCTAGTTTTAATATAATTTTATAAAACCTTATGTAATTTTTGAAAAAATTTTAAAATCAGTTTTAATTTTAAAAACTGTTTTTTTTCAAGTAAATTAAGATTTTAATTAAATATTAAATTAAAAATATTTAGATTTTTATTTTTTAAAAATGGAATTCATTTTTTTATTATACACATATGAAAATGGTTTGGGTGAATTTTTTGGATTTTTCTGAAATAATTGAATTGTTTATGGATAGTTAAATACCATAATTTACAAAATAAGCTAAATAAGCGAATTATAGAGTCATGTATGATGTTATGATGATGTAAGCCCAAATGGTTTGGTATCACATGATAAAACTAATATTCTTGTTCATTGAATACTCACTATTCTTTGTCGTGTGGGTAAATAGTAAATTAATGAATTTTATATTGAGAAATCCCCTCTCCCCTCCACTATAAATAATACTCTTCACATCCTCCTTTCCTCACACCTCTCAAGCTCCAATCCATGACTAATCTCGGCCCAATCATATTTCCTAGATCCTAACCCATGTCCAAGAGCTTCTGGTCTCATCAAAATACCAATCCTCCCTCTTCATTTTCTTTTATAAAATAAAATGTTGTTTGTGAGGTGTTAATCAATCAACTTCAAGAACGACATGTTTTCTTTTTCCATGTCTACTTTCGGATCTGGTCATGAAACCATTTGTATATTTGAAAAATAATATGTCATATTTAGTATGTCTAATTTAATTTTGTGTAACTAAATTTTGTACATATTACTAAATGATTTAACAAATCATGTTTTTTGCGGTCGAAAAACCGCCCAAATTAACCCAAACATTCATCTTTTAATTCTTATTTAATAATTCATACACTTGTTATATAATATAAATCATTATAAAATCATTTTAACATAGGTAATATAATTAAAAACATGTAATATCAGTTCTGGATGTTTGACCATGTTCTACCCGAACACCAATTTGTGAATTCAAGTGAACCACACAAGAAAGACTGTAAAAACAAACATTCCCGAACAATGTTTTTGAACAATATAACTCATCCAAAGGAACATAATATATCTAAATGAAACCATAATGAATAATATTCATGTTAAAAACATTTTTTAATTGATAATTTATGATTATAATGTGGTTATAAAATACATTAAAGCGATGGAAGCTGACAGTATAAGGTAAGGGAAAAATCCAGAACCCAATTTTCATTCTTCGGGTTCTCCCTCTTTCACTGCATATTTGGTATGGTAACTCCTTAAAAAACATTTTTTCATCATATTATTTCCTTTTCTGGGATATTCATGTTTTCCACTGGCGTTTATTTCAAATAAGATGTTTTCCAAAAGAACTCTTCTGTCAATAACACACCATCTCACTCAAGGTTGATGGCTATCATATCAAGTATGTTATTCCCACCTAATTTTGGGAACCCAATGTTTATGAATGTGTTATTATGATATGAAACCCATTCATTACCATGAGTTATTTATGTTCATTTTCGATATATGTTCAATGTGGCATGCATGATAAATGATAATGTTATGATGTGATGGGTGCGCCTGGAATTATATAGCACAATATGATTGTTTCAATGTGACGAGTGAACCCAGAATTATATAGTGCTCCAATGAATTGTCTATAGTGATGAGTCTCATGAGTTAACGTGTAATTAAGTGTGTAAAAGATTCTATATTTGTTCACAAGTATGTGTGGTATTTAACCACTAAGACATGATGTTACATTTTTATACATTTCCACATTTGAAGTCTCTTATAAATGTTTCCTCTAATGTTCATGATTCTTTATGTATGATATGGTTATGATCACCCATTGTAATATTTTTCTTATCTATCCTCTTACTAGGCTTTTCTCTTACCCCTTTTCGATTTATATCCTTAGGTGACTACATGTACAAAGGGGAGGTGAAGTATCAATAAGAAGCTAGATAAGAGGGAATTAAATAAATTATTATGCATGATGTTGTAATTGTTATGTATGGTTCTAGTTTTTCCAAGACACTAAACCTTTGGATACTCTATACAAAATACTATTATGTTGTTTATATTTAAAATAATGTAATAGTAATGGAAGAAATGGTTGCGTCATTATAATTATTTTCTTTTTAAACCACAGAATTCGTATATAAATTATAAAAGGTAACACATAAAATTATTTTCATATCACTGTTACATATAAATTATCTCTCCCAAGTACATAGGGATTAACCATCATGGTTTTTCATGAAAAAACTAGCGTATTATATTCACATAATCTCTTATGAGAAACCTAACTGGTTAACAACATCCCTTTACCCAATGCATTAGAGTGATATAATATGATCAACCAACCTCAATTTATCATGTAACCACAAATCTTCATTTAAATTCCCAAAAACCAAAACATAATAACAACAAATAATGCTTTTATAAAATATAACATTCATGAGGAAATATACAATTTCATTTCAGAATCATTTTACAATTTTTACAAGTCATGCACTCATAAATGAAATTTTTTAATTTGAATATAAAAATATAAACCTAAAAATTAAACATAAAAATATTATTTATTGATGGTTTTTGGAGATTATTTTTATTTTTTACATGAAAAAGAATCATTCTTTTTAAATATATTAAAAGCATCGATTAAATATTATTTTAGAAGGAAATTCACATACATATACCATATAGTTGAAGTGAGAATTAATAAAATGAATATAATATGTGTATACAGTATAAATTAACATAATAAATCAATTAAAATTAAAATTTATTCCACAAATAATATTATATACAAATAATATATGAATTAGAAGGTTTATAAAGGAATAGAAAGTATATTATTAATTCCCTTACCCTATGTTTGAAAGAGTTATACACTTGTACTTAATGTCCTCGATAATCATATTAGATTGATTAATTACTTAATTCAGAACATTATACACATACATTTTATTTATTACCATTTTATTAAGTTAATATATAGAAATTTTTATGAGTTATTAATATCAGAATCTTAATTCCAAAAGCATCGGTTTAATGGTTTTATGGTCACTTCCCTTGACTATAAATATGGGAGTACTTTTCAAATGAATGAAATACTTCAAAAGTGTAATGAAATGGTATTAATATAATTAAATAATTTTAAATTATACCATATATCATTTTTTCTTGATATGAGGATGATTCATTAGAAAAATAATTAATGATAAATGTTTGGCTTATTTTAGGATGTCTTTCGACCATTACAAACTAGTTTAATTTTATTTAATTATTATGTCTATAAATTAGTTCCAGAACAATAAAAAAGTTATAATATAAATATTAAAATATATTTTAATAATAATAATTCTTTTATGACCATCATTTAAGTTAGTAAATTAAAATTAAAACACATCATCCATGAAAACGGTGAATCGACATGTCACATATGATGTTATAAATTTTTTAGAATATGAAGATAATTGAATAGGTTCGATGATATATATTACATTAACACAATAAAATTATTTTGGATAGGTTAGGTGAGGATAAGGTAGAAAGGAAGGAAGAAAGAAAGAAAGAAAGAAAGACTTTAACAGATAAAGATGGAGGATTTTACCTCTTGAATATCTTCTCTTTGAGAACCTATAAAGGAAACTTGGTTATTGTATTTTTGTGATACTAGATGGTTTTAGATGTTGGTTGGAGTATGGGAAGATAAATTGGTGTATTTTAGGCAATAAACAAGGATTTTTATGTTTGAGGAGAAGGTTTTGTGAGGGGTGGTATTTATAATGAGATGAGAGGGGTGTTTTCTATTATTCTATTCATTTTTTTATTATTTTGGCTCAAGACAATAAATAGTGTTTATTAATATGAGTATGTATATTAAATATTTCATTTGATTTCTAAATAATGGTTTCTTATATCACAAATTACTCAAAAAATCATGTATTAAATTTATAATGATAAATACCGTAAATTAGCGTATTTAACTATTTACTGAAAATTAAACTATTTTAAAAAAACTGAAAAATAAACCCTGAATTTTTTTAAATTTTTATATTAAAAAATAGACTCCATATTATGAAAATAATTTTTTCAAATATGATAATTCATTTTTTTAATTAATATCAGTTTTTATTTGAAAAATACCAATTTTAATATTATAACCGATTTTAAAAAACATTGAAAAATTATTTGAGGACTCCAAAAATTATATTATAATTATAATAAAACAAAATATGAATCTATGAATATATTTTATGATAATAAAGTCTGTTATAAATCATTATATTAATAAAAAAATTGTAAATAAACATTTACATTTCTCAAAAATACCAACACCTAATTTATCATTTTTAAAATATTTATTTACATATTCAATGATATAAATATGTCATATTTTAACTTATGATAAACCAAAATTTTATTTATACTTTCATCGGTATGGTTATTATTCTAATGATTAGATTATAATTCTCAATTTTCATATTACTATTTCAATAGTCAATTTAATATTCACTTAATATTTATTCTTCAACTTCAATAAATAACAATTATTTAAAAATTAATATAACTATATAATTATATAATGAAAACATATCATTATATACATACCTAGTATGTTTATTTTTTGATAATTTCATAATGGATACCATATTTTATAAAAATACTATATTTTTTTACTATTCACGAAAACATAAATTTTTCTGAAAATTATCAAAATTTTACCACAGACTAATTTTTGTATTATGATTTCAAAAATGAAGTATATTTTATCAAATAAATATTCTAAAATAAAAAAAAATTAATTATATTATTGGTACATAAAAACTAATAAAATAATTTTTCAAGAAACCATATTTTTTTATGAATAAAATGACTTTAATAAAAATTATGTGATTATTTTATGAAAATAATCAAAACAAACATATTGATTTGGATATTTTTATTTATTTCATAAATAAATTATTCCTTTTAATTCTCTCCAATTTTACGGCTAGGTTGTAATGGTCACATTTAAATAATAAAATTTAGTTGTTCATTTAAACCTGATGTGTCATATCTCATATGATATCATGAATAATTTTTCCTTTTAAAATATCAAGATGTATCCTTATCCCCACTTTTGGAAATTTAATCCTCTCAATTATAAATCATGAAACATAACCAGGGGCCAACTAATCAAAATTCTTTTGTTGAAATCACACATTAAAAAAACTGTTAATAAAACATCCACTTAAAATGAGGGAAATATAAGTAAGATGGTCACCTAAAATAACACATACCAGGATTACATGTAAAAAACATAGAAATATAAGAGAATACTAAATATTAATCTCAAATGGTGAGTTATAGATACATGGTCATTATAATGTAATCAGAAAATTGTAAATCTATGATGGGTTAAAAGTTTATTAATTTCTGGGTGAGAAACGTAAATGGAAGACATTTTTATTTCAAGATCCTTTTTCCTAGAGTTTAGGAATCCCATTTACATCTATACAAATAACATAATGGAACAAAATTACTTGAAAAGTATATGTTCATCCTTTAAAAAAATTCCCCCACAAACTCATATTTTTCTCTAAATGATTACTATGAATCTTCCATTCTTAAATAACTAGAATCAACTTTCATGGGTCTATAATTCTATAAAATTAAAAAAATATGTTCCTCATACATTTAAGAATTAACAAAAACCAAAATGGTTAGTATATGATAACATAATTCACAAAAAAAATATTATGTCCAACGTTCAACAGTAATTTACAAATTTCAAAATTGATCATTCTATAAACAACTATCATGATTATTCCAAAAAAATATTCTATACTAAGACTGAAAACCAAAAATTATAAGAACTTTTTCACATAGACTTCTATGATAGTACTAACATTAATCACAAAATAACATCAATTAATATTAATGTATCACTCAAAATAGTATATTCTCAAATCATATAATCTCTATGTCAATTTATTAATTTCTAATAATCAACGTAATTATTTATTAAAATCATATTTTCCTCCAAATTAATATTTATAATTTATTCCTCAAATGAAATATCAAGGAATTATTTTTACATTATTCAAGACACTTCCCAAAATTATAATGTTCTTCATCCAAGAGAAAATTCATCACTAAATCAAATTATGGTAAACAATATGTTCCCATATTACATAAACCCATAGTTATCGCAAAATAAAATATCCTATGAACAATAATGTTATCCATGCCTTTAAAATTATTTCCTCTGAAAAAAATTTAACTTTTTTATTAAAAATAAATTTTTTACACTTGAAATCTTAAGGGTTACATATAAATAAATCTCAAAAAATTTATCCCTAATTATACACAACATCAAAAGTGTTCTAGTAAATTTATTCATTTTATCACCCTTAAGTGTTATGTAAATCATGAATCCTTTATATATCGGCATATTAATCTTTCAACATTATTCATAATCCATTAACAAGGAATTTATATTTAATTTATTAATATTTCATTCCTGAAAATAAGTGATATGTACTATATCTTCATGATTGAAAAATATGATTACAATCATGTTTCATTGTTTATGGATAAGAAATTAATTCATACCTCAAGTCCATATTTCAAGATCTTATTTATGTCCTGTTTATCTTTCATTATGTTGTCCAATGTTCATAATGTAAATGTTCACACAACTTCTAGTATTGAAATATTTGTAAGATTTAAATGAGTTGAGATCTGGGAATTATATGAAAAATATACCATGAAACACAATTTTTTTTGTAGAAATGATTACATTTTGGATTACTCAGACTATTTATTAATGGTGACTTGAATACTCAAGAATCTTTCAATATCATTTGAAAAAGATGTTGAAATAATACTAATGATCAAACTATCAGGGATGGATAATATGTTTATGCAAGATCTCATTCTTTCCTTCGTAAAATTTTTTCCTTAATCTACTATAAATAATATCACCTAAACATTAAGTTATTTATTAAAATAATAATACCTTATAGGGTAAAAATGATACAAAACAAATATTATAATAATCTAGTCCATCAACCCCCTTATTTATCAATTAATTTAGTTTTTTATCTCATCTACCTAAATTTTCATAAACCCCAAAAAAATTTAATATGATAATATCCCTTTTGGTTATAAAGGATCATTAACTTGTTATCTAATAACATCCAAATCTCTAAATTATCTAGGCCCTACTCTGATACTAACTGTAAGGACCCGAACTTAAACATTACATAATCATGTTAATTCAACTTGAATTAGCATTCTTAAATTCAAAAAATATGTTATGTTTTATGTTATAGATAATAAGTCCTAACCTCATGCATAGAAACTAATATATTACCAAGCATATACTTCTACTCAAAATACATTTTTTCACTATGTAACACTTATAAAAATCAAACTTGATTTCATTCAATAATAAAACTTCACAGATTTAAACTTGAATTATTCATTTCATTTACCCTCCTTAAACCATAAGAAAAAAATTTCATTATTTGTATAGGCATAAAAATCATAACAGGGGATATAAAAATGGAGAATGAATTTGGTAGTCGGTGAATGAAATAATTTTCACAAAGATATAATTTTTCACATAAAATAAAATCAATTTAGCTTAAAATATGATATAATTTGTTTCTAGTAAAACCATTTAAATCATAACAAAATCATAAAATGTAACTCATGGAATCATTTGTATACAACTATAACATATTAAGTATCTCTCGTGGCTACATATGGATTAATAGTCATTGTTATTCTTAGAATAACCATCCTAGTATATTCTCATAATCTCTTAGGAGACACCTAATTGGTTAATTCCACCCATTTACCCAATTCTACAGAGATCTATAATGATATCACCCCTACCTTTATCAAAAAACCACTCATCATAATAAAAATTCCCTAGAACCATTACTTAATTGAAACACATAAAGCTCATATAAAAAAAACATTCACAAGGAAAATAAATATTCCATTTTGAAATCACATTAAATTTTTTTAATAGACACAGAATGATAAATAAATTTAAAAAATTTAAAATAAGTAATGTCAAATCATAAATAAAAAAGAAAAATATTAATGATATATATAATAGGGATATTATGTTCCTGTCAAATATTTAAAAATCATTCTTTTTAAATATTGTAAAAATAGGAATTTTTTAGGATTTTTAAAGGGAATCCCCTTAAAAATATCACATAATTGAAGTGAGAATTAATAAAATGAATATAATATGTGTATATACTGTAAATACACATTATTACACATAATATAATAAAATATTATTTCATAATAATCAATTCACCACATAATAAATGTAGTAGATGGTTAACCCAATGAATGGATATTGGGTTAAGAATTCCCTTACATTATATATGAAAGCATTATGAACTTATTTTTAATATAATGGATAATCAAATTAGATAAATAAATTACTTAATTAAAAAAAATTAAATCATATAAATTATTTATTATCATTTTATTAAGTTCACCGATGAGCATTTCAATGGGTTATAAATATCAGAATCGTCATTCGAGGAGTGTTCATTTCATGGTTTCATAGTCGGTACCCCTGAGTATAATTATGGGAGTTCCATTCAAATGGAAGGAAAAATAAATTATGGGAATGAAATGGTAATAATATACATCCATAATTTTAATTTATCCCATATATAATTGTTTTCTAATACGAGGGTGATTCATTAGGTAAATCATCAACGATAAATGTTTGGTTTATTATTAGTAGTTTTTCTGACCATAACATTATAGTTTAATTTTATTTAATTACTATATCAATAAATTCTTTAAAAAACATTAAAAATTGTATAATATACATATTAAAATTGGTTTCAACCATAAAAATTGTTTTATTACCATCCTTGAAGGTGAGAATGTAAAATGAAAACTCATCATCCATGAAGGTAGTGAATCAACACGTGATGAAAGATGTTTTAATTTTTTAGAATAAGAGGAGAATAAAAGAGTTTTGATGAAGGATATATTATTAAAATAACAACATCATATTATATATATATGATAATGGATTTATCATTCCACATTTTGTAGGGGATGTTATGATAAGGAATAAATAATTAAAGAAAGGAAGAATTTAAAAGAGAAAAAATGTGGATTTTACCTCTTTAATATCACCTCATTGAGAGCCTCCTTAGGGCACTTGGTTTTGGTATTTTTATGAGAAATGATGGTTTTGTATGTGGGGAATGTTCTTGGGAATGTAAATTGATATAATCTTGATAAGCTACAATGTGTTGGAGGTGCGAGGATAAGGGGTGGTAATGTGTTTTTTATAATAAGAGGAGAGGGGTGTATTTTTTATTATTTTATTAAGTTATTTATTAGTTTGGATCATTATTGTCAAAATATTTGATTCTTGTGAATAAGGAAAGTAACTATCACATTTTATTTGATGTTAACAGGTTTTTATATCATAAATGACTCAATAATTCTTGAATTTAACTTATAATTTTATGTATAATAAATTATAACATTTCACAATTCACCATAAATTCAACTACTGTAAAAAAATCCAAAAATTCACCCAAACCAATTTTTGAAGTGTAGATTCCAAAAAAATGGAGCAACGTAAATGTAAATAATTTTATAAATATGAGAAATTAAATTTTGAATTCAAATAATCATTTATTCAAAAAATACCCATTTAAATATTATAACAAATTTTATAACACTTTTTAAAATTCTATTGGGGTCTTATTGAATTATATTATTTTTATAATACAACAAAATTTTAATTTATTAATATATTTTATTACAATAAATTTTATTTTAATTAATTATATTTATTATATTATTTTAAATGAAATGTATGTTTCACAATTATACCAACAATTAATTTATCTCTTTTAAAACATTTGTTAACTTATTCCATGACATTAATATATCATATTTACATTCATAATATAACTAAATTTAATATATACTTTCAGAGGTGATGTTATATTCTAATGGATAGATTACTATTTTTAATGGTCATATTACCATTCCAATGGTTAGTTTATTATTCCATTGGTATAGATTACTTAACTTCTATAAATTCTACTTATTTTCTAATGGATTTAACTATTTAATTATAAGAAATCATTCTATAAATAACTAGATTGTTAAATTTTTTATCATATCATAAACAATACCATATTTTATAAAAAACATCATTTTTTTAATATTTAGTAGAAATTTAAATTCTTCAGAATATTCCCAAAACTACACCATAGAATAATTTTGGTAAGATTTTTTCAAAAATTATTTCCATTTTAAAATATAAATATTGTAAAATATCTAACAATTAACTATATTAATTATACATAAAAAGTTATGAAAATAATTTTTTAGGAAAACACATTTTTTGAAGAATAAAATGACGTTACAGAAAATTGTGTGATTGATTAATAAGAAATTACCAAACATTCATCGTGATTTGTATATTTATGTTTATTTTAGGAAAAATTCATTTTTATTTATTGACACTAATTTAACAGCTATGTTATAATGATCACATTTAAATAAAAAACTTAGATTTCTTAAGCTTGATGTGGTGTATCTCATAAGCTATCGAGCATAGTGTTTCCTTTAACAATCATTGTATGTTACTATATTGAAATGGAATAAAATAATAAATAATTTTAAAGAGTGATAGAGATAAAAAATCATAAAAAAGTGAATGATCATGATAAGGTTAATTAATAATAAACAATTTATCTTTGATGAATTAAAAGAACATTGATTGAACGGATTTAAATGTAATAAGATACAATATTTTATTGAATATACTTTTCCTAGAGTATAGGTATTATTTTAATATAATTATATACAAAATATAAAATTTATTTGATTGTCATCATTTTATTGCATAAAAAATTTATTCATTTTGTTGTGATTCGATCACTTTCCAATTTACATCTTACTCTAAGGAATGAATATCCAATATTATTTTTATCTAAAGGTATTGAAAATAAATACAAATTGATCATACGATCAATAAAAGAGTAAGAATATATTCATCATATATTTATTAATACCAAAATGGTTATCACATTTTAAGATAATACCCATAATGAATATGAATATATTAATGTCTAAAATAATATAAAAAACCATTGTTTTAACATAAATAATTCCATAAATAAGTAATAATAAATCCCAAATAACCTTAATTACCTAAAAATGAAAGAATATTTTAAACTCTAAGTTCATATCATTCCCTCTAACTTAAATCTCCAGAAAAAATTGCATTATTACTATACAATCCTTCATATTAATCCAAAAGGTTATATATATATATGTATCATAACCCAATAAATGATCCACAAAATATCATTAATAAAGTAAAAATACTGAAAATTCAATAGCATTTTATCCTTCAATAGGTTTCCAAAAATAAACATAGTATTTAGCCACAAAATAATTTATGTAAAAATAATCATGTACTTTCTAGTGCATCCATAGGCTAGTGGTAATAACACCACCCTTGTCACCCTTCAGTTGAGAGTTCAAGCACTATGGACTTATTATATATGATGAGTTGTTTCCATAAATTTGACGTTCCATTTTAACAGACTATACTAATATAATTGAAATATAATTCCCAAAATTATGATGAACACCTGTAAAATAACACTGATCATTAAATATGTTAGCATCTACTGAGGTATTATATACAACTTATTTTTCCCCCTAGAATAAAATAATATTTACAAAATTTTATTACCCTAAAATGAAACATAATATAAACCATAACGGATAAAAAAAATTTAAACATAGCTCCACAATATATAATTGAATTCTTCCATAAATAACTATTTTCACTAAATCCCATACAAAAACCAAGAGTTATATTTACCATAATGGTTTTCTAAAATAATATTAATCATCTTATACTTATATGAATTAAAAACTCAAATGGGTATTTATGCCTTTCAAATTTTGATCAACCGAAGAAAATTAATATTTATGCTAGGTCATACATGATTATTATATATTAAAATCCCTCATGATGGTTCATAAAGAGAATGTGAAATTACAAAAAATATCCCCTCATAGTTTCAAACCATGTGCGCTACAAGACTTGTTGACATGCATTATGTGAAGATGAATTCAAAGGATAGTCCCATATTTTTGGAGTTATTACTCTTAGGAAAACCTATTCCTGATGAAATAAGCTTGTAGTGTCTATAAATGGATTTAATTTCTTGGAATCCAATTTATTCATCCTTCACAAAAATTCCTTTATATTGTTTTATATATAGAATTATTCATAGGGTTATCAATAATGTATTCTATTATTAATCCACAAAAACATCTAAACCTTTATCTAATACCATTGATAGAGTCCCCATACATATACATAGATTATAAGAATATTTTTAACACTATAGACTATTAATTACATGCCAAATATCATGAGGCCTAGGGAATTGGGAATATTAATTTCATAATTCATAAAATTTTGACTAAAATAAAAATTATTTATTTTATTCTCCATTATTAGCCCTTAAATGCATTTTATATTATGACACATAATGGGATAACCTAGGGAATATATAAGTATTGGGTGAGCTAAAAAACCAGTATGAGAATAAACATGATAAGGAAACATAACATGTGATTCAATGGTATAACATGATAACATAAACTAAAATTCTCATAAATAATCACATGGGAGAATAATATAAAAAAATGTTACCATGTGATCTTTTAAACAATTGAAATTTTTAAATAAAAAAAATTTGTGTAAATATAAATCTAATATTATAATTGTGAAAACTTCAAATGGTGGATTACATCCTATAATGGATGCGGTTAACTCCTTAATCTCATACATAATATCTCATGAGACTAAAAAATTACTGAATAAATAAAAGGTATATATAATTATGGTATTGACACAAAAATTCATATCTTTTAGAATTATATGTGTGCCACATAAATAAACCAATTATAGGGAATAAATAGAATAATTACCCATGGAATGAAAATGGGTTTCATAATATTTTCTCATATCATAATCAAAAGATATTTCCTAAAGTTGTAATTTTAGAGATGATCATAAGGAATGTATTTCCCTGTAAAATTAAGGGAGAATAATCCCAGTATATATGTGATATATATATATATATAATTAAGAACTAATCCATAACCACAAATCCTATCGTCATTGATTAAAATGTCTCAAAACTTTTAAATGGAATATTTTTTGGAAAAAATACCATTTTAACATTGAAATCTATTATTCAAAATCAAGAAATTCAAAATTGGAATAGAAAAGGTTTTCTTTAAAAAATATCCATGGAATCATATTAAATGAGGAATCAAATAAGTGTGTGTACATGATATAAAATAATTCTGTATATGTCATATAATTTAAAAAAAAATCATTCCAACTATTATAAAAAGGATAAAAAGTAATTGTTCCGAAAATGACAAGAAGATTATTTTTAGGAAATATTACAAAAATAAAAAAATATATAAATAACTTAATAATAATTAAATTATTATATTTTAAAGGGTTTCAAGAAAATATTTTTAGAAAACATAGATGTGGAAGAAAAATATTTTTAATTAAAGGGTGAAATAATGTCAACATTTCATAAAAATAAATTCTCAATTATTTTAAGTACCAATTAAATTATATGGTATTATTACTTGAAAAGTTCATGAATTAAAACTAGATAACAAAATAAAATGAATTTTTGATATAAATATCAAATAATTCATCCATGGGAGGCTTAAAATTAGAAAATCTCGAATAATGATGAGATTGTTAAATAAACCCTTACCACTTTGATAAATTTTGAATCATAACAACCCAGAAAGAAGTAAAGTTAAATGAATATTTAAAAATCATTAATATAAAGATATTAATGATATAAAATTAAAAGGGTTATTATATACCCCACATAAAATATTTTAGTGGGGATTATTACATATGTATCATGAATGTAAAAGTTAGACGAGAAACCACTAACACTCAATGAAACATCTTAATAAAACATTTTAAAAGATATAGGGATGGATTATAGAATTAAAATGTAATAAATAAGTATTAAAATTTATTTTTAATGTTTTATTTAAAATATATACACACTTTAATAATATTATGTTCATAAAATAACATGTGTCTCAAAAAAGGATGTTCTGAGAGGAAAAAACACACATTTAGTCCATACATTTTGTGTATATTCATTATCACCAATTTAAAAAACATATATAAATTATGTATTTTATTATGAAATATTGATTATTTTGTTCTTGCATATATATAATTTAATTTTTTTCTTAATGACATATTTAATTACTTATTCAGTTATGTCAAAGTCTTGTGTTTTGAGGGTGCTCAGTTTATAATTTCAAAATAGAAATAGTGTGTTGACCATGGTCAAAGGGTTCATTGTTTAATTGTATCCAAAATAATAGTCATGAAATAATTATCATTTTTACACAATTTAAACTTTAATAAAATACCATTAAAGGTGGTTCTGAATAATATACTACATTTCAATCACATAGACAGTAGGTCATATGTATGCATGAGTACAATTTCCATTTTTCAATGATTCTGGTTAAAAGAATGTATGTGATATTATATCATTAAAAAATGATAATTATATCATATATTTCATGGTATTTACTTTAATATACATATATATATCATCTATGTGATATGATAATAAAAATGAATCACATCACATTACGATGTTATAGTCCGTTGTACACATGAGGGATGTATTAATTTTTCAATGGATCGTATTGTAAGAAGTTATATCATATTTGACATATTAATATTAATTAATATGTCATTATTACTATGTATAAAAATTTAATCTAGAATTAGTTATACATGTGGGAGGTGATGAAGGAAGAATAATTACATTTTTTCGTGATGTAGTTTTCTCTCATATATACAAACAATAGTTTCATTTCCTGTTTGATGAAACAAGAAATAAAGAACTATTATTCAAAAAATATAATAACATATCAATATATATTAAATGATATAATAACATCATTGAAAAAATAGGAAATTTGGTATCAATATACAACAAAAAAACATAAGTAATGCCTAACTACCGAGACAAGAACACATAGTGGATAGAGTCACATAAAGGATTTGGTTTTCTCCCTAATCCCATTCATGATGACTCATTAGACTAAAAAATTACACAATTATTTGTATAAAAATATAATTTCATGCCAAACTGTCACATTCATATCATGTAAATGTATATTTTTGGCATAAATAAACCAATCATAAGGCATAAACAAATAAATTATACATGGGAAGAAAAAGTGTTGCATTATCTTTCCTCGTATCATAATTAAAATTGATTATTAAAGAAGTTATTTGAGGAATCATCATAAGTAATGTAGTACCAGTTTAATGTAAGGGAAAATAATATAGGTATTTTTGTGAGACACAAACACACACACACACACACACAGATATATATATATTATAATAAATCCATAAAAAAATGTTTTTTATCATTGATTGAAATTTCTTTAAATGATTAAATGAAATACTTCTTGAGAAAAATACCATTTTCACTTTGAAATGGATTCATAAAATCTTTATATATCCAAAGTATTATTGAAAAAATATTTATTAAAAGAAACATGGAAATAGATAAATAATTCTTCAAGTAACTAGGTGGTCTTGATGGTGTGAGAATATATATATCTTTCATTAATTAAATAAAAATTCCATTCAAACTATTATAAAAATATTAAAAATTACATGATTCAGAAAAGGAAAATAAGATTCCTTTAAAAAATTAAAAGTAAAATATATTTGAAAATGTATTTAATGAATAATGTGTAGAATATAAAAAACATTCTTGATATATTTTTTGAAAACATGGATATGGATGAAAATTGAATTATGACCAATAGAGAAAAAAAGTCATTAGTTCATTAAAATGACTTGTAAAAAATTTTAATTAAAAATAGAAGAAAAGGGTTATATTACCTGAGAATTTTATGAATAACCATAGTAGAATAAAATATATTATTTTTAGGATTTAAATATAAAACAATTCCTCCAAGGGAGGCTTAAATAGAAATAACCCTAAATAACGATGGGATTGTCTAGTAAACCCTTACCACTTTGGAAAAGTTTCAATAATAACACAAATGAAAAACTTAACATCCAATGAAAAATTAAATTCCATGAAGATAAATATATTCATGATATCAAATTAAAAAGGTCATCTTATACATCACAAAAATGAAATACATGGTCAATATGTCCTTTGTCTCATGGAGGTAAAAGTGAGATGAGAAATCCATTACAATTTAAGAAACGAATTAATGAAAACTTATTGAAATAATGAGAGATGAATGTGGATGTTAATATTTCATAATGAAGAGTAATAAATGAATTTAAATATCTAACTGATTGTATATAAAACATTTAAAATAAATTAGTTATATAAAATAACATGTGTCTCAATGGAGGATGTTTTGAGATGAAAATCCTTAAGTCGAGTCAAGATTTATCATGCATAGACTTTATCACCTATATAATAACCTTATATCAATTATTTTTTAATTAAGAAACTTTGATGGTTTTAAACCCTTATACTTAAATGATTTACTTTATTTACTTTAATTTCATATTTAATTACTTATTCATTTATGCCCATGTCGTGTGTTTTGAGGACGCTTGTTCATAATATCAAAACAAAATCATCGTGTTGACGATAGAAAAAGGGTTCATTGTAACATCATATGTAGAATAATAATCATAAACTAATTATATTTTTTATACATAAATTATAATTTTTCAAAATATACTGGAATTGTGTCTATGAAAAATGAACTACTTCAAAATCGTAAAGATGGTAGGTCGTACGTACACTTGAGTAACATTTCCATTTTTCAATGATAATGACCGAATAAATTTTAGTGAAATAGTATATTTATTTAATGATAATCATGTCATATATATCATTTTATTTTATTAAATACAATAACATATTCTGTCACGACTCTTCCCAGTGGGGCCCACACCATGACTACCCATGCCCGCCTCCAATAGGCCCGGGGATGGTGACTAGCACTGAGTACACATTTTACTAACATGGGAGGAATTACCTAAGTACATGTAAGCACACACACATCTCCAAGACGACAAATTATGAAATGAAAAAAAACCCCCATGGAATAAAAATTAATGTATACAACTAAACCCAACCAATGGAGTACAAAAGAAAGTAAATTGATCAATGAAAACTGGGCCGAAATACAATCCCACCAAAAAAAAGAGTCTGAAAACTGAAAGGTCCAACCTGTAAACACAAAATAGTTTTGGGACTGCTACTCAAAGTCGTAGGGACTCCCCTCCTGTAGGTAACTCAGTATTCTCTGTCCTGTAATGGTCTGCCTTAGACTCTGTCACAAGGCTTCTCATCAGTACAAGACACGAGACATGCGAGAAAAGCCCGTGCAAGGGTGAGTATAACAATACTCAGTAGAAGACCTCAAAAACCACAAGGAAATACACAAAGTAAATGTACAGTTATCTATGCACATTATATGTCTATGGAACATATTTCTACACAAACTGGATATAATCAAAACCCAGACCCGCAGTCTAGAGACAAGTCGCACAACTGCACACCCCCCGTCTAGGGATTCAGTCTGAAGATTCCACAAAGCACTCATTCTGGGAGAACTCACTCCAAGAATCTAATAGCTCTAATGACTTCCATTCAAGAAATGTTTTTCATCGTGAAAAAGCACGAGAGATAGATACACTCATTACGGGGGAACACAGTCATGAGTGGGAAATATCACGATATGTATATACACTCATTATAGGAGACACACTCATGAGTGGGAAGGATCATGATACACAAATGAGGATCACTGCAAGGGCCATAGCAGATACTGCGACTCATCCAAAAATTTGCCTGCTAGGTAGAGGATTGATGCCCGGTGGAGTTGGTCACGCCAATGCATGACTCTACTTAGGGTCAAGAATGGATATAGGATCTAGATCTAGGCCTCTCAGATGGATGCCTATCTCAACCAGAGAAAGTCCTATTGAAGGGATCATACTCATGTAGAAGGAAATGATGCCTGATCTTTAGGGTAATGAGAAGAAGGGAAAATAACCCAAACAAAATATGTCCAAGATACAGTGGACAAGAAGACCAAGCTATTTTCCAAAAAGTACACGGCGTGTAGAAAAATGTCACACACCATGTCTTCTGACCCCGGGTACTGCACATGTACAACGAACCATGTTGTAAGGGTAGTCACAAAAAAATATATGTACAGGGTGTGTGTTCAGATTACACGCCTTGTCCGAATCATCTGGAGTCGGTTCCGTGTACGCGGTTGTGTTCCTGTACACGGTTTCAACCCATGCATTCCATCCCGTGTAATAGGGACTTGGGTGACCCACGTTACTGGCCTCGCCTGGCTATGTGGTGGATTACACGAATGTGTATCTATCTCATGTCTTTGTCTCCCCTAAAAACACATAGAGTCCGGTATATTCGCCTCTTCTAGGATGCGTAGGGAGTACACACTGTGTCTTAGAAGTCGTCAAGTCCTTCCCGTGTCTGTTTACTTTACAAAATACACGATGAGCTTCGGGGAAGGTCCAACACACCGTGTGATCTGGGTCATACGCCGTGTGATACCTATCTGACGCCTGAAACCCTAGGCATTGTTGATATGGTCCACATGGATTGTTCTTTAGAGATACACGCTGTGTCTTATGGAAATTTCTAGAAATGAGGATATCTGCCACTGCACCTACTGTGATGTCCCATTCATCGATTCGGTCATACGATCACCATGAAAATCCTAGGTTTTGGTCACCCCGACACCACAAATATGCTTCCTTTGTATTCAGACCTATGATCATCTCTGAAAACTTGTTTTGATCTTCCCGCGTGAAGAACGCTCGAAAAATGGTTCAATCTGATTCGAGCCAATTGTTCACCCACTATTATCATCACACCTTTGCCAGGTTGTAGAGGTGTATGACCTCTATTGTGGGATCATTTTATTTCATGATGAGTGTGAAACTCTCTGTTTTTATTCGCCCTATGCTGAATGCGATGAACGCAAAGAATTCACGAGAAGGAAAGGGAGAATGAAAAATTCCAATAAAACAAAATGAGGAATGAACCGCCACCATCATTCATCATGGCATTGATCTCATCCTTTTAGTAGGCATAAATTGATTAGAAATAAAAAACAATAATCAAAATGGATTAATTCACTAGAATAATCCCAATTAAATCCCTCCCAAAAGAACGTATGATTCCGTGCATCAACATGTTCATGGTTGATCCGCGTTTGACGTTTAAACTAAAAAATGAGGAAGGAGGAATGAAATAAAAACCCCTAACTTTTATAAAAGATCGATTACTGACAAAAGGGTCGCACTGCTGATGTCGTTGAGATCCTTCAACTTCGTTGGTGCAAAGACTCACAACTTCGATTCGTTTTCATTTATCACCGGGAGTTTTTTCCAATGTGCCACGAGTTATCTACGGTTCCTCACAATCCTTGCCAACGAGCGACATTT
Source organism: Viscum album (assembly GCA_963277665.1). Lineage (NCBI taxonomy): Eukaryota > Viridiplantae > Streptophyta > Magnoliopsida > Santalales > Viscaceae > Viscum > Viscum album. The sequence goes on along the minus strand of OY728131.1, from coordinate 395,186,428 downwards.
GATTAAACCAATAAAAAGGGAAATGTTTTGGCATTCAATTATGCTATGGTATTAATGAGTCAATGTTGTTGTTTCTGTGTCATTATGACATGGCATTAATTACTGAAATGGATGCCTTGTCGTTGCGCAGTAGTAGATATTTTTAAAAAGAAATAAAATATACTTTGCGAATTTATTTTATTTTATTTTACTAAAAAATTCCAGAAATTAACGTTTTTTGTCAACCTGTTCTAGTTGAGGTTTGACTCATTATTAGGTAAAGGCATCGTCCCTGACGTAATGGTGTCCTCAGTTTTTTAATCCGGTGATCTATTTGGAAACTACCACAATAACACACATATGCCGACTCACATAACATAAAAAAAGTTCAGACCTCCATTCCAGGATCATCGGGCCCCTAAATGATGTGTCGTCTTTGCGCCTAGTCTCTTAATAATTCCATATAATATTTTAAAAAAATAAACTGAAAATCCGAGAAATTACATTCTCCCCACCTTGGGGGTTTACATCCCCGAAAAGCCAAAACAAGGCTTCTTATAAAGACGACAGTACTAGGCACGGATCTGAGCCTCCCACTCCCACATGCTCTCCTAAAGATTCTCGTGCTGCCACCAGATGCGCACCAAGGGAATCGATCGCCCATGAAGGATCCTCTCCTATAGATCCTTGATCTCCACCGAGCACTCTGCAAAGGTCACTCCATCCTCGATGTCCATCTCACCCTAGTCTATGATATTCAATGGGTCATTCACGCACCTCCTCAGCTGTGACATGTGGAAGAAATCATATACCTGATGCAACTGCGATGGGAGAGCTAGGCAGTACACCACTTCACCGACTCTGCGTAGTATCTGAAAAGGTCTGATGATCCATAGCGATAGATTTCCACCTCGGCCAAATCTATGTAATGCACATCGAGGTGAGACCCGAAAAAAGACAAGGTCTCCCTATTCGAACTCCAGAAGTCTCCATCGTCTATCTGCATAAGACTTCTGCCAGCTATGTGAAGCAGTCTTCATCTGCTCCCGGATGGTCTTCACCTTCTCGGTGGTAGCTCGTACCAACTTTGGACCCATGAGTGTTGAATCTCCGGGGTCGGTCCAACATAGTGGTGACCAACAAAGGTCTCCCATACAAGGCCTCAAACGATGACATACCAATGGTATTGTGGTAGATGTTGTTGTACACCAACTCAACCACTGGTAGGTGGTCCTCCCAACTGTGGCCAAAGTCCAGGATACAAGCTCACAACATATCCCCGAGAACCTGAATTGTCCTCTCCGTCTAATCATCTATCTATGGATGAAATGATGTGCTCAAATGCAGCTACATTCTGAATGCCTCATGCATTCCCTTCCACAACTGGGATGTGAAACAATCATCTCGATCCGAGACTATTGTCAAAGGGACACCATGAATCCAAACTATCTCTTGCACATAGAGGTATCCCATGCTTTCTATAGAAATCTTCTCTCTGATATCTAGGAATTGGGCCGACTTGGTGAGTCGGTCGACGATCACCTAGATCGAGTCATGCCCATTGGACGTCCGTGGTAATCCTGTCATGAAGTCCATCAATATTCCATACCATTTCAACTCTGGGACTTCTTGGGGTGAGCTAATCTCACTTGAACCTGGTGACTAGCACTGAGTACGCATATTACTAACATGAGAGGCATTGCCTATATACTGGCACACACACACACACATCTCCAAGACCACAAATGCTGAAATGTAAAAAAATCACCAAGGATAAAAAATGAATGTATAAAACTAAACCCAACCAAAATATTGTCATAGAAAGTAATGTGATGAAAGAAAAATGGGCCAGAATACAATCCCACCAACAATAAGACTTTGAAAACATAAACGTCCAATTCATAAACACAAAAATGTACTAGGACTTCAGCTCGTAGCCATAGGGATTCCTCGGCCTATAACGAACTTAATAAGCTCGGTCCTATCCTGGTCCACCTTGGACTCTGTCAAAAGGCTACTCGCCTACACAAGACATGAGATGTGTGGGAAACGCCCGTACATGGGATAATATAACAATACTCAGTAGAGGACCCCAAAAACTACAAAGTAATACACAAAGTAAAGTTATAGTCATCTATGCATAATATATACTATATAAAATATACCATGTGAAACAAAAACCAGATATACACAATACCCATACCCACAGTCTAGAGACAAGTTACACAACCCACACCCCCTTCTAGGGATTCAATCCAAAGATTCCACAATGTACTCATTCTGAGAGAACTCACTCCATGAGTTTGATAGATCTGATGACATTCGTCCAAGAAATTCAATTCATCGGGAAAATCCATTAGAGATAGATACTCATTATGAGAGAACACACTCCTGAGTAGGAAAGATCACTATAGGCAGATACACACATTACGGGAGACACAATTCTATGTGGGAAAGATCACGATACACAGCTGAGGATCACATCCAGGGACATGGCAGATACAGTGACTCATCCATAAATTCACCTGCTAGGTATAGGATCGACACTTGGTAGAGTTGGTCACATCGTTGCCTAACCTACCTAGGGTCAAGAATGGATATAAGATCTTGATCCGGGACTCTCGGATGGATGCCTGGCTCTACCACATAAAGTACTGCTGAAGTTATGATATTCCTATATAAGGAAATGATGCATGTCCTTCATGATAATGAGAATAAGGGGCACTAATCCAAACGAAACATGTCCATGCTACGATGGACAAGAAGACCATGCCATTTTCTAAAAAGTACATGGCATGTTGAAAAAAGTTCACATCATGTGTCTCCTAGCCCCAGGTACAGCCCCTGTACAGAGGTCCATATTGTATGGATGGTCGCGTAGAAAAAAATAAGTTCATGGTGTGTGTTTAGATTACATGTCGTGTTCATGTTAGCTGGGGTCAGCTCTGTGTACGTGGCCGTGTTCCCTTACACAGTTTCAACCCATGTACGCCATCCCATGTAATAGGTACATGAGGTGACCCGCATTACTGGCCTCGCCTGGCAGTGTGGTGGAGTACATGACCATGTACTCCATCCCATTTTTGTTTATTCGCAAAAAACATTCCGATTTAATCATAGTTTCTCCTTTCATGTTGTGAAGAGAGTACATGTTGTGTCTTCAAAGCCGTGTAATCATTCCTGTGTCTGTATACTTTCCGAAATACACGTTGAACATCAGGGATAGTCCATCATGCCATGTGATCGGGGTCACTTTCCATGTGATACCTTTCTGATGTCTGAAACCTAGCTGCCATTGAGACGGTCCACATGACATGTTCTTCAGAGATACACACCATGTATTCTGGAAATTTCCATAAATGCGGACCTATGTCGTTTCGCCTACCATGACGTCATGTTCGTCGATACGTTCATCCTATCGCCAATAAAATCCCATGTTTTGTTGACCCCATAACCATGAAGCTACTTCTGTTGTTTTTTGGACCTCTAATCGGCTCGAAAAACATGTTTTTATCTTCCCACGTGAAGAATGCTCGAAGAACAGTCCCTTCTGATCTGAGCCCATTCGTCGTCTGCTATCATCATTACACCTCCACAAGGTCGTTGTGTTGTTGGGCCTCCATTGTAAAATCATTGTATTATATGATGGGTGTGAAATGATTTGTTATTCGTCACCCCACGAAGAACGCGAATAACTTGAAGAACATGAAGAACACGCGAGAAGGAATGGGGGAAAGAAAAATCCAAATAAACAAATTGAGGAACGAACCTCCACCATCATTTGTCTTGGAATTGGTCTAATCCCATTAGTAGGCTTAATCTAAGCATAGATCAACAAAAACAATCAACATGGATTAATTTCAATGAATCATCCCAATGAAATCCGTCCCACAAGAACGTAAAAATCCGCAGATCAACATGTTCATGGATGATCCATGTTCATCATTTAAACACAAAAATGGGGAAAGAGGAATGAAATAACTACCCCTACCTTTGAGAAAGGATTGAACGCTGAAGAAAGGGTTTCAAAGCTAACGTCATCAAGATCCTTCAACTCTGTTGGCGTAGAGTCTCACAGCTTTGATTTGACGTCGTTTATCACCGAGTGTTTTCTCCAAAGTGGCACGAGTTCTCCAATGTTTCCTCTTAATCCATTCCAACGAGAGACATTCGATTAACCCAATAAAAATGGAATCATCTTGGTATTCTATTATGATGCGGTATTAATGAGTCAGGGATTATGTTTTGGAGTCATTATGAAATATAATTATTTACTAAAATAGCTGCCCTATCGTTGCGCTGCAGCGGATATTTCGAAAAAGAAATAAAATAAAATTAGACATTTATTTTATTTTATTTTAATAAAAACGTCTGAAAATTAACTTTTTCCCTCAACCCACACTAGTCAAGGATTGACTCATTGTTAGGTAAAGTCGTTATCCTGGACTCAATAGTGCCTTCATATTTATTTCGGTCATCTGTTTGGAAACTGCCACAACCACACACATATGCCGACTCACAAAAGTTAAAAAAAGATTAAACCACCATTCTGGGATCACCGGGCCTTGGAATGATGTGTCATCTCTATTCCTGGTCTCATAATAATTCCATATACTATTTTAAAAATAATACATGGAAAATTTGAGAAATTACATTCTCCCCAACTTGGGGCTTTATGTCTTCGAAAATCCAAAACAAGGCTACTCAAAAAGATTAGGGTACTAGGCAAGGATCTGCCCCTCCTTCTCCAATGTTCTTGCTTGAAGATTCTCATGCTGCCACCGGATGCGCACCAAGGGAATCGATCGCCCATGAAGGATCCTCTCCTACTAATCCTCGATCTCCACCAGGTATACAGAAAATGTCACTCCATCCTCGATGTCCAGCTCACCCCAGTCGATGACGTGGGATGGGTCATGAAAATACCTTCTCAGCTGTGACACGTGGAATACATCATGTACTCGATGCAAATACGGCAGTAGATCTAGGTGGTACGCCACTTCGCCGACTCTACACAGTATCTGAAAACGATTGATGGAGCTTAGAGATAGCTTGCCTCTTCGTCCAAATCTTTATAATCGTCGTCGAGGTGAGACTTGAATAAAGACGTGGACTCCCTCTTCGAACTCCCAGTGACTCAATCGTCTGTCAGTATAAGACTTTTACTGGCTATGTTCTATTTTTATCCACTCCCGGATGGTCTGCACCTTCTTAGTGGTACCTCGCACCAACTCTGGACCCATGAGTGCTGACTCTCCGGGGTCGGTCCAGTAAAGCAGTGACCGTCAGAGGTCTCCCATACAATTCCTCGAATAGTTCCATATCAATGGTGGAGTGGTAGCTATTATTGTATTCAAAATCCAATACTAGAAGGTGGTCCTCTCAACTATAGCAAAACTCCAAAATACAGGTTCACAACATGTCCTACAGAACATGAATGGTCCTCTATAGTTGATCATATATCTCGGGATGAAGCACTATGCTCAAGCGTAGTTGAGTCCCGAAAGCCTACTGTAATCCCTTCCACAACCGGGATGTGAAACAAGCGTCTTGATCTGAGACTATAGTCGAAGGGAATCCATGAAGCCGAAATATCTCCTTCATGTAAATGTGTCCCAATATCTCTATTGAACTCTGCTCCCTGATATCTAAGAAGTATGCCGACTTGGTGAGTTGGTCGATGATCACCCAAATGGTGTCATTCCCCATGGACGTCTATGCTAAGCCTATCACAAATTCAATCGATATTACATCCCACTTCCACTCTGGGACATCCAAGGGTGAGATAAACCTGCTAGAACCTGGTGCTCAGCCTTCACTTGCTGGCACGTAAGGCATCAAGAAACAAACTCTTCTACCGCCTTCTTCATGCATGACCACCAGAAATGTCCTCAGAGGTACTGGTGCATCGTTCCCACTCCAAGATGTACTACAAAGGGAGATGTATGAAACTCCCTAAGTACCTATTCCCGCAACTCCACTGGTACAACAATGCGGCCTCTGTAAAGAAGTACATGCTCCCCACCTTGCGAATATCCATTAGGAGAAAGACCTGTGGATAACTGAGCAAGCAAGGCCTCATAGTCTACATCCCCAAGTTATTCCTCCCTAAATTGTTTTAAGAGTGGAGTGGCGACAACCATCGACTATAGGTAAGATGCTTCCTCCCTGTCACTGAAGGCCAACTATAACTTTGCTAACTGCTCCGTCGCCTCACTCAACAGCTGCGAGCTCAACCTTCTGCTAAGAGCATCTACCACATTGTTCCCCTTACCAAGAGTATATATGATCTTGAAATCAAAATCCTGGAAGAACTCTAGCCAATGCCTCTACCTTAGATTCAGATCCTTCAGAGATAATATATACTTGAGGCTCTTGTGGTCAGAGTAGATGATGAACCACTCACCCATACGGTAGTATCGCCACATATTCAATGTGAAGACCACCACTTCCAACTCGAGATCATGGGTTGCATAGTTCTACTCATGTGGCCTAAGATGGCACTAACTATAAGCAATCAACACATGCCGCTACATCAGGACACAACCGAGCCCTGTCCTGGGTGCGTCATAGGAAACTACGTACTCAACTCCCTCCCCTGGCAATCTCATGATTGGGGTGCTCATCAGACTCTATCTCAATAGCTAAAATGCAAGTTGGCACTTCTATGTCCATATGAAGGGTTTCCCTTTCTTTTTCAACGCTTTCATCAGAGCTCATATTCGTGAGAATTCATGAATGAATCTGTGGTAATATCCTTCCAACTCAAGGAAGCTCTACACCTCTGTCACGCTCCGAGGTGGCTCCCATTCTAACACAGTATCCACCTTGGCTGGGACCACAGCTACTTCATCTACTAAGAATAAATGTCCCAGAAAGGGGACCTCTTGAATCCATAGATGGGACATAAAGAGAATACCATAAATCTTGTTCTACAAGAGTATGTCTAGAACCATCCACATGTGTCACACATGCTCCTCCTATGACGATGGGTAAAAAAGGATGTCGTCGTTGAAGACCACTATGAACTGGTCCAAGTACAGCTGGAAGATCCGGTACATCAGTCCCATTAACACTACAGGGGCATTCATCAAGCCCAAAGGCATTACCAGGTACTCATAGTGACAACAACATCATTTTAAAGATTTCATTGGTCAATCCTCATTCCGCACTCATAACCAGTGATATCCTGATCGAAGGTAAACCATCGAGAACCACAGTGCCCTCTCAGCTTCTCGAAGAGTTTGTCAATCCTTGGAATTGGATACTTATTCTTTACTTCCACCTGGTTCAGGAAAAGGTAATCTAAGAACAACCTCATAATCCCATCTTCCATCTTGAAAAACAAGATTGGGGACGCCCAGGGTGTACCACTGGGTCTTACGAAACTCTATCTCTAGAAATCCTCAGACTACACACTTAGCTCGTGAAGCTCTGCGGGAGCCATCTGATATCCTCATGAGGAAATCAGTTCCATACTGGGGTGTAAGTCGATTCATAAGTTAATTTCCTGGTGGGGAGGTAGTCCTGGAACATCTTTGGGAAATACATTCTCGTACTTCACCACTACTACTGGGAATTAGGATCTCATCCCATCTACTGCTCCGAGGGAAATTCTAACCAACTCATTTGTGACCAGCTACACCCTCCTATGCATGAGCCCATTCTGTACTGCATGGGTCTCCATTTCTCTATGAAAGGAAAACCTCATCCCATCACGGTGGGCACCCCGCACCCTTCGCCAGAAACAATCAATCTGGGCATGGACCGAATATAACCAATCCATACTGGGAATGAAGTCGTAAGGACTTGACGCTAGAACCAAGAGTTTCCAACCGGAACTATCACCTACAAGGGTAATATCACACTGTCCACAAAGGTGCGTGATCTTTGAGTCTCCTAATGTTAGTTTCTCCAAGCATAAGGATCAAGTCAACGACTCTACCAGAATCTCATGGTTTCACACAAGAAATTTGGAGATGAAGTAATGACTAGAAATTCTGTCTATAAGTACGGAATCTAAGGTAGAGAAGACATAGATCGTACCTCAGATCATCCCTAGATCCCCTAGGTCGTACACCTCAAACGCATGCAACTATGCCCGCCCCTGTCCCCCCGCTCCCTAAGTCTGGTTCGGAACTCCTGGGGGTAGCGTCGAGACCTTTTGACATCATTATCAGTTAGAATTTGTTATCATCGGTCCATGCCCTGATTGACTGTTTTAGAAGAAGGGTGAGGTGTGCCCGCAGTGATGGGACGAGGTTTTCCTTTGTTAGAGAAAAGGAGACCTTGGAAGCATATAATGGGCTCATGTATAAGAAGGTGCAGCCAGTCACTCATGAGTTGGATAGCCTTTCTCTCTATGTAGTAAATGTGATGAGCTCCCAGTTCCAAGCAGTAGTGGTGGAGTAAAAGGACGTCTATTCAAAATATGTTGCAGGTTTACCTCCTTAGTTGGAAATCTACATCTGCATTGACTTACACCGTAAGAAAAAACCGATTTTTTCACCTGCATATCGGATGGCTCCCATAGAGATTCGCGAGCTGGGGGTGTTGTTGGAGGATTTTTAGATCTAGGGTTTGGTAAGACCCAATGTTTCACCCTCAGTAGCCCCAGTCTTGTTTTCCAAGAAGGAAGACGGGAGTTTTAGGTAGTATATGGATTACTGACACATGAACCAGGTGTTGGTAAAGAATAAGTATCCACTACCGAGGTTCAACAACCTCTGTGACCATATGAGAGAGGCACAATGGTTATCGAAGGTTTACCTTCGATCAGGTTATCACCAGTTATGATTGTGGGACGTGGATATACCAGGGACGACTTTTAGATGCCACTATGGTCAATTTAAGTACCTTGTGCTGCCTTTAGGCATGATGAACTCCCCTGGAGTGTTCATGGGACTGATGAACCTGATATTCTAGACGTACATGGACTAGTTAGTAGTGGTATTCATCGACGAAATCCTTATATAATCAGCATCAAAGGAGGAGCACGCGAGACACCTACAGATGGTTCTAGGATTATTCTGGGAGAACCAGCTTTATGGGAAGCTCTCGAAGTGCCAATTCTGGAATCAGGAGGTCCCCATTCTGGGACATGTCATCTCAGCAGATAGAGTAGTTGTGGAACTATCCATGGTAGAGACTGTGTTACCATGGGAGCCACCTCGAAGTGTGATGGAGGTGCGAAGCTTCCTTGGGTTGGTAGGATATTACGAGAGATTCATTCCTAATTTCTCCCAGATATTAGCATCGATGAAAGACTTGAACATGAAAGGTAACCCCTTAACATGGATATAGAAGTTCCAGCATGCTTTTGAGAATCTAAGATAGAGTCTGACGATAACCCCAATCCTGAGATTTCCATAGGAGGGCGTCGAGTACGTAGTTTTTTATGACACATTAGGGACTGGGCTCGACTGTGTCCTGATGTAGTGGCATGAAATGATTTATTACGTTCCATGCCATCATAGGACACATGAGATGAACTATGCAACCCGGGATCTCGAGGTGGCAGCGGTGGTGTTCGCATTGAAGATGTGGAAACACTACCTTATAGGTGAGTGGTTCATCATCTACTCTGACCACAAGATCCTCAAGTATATCTTCTCGCAGAAGGATGTGAATCTAAGATAAGGGATTTGGGTAGAGTTTCTCAAGGATTATGATTTTGAGATCATCTATACTCCCGGGAAGAGGAACAAGCTGGGAGATTCTATTAGTAAAAGGTCGAGCTCGCAGCTATTGAGTTAGGTGACATAGAAGTTAGCCTCATTGCAGTTGTCCTTCATTGATAGGGAGGTTGTAACTTATCTACAGTCGATGGCTATCACACCTCCAATATTATAGAGAGTTAGAGAGGTATAGCTTAGGGATGTCAACTGTGAGGCCTTATGTGCTCAGTTATCCACAGGACATGCTCCTAATGAATATTCGCAAGGTGGGGAGCATGCAATACCTTATAGAGGACACACTGTTATACCATTGGAATTGTAGGAAGTGGTCCTGAGGGAGTTTCATACATCTCACTTGGAGGAACATACTAGAGTGGAAAAGATGTATCAGGACCTCCGATGATAGTTCTGGTGGTAGGAATGATGAAGGCAATAGCATATTTCCTTTCTCGATGCCTTATGTGCCAACAAGTGAAGGCTGAGCCCCAGGTTCCAATGGGATTAGCTCACCCCTGGAAGTACCAGAGTGGAAGTGGGATGGAATATCGATGGATTTATTGATAGGCTTACCATAGACATCTAAGGGGCATGACTCCATCTGGGTGATCGTCTACCGACTCACCAAGTCGGCCCACTTCCTATCTTTCATGGAGTAGAGTTCTGTAGAGAGCTTGGGACGCCTCTACATGAAAAAGATAGTTTAGCTTCATGGAATCCCTTAGACTATAGTCTCATATCGAGATGCATGTTTCACATCCTAGTTGTGGAAGGGATTGCATGAGGCTTTCAATACTCAACTTCTCTTAAGAACAACATCTCATCCCCAAATAGATGGTCAGACGAAGAGGACCATTCATGTTCTAGAGGATATGTTGTGATCCTATATCCTAGACTTTGGTCGTAGTTGGGATGAACACATACCACAGGTGGAGTTTGCATAAAACAACATCTTCCACTCCACCATTGTTATGGCACCATTCGAGGGCTTGTATGGGTGACCCTGCTAGTCACCACTTTGCTGGACTGACCGTAGAGAGTCAGCACTCATGGGTCTAGTGTTGGTATGATCTACCAACGAGATGGTGCAGACCATCCGGGAGCAGATGAAGACAAACTTGATCTAGAAGAAGTATTATGCTAATAGAAAATGGATACCTCTGAAGTTAGAAGAGGGAAGCCACGTATTTCTTCGGGTCTCACCTCGACACAGATTGCAGAGATTTGGCCTAGGCGGCAAGAAATATCTGAGGTTAATCAGACATTTTCATATACTGCTCTATGTTGATGAAGTGGCATACCACCTACCTCAACCGCCACAGTTGCATCTGGAACATGATGTCTTCCACATGTCGCAACTAAGGAGGTATGTTCATGACCCATCACACATCATCGACTGGGGTGAGCTGAACATTGTGGATGGAGTGACCTTTGCTGAGTTCCTAGTGGTGATAAATTTTTGGTAGGAGGGGATCCTTCATGGGTGATCGATTCCCATGGTGCGCTTCCTGTGGCAGTACCAGAATCTTTAAAAGAGAACAAGGGAGAGAGAGGCTCTGATCTGTGCTCTATGCCCACATCTTGTTGAGTAGATTTGATTTGGATTTATGGGGACTTAAAGCCCCAAGGTGGGGAGAATATAATGTCTTTGATTATCCATGTATTATTTTTAAAATATTATATGAAATGTTTATGAGACCAAGCGTAGAGACGCACATCATTCCGAGGCCCAGTGATCCCGGAATGATGGTTTGATATTTTATTAACTTAAGTGAGTCGGCATATGAGCATGGTTGTGGTAGTTTCCAAATGGATTCCGAGATTAAAAAACTAAGCACACTGTTGCATCCGGGATGATGACTTTACCTAAGAATGAGTCTAAACTCGACTGGCGCGGGATGAGGAAAAACGTTAATTTTCTTACATTTTTAGTAAAATAAAATAAAATAAATTCAATAAAGTTTATTTTATTTCTTTTTGGAAATATTCGTTGTAGAGCAATGATAGGAAAACTATTTCAGTAATTCATTTCATGTCATAATGACTCAGAAATAGCAACATTGACTCATTAATACCACAACATAATGGAATGCCACACACTTCCCTTATTATTGGGTTAATCGAATGTCGCTCATTGGAAAGTATTGAATGTAAACACTGGAGAACTCGTGGTGCTTCAGAGAATACTCTCGGCGACAAACAATGAAAAATCGAAGCTGTGAGTCCCTACGCAAACAGAGTTGAAGGATCTCGATGACGATGGCAGTTCTTACCTTTCTTCAGCGATCGATCCTTTCTTAAAGGTATGGGTTGTTATTTCATTCATATTTCCCTATTTTTCAGTTTAAAAGATGAATGCAGATCAACCACAAACATGTTGATCCGCAGACTCGTACATTTTTGCAATATTGATTTCATTAGGATTATTCTAGGGAATTAATCCTTGTTGATTATTGTTTTTGATTTATACTCCATTTAAGCCTACTAACGGGAGCAGATCAATTCCGTGATAAATGACGGCATATGTTCATTTTTTAATATGTTTATTTAGATTTTTCTTTCCCCTTTTCCTTCTCGCACGTTGTTCGCGTTATTCGCATTCTTCGCAGGGTGACAAACAATGGAACATTGTGCACTCGTCAAGAAACAAAATGATCCCACGATGGGGGTCAGACACCTCCACAACCTTGCAGAGGTGCAATGACTATAGTGGATGGTGAATCGGCTCGAATCCAAAGCGACCGTTCTTCGAGCATTCTTCACACGGGATGACAAAAACACATTTTTAGAGCCAATTGGAGGTCTAAAACAACGAAATAAGCTTCGTGGTTTCATGGAAACCAAAACATGAGAGTTTCATGAAGAACGGACGACCGGGTCGACGAACGGGACGTTATGGGAGGTGAAACAGTGGAGGTTTATGTTTTTGAAAATTTCCAGAATACATGGCGTGTATCTCTGAAGAACACGTCGTGTGGACTGTCTCAGCAGCGGCTACGGTTTTGGGCATGAGATAGGTATCACACGATGTGTGACCTCGATCAAATGGAGTTTTGGACCTTTCCTGAAGATCAAAATGTATTTTGGAAAGTACACGGACATGGGAAGGACTACATGGCTTTGAAGACATAACGTTTACTCTCTACGCAGCATTAAAGAAGTGACTATGTAGGAATCGGCCTGTATCCAAGGGATACATGGACACAGGATGGAGTAAAAAGTCGTGTACTCCACCACATGGCCATGTGAGGCCAGTAACTGAGGTCACCATGTGTTCCAATTAAACTAGATGGCGTACATGGGTTGAAACCATGTACGGGAACACAACCACGTACATTGAGCCAAACCTAGATCACTCGAACATGGCGTGTATTCTGAACACATGTTTTGTTCTTAGTTTTTACTACACGACCAGCCTTACGACACAAGCCGTTTTGCACGGGTTGTACTTGGGGTCAGAAGACACGGCGTGTGACCGTTTTTCTACATGCCAAGTACAATTTGGAAATTGTCTTGGTCTTCTTGGCAACCATATCATGTACATGTTATGTTTGGATTAGTGCCCCTTCTTCTCATTCCCCTAAATATCAGGCATCGTTTCCTTCTACAAGAATATGATCCCTTCAGTAGTACATTCTGTGGTTGAGTTAGGAATCCATCTGAGAGGCTAGGATCGAGATCCTATATCCATTCATGACCCTAGGTAGAGTCGGTCATCGACGTGACCAACTCCTCCGAGAATCAATACTCTACATAGCAGGTGAATTTCTAGATGAGTGGTGGTATCCACCATGGCCCTAATAGTGATCCTCATATGTGTATTGTGATCTTTCCCACTAAGAAGGGTGTCCCTTGTAATGAGTGCATCTAAGTATTGTGATAATTCGCACTCAAGAATGTGTTCTCCGGTAATTAGTATCTATACTTCATGGCTTTTCATGATGAACAACTTTCTCAGATGGACGTCATCAGAGCTATCAGACTCGTCAAGTGAGTTATCCCAAAACGAGTGCTTTGTGGAATCTTCCGACTGAATCCCAAGATGGGGGTGTGCGGTTGTGTAGCCTTCCACTATATCGTGGGTCTAGGTTTTGAGTATATATGGTTTGTGTTTCTCTTGATTTTTGTTATGTAGACATATACGATGAATAGGTGACTGTATATTTAAATTTTGTATTGCTTTATGGGTTTCAGGGTCCTCTACTGAGTATTGTTATACTCAATCCTGCAAGAGCTTTTCCCGCACGTCTCGTGTCTTGTGCAGATGAGAAGCCTTTTGATAGAGTAAAAGGTGTGCTAGGAAAGGACCGAGCTTACTAAGTTCATTAAAGGCCGAAGCGTCCCTATGGCTACGAGTAGTAGTCCCAGTACCACTTTGTGTTCACAGTTTGGAACTTGTAGTTTTCACACTCTTGTTTTTAGTGGGCTTTTATTCTGGCCCAGTTTGCTTTCAACACTATACTTTACATCGTACTCTATTGATTGCGTTTAGTCGTATAGAAGCATTTTTGTTCCTCGGTGGTTTTTTTACATTTCTTCATTTGTGGGCTTGGAGATGTGTGCTTCTGTACAGGTACATAGGCAATGCCTCCCAGGTTAGTAATATGCCTACTCGTTGCTAGTCACCAACCCCTGGACTATTGGAGGCGGTCCTGGGGAGTCGCAGTGTGGGGCCCACTTGGACGAGTCTCTGTCACGACCCATCCCAATGGGGCCCACTCCGTGACTCCCCACTCCCGCCTCCAATAGGCCAGGGGTTAGTGACTAGCACCGAGTAGGCATATTACAATTATGGGAGGTTTTATCTAATTACATGTACACATGCAAACATCTCCAAGAAAACAAATGATCAAATTCAAAAAAACCACCAAGGAACAAAAATTCATGTTTACCACTAAACCCAAACAACATAGTACGACAGAAAGTATAGTGCTAAAAGAAAACTGTGCCGGAATACAAGAACACCAAAAAACTTGAGTCTGAAAACTACAAGGTCCAACCTATAAACACAATGAGGTTTTGGGACTACTTCTCATAGCTGTAGGGATGCCTCAGCCTGTAGGGAACTCTGTAAGCTCGGTCCTATCCTGGTGTACACTAGACTCTGTCAAATGGATGCTCGTCTTCACAAGGCATGAGATGTGCACCCAAATCACGTGTAGGGGTGAGTATAACAATACTCAGTAGAGGACCCCGAAGAACACAATGAAATATTAAAAGTAAAGGTATTGTATGATATAAATAATATATGTCTAAATAAAATATAGTAACACAAACTGGATATACTAAAAACCCAGAACTGCTTTTTAGAGATGAGTTACACAGCTGCACACCCCCGTCTAGGGAATCAGTCTGAATATTCCATGAAGCACTCATTCCGGGAGAACTGACTCCATGAGTTTGATAGCTCTGATGAGTATGTCTGAGAAACACTGTTCATCAGGAAAATCTAGGAGAGATAGATAGACTCATTACAGGAGAACACAATACTATGTGGGAAAGATCACGATACGTAAATACACTCATTACAGGAGACACACTCCGGAGTGGGAAAGATCACAATACATATATGAGGATCACTGGTAGGGACATGGTAGATATTGCGACTCATCTAGAAATTCACCTACTTGGTATGGGATTGACGCCCAATGTAGTTGGTCAAATCGATGCTTGACTATACCGAGGGTCAAGAATAGATAGAGGATCTCAATTTGGGCCACTCATATGGATGCCTGACTCTACCACAAAAATTAATACGAAAGGGTTCATACTCCTATAGAAGGAAATGATGCATGACCTTCAGGGGAACGAGAAGAAGGAGAACTAACCCAAATGAATCATGTCCATGATACGGTGGACAACAAGACCAAGCCGTTTTTCCAAAAGTACATGGTGTGTAGAAAGAAGGTCAAATACCGTGTCTTCTGACCTCAGGTATTTCCCATGTATAGGAGCCCGTTTCATATTACTGGTCGCGTGAAAAAACTAAGTACATGGTGTGCGTTAAGATTACACTCCGTGTCGAAGTCATCTATGGTCGGCTCCGTGTACGCGGTCGTGTACCCACACACAATTTCAACCCATATACACAATCCCATGTAATAGGTACACAGGGTGACCCGCATTACTGGCCTCGCCTGTCCATGTGGTGGAGTACATGATCATGTACTATATCTTATGTATGTGTATCCCTGGAATGACACCGAGTCCTGTGTAGTCTTTTTTGGAATGCTGCGTAGAGAGTACACAACTTGTCTTGGAAGCTGGGTTGTCCTTCCAGTGTCCGCATACTTTCCAAAATACATGTTGAGCATCGGGGAAGGTCCAACATTCTGTGTGATCGGTGTCACACACCATGTGATACCAATTTGATTCCTATAACCCTATCCTCCACTAAGAAGGTCCACAAGGCGTGTTTTTTCAGAGATGCATGCTGTGTATTCTGGAAATTTCTAGAAATGCGGACCTCCGCTATTGAGCCCCCTGTGATGTCCTGTTCGTCGATCCGGCCGTCTGATCGCCATAAAACACCAAGTTTTTGGTCTCCCTAACACCACGAATCTAGTTACACTATTTTCAGACCTCAAATTAGCTCCTAAAACATGTTTTTCTCATCCCACATGAAGAGCACTCGAAGAATAGTTCCTTCCGATCTGATCTAATTCGTCGTCCGCTATCGTCGTCGCACTTCCGCTAAGCCGTGGTGGTGTCAAATCTACATTTTAGCATCATTGTGTTGCAAGACGGGTGTGCAATAATACGTTGTTCATCTCCGCATGAAGAATGTGAAGAACTGAAAGAACGCGCGAGAAGGAATGGGGGAAATAAAAAATTCAATAAAACAAAATGAGGAATGAACCTCTGTTGTCGTTCATCATGGTGTTGATACACTCATGTTATTATGCTTAAATGGAGAAGAAATAAACAAAAATAAACAATGTGGATTAACTTCCCATCATCGTTTGAATGAAATCCCTCCTACAATAATGTACAAATCTGTGTTTGTCATTTATACTCAAAAACAAGGAAGGAGGAATGAAATAGAAACCCCTACCTTTAAGAAAGGATTGATCACTGAAAAAAGGGTCACACTGCTGACATCGTACAGATCCTTCAACACCGTTGGAACAGCTACTCATAGCTTCAATTCATCCTCTTTTTTTACCGAGTGTTATCAACAAAGCACCATGAGTTCCCCAGAGATTCCTCTTAATCCTTACCAACGAGCAACATTCGATTAAACCAATAAAAAGGGAAACGTGTTGGAATAACATTACACTACGGTATTAATGAGTCAGTGTTACTGTTTCTGAGTCATTATGACATGGAATTAATTACTGAAACAACTTCCATGTCGTTGAGCTGTAGTGGATATTTCGAAAAAGAAATAAAATAAATATAGGGAATTTATTTTATTTTATTTTACTAAAAATGTCCAAAAATTAAATTTTTCCCTCGAACTATGCCGATCGAGGTTAGACTCATTCTTAGGAAAACTTTCCATCCCAGATGCAATGGTGAACTCATATTTTTAATCCGGGCATCCATTTGGAATCCTCTACAACCACAAATATATACCGACTCACTAAACTTAATAAATGTTCAAACCGCCATTTTGGGATCACCAGGCCTCAGAATGATGTTCTATCTCTACGCCTGGTATCGTAATAATTTCATATAATATTTAAAAAAATACACCTAAATCTATGACATTGCATATACCATCCATTTTATATAGTAAAAAAGAATGAATCACATCGCCTCACAATGCGGTAGTCTGTAGTACACAAGAATGTTGTTATAATTTTTCATTGTATGGCAGCGTAAGAAGGTATATGATATGTTAATTTTAAATAATGATTATAATATGAAAAATATAATAAACAAAAATTAAATCCATAATAATGAAAAACCTTTAGATGAGATGATTGTAATAGAATTTTATCATTTCGTGAGCCGGTAATCATCATTATAGACAAATTGTGGTTTTCATTCCCATTTGATGGATGAAAATATGGATAAATATTTTAACATAGAAATAATAATATCTAAGTATATATTTGAAAACTTATTTATTATTATTTTAATTATTACGGTTTAATTTAATGTGAAAATTTAACAACTAGAAAAAATAGCCTGGTGAAGACCATTACCATCGTTTACAAGAACCCCATTTGGTTATATTATTAAGGACCACAAGGTTGGTCTTCTAGGATGACTAGAAGATCTAGAATGTGAATAAGGATTTTAGGTAGATATTTCAGAAATTATTTTTTAATACAAATGCCTTTATATGTGTGAATAATTTTGGTAGGGGTTCTCTTTTATAATTGTGGAGGAGTGGAATTTTTTTAAATACCCAAGACTATTCAATAATGTGAAGTATCTTTAACTCCATGTGCCACGAAAATTAATAAATAACAATGTATATGGGTGATATAATTGATCCATACCTACAAAATTCAGCCGTATACACATTTTAGACATGTTATTTCACTTACCTCTTAGGCTACTCACTTTTTCTATTTTAATCATTCACTACACTAACTAATTTTTTATGTTTTTATTATTCTTTAGAATAAAAAATTAAGTTGAACTTCAAACCAAATTTTAATTATTATAATTATGAATATGGAATCAATTTTTTCAAATTAAAATAACATAAGATGTAGAATTACAATTAAAATTAAACCCATAAAATGATTCAAAAAATGGTCTTCCAAGAAATTCATTTTTTAATAAATAGATGATATTATATTAACATTATGAAAAGAAATAATACAAAAACCGCTTCCATTATCACACATTAAGTCATTATTTATTTAAAAATATTACATATAATAACACATTGAATATTAACATGTCTTGTGTATTTTGGTAATTCGAAACATTACATAAAAATATAAACTAGAGGAAAACAACCATTATTTAAAACATCCTTAATATTATCATAACATTATATCATTCTTTAAACTATATGGGATACCATGGGGGCATAAATAAGAAAGTGGTGAGGTATAAAAAGTGGTAAGGGAATAAACATTGAAAAAATGAATAATTTATTTCATGTTAGATGGTATGAAATTGAATCACACATAAAAGGGGTGAGAATCATAAACATGAACAAAGAAACATGTTATACCATTATAACATAATGGAAAAATGGGAATATAGAAACAAATTTAAAAATGAAATCATAACCATAAGTTAAGGCTATCTACCATCACATCATAACATAGTGGAAAACTGTCCATGATAGATTATGTTCACTCACTAAACTATTTAATGATTTCTTGTGAGACTAAAACATTTCCAAATGAATTGGAGCATTATATAATTCTGGGAGCACCCATCACTTTCATATCATGTACATGAATACATGAGCCACATGGAACATTCAAAATAAGATAATATTTAATAATATTTAATTCCACAGTAAAGGAGTGTGTAATAAATAAATTAAAATACTAAAAAAAGAGTATTGTTATGTATAGGTGAATACCCTCTATGTAAAATAATGATGGTATTAATAAAGATATGGTTTGGCATGGAATAATAACAGTGAATGTTTGAAAGAATACCAATGGTACATAAAGATTAATAAATGGTTTAATGAGAGAAAACATGGCCTCTAAACATTTTTAAATAAAATGGATAGTAATAGGGACATGAAAAACAAATCACAACAATAGTAATTTTAAATAAAATAAAAATGAAGAAGATTAATGAATAAAGGAATCAGAGAGAGGTCTATTACCTTGAATGGGAGATTTCAACAACATGGGAGGAGGTTTTTCATAGTTTGGGGGAAACTTGGGAGGAATCTATAGATGTTATGTAATATTTAATAAATTCTATATTGTTTTTGAGTGAAGATATTGTAGAGCGTCGGTTAGTTTATATACAAAAAGAGAGGGGAGTGCATTACAATTTCCCAAACATAGGTTTTGAGATCTATATAATAAATAAATAAATACTCCAATACCTCATATGATTTATAAAAATGTGATGTTTTTTCATTATATTATAACTCTATGGTCCAAACTAAGAAAAATATTACCCTTGGTGATGTGGAATACAGTCTTGTTCTTAATGAAATTATTTTAATAAAATTAAATATAATATATCTTTTGGAGGTGTAATGCATTATGAAAATAATAAAAGAAATATAACATCACATTATTTTAAATTTAAAACAAATATTTTGTCATTTATATAATTTATATTATATATTAAATCATTTTGGGTCATTGTGATGTCATAATACACACAATATAATTATATCGTGCTTAATTTTTACCCAAAAATTCAAATGTCACTGAAATTTATTAAAAATTCACTATTGGATAATTTCAACATTATGATTCAAATGATAAAGTTTATTTCTTCCAATTAATTTTTAAAATATGTATATTGTAAATTTTTTAAAATTATAATAAACATTTATTGAGAAATGATGGGTTTTTATCAATAAATATTTTCAAACCCAAATAATTTTTTTTAAATTAATAAAATTATAAAATTAAATATACATATTAAATATAATTTAATAATAATATTTTATTATAATATCATTTATTTCATAAATTTATTAATTTATGAAAACGAATGTCGTTATTGAAATTACATATTACACAAATATTTAATTTGTGTTTTATAGAATCAAAATCAAATTATTTTTTATGTAATAATAATAAGAAGTTAATATGAGAATTATTTTATTGAAAATAAATATAAATATTTATATTATTAAGTTCTTGATTAATATACCTTTATTGCACCAGAAAATTCCATAAGGGTAAGGTGTGTGACTTTGAGATTTTTATGGGGTGGTTTGACAAACATGGTTTGATTTTTGATCTCATTGAGCTTGAAATTCTCCATTAAATAGGTTTGATTATATTTTTTGTTGAATATAATCTTTGGAATAGTCAATGGAAATCCTACTGGTGTTATATCCCTTGTGAGATATGATAAATGGGCTTCATAGGGTGTAATCCTTCTGGACGAGGCCATCACCTCCTTTGTCTGTGATAATTGAATTTATCAAACCCCTATAATTATATTTATCATATGATCACTATTAAAAATATATATTAGAAATTATTATGATGATTAATGGTATATTAAATCTAATAATATATAATAAATTCAAATATATGCATGTGTTTTCTATAACCATAATACATAATGGAGAGTTTAATTCCACCACCAATGGAATTTTATTTATAAATGTTTGGGTCGTTACAATCTCCCCATTCAAAAATTTATCCCATAAAATTTTCATTTCACACACTACAATTATTTATGTTTATTATATTTCATCACTTGACATCGTTCTCATATCAATTCTTCAAAATTTTGGTTTCTACAATGCACTTTGACCAAGTTCATTTTCTTATTTTTAAAAACATTGTCTCAACGATCTAAGATCTTCACTAGATGCTACACATATGAAATATCATTCTCCAATAGTACCACCTATAGATTCATCACATATGAGGGTTATAATATGTATTTCATTAATAACGATACATGGAACACATCCTTTACAGTGTATAGATTAGTTTGGAGTGTAAGTTGATAGGGAATTGATCTAATGAGATCAAAATTATCAAAGTGACTGATGTATCGTGGACTAATCCTTACGTCCACATAAATACTCAAGGATTTATTCCATGGATACATATATAATAATAAATTATTTATAAACTCAAACTCTATGTCTCTTCGATGATTGTCATCATAGAAATTATGTCGACTTTGAGCGGCCCTGATGTGTTACTAAGTGGTCTTGACCATGTGCACCATTTCCTTATCCATTTTAGGACCAAGAAGTTTTTGTTCACCAACTTCATCCTATCATATTTGAGTTATTCATCTCTTCTCATAAATGCATTCATAGAAGGAAATATGGATTCTTGAGTATAAACTATTATTTTATCATAACTCTATATGAGGAATATTTTGTTCCCATCATCCTTTGATGTCAATTGTGGAAGCTCTCAATATATCCTTAGGTGTCTGGATAGTCTGATCTGATTGGATATCAATGTTAGTGTGATAAGAACTGGTGAAGGTTAACTACACGTTTAGAGAATTTTTGAGACTCTAGTGTAACATGGAGGTAAATCTTGGATCTTGTTCAGATACAACCTATAGTGGTGTTCCATGTAGTCTCACTACTTCTCTAATTGATATCCTTTCATGTTGATTGAGTTGTAAGTCCTTTTTTTAACAATGTGATAAGTATTTGTATGTTGATCCACCATAACACATATAAAATTATCTAATATTTATGTATTATAAAGAATAGTGAGAAATTCCATGGTTATGTTTTCACATTTCCCTATTGGTGTGGGTAATAGTTGCATCATTCCATTAAATTGTTTCCTTTCACCCTTCACTTGCAGACATATGAGATACCTTGATTAATATTTTACAATTTCATTCTTCATACGTTCCAAACAATGGTATTATTATAGATCTCGATACATATTTGTTCATCCTAGATGGATTGACAAGGTTGACGTATAAGTATTATCAAATAGATCATTCTTTAACTCAATATTTGAAAATTCACATAGTTACTACACAAATATCACAAATCCTTATTCATTAATTTTGAAATCAATGTATTTTAATTTTCTTGGGGATTTCACATTCATCTGAATTTCCACATCTTCTCTTTGAGCATCCCATATCCTCTCTAAAAGTGATGGTTGAGAAATAATTTGTTAAAGGGTTAATGATGTTTCTTCCTTTATGATTCTCCTGTCCATCCTTTTAAATTATAATTATTTCAGATCCTTCTCAATCATCATCAATGATAACATTATCAGATCCTTTCTACGTAGATAATATTATAATTTATTTTCATTTATACGAAGTTAGTGGATTGGGGATTCATAGTCCATAATTATCACTAACCATATTCATTAGTGCATAATAATCTATTTGTATGTTAATATATACTTATGTCTCTTATGATACATGTATATTTCAAACTTCCCCCTAAAGAGATAATCCAACCATATTTTCAATGTGAATATCACATTAGCCAACTCATGATCATGTGTTGGGTAATTCTATTTTCAATCTTTGAATTTCCTTGAACCATTGACTATCACATTCTCATTCTACTGTAACACATAACCTAAGAAATTTTTGGACGCAATATTTTATACCACGAAAAGTTATCATTTTGTGGGTAGCATATATATATATATATGTATATAGGTGTGGTGATAATCCTCTTTTTCAAATAACTAGTGCACTCTTCACATTAATTATTCCAAACTATGTAAACTACCTTCCTACTTATCTTGGATAGAGGTATTAATAATCATGGGAAATTTATTACAAATAGACGATAATACATGACTAAACCATATAAAATATGGATTTATAGCACATATGTGGCCTCAACCATCATATAATTCCTTCTGTCATTCAAGGGTCCACATATATCTAATTAATTGTGATAATATTTCCCTAAAATTATACATGCTACAACCAGAACTCAAATTTTCAATACTTTTCATAAAGCTTCACCTTTCGTAATGTTTTAACACAACATTCTGATACTCCTCATAATCATAATTTATTTTTTATTGTATCAAAATTTCAACTATAAATACTACCATGAATTTGTTGAGGTATTCTATGAAGACTCTATTCGTAATTTCCAGGATGATTGTTGGACCATTAGTGAACCAAAATGAAATTATAATGAACTCATAGATCTTTTTCATTATATAGAAAATAACATTGGGTATATCCTATTTTTTCACCCTTACATGACAATACCCCAACCAAAGATCCATCTAGGAGAACTAATAGGTCCCATGTAGCTAATCGAACAAATTATCATTCCATGGTATAAGATACTTGTTATTCATCATGATCTTTTTCAACTGACTATAATCAATGAAAAGGTTCAATGACCCATCCTTCTTCTCGATGATATCGAATTTTGCTACCTACAATGAAGAATGTGGCTGTATGAACCCTTTATATTAATTTTTTATAGTTGTCTATTCATATCCTAATGTTTTACAACACTCAATCTATATGTATTATTGGATAGATTAAATTCCCCAAGTATAAGATAGATTAAAAATTCAACCTCCCAGGTGGAGGAAGACCAGACAATTCTTTAGGAAACACACCATCATATTCTATCAGAATGGGAATGTCTTTAAGGATGATATTTTCCATAGACTAGATCATTTTTCCAATATACAATTTCTTATAGGGAAATAATATCCATGCTTAAGATTTTGGTTCTAATGAAGCTTCATCCTCTTCCTAGTGCTAATAATGAATTGGGGGAAGATTTGTGATGTAGAGAGTGACTTTCTTCTAGAAGAAATTTATTTTGGATCTATATATGGAAACATAATCAATACAAATAATTGAATGAAATATCAATGAAGGTTGTATCAAAATATTTTCATATAATTTCATCCCACAAATTATTATAGGTGAGGAGTTTTATACTTTAGATGTAATAATTTCTCTATTATTTTTCACATACAACTGTATTTCCATAATTTATGGTTGTTTTTTAATAGTTATACAAAACATCAATGATATTAAGGAATGAGTAAAACCAGAATCTAAAAGAACATTCTCTAATATGGAATGAATAAGTAGAAAAAAAATCCCATTTTAGATGTTAGGATCCACCTAAGTGGTTGTAATTTCCTAAGCTAAACCTTTCTACCTTAGAGGATGTTGGTTTTGATTTTCTCCAACCACCCCTGGATTGGTGGATTGGTTTGCAATGAGCCCTTATTCCTTGCAGTTGAAACATTGGAAAAAGGACGAGTGTTGATGAAATAATTCCCTAATTTCATTAATTTGGTGAGTTTCTCCCAATGATAATCACTATCTTGGTTCTCTTAGTTCCTATACATAAAGCAGTTCATCATTCCCCTATGGAAATTTCAGGGTGCTTCTTTCTACACATTTGTCCAATGTAATATTGAAATTTCATACCAACCATATATTTCTCCATCAAACATCTAGAATTAAACTCTATTTTTTTAATTCTTATCCTCATGAGACCCATTATATTCGTTGATCTATATATACACATTGAGGGAACATAAAAACATTTATACATAGTTATCAAGGTATTGGACCATGCTGTCTTCTCAAAGGCTCCGTTTTATGCCACTAAATAAGTATTTATCTCTATATTCATGGGTAATGACAAATATAGAGGTGTAACATTTAAGTATTGTAATTTTTTCTTAGTATTACATGATGGAATCATCATCTTTTTATTAAGGGAAAGAAAAAACCATTGCATTTTATATTGGAAAGGGTGACGAATATATTAAAAAAACATTCTCTAAAACTCCTTACACCCGATCACTTATATTTCTTTTTCAAGCTTCATATTATTGATAGATATACACCACTTATCAACTCTTACCACTATATAATAAAAACTCATTTTAAATTTATCTCACTCAAAACATTTAAGGGTGGATAAGGCCATCTCAATCGGGTTAATCCATTGTTCAGCAATTAAGGGATCAAAAGATCCACTGAAAGTAGAAGACATTTTTCACATAAAGGTACCAATATCATCTCCTCTATTCATATGGGGATTTGTCCATTCCATATAATTTAGGTTTTTATTTAATACTTGAGTTAACTGGGCGATTATCATAAAAAGTTTCACTATTCCTGGTACCATTTGGTTTGGCATCTCATTTGGGTAGTCATTGAATTTTCCTTCTCATTGGTTTTTAACTCAATAACTCATATTTCCGGTCATTGGATATAATATAGGTAAAATTAGGGATGATTATTTTTAAACTATTAATAACATAAATGAAATCACATTAATGTCAATGGGATAATTTATAAATGAAATTTATTTCCTTGACTTATGAATACAATGGATTCAATTTATGATATGCATGATCTATTTTCTAACATAGAAACATATGGGAATGTTTGTTGCCTTAATATTGGTTCATATGATATTGGTGATTTACAAAATCTTATCCACTGAGATTTTAAAACATTGTGTGTAGCAAATATCATTTCTTTTTACTAGTTCAAAGCTGAGTATTGTTCAATATGATGTTTTTGGGAGTTACACTTATTTATATATGTGATTGTGCCACATCTACATGTAGTTTCCAGACAAAGATATGTTTTATTGGAGCCACATAATTAGTACATCAGGAAAATTATGTGGTGTATTAATATGTTTAGTATTGTCCATAAAAGATTTATCTATATTCTTCTAATCATAATCCCAAAATAACTAGAATTTTCATTGATACCAATAATGACAAACATTGTCATGATTATAAATAAGTGCATGATATATTAAAAAATAATTCTCAAAATAAAACCTGAAAGATCCATATGTCATGATTATTTGTGAAATTAGTCACATATTAAAAAAACATAAAATAGGGGTACATAACCATTATTGAAATCTTCATTAACGTACTCATAATATTCCATCGTACTAAAAACTGCATGGGATTACCTAGGGAAATACATAAGAAAATAGTGGACTATAAATCCTAATAAGGGAATAAACATGGAATAACATGAATAATTTATCACATTTTATAAAATATTAAATTACATGGGAAATAAAAGTTGTGATAATGATAAACATGAACAAAGAGACATGATAAAATATTCTAAAAAAAAGTTATCATGAGAATGTTGAAAAAACTTTAAACATGAAATCACAAACATAGGTCAAGGATAACCTCAAAGAGATCATATCATGGTGAAAAAAAATCCTCCTGATGGATTACATTCACTCTATAATCTCTTTTATGATGTCTAATGAGATAAAAACAATACCTAATTAATTGTATAACTATATAATCCAGGTGTAACCATTGATTTCATATCATGTACAAGCATATGTGTTCCACATAGAACATTCAACAAATGTTCATATTAAAAAATATTTAATTACATGTTCAACGAGTATAGAATATTTAAATATAATTCCGCAATTAAAATTTTAATAATTAGGGATAGGTGAATACCAATGTGTGGAAATAATTATTGAATTCATTACAAAATTTTTTTTGCATGGAAATATCACCGTGAAATTTTAGCAGCATAACAACAGTACATAAAGATTCATAAAATTGTATAATAAGAGAGAAAGGCATATCAAGTAATGCTTAAATTAAATTCATAGTAATAGGGACACATAGAAACATATCCAAAAACTATTAATTGGAAATATAAAACATAAAATTAAGATGATTCTTGAAAAAAGTGAGGAGTGAGTGGCCTTTTACCTAAAGAGGTTGGTTCCAAAAACACAGTAAGAGATTAATGAGATGTTGGGGGAACCTTGGGAGGATAATAAAGATGGTATTTTTTGTAAGGACATGATCCATGGGTTTTGAGTGAATATAATTGGGATCATGAGTATGTTTATATAGGAATTCATAAGTAAGTTGTCTATTATTTCTCAAACATTGGTTTTAGACTCTATATAATCAAGACATAAAAACCACATACCACAACATTTTTTTAATAATGGTTTATAAAATATATAATTAATTTCCATTATTTCATAATTCTATGTTCCAAAATAATTAAAATATTACCCCTTGAAATGTGGAAGTGAGACATGTTCCTAAAGATATTATTTTAATCATTTAAAATATAATATAGGTGTTGGAAGATACATAAAGGCTTTATAAAATCAATAAAAGAAACTAAAAATCACATTATTTTAATTTTTATAAATATATTTTATCATTTATACCCTTTATTGTATTTATTATTTCATTTTTGATTCAATATTATGTCATAATACCCAACATATATGTATACCATATTTAATTTTTCCCTAAAAACATGATGATCTCAACAAATTGTTAAAAAATCACCAATTGATAAATTTTAAGTTCTAACTAAAATTATTTATTTTATCCAAATAAGTTTCTATATATATTAATTTTCATTTTTTTAAATAAAAAAATATAAATATTGATATATAGTTGTTTTTTACAATAAAAATTCTCAAAATAGTATAAAAAATATTTTTGTCTTCATAAAATTATGTTATAAACTGTAATTAAGAAATACTATTTAATAATAACATGTTATAAAACTAATATATAAATAGTTTTGTTTGTAAATTTATCGAATGGAATGTCACAATTGAGATTACGTATTACACAAATATATAAATTGTGTATTATGGAATCAAAATCAAAATAATTTATAAATTAAAAACACTAAGAAGTAAACATATAGATTATTCAATAGAAAATAAAATATACATATTCATATTGTTATGGTATTGATTCATATTCCTTTATAACCTAGAATAGCTCCTTAATGGTAAGGTGTGTGATGGTGATATTTTCTTGTGGTGGTCGAGCTTACATGGTTTGGGTCGTGATCTCGATGAGGATGAACATATCCCGTAATGTGTTTCACTTATGATTTATTTTTTGGAAATTAGCTTGATGTTGGTCATGTTAAAATACCAGTGACATTATATCCATTGGAATATCTGATAAATGGGATTCATAGGGTACAATCCTACCATTGGACCCAATCACTTCCAATGTCTGTAACAATTGGATTTATCAAACCATTATATTTATACTAATTATCATATCACTGTTAAATAGTTATATTATCAACGGTTATGATTTTTAAAATTATTTTAAATATGATATTATATAATAAAACCATCCATTTGAATGTTTCTTCTATAACCATAATACATAGAAGGAAATTTAATTAAACCACTAGGGGAATTTTAGTTATAAAAGGTAGGGTAATTAAAAATAATGATTATATTAAATTTAATTCATATAAAATGATTTATAATATATTAAATTCATTTAAATATATATTTACTATTATATATTTTAATTAATTAAAATGGATAAGCTTTATGACTTAAAATTTGTTTGTAAAAAACCGTGTTTTAAAAATAAAAAAAAATACCAAAATCGTTAAAATTGAGGATTAAAATGAAATTTATTTTATTATTCTAAAAAAATAGATCATATTTCACTTTAAATAAAAATAAAATATATAATGTAATGTTTCAATTACTTTACGTAATGAAATGTAATGATAGAATTTGAAAAAACATTAATTTTCACTATTCACTAAAAAATCAGATATTTTATTAAAATCACAAAATTTCACAAAAATTTAATTTTAAAATACATATTTAAAAAATTATTTCCATTTTATAAATTTTATTTTCTCTAACATAAACGAAATAATTAAATATTTTTTTTAAATAAAAGTAATTTCTGAGGAAAAAATATTTTTTATAAAGAAAATAATTTTTAAAAAAATTGAGTACTCATTATTAAAAATTAATCTTAAAATTAAATTATATAAAACCATTATAGATATTTTCTATAATTTGATTATTATTTTTCATACATACAATTTTAATGGATTGGTTATAACTGTCATGTTTGAATAATAATATTTTCATAATATATCATGGTTCATTTTATCTCAGTATTGTGTGTTATACATGTTATGAAACATAGTTTTATTTTAAAATATCAGAGTGTAACATTATAAAAACCTTATGTAAATTTCGTCCTTTTAAATTTTAATTATATAAATTTAAAATTTGTGATAAATATTATGTGGAAAACCCACATTATAAAAAAGGTATGTAAAAATCCTTCTAAAAAACAGGGAAAATGATATATAAATGTGATCACCAAAATAAGTTTCCATATTGGAGAAAAGTTGTTGGAAGTTAAAATTTAGACATAGAATAAAATTAAAAATAATTATAAAAATGGATAGAGATAACTGATCATAAGAAACTGAGTGAACATGATAAGGTTAACAAATAAATAACCATAAATCTGTGATGAGTTAATAGAATATTGATTGATCAGATATAAAGGTAATATGATACCCATTTTGTTTCAAAATTATTTTTATATAGTAGATTGATTATTTTAATATTATTATATAGAGTAATATAAAATATACGTACTTGGTAACGTTTTATTTCATAAATATAATTTCATCTTTTTGTTGTTATTCAATCACACTCCAATTTACGTCTTACTCTAAGGAATGTATATTGAATATTATTTTTTATGACTTAAGAACTAAACAAAAATATTAATGGATCATAGGATCCATATAATATTAACAAGATATTCATCATATATTTGTTATAACCAAAATGGGTAGAACAAATAAGATAATACCCACAATGAATATGAACATATTCATCTGCAAAATTCCACAGCAAAACCAATGTTTGGACATAGATCATTCCTTAAAAAAATAATACTATATCCAAAATAACATCAATAACAAAAACATTAAAGAATATTTTTAACTCAAAGTTTACCTCATTCCCTTCAACATACATCTCCAAAAAACATAAAATCATTATTCACAAAAAATCATTTACATTAATCCCAATGGTTATATATATCTCAACCTAATGAATTGTTTAAAAAAACATTATTAATCAACACAAAATAAAGGGACCAATAATACCTCATCCTTTAATATGATTATTATATTAAAAATAATATTTATGCACAAAATATTTTTAATTAAAAATAATGTCATGTGAACTACAATATCACATAGGCTAGTGGTAAGCACTCCAACCATGTCAACCATCAATTGTGCGTTAAATCCATATGGCCTAGTAAGATATGAGGAGTTGGCACGTAACATGTGAGTTTTATTTATTTTTTAAACATTATTAATATAGTTCTAATATCATTCCCACAAATATGATGAGGACCCAAAAATGGAATTAATCTTCAAATCAGTTTGTATCTACTATGGTTTTCTATATATCATTATCTTTCCCACAAAATCTAATACTATTTGTTGAATATTATTACATTAATTTCCAATATAGGATATATACTAATGTATATAAATACCATTAAACTCAATTCCATAAAATATTAAGGCATTATTCATAAAATAACATTTTTTACTAAAACCCAAACTAAACCCAGGGGTTATATTACAATAAATTTCACTGAAAATACCCTTAATCATCATATACATATATGACATAAAACCTAAACAGTAAAATTTATGCCTTCAAACTTTTTTATACCATAAAATTATCAATAAAATATAATTTATGTTAAACTGAGGTCATCCATTATTATTATATATTCATTTTCACCATGATGGTTCATAAACAATATATGAATTTCCAAAACATATCCCCTAGGAGATTCAAACCTGGTATGCGACAAGGACTATTGTCATGAAAAAGTTGATGATCGGGTCAAAAGATAATTATTTATTTTTGGAGTTATTACTCCTAAGTGAAACTATAAAAAATATACATCCACTTATAATATCTATAATATTTATTTAACATCTTGTAAACAACGTTCTATATCCTACACAAAAATTACATGATATTTTCAAATACATAGAATTATCTCTGGGGTTATCACTCAAGTATGCTAGTCCTAATCTAAAAAATAACTAATACTTTATCTTATACCATGTATAGTGAACCATTAATTTTACACATATCATTAATTTTTATTAAGATAAGCATATATTAATTATTACCTAAATATAACCAGTTCTAGTGCCATTAAATTATTTAGTTCATCATTAATAAGAGTTTGACTAAACTGAAACATCTATATTTTATTCTCCAAAATCTGATCCTAAATCTATTTAATCTCCTAAAATTTCATGAGATAACTTGGATAATATATAAAAAAATGGGTGAGATAAAAAGATATGTAAGGGAATGAGCATGATAATGAGACATAACATTCGAGCCAAGGGTATATCAAGACATAATAAAAGAAAATTATAATTAATAAACACAAGGGATAACAATATAAATATTATGGAATCAAAATATCATGTAAACAATGGATTTTTGGAAATAAAAAAATCACATAAAGCTA
The DNA here is from genome assembly GCA_963277665.1 of Viscum album. Taxonomy (NCBI): domain Eukaryota; kingdom Viridiplantae; phylum Streptophyta; class Magnoliopsida; order Santalales; family Viscaceae; genus Viscum; species Viscum album. The sequence goes on along the minus strand of OY728131.1, from coordinate 395,154,843 downwards.
CGATGAGGATAACCATCAAGATAACATCGTATGGTGGACTGGGTCTCATATTAGATTGGGTTCACTCTTTAATCCCATACATGAAAAATCATGAGACTAAAACATTGCCTAATTAATTTTAGGTATATATAATTATGGTCATGATAATCACATTAATATCATGTATAATCACATGTGTTCCAAATAAATAAAACTAATACTAAGGTATAAACATAATAATTTCCCATGGAAAGTAAATGTGTTGTATAATCATGCCTCATGTCATAATAAAAAGTGATTTCTTAATGAAGGAATTTTAGATATAACCATATCGAATGTATTACCCCATAATTTGAATGTCTTTAAAATATTAAATGGAATACTTCTGGAAAAAAATACCCTCATCAAATTGAATTTGATTTTCAAAATCAAAAAATACCCAAATATTATAAAAAATATTATTTAAAAATAACAATGAAAACATATAAAGTAATAATCTAATTAGTGAGTATCCATGAAAATATGTAATTATAAACATATAATATAATTTAAATAATAATCATTTCACATAGTTATAAAAAGGTTAAAATTTACCGCATTCTGAAAATGAAAAGATGATTAATTTAAAAAAAATTTAAATATTTAAACACTGGTAAATATTTCTATAATAAACTATTTATAGTTTGTTAAACACTTTCATGAAAATATTTTTAGAAAACATGTTTATGGATGAAAACATATTTTCAATCAAGGTGATAAATAAATTCAGAATTTCTTGTTAACATTTTCTCAGTAATTTTAAGTAAGAAAGAAATGAAAATATTAAAATTCTTTGAAATGTTCATTAATAAATATATGATAATAATATAAATTGGTTTTATGTTATAATTATCTAATAATTCTTCCACATTAGGCTTAATTATAAATAATCATGAATAACGATGTGACTATGAAATAAACCATTTCCACTATGGTGACTTTTGAATCATAAACCATAATAGAGAAGTAAATTTAAATGAAATAGTGAACACAATGAATATAAACAGATTCATGATATAAAATTAAAAAGGTTATTATATACGCCACACAAAATAAATAAGTAGTGAATATGGCATATGTATCACAGAAGTAAAAGTGACATGATAAATCCCTTAATGTTAATAAAATGAAATTTTAAAAACCTATTAAAATATATGTGGTTGATGTTGATGTTAAAATGAAATTATTATGATTAAACTTTTATATTTAATATTAAATTGATATTTTATACACCAATATAAAAAATAAGGTTCATGAATGAACATGTGTCTAAATAAAGAATGTTCTGAGATTAAAAGCTATACTTTGAGTCCATACCTATCATGTATGTCCTTTATATACAATATAATAATAATATATAAATTATCTATTTTATTAATAATATTTTACCAATTTAATCTATTATATTAATAATTTACATCAAATAAATTATTGAAATATTTAATTACTTATTCTTTTACGTCCAATTTATGTGTTTTGAGGGTGCTCTGTTCAAAATTTCAAAATAGAAATGTTGTGTTGGCCCGAATAAAAGTGTTCATGGTTACATAATATATTGAAAAATAATAATGAAATAATTTTCATTTTTTTACAATTATTATAATTAATAAATTAACCATGAATTATGGTTCTAAACAATGAACTATGTTTCAATGATGGAGATAGAAATCATACATATGTATGTTTACAATTTCCATTTTTCAATGATCTTGATAGAAATAATGTAAATTTAATTATGTTGATCCAAATTTATCATTATATCATATATATAATTTTATTTTTTAAATACAAATAAAAATATAATTCATGTGATATGGTAATAAAAAAAATCACAACGCTTTGTGGGCTGGGAGTTCGTTGTACACACGAAGGATGCTATCATATTTTAATGGATGGTAAGGTAAAATGATATATAATATTTTAATTTTAAATAATTATTATTTTATTAATGTCATATATTATAATTGAATCTATAATCTTGAATAGTCAGTGGAGATGATGACGGAGATCAAATTAGATCAGTTTGTGAGGTGGTTGTTTATCGTACATAAAAATAATGGTTTTGTTATCTGTTTGGTGGAAGAGGATATGGATAAAAAATATTAGATTAGAACAATAACATCTATCTATATAGTAGATAATATTAATAATATACACTAATTTTTAATACATAATTTAAGGTGTAAAATAAAATATAATAAAGGTCCTCGGTGGGGAGAATTATCGTCAATTAGAAGAACCTCCTTTTTATCTCATATTAAGGACCCTATGGTTGGTCTTTTGTGAAGACCATAAGATCTATTGAGTGGATATAGATATTGTTTTTACATTTTTCAGGGTTAAAACAACAAATATTTCTTGATATGTGTGATGAAATTAGGGGAGGTGGTGGCCCAGTATAATTGATCAGGAATGGAATTTTTATAAATATCAAAATCCATTTAGTATTGGAAAGTCACTATAATTAGGAGTGCCTAAAAAATTAAAATATAATGAATTTCTAGAGTGATATTTCAAATAAAAACATCCACCATTCAAAAAATAAACATTTTAATGTATTTTATTCTATTTAAATTTAAGGTTACTCGCTTTTACCATTTTAATTTCTCACCACGGTAACTAGTTTTTTTTATAGATTTTATGATTTATTATGAAAAAAATAATTTGAACATATTATTTAATATTAATTATGAGGGTTCAAAATATATAATAAATTTTAAAAAAACAAATCAAATAATTTGTGAAATTCAATTTAAAATTAAACCCACCAAACATGTTGAAAAGCAATCATTCATGAAATGGACTTATTCCAACAATAGATGATCTTATGTTTACATTATGTTATGAAATAATTATTTTATTAATTTAAATTTATAAAAATAAATTTATAAAATTTGAGATTAATTTATATATTTTCTTAATGGGGATAATTTTAATTAATTAAAATGGATTTAAATTATTCATTAAAAATAGTTAGCAAAAAACTGAGGTTTAAGACTAAAAAAAAAGTTATAAAAAATTCATGAAAATTAAATATTTAAATAAAAATAAATAAATTAAAATAAATATAATTATCTATATTTTACATTAATTAAAAATACAAAAATATAATTGAAATTTTAAATTTCATGAATTAATAAAAGGAAATGAAATTATTTGAAAAATTGTTACTTTTCAGTATTAACGAAAAACCAATCATGTGAAATAAATCCCAAAATTTCACCATGAATTAATTTAAATATGATTATTTCCAAAATAATGTTCACTTTTAAAAATAATATTTACAAAATTTCTGAAAATTAATTATAATATTTTATAACAAAGAAATTAATTTTTCTGAAGATGTATTTTTTAAGGGTAATGTTTTTTATTGAAATTTAAGTAATTATTATTATAAATTAATAAATAATTTATATTATATAAAATCAATAATGATATTAATCATTATTTTATTATTCATATTAATATAGCCAATTTTAATGTCTAGGTTATAAAAGTTGACTTTAAATAATAGTATTGTAATAATATACCACCATTAATATTATCACATTGTTGTGTATTGTATACATTATTGAAAATATAGTTCTTTTAAAATCATAGAGTGAAATAATTATCCATAGATAAGATGATTTCTAGGAATTAGAACTATTTAATAGTCTAACAATTTAATTTTTTGAATAAAACTTTGGTTTTCATAAATAATTCATTTTATATAAAAAACATATACTTTTAGCCAAAATAGAATAGACTCCAAAATATGATTTTATTTCTAGGTTATTAGTATTAATTTTATAATTAATTTTATATTGTATCTTATTTACAATACTACTAACCAACCCTTTTCCCTTAAATTTTTTATCATCATATGAACACCATTAGTTTAGAACTCCCTAAATAATCAAAACATCATGATGGAAAAATCGGATATCACCATAGAATTAGTAGTCACCATAAACCATTTTTAATAATAATCACTTTAATTTTAATATCGAAAAATTCTCATTGAATAATACCATTTATTTTCTAATTACTAACTCAGCCTAGATATTTAACACTCTAGATATCAATGTAATGAAAATCATTATATAACTAACATCGAGAGAGATAAAGAATCCTATGTCAATATATCATTCATACCAACACCCCAACTATTGATTATTATCCTTCATCATACAAATATTATGACATTAAAATTAATAATAACCTATATGGTATCCCATGTTACTCTTAAACCTCTATTTCATAATGACTAGATCATTCCATAGTCATCCAAATAAATTTCACTGCAAAGAAATAAAAACTAAATTCACTAGAAATTATATAATCATGCCTAATTAACATAAGTTACCATGTTATGACCTTATAAAATTATATCCTAAATTCCCATTACTAATAGGGAAAATAAATAGTCTTAAAACAGATTATATTCTTTAAAATTTTAATAGAATAACAAATTGGGAAAACAATAATTTAATATGACACTAATTAATTCCTATTAAGTGAAAGAAAACTAAAATAAATGTTACTATATATATTTTCATGTCAATCAATTAATTAATAACTTTTAACTACATTTAAAGTCTCCCTCTTCAAAAACATAACTACATAACATAATAAAAATAATTTAAAAATTAATAATTCTACGAAAACACTAAAAAATTGGGATTTACATCGTCTGTTTCGTTGAATTTTTATTTTATAAATAAATTAAATAATATATATTTTTTACTAAATTATTTAATTGAAGTAGATTTTATAATGTTAAATTTCTTTAGTATGTATTTGAATTATTTATTTATATATTAATTTAATATATCAAAATTTCAAAACTTTATGTATTTTTTTAGATTGTTATGTTTTATAATCTTAATTTTATGATGGTTACAATGTTAAATGAGGTTGTGATTGTGGAATCCTAATAAAGTTTGTAATTTTTATAATTAAAATGACATTTCAAACAATTTATTTACAATATGTATAATTAGATACATTGAATTTTGTTATCTAAATCAATAAGTTTGATCATTAATCAAGTTAATTGTCAACAGTCTATCATTAATAAATTGACATTTAATATAAAGAAGATCTTTGTAGATCATCGATCATAGTGAGTCTAATATAGTATAGAATACTTCCCAGATTAAATTATTTCACCAATACAAGGATAAACTTTATATGGATAATTTATATGGAACTGATGTAATCAATATTATAAAATGATTGATTATTAGATCTAGAATAAATGCTTTTGATTTGGACCTGTAGATTTAGGATTAAAAAACACTTTTTTGTAGAATATAAATAAAGTGAATTAAATAGTGGTTATGATTAAACTCATTAATATATTTATAATATTGTGAAATTTTAAGATTAATAATCCTTATGAATAACAAATAAAATATTTGAAGGGATATATTATCTTATCCAAATGACAATTTCCCTAAAAAGGTTACATTATGATGGAAATTTAGAAAATTATTATAAGATATATCGTTAATTTCAATGCATTTATATATCGGTTTTTTTGGGTTAATTATATGGCTATGTAAATGTTCAATTTTTTCATAGTATTTATATTCAAACATGGAATCATTATTAATATATATAAATTGTGGAAAATTTATTCCTTTTGAGGCCTATAAGAAAATAGAATATGGGAATCCCTTATTCTATCATGGTTTCAATGTTAGTTCCCAAACCCTAGCCCATTATCTTAGATCATTCACTCCTCCAAGAACTCAAGAAGATTCCCCCTAACACGGGGTAGATGTGGTCATTATAAAGGTAAATATTCCATCAAGACACCCATCAATCCTCTCTTTCTTTACAATCACCTTCTATTACTTTATCTTCCCTTCTTCAAATTTGGTGTTTCTACTATCTATTAACATCCTATAGTTCTTGTGAAACATAACCCTCTTTAATGTACAAATTTTAAATATTTTTTGTATTCCTTCATAATTATTCTTCAACATGGATACTCACAACCAGTTTTATATAATTTTTTATATCCTATATGTGAAGTCTTAATTTTGGGACCTAGTTCACCCCAATGCTTATATGAATATGATTATCTTAAAAAATATGGTTCTCCACCTTCCCAATTTGTATAGGATGAATTTAGAAATATAAATCCACCAATTTTGTTCCTCTCTAATAGTAGTCCATCATATAATGGTTAACACATGTTAGTGAAAAAAAAAATTAGCTATCCATTCTCCAATGGTAGATAGATCTTATTATTTAGGAATATTCAACAATGATGTTTTCAAGCTAACCATTATTATCTTTCTCCCATAAATTGGTGCCCTCTATTTATTAAATGGTAATGTGATTCAATATTAATATTTTTTTCTTTTTAAATTCCACGTTCAATGAAACCGAATTTTATCTCTACTAAAACGAGAAAATAATAGGTTGATTCTTCACCATGATATGGTATATCCATGCTTCACCCACTAATTTTGTGTTCACTATCATGATGAGAAAATGTACCAAAATAATCCACCAATGATATAATATTCCAATGAATTCCCTATAAAATAAATTAGAAGACATTTCTTAAAAATTTCCCATCAATATCATCTCAAGATACTTGGTTATCACCAACACCAAATCCTCTATTTGACCTCTTTATTAAAGCTCAATCATCGTTCTTGACTCTTTACTTATTCCAAGAACATTGTAGGGGCATTTTCAAATTATAATTAGCCTCCTACTTTAACTAGAAGGTTGAGTTATACTATTATACATTATGATAATTTTATTTATATATCTATATATGGATTGGAGTGGGTTAAGGGTTCAAATATATGAATAAAAAATTGTTCAACTATTATTTATGTTTCAGTTTCTAACATCATACCCTAACATGGACATATCATCAAGATGAAATGAAACATGTATTCAGGTGTCCACCCTAATAAATAACAGTTTCATATAGGCATCTATTTCTTAAATTTAATTATTAGGGGAAAATATTCTCTCAAATCATTCATCATTAGATATTTTGAAAATAAAAAATCTAAATAATCATACACCCTTGAATGAAATAAATAAATTCATCAATTAAATCTAAGGTGAACCCAATAATAATCAATAATGGGATATTGAAAAAAGCTATAATTTAGAAATCATATAATTGAACAAACATGAAATGATTTATAATATCTAAAAATAATTTACTAAACAAACACAATAGTATAAATTTAAGATCAGTGGTCATGCATCACCACAACATAACTATTCTAAATTATCTTCTTACAAATAAATATATAAGATGACCTGATCTTAACATAAATACATATAAAATTATTTTTTCATGAATATTCATTACCTATAAAAAAACCCCATAACCAATAATATTAGTCTATTTGGAGTTTATTTATATAAATAACGTATTTTACAAACATTCACCAACATCACCAAAATATATTGTTTTCACATAGTACCCTTATAGAAATATGATGCATAATACTCTTCTTCATTTACAGTGTAATGAAAATATAATAAGGGTAAAACACAAGAGATATCAACTCAATATTATATGTGAGAATTAGATGAAACTATATTCATGATAGTATAATATAGTTTTATAAACATAACATAATAAAATCATACCAAATAAAAACATAGAACATATATCATTTTTCATTAAAACAATATATATTTTAGAATAACATAATTCAAGACTCATAAGACTATAGAAACATGATCCAACAATCATGATCCTGGAAAATATTACATAGAAATGTTTCATAACCATGATTTTTGAAATAAGAATATGAAATATACATAGTCAAAGTAAATAATTTCTTATATCAAGGATCACTATGAAAACCATCATTACGTAGTGGATAGAGTCTCATACTGTATTTTCATGACTATCTATTCCATAAACACGTTTGGAGCATCCCTTAGGGGTTTGAATTCACTACCAATTACAATATAAATAGTGGAAAGAGTCTCTTAGGGGTTTTTTTTTCACTCCCCATTCCCATATACATGAATTTAAAATTCCCTTATGAGTTTGTGTTTATTACCCATTCCAATATACATTAGTCACCTAGGGGTTTGGGTTTACTCCCTACTCCTATATAAATTTATAATAGTGTCTCTTAGAAGTTTGGGTTCAATCCAAATTTCCATCTACATAGTGGATATATTCTCCTAGTGGGACCGATTCAATCCCCATACCATTTAATATATTTAGATGAAAACATTGACCCAATTCATTTGAGGGAAATATAATTCCATAATACCCTTTGGATTGTGGAAAACCAAACGTATCTGTTTCGCATTAACAATAAAAAATTTATAATTCCATCATAGTTTAATTATAAGTTGAGAATAAAATGGTTTTTATAATAATCATCAAAAGGAATAAAAACTAATTATATATAGAAAGAAATTGTACCAATATTCTGAATCATATCCCTAGAGATATATACAAAGAATTAATGGATACTGAAATCAATGAAAAACATTTTACAATTGTATTTGAAACATTGTTTTGAAAATAAAAATAAATGACCTTTACTTTTTTTATCACATTTATTATAGAATAAAATAATTATAAAATAATAATTTATCATAAATAAAGAATAATAAAATATAAATTAATATAGAGAACAATGTAATATTAAAAATTATCCTTAATAATGAATAATAATGGAAACTGGTGGAGAAAGAAACAATGTGAAAAACAATAAAAAATATAATGTCATGTTTTTTTAATGATACTAAATTACAATAGAAAATATCATTAATAAATCATAGATATAAAGATATAAAAATACATAAAATATTATAAAAATCATGTACATGGAGGATTAATATTCCCAACCAAAAAGAAGAGATTATGTAACACCCTGAGATTTTGAGAATTATTTTTTTCAAATTAATTTCTATTTTCAATATATTTTTTTTATTTCACATGGCACTAGAAATAGTTATATATATATATATATATTAAAAAAATAATTCATACATTAATTTTACAACAAATAAAAATTTATCTTGAGCTACATGAAATACCATCATTTCTTGCACTACAGAAAATACCAACATGTCATATGATTCATGCAACACTGAGTTTCTATGAATCATATTTATATATATATAATTATTTAAATTATTTTTGGTAAAATTCATTTTTTGATAAAAATATCATTCTTTCAAATAAACCTCTTATAATAATGAATGTAGTTTTAGAAAAATTAAAAAAATGAATTTTATAAAATAAAAATCATTTTTTTCATAATATTTAAATTAACCTAGGGTGAATTTTCAGGATTTTTCTGAGAAACATCATTTTTTTGATGAATAGTGAAAATTACAGGTTTTTAGTTAAAAAATGCCTTTCTGTATAATTAAAAATTATTGAAAAATGATATTATAAATATTATTTATGTTGATAATAGATAACTACTACATCTTTTAATATAATTTAATTCATTATAATCAATTTCACTTAGAAACAGAATATAAATTCTTAACGAACTTTTAAACTTTTTCTTACTCTAAAACCTTATTATTTCGTCTCGTATGGAGGATTAGAACTATTATTATTTTTTCCACTTCTATTATTTTAATTTCAAAAATATTATATAAACTATTTTATTTAGTGTAATATTTATATTTTAATAATAACATGTTAATTTTTATCCAAAATGATTTGTAAAATTGATTAAAATTAATCACAACAGTTAAGGATGAATTATGATTAATTGGGGACTAATCCATAAAATTAAGGGCTCAAATGTGATATAAAATTTTTTAAAACCTATTTTATATACCTATTTCATAAATTAAACATCCATTAATGAGTTTATTAAAGACTTTTCTTTTGTAATAAAATGTGCACACCTAACTTGATTCTATAAATTCCAAATGAGTAATTTTAATTCCCTATAAAAGGACACCATCTATAACAATTAATCACACCTATAAAACAATTTAAGATCGTCGAATATCTGCCCAAATATCCTTAAAAAATACTCCCTTCATCCTTTAATCCCCCCTTTGGGAAGAAACCATCTCAAGGAAGCCTTTTGGCACAAACCAAAAGGAGTTACCCAATTAGGAGGTAACATCTTCTCTCAAGATCTTTTCCAGTAATTTTTTTACACCCATACAAAATATTTATTCCCTTATTTTGAAGAAAAATGGTATCCTTTATATTCTAGGATTTTTTTATGAAACTTTTATGACCTAAAATTTTACACACCTCCATATAATGGATGTTGAACATACAATTTCTGTGTATGGTAAATTACTACATCAAGAAATGATGATTGTTCATTTTTTCATTACCACCAATAATAGTGACCATTATGATGGAAAATATATTTTTATATGTAATATATTATATTTATTATATATTTAATATTATATATTACTTTTATAACACACAACTAATTACCTTCAATTTGGTGTTGATATGAAAATCTTGTTTGAGGAATTATGGACTATCGCCCCCTCAAAGTGATGTGATTCATTCACACACCACATAGAATGTATTAAGTATGAGTTTCATGAAAATATATGATATAAATGATATTATAGTTATACTATAATAATGATATAAATATATATATATATATGTCATTTTTTTCATTCAATACGTCAATAAAAATGGAAAACAATGTCCATACGTACGTACGACCTACCGTCTCCCTGAACTATGTAATCCATTGTGTACATGTTTATAATATATATTATTATAATATAAATATAATTGATATAACTTATATTTATATAATTTTATACATTCTTTAATCATGCTATAAGTATAAGGATCAATAGTATAACAAATTATGGCACATTTGAATAACAAAGTTAATATTACCCGTAGTGAAACCATGACATAAGATCATTAAATAGTGGGTAATATTAGGTTATAATATGACCATATATGGTGTGAGAATATATATATCTTTCATTAATTAAATAAAAATTCCATTCAAACTATTATAAAAATATTAAAAATTACATGATTCAGAAAAGGAAAATAAGATTCCTTTAAAAAAATTAAAAGTAAAATATATTTGAAAATGTATTTAATGAATAATGTGTAGAATATAAAAAACATTCTTGATATATTTTTTGAAAACATGGATATGGATGAAAATTGAATTATGACCAATAGAGAAAAAAAGTCATTAGTTCATTAAAATGACTTGTAAAAAATTTTAATTAAAAATAGAAGAAAAGGGTTATATTACCTGAGAATTTTATGAATAACCATAGTAGAATAAAATATATTATTTTTAGGATTTAAATATAAAACAATTCCTCCAAGGGAGGCTTAAATAGAAATAACCCTAAATAACGATGGGATTGTCTAGTAAACCCTTACCACTTTGGAAAAGTTTCAATAATAACACAAATGAAAAACTTAACATCCAATGAAAAATTAAATTCCATGAAGATAAATATATTCATGATATCAAATTAAAAAGGTCATCTTATACATCACAAAAATGAAATACATGGTCAATATGTCCTTTGTCTCATGGAGGTAAAAGTGAGATGAGAAATCCATTACAATTTAAGAAACGAATTAATGAAAACTTATTGAAATAATGAGAGATGAATGTGGATGTTAATATTTCATAATGAAGAGTAATAAATGAATTTAAATATCTAACTGATTGTATATAAAACATTTAAAATAAATTAGTTATATAAAATAACATGTGTCTCAATGGAGGATGTTTTGAGATGAAAATCCTTAAGTCGAGTCAAGATTTATCATGCATAGACTTTATCACCTATATAATAACCTTATATCAATTATTTTTTAATTAAGAAACTTTGATGGTTTTAAACCCTTATACTTAAATGATTTACTTTATTTACTTTAATTTCATATTTAATTACTTATTCATTTATGCCCATGTCGTGTGTTTTGAGGACGCTTGTTCATAATATCAAAACAAAATCATCGTGTTGACGATAGAAAAAGGGTTCATTGTAACATCATATGTAGAATAATAATCATAAACTAATTATATTTTTTATACATAAATTATAATTTTTCAAAATATACTGGAATTGTGTATATGAAAAATGAACTACTTCAAAATCGTAAAGATGGTAGGTCGTACGTACACTTGAGTAACATTTCCATTTTTCAATGATAATGACCGAATAAATTTTAGTGAAATAGTATATTTATTTAATGATAATCATGTCATATATATCATTTTATTTTATTAAATACAATAACATATTCTGTCACGACTCTTCCCAGTGGGGCCCACACCATGACTACCCATGCCCGCCTCCAATAGGCCCGGGGATGGTGACTAGCACTGAGTACACATTTTACTAACATGGGAGGAATTACCTAAGTACATGTAAGCACACACACATCTCCAAGACGACAAATTATGAAATGAAAAAAAACCCCCATGGAATAAAAATTAATGTATACAACTAAACCCAACCAATGGAGTACAAAAGAAAGTAAATTGATCAATGAAAACTGGGCCGAAATACAATCCCACCAAAAAAAAGAGTCTGAAAACTGAAAGGTCCAACCTGTAAACACAAAATAGTTTTGGGACTGCTACTCAAAGTCGTAGGGACTCCCCTCCTGTAGGTAACTCAGTATTCTCTGTCCTGTAATGGTCTGCCTTAGACTCTGTCACAAGGCTTCTCATCAGTACAAGACACGAGACATGCGAGAAAAGCCCGTGCAAGGGTGAGTATAACAATACTCAGTAGAAGACCTCAAAAACCACAAGGAAATACACAAAGTAAATGTACAGTTATCTATGCACATTATATGTCTATGGAACATATTTCTACACAAACTGGATATAATCAAAACCCAGACCCGCAGTCTAGAGACAAGTCGCACAACTGCACACCCCCCGTCTAGGGATTCAGTCTGAAGATTCCACAAAGCACTCATTCTGGGAGAACTCACTCCAAGAATCTAATAGCTCTAATGACTTCCATTCAAGAAATGTTTTTCATCGTGAAAAAGCACGAGAGATAGATACACTCATTACGGGGGAACACAGTCATGAGTGGGAAATATCACGATATGTATATACACTCATTATAGGAGACACACTCATGAGTGGGAAGGATCATGATACACAAATGAGGATCACTGCAAGGGCCATAGCAGATACTGCGACTCATCCAAAAATTTGCCTGCTAGGTAGAGGATTGATGCCCGGTGGAGTTGGTCACGCCAATGCATGACTCTACTTAGGGTCAAGAATGGATATAGGATCTAGATCTAGGCCTCTCAGATGGATGCCTATCTCAACCAGAGAATGTCCTATTGAAGGGATCATACTCATGTAGAAGGAAATGATGCCTGATCTTTAGGGTAATGAGAAGAAGGGAAAATAACCCAAACAAAATATGTCCAAGATACAGTGGACAAGAAGACCAAGCTATTTTCCAAAAAGTACACGGCGTGTAGAAAAATGTCACACACCATGTCTTCTGACCCCGGGTACTGCACATGTACAACGAACCATGTTGTAAGGGTAGTCACAAAAAAATATATGTACAGGGTGTGTGTTCAGATTACACGCCTTGTCCGAATCATCTGGAGTCGGTTCCGTGTACGCGGTTGTGTTCCTGTACACGGTTTCAACCCATGCATTCCATCCCGTGTAATAGGGACTTGGGTGACCCACGTTACTGGCCTCGCCTGGCTATGTGGTGGATTACACGAATGTGTATCTATCTCATGTCTTTGTCTCCCCTAAAAACACATAGAGTCCGGTATATTCGCCTCTTCTAGGATGAGTAGGGAGTACACACTGTGTCTTAGAAGTCGTCAAGTCCTTCCCGTGTCTGTTTACTTTACAAAATACACGATGAGCTTCGGGGAAGGTCCAACACACCGTGTGATCTGGGTCATACGCCGTGTGATACCTATCTGACGCCTGAAACCCTAGGCATTGTTGATATGGTCCACATGGATTGTTCTTTAGAGATACACGCTGTGTCTTATGGAAATTTCTAGAAATGAGGATATCTGCCACTGCACCTACTGTGATGTCCCATTCATCGATTCGGTCATACGATCACCATGAAAATCCTAGGTTTTGGTCACCCCGACACCACAAATATGCTTCCTTTGTATTCAGACCTATGATCATCTCTGAAAACTTGTTTTGATCTTCCCGCGTGAAGAACGCTCGAAAAATGGTTCAATCTGATTCGAGCCAATTGTTCACCCACTATTATCATCACACCTTTGCCAGGTTGTAGAGGTGTATGACCTCTATTGTGGGATCATTTTATTTCATGATGAGTGTGAAACTCTCTGTTTTTATTCGCCCTATGCTGAATGCGATGAACGCAAAGAATTCACGAGAAGGAAAGGGAGAATGAAAAATTCCAATAAAACAAAACGAGGAATGAACCTCCACCATCATTCATCATGGCATTGATCTCATCCTTTTAGTAGGCATAAATTGATTAGAAATAAAAAACAATAATCAACATGGATTAATTCACTAGAATAATCCCAATTAAATCCCTCCCAAAAGAACGTATGATTCCGTGCATCAACATGTTCATGGTTGATCCGCGTTTGACGTTTAAACTAAAAAATGAGGAAGGAGGAATGAAATAAAAACCCCTAACTTTTATAAAAGATCGATTACTGACAAAAGGGTCGCACTGCTGATGTCGTTGAGATCCTTCAACTTCGTTGGTGCAAAGACTCACAACTTCGATTCGTTTTCATTTATCACCGGGAGTTTTTTCCAATGTGCCACGAGTTATCTACGGTTCCTCACAATCCTTGCCAACGAGCGACATTTGATTAAACCAATAAAAAGGGAAATGTTTTGGCATTCAATTATGCTATGGTATTAATGAGTCAATGTTGTTGTTTCTGTGTCATTATGACATGGCATTAATTACTGAAATGGATGCCTTGTCGTTGCGCAGTAGTAGATATTTTTAAAAAGAAATAAAATATACTTTGCGAATTTATTTTATTTTATTTTACTAAAAAATTCCAGAAATTAACGTTTTTTGTCAACCTGTTCTAGTTGAGGTTTGACTCATTATTAGGTAAAGGCATCGTCCCTGACGTAATGGTGTCCTCAGTTTTTTAATCCGGTGATCTATTTGGAAACTACCACAATAACACACATATGCCGACTCACATAACATAAAAAAAGTTCAGACCTCCATTCCAGGATCATCGGGCCCCTAAATGATGTGTCGTCTATGCGCCTAGTCTCTTAATAATTCCATATAATATTTTAAAAAAATAAACTGAAAATCCGAGAAATTACATTCTCCCCACCTTGGGGGTTTACATCCCCGAAAAGCCAAAACAAGGCTTCTTATAAAGACGACAGTACTAGGCACGGATCTGAGCCTCCCACTCCCACATGCTCTCCTAAAGATTCTCGTGCTGCCACCAGATGCGCACCAAGGGAATCGATCGCCCATGAAGGATCCTCTCCTATAGATCCTTGATCTCCACCGAGCACTCTGCAAAGGTCACTCCATCCTCGATGTCCATCTCACCCTAGTCTATGATATTCAATGGGTCATTCACGCACCTCCTCAGCTGTGACATGTGGAAGAAATCATATACCTGATGCAACTGCGATGGGAGAGCTAGGCAGTACACCACTTCACCGACTCTGCGTAGTATCTGAAAAGGTCTGATGATCCATAGCGATAGATTTCCACCTCGGCCAAATCTATGTAATGCACATCGAGGTGAGACCCGAAAAAAGACAAGGTCTCCCTATTCGAACTCCAGAAGTCTCCATCGTCTATCTGCATAAGACTTCTGCCAGCTATGTGAAGCAGTCTTCATCTGCTCCCGGATGGTCTTCACCTTCTCGGTGGTAGCTCGTACCAACTTTGGACCCATGAGTGTTGAATCTCCGGGGTCGGTCCAACATAGTGGTGACCAACAAAGGTCTCCCATACAAGGCCTCAAACGATGACATACCAATGGTATTGTGGTAGATGTTGTTGTACACCAACTCAACCACTGGTAGGTGGTCCTCCCAACTGTGGCCAAAGTCCAGGATACAAGCTCACAACATATCCCCGAGAACCTGAATTGTCCTCTCCGTCTAATCATCTATCTATGGATGAAATGATGTGCTCAAATGCAGCTACATTCTGAATGCCTCATGCATTCCCTTCCACAACTGGGATGTGAAACAATCATCTCGATCCGAGACTATTGTCAAAGGGACACCATGAATCCAAACTATCTCTTGCACATAGAGGTATCCCATGCTTTCTATAGAAATCTGCTCTCTGATATCTAGGAATTGGGCCGACTTGGTGAGTCGGTCGACGATCACCTAGATCGAGTCATGCCCATTGGACGTCCGTGGTAATCCTGTCATGAAGTCCATCAATATTCCATACCATTTCAACTCTGGGACTTCTTGGGGTGAGCTAATCTCACTTGAACCTGGTGACTAGCACTGAGTACGCATATTACTAACATGAGAGGCATTGCCTATATACTGGCACACACACACACACATCTCCAAGACCACAAATGCTGAAATGTAAAAAAATCACCAAGGATAAAAAATGAATGTATAAAACTAAACCTAACCAAAATATTGTCATAGAAAGTAATGTGATGAAAGAAAAATGGGCCAGAATACAATCCCACCAACAATAAGACTTTGAAAACATAAACGTCCAATTCATAAACACAAAAATGTACTAGGACTTCAGCTCGTAGCCATAGGGATTCCTCGGCCTATAACGAACTTAATAAGCTCGGTCCTATCCTGGTCCACCTTGGACTCTGTCAAAAGGCTACTCGCCTACACAAGACATGAGATGTGTGGGAAACGCCCGTACATGGGATAATATAACAATACTCAGTAGAGGACCCCAAAAACTACAAAGTAATACACAAAGTAAAGTTATAGTCATCTATGCATAATATATACTATATAAAATATACCATGTGAAACAAAAACCAGATATACACAATACCCATACCCACAGTCTAGAGACAAGTTACACAACCCACACCCCCTTCTAGGGATTCAATCCAAAGATTCCACAATGTACTCATTCTGAGAGAACTCACTCCATGAGTTTGATAGATCTGATGACATTCGTCCAAGAAATTCAATTCATCGGGAAAATCCATTAGAGATAGATACTCATTATGAGAGAACACACTCCTGAGTAGGAAAGATCACTATAGGCAGATACACACATTACGGGAGACACAATTCTATGTGGGAAAGATCACGATACACAGCTGAGGATCACATCCAGGGACATGGCAGATACAGTGACTCATCCATAAATTCACCTGCTAGGTATAGGATCGACACTTGGTAGAGTTGGTCACATCGTTGCCTAACCTACCTAGGGTCAAGAATGGATATAAGATCTTGATCCGGGACTCTCGGATGGATGCCTGGCTCTACCACATAAAGTACTGCTGAAGTTATGATATTCCTATATAAGGAAATGATGCATGTCCTTCATGATAATGAGAATAAGGGGCACTAATCCAAACGAAACATGTCCATGCTACGATGGACAAGAAGACCATGCCATTTTCTAAAAAGTACATGGCATGTTGAAAAAAGTTCACATCATGTGTCTCCTAGCCCCAGGTACAGCCCCTGTACAGAGGTCCATATTGTATGGATGGTCGCGTAGAAAAAAATAAGTTCATGGTGTGTGTTTAGATTACATGTCGTGTTCATGTTAGCTGGGGTCAGCTCTGTGTACGTGGCCGTGTTCCCTTACACAGTTTCAACCCATGTACGCCATCCCATGTAATAGGTACATGAGGTGACCCGCATTACTGGCCTCGCCTGGCAGTGTGGTGGAGTACATGACCATGTACTCCATCCCATTTTTGTTTATTCGCAAAAAACATTCCGATTTAATCATAGTTTCTCCTTTCATGTTGTGAAGAGAGTACATGTTGTGTCTTCAAAGCCGTGTAATCATTCCTGTGTCTGTATACTTTCCGAAATACACGTTGAACATCAGGGATAGTCCATCATGCCATGTGATCGGGGTCACTTTCCGTGTGATACCTTTCTGATGTCTGAAACCTAGCTGCCATTGAGACGGTCCACATGACATGTTCTTCAGAGATACACACCATGTATTCTGGAAATTTCCATAAATGCGGACCTATGTCGTTTCGCCTACCATGACGTCATGTTCGTCGATACGTTCATCCTATCGCCAATAAAATCCCATGTTTTGTTGACCCCATAACCATGAAGCTACTTCTGTTGTTTTTTGGACCTCTAATCGGCTCGAAAAACATGTTTTTATCTTCCCACGTGAAGAATGCTCGAAGAACAGTCCCTTCTGATCTGAGCCCATTCGTCGTCTGCTATCATCATTACACCTCCACAAGGTCGTTGTGTTGTTGGGCCTCCATTGTAAAATCATTGTATTATATGATGGGTGTGAAATGATTTGTTATTCGTCACCCCACGAAGAACGCGAATAACTTGAAGAACATGAAGAACACGCGAGAAGGAATGGGGGAAAGAAAAATCCAAATAAACAAATTGAGGAACGAACCTCCACCATCATTTGTCTTGGAATTGGTCTAATCCCATTAGTAGGCTTAATCTAAGCATAGATCAACAAAAATAATCAACATGGATTAATTTCAATGAATCATCCCAATGAAATCCGTCCCACAAGAACGTAAAAATCCGCAGATCAACATGTTCATGGATGATCCATGTTCATCAGTTAAACACAAAAATGGGGAAAGAGGAATGAAATAACTACCCCTACCTTTGAGAAAGGATTGAACGCTGAAGAAAGGGTTTCAAAGCTAACGTCATCAAGATCCTTCAACTCTGTTGGCGTAGAGTCTCACAGCTTTGATTTGACGTCGTTTATCACCGAGTGTTTTCTCCAAAGTGGCACGAGTTCTCCAATGTTTCCTCTTAATCCATTCCAACGAGAGACATTCGATTAACCCAATAAAAATGGAATCATCTTGGTATTCTATTATGATGCGGTATTAATGAGTCAGGGATTATGTTTTGGAGTCATTATGAAATATAATTATTTACTAAAATAGCTGCCCTATCGTTGCGCTGCAGCGGATATTTCCAAAAAGAAATAAAATAAAATTAGACATTTATTTTATTTTATTTTAATAAAAACGTCTGAAAATTAACTTTTTCCCTCAACCCACACTAGTCAAGGATTGACTCATTGTTAGGTAAAGTCGTTATCCTGGACTCAATAGTGCCTTCATATTTATTTCGGTCATCTGTTTGGAAACTGCCACAACCACACACATATGCCGACTCACAAAAGTTAAAAAAAGATTAAACCACCATTCTGGGATCACCGGGCCTTGGAATGATGTGTCATCTCTATTCCTGGTCTCATAATAATTCCATATACTATTTTAAAAATAATACATGGAAAATTTGAGAAATTACATTCTCCCCAACTTGGGGCTTTATGTCTTCGAAAATCCAAAACAAGGCTACTCAAAAAGATTAGGGTACTAGGCAAGGATCTGCCCCTCCTTCTCCAATGTTCTTGCTTGAAGATTCTCATGCTGCCACCGGATGCGCACCAAGGGAATCGATCGCCCATGAAGGATCCTCTCCTACTAATCCTCGATCTCCACCAGGTATACAGAAAATGTCACTCCATCCTCGATGTCCAGCTCACCCCAGTCGATGACGTGGGATGGGTCATGAAAGTACCTTCTCAGCTGTGACACGTGGAATACATCATGTACTCGATGCAAATACGGCAGTAGATCTAGGTGGTACGCCACTTCGCCGACTCTACACAGTATCTGAAAACGATTGATGGAGCTTAGAGATAGCTTGCCTCTTCGTCCAAATCTTTATAATCGTCGTCGAGGTGAGACTTGAATAAAGACGTGGACTCCCTCTTCGAACTCCCAGTGACTCAATCGTCTGTCAGTATAAGACTTTTACTGGCTATGTTCTATTTTTATCCACTCCCGGATGGTCTGCACCTTCTTAGTGGTAGCTCGCACCAACTCTGGACCCATGAGTGCTGACTCTCCGGGGTCGGTCCAGTAAAGCAGTGACCGTCAGAGGTCTCCCATACAATTCCTCGAATAGTTCCATATCAATGGTGGAGTGGTAGCTATTATTGTATTCAAAATCCAATACTAGAAGGTGGTCCTCTCAACTATAGCAAAACTCCAAAATACAGGTTCACAACATGTCCTACAGAACATGAATGGTCCTCTATAGTTGATCATATATCTCGGGATGAAACACTATGCTCAAGCGTAGTTGAGTCCCGAAAGCCTACTGTAATCCCTTCCACAACTGGGATGTGAAACAAGCGTCTTGATCTGAGACTATAGTCGAAGGGAATCCATGAAGCCGAAATATCTCCTTCATGTAAATGTGTCCCAATATCTCTATTGAACTCTGCTCCCTGATATCTAAGAAGTATGCCGACTTGGTGAGTTGGTCGATGATCACCCAAATGGTGTCATTCCCCATGGACGTCTATGCTAAGCCTATCACAAATTCAATCGATATTACATCCCACTTCCACTCTGGGACATCCAAGGGTGAGATAAACCTGCTAGAACCTGGTGCTCAGCCTTCACTTGCTGGCACGTAAGGCATCAAGAAACAAACTCTTCTACCGCCTTCTTCTTGCATGACCACCAGAAATGTCCTCAGAGGTACTGGTGCATCGTTCCCACTCCAAGATGTACTACAAAGGGAGATGTATGAAACTCCCTAAGTACCTATTCCCGCAACTCCACTGGTACAACAATGCGGCCTCTGTAAAGAAGTACATGCTCCCCACCTTGCGAATATCCATTAGGAGAAAGACCTGTGGATAACTGAGCAAGCAAGGCCTCATAGTCTACATCCCCAAGTTATTCCTCCCTAAATTGTTTTAAGAGTGGAGTGGCGACAACCATCGACTATAGGTAAGATGCTTCCTCCCTGTCACTGAAGGCCAACTATAACTTTGCTAACTGCTCCGTCGCCTCACTCAACAGCTGCGAGCTCAACCTTCTGCTAAGAGCATCTACCACATTGTTCCCCTTACCAAGATTATATATGATCTTGAAATCAAAATCCTGGAAGAACTCTAGCCAATGCCTCTACCTTAGATTCAGATCCTTCAGAGATAATATATACTTGAGGCTCTTGTGGTCAGAGTAGATGATGAACCACTCACCCATACGGTAGTATCGCCACATATTCAATGTGAAGACCACCACTTCCAACTCGAGATCATGGGTTGCATAGTTCTACTCATGTGGCCTAAGATGGCACTAACTATAAGCAATCAACACATGCCGCTACATCAGGACACAACCGAGCCCTGTCCTGGGTGCGTCATAGGAAACTACGTACTCAACTCCCTCCCCTGGCAATCTCATGATTGGGGTGCTCATCAGACTCTATCTCAATAGCTAAAATGCAAGTTGGCACTTCTATGTCCATATGAAGGGTTTCCCTTTCTTTTTCAACGCTTTCATCAGAGCTCATATTCGTGAGAATTCATGAATGAATCTGTGGTAATATCCTTCCAACTCAAGGAAGCTCTACACCTCTGTCACGCTCTGAGGTGGCTCCCATTCTAACACAGTATCCACCTTGGCTGGGACCACAGCTACTTCATCTACTAAGAATAAATGTCCCAGAAAGGGGACCTCTTGAATCCATAGATGGGACATAAAGAGAATACCATAAATCTTGTTCTACAAGAGTATGTCTAGAACCATCCACATGTGTCACACATGCTCCTCCTATGACGATGGGTAAAAAAGGATGTCGTCGTTGAAGACCACTATGAACTGGTCCAAGTACAGCTGGAAGATCCGGTACATCAGTCCCATTAACACTACAGGGGCATTCATCAAGCCCAAAGGCATTACCAGGTACTCATAGTGACAACAACATCATTTTAAAGATTTCATTGGTCAATCCTCATTCCGCACTCATAACCAGTGATATCCTGATCGAAGGTAAACCATCGAGAACCACAGTGCCCTCTCAGCTTCTCGAAGAGTTTGTCAATCCTTGGAATTGGATACTTATTCTTTACTTCCACCTGGTTCAGGAAAAGGTAATCTAAGAACAACCTCATAATCCCATCTTCCATCTTGAAAAACAAGATTGGGGACGCCCAGGGTGTACCACTGGGTCTTACGAAACTCTATCTCTAGAAATCCTCAGACTACACACTTAGCTCGTGAAGCTCTGCGGGAGCCATCTGATATCCTCATGAGGAAATCAGTTCCATACTGGGGTGTAAGTCGATTCATAAGTTAATTTCCTGGTGGGGAGGTAGTCCTGGAACATCTTTGGGAAATACATTCTCGTACTTCACCACTACTACTGGGAATTAGGATCTCATCCCATCTACTGCTCCGAGGGAAATTCTAACCAACTCATTTGTGACCAGCTACACCCTCCTATGCATGAGCCCATTCTGTACTGCATGGGTCTCCATTTCTCTATGAAAGGAAAACCTCATCCCATCACGGTGGGCACCCCGCACCCTTCGCCAGAAACAATCAATCTGGGCATGGACCGAATATAACCAATCCATACTGGGAATGAAGTCGTAAGGACTTGACGCTAGAACCAAGAGTTTCCAACCGGAACTATCACCTACAAGGGTAATATCACACTGTCCACAAAGGTGCGTGATCTTTGAGTCTCCTAATGTTAGTTTCTCCAAGCATAAGGATCAAGTCAACGACTCTACCAGAATCTCATGGTTTCACACAAGAAATTTGGAGATGAAGTAATGACTAGAAATTCTGTCTATAAGTACGGAATCTAAGGTAGAGAAGACATAGATCGTACCTCAGATCATCCCTAGATCCCCTAGGTCGTACACCTCAAACGCATGCAACTATGCCCGCCCCTGTCCCCCCGCTCCCTAAGTCTGGTTCGGAACTCCTGGGGGTAGCGTCGAGACCTTTTGACATCATTATCAGTTAGAATTTGTTATCATCGGTCCATGCCCTGATTGACTGTTTTAGAAGAAGGGTGAGGTGTGCCCGCAGTGATGGGACGAGGTTTTCCTTTGTTAGAGAAAAGGAGACCTTGGAAGCATATAATGGGCTCATGTATAAGAAGGTGCAGCCAGTCACTCATGAGTTGGATAGCCTTTCTCTCTATGTAGTAAATGTGATGAGCTCCCAGTTCCAAGCAGTAGTGGTGGAGTAAAAGGACGTCTATTCAAAATATGTTGCAGGTGTACCTCCTTAGTTGGAAATCTACATCTGCATTGACTTACACCGTAAGAAAAAACCGATTTTTTCACCTGCATATCGGATGGCTCCCATAGAGATTCGCGAGCTGGGGGTGTTGTTGGAGGATTTTTAGATCTAGGGTTTGGTAAGACCCAATGTTTCACCCTCAGTAGCCCCAGTCGTGTTTTCCAAGAAGGAAGACGGGAGTTTTAGGTAGTATATGGATTACTGACACATGAACCAGGTGTTGGTAAAGAATAAGTATCCACTACCGAGGTTCAACAACCTCTGTGACCATATGAGAGAGGCACAATGGTTATCGAAGGTTTACCTTCGATCAGGTTATCACCAGTTATGATTGTGGGACGTGGATATACCAGGGACGACTTTTAGATGCCACTATGGTCAATTTAAGTACCTTGTGCTGCCTTTAGGCATGATGAACTCCCCTGGAGTGTTCATGGGACTGATGAACCTGATATTCTAGACGTACATGGACTAGTTAGTAGTGGTATTCATCGACGAAATCCTTATATAATCAGCATCAAAGGAGGAGCACGCGAGACACCTACAGATGGTTCTAGGATTATTCTGGGAGAACCAGCTTTATGGGAAGCTCTCGAAGTGCCAATTCTGGAATCAGGAGGTCCCCATTCTGGGACATGTCATCTCAGCAGATAGAGTAGTTGTGGAACTATCCATGGTAGAGACTGTGTTACCATGGGAGCCACCTCGAAGTGTGATGGAGGTGCGAAGCTTCCTTGGGTTGGTAGGATATTACGAGAGATTCATTCCTAATTTCTCCCAGATATTAGCATCGATGAAAGACTTGAACATGAAAGGTAACCCCTTAACATGGATATAGAAGTTCCAGCATGCTTTTGAGAATCTAAGATAGAGTCTGACGATAACCCCAATCCTGAGATTTCCATAGGAGGGCGTCGAGTACGTAGTTTTTTATGACACATTAGGGACTGGGCTCGACTGTGTCCTGATGTAGTGGCATGAAATGATTTATTACGTTCCATGCCATCATAGGACACATGAGATGAACTATGCAACCCGGGATCTCGAGGTGGCAGCGGTGGTGTTCGCATTGAAGATGTGGAAACACTACCTTATAGGTGAGTGGTTCATCATCTACTCTGACCACAAGATCCTCAAGTATATCTTCTCGCAGAAGGATGTGAATCTAAGATAAGGGATTTGGGTAGAGTTTCTCAAGGATTATGATTTTGAGATCATCTATACTCCCGGGAAGAGGAACAAGCTGGGAGATTCTATTAGTAAAAGGTCGAGCTCGCAGCTATTGAGTTAGGTGACATAGAAGTTAGCCTCATTGCAGTTGTCCTTCATTGATAGGGAGGTTGTAACTTATCTACAGTCGATGGCTATCACACCTCCAATATTATAGAGAGTTAGAGAGGTATAGCTTAGGGATGTCAATTGTGAGGCCTTATGTGCTCAGTTATCCACAGGACATGCTCCTAATGAATATTCGCAAGGTGGGGAGCATGCAATACCTTATAGAGGACACACTGTTATACCATTGGAATTGTAGGAAGTGGTCCTGAGGGAGTTTCATACATCTCACTTGGAGGAACATACTAGAGTGGAAAAGATGTATCATGACCTCCGATGATAGTTCTGGTGGTAGGAATGATGAAGGCAATAGCATATTTCCTTTCTCGATGCCTTATGTGCCAACAAGTGAAGGCTGAGCCCCAGGTTCCAATGGGATTAGCTCACCCCTGGAAGTACCAGAGTGGAAGTGGGATGGAATATCGATGGATTTATTGATAGGCTTACCATAGACATCTAAGGGGCATGACTCCATCTGGGTGATCGTCTACCGACTCACCAAGTCGGCCCACTTCCTATCTTTCATGGAGTAGAGTTCTGTAGAGAGCTTGGGACGCCTCTACATGCAAAAGATAGTTTAGCTTCATGGAATCCCTTAGACTATAGTCTCATATCGAGATGCATGTTTCACATCCTAGTTGTGGAAGGGATTTCATGAGGCTTTCAATACTCAACTTCTCTTAAGAACAACATCTCATCCCCAAATAGATGGTCAGACGAAGAGGACCATTCATGTTCTAGAGGATATGTTGTGATCCTATATCCTAGACTTTGGTCGTAGTTGGGATGAACACATACCACATGTGGAGTTTGCATAAAACAACATCTTCCACTCCACCATTGTTATGGCACCATTCGAGGGCTTGTATGGGTGACCCTGCTAGTCACCACTTTGCTGGACTGACCGTAGAGAGTCAGCACTCATGGGTCTAGTGTTGGTATGATCTACCAACGAGATGGTGCAGACCATCCGGGAGCAGATGAAGACAAACTTGATCTAGAAGAAGTATTATGCTAATAGAAAATGGATACCTCTGAAGTTAGAAGAGGGAAACCACGTATTTCTTCGGGTCTCACCTCGACACAGATTGCAGAGATTTGGCCTAGGCGGCAAGAAATATCTGAGGTTAATCAGACATTTTCATATACTGCTCTATGTTGATGAAGTGGCATACCACCTACCTCAACCGCCACAGTTGCATCTGGAACATGATGTCTTCCACATGTCGCAACTAAGGAGGTATGTTCATGACCCATCACACATCATCGACTGGGGTGAGCTGAACATTGTGGATGGAGTGACCTTTGCTGAGTTCCTAGTGGTGATAAATTTTTGGTAGGAGGGGATCCTTCATGGGTGATCGATTCCCTTGGTGCGCTTCCTGTGGCAGTACCAGAATCTTTAAAAGAGAACAAGGGAGAGAGAGGCTCTGATCTGTGCTCTATGCCCACATCTTGTTGAGTAGATTTGATTTGGATTTATGGGGACTTAAAGCCCCAAGGTGGGGAGAATATAATGTCTTTGATTATCCATGTATTATTTTTAAAATATTATATGAAATGTTTATGAGACCAAGCGTAGAGACGCACATCATTCCGAGGCCCAGTGATCCCGGAATGATGGTTTGATATTTTATTAACTTAAGTGAGTCGGCATATGAGCATGGTTGTGGTAGTTTCCAAATGGATTCGGAGATTAAAAAACTAAGCACACTGTTGCATCCGGGATGATGACTTTACCTAAGAATGAGTCTAAACTCGACTGGCGCGGGATGAGGGAAAACGTTAATTTTCTTACATTTTTAGTAAAATAAAATAAAATAAATTCAATAAAGTTTATTTTATTTCTTTTTGGAAATATTCGTTGTAGAGCAATGATAGGAAAACTATTTCAGTAATTCATTTCATGTCATAATGACTCAGAAATAGCAACATTGACTCATTAATACCACAACATAATGGAATGCCCACACACTTCCCTTATTATTGGGTTAATCGAATGTCGCTCATTGGAAAGTATTGAATGTAAACTCTGGAGAACTCGTGGTGCTTCAGAGAATACTCTCGGCGACAAACAATGAAAAATCGAAGCTGTGAGTCCCTACGCAAACAGAGTTGAAGGATCTCGATGACGATGGCAGTTCTTACCTTTCTTCAGCGATCGATCCTTTCTTAAAGGTATGGGTTGTTATTTCATTCATATTTCCCTATTTTTCAGTTTAAAAGATGAATGCAGATCAACCACAAACATGTTGATCCGCAGACTCGTACATTTTTGCAATATTGATTTCATTAGGATGATTCTAGGGAATTAATCCTTGTTGATTATTGTTTTTGATTTATACTCCATTTAAGCCTACTAACGGGAGCAGATCAATTCCGTGATAAATGACGGCATATGTTCATTTTTTAATATGTTTATTTAGATTTTTCTTTCCCCTTTTCCTTCTCGCACGTTGTTCGCGTTATTCGCATTCTTCGCAGGGTGACAAACAATGGAACATTGTGCACTCGTCAAGAAACAAAATGATCCCACGATGGGGGTCAGACACCTCCACAACCTTGCAGAGGTGCAATGACTATAGTGGATGGTGAATCGGCTCGAATCCAAAGCGACCGTTCTTCGAGCATTCTTCACACGGGATGACAAAAACACATTTTTAGAGCCAATTGGAGGTCTAAAACAACGAAATAAGCTTCGTGGTTTCATGGAAACCAAAACATGAGAGTTTCATGAAGAACGGACGACCGGGTCGACGAACGGGACGTTATGGGAGGTGAAACAGTGGAGGTTTATGTTTTTGAAAATTTCCAGAATACATGGCGTGTATCTCTGAAGAACACGTCGTGTGGACTGTCTCAGCAGTGGCTACGGTTTTGGGCATGAGATAGGTATCACACGATGTGTGACCTCGATCAAATGGAGTTTTGGACCTTTCCTGAAGATCAAAATGTATTTTGGAAAGTACACGGACATGGGAAGGACTACACGGCTTTGAAGACATAACGTTTACTCTCTACGCAGCATTAAAGAAGTGACTATGTAGGAATCGGCCTGTATCCAAGGGATACATGGACACAGGATGGAGTAAAAAGTCGTGTACTCCACCACATGGCCATGTGAGGCCAGTAACTGAGGTCACCATGTGTTCCAATTAAACTAGATGGCGTACATGGGTTGAAACCATGTACGGGAACACAACCACGTACATTGAGCCAAACCTAGATCACTCGAACATGGCGTGTATTCTGAACACATGTTTTGTTCTTAGTTTTTACTACACGACCAGCCTTACGACACAAGCCGTTTTGCACAGGTAGTACTTGGGGTCAGAAGACACGGCGTGTGACCGTTTTTCTACATGCCAAGTACAATTTGGAAATTGTCTTGGTCTTCTTGGCAACCATATCATGTACATGTTATGTTTGGATTAGTGCCCCTTCTTCTCATTCCCCTAAATATCAGGCATCGTTTCCTTCTACAAGAATATGATCCCTTCAGTAGTACATTCTGTGGTTGAGTTAGGAATCCATCTGAGAGGCTAGGATCGAGATCCTATATCCATTCATGACCCTAGGTAGAGTCGGTCATCGACGTGACCAACTCCTCCGAGAATCAATACTCTACATAGCAGGTGAATTTCTAGATGAGTGGTGGTATCCACCATGGCCCTAATAGTGATCCTCATATGTGTATTGTGATCTTTCCCACTAAGAAGGGTGTCCCTTGTAATGAGTGCATCTAAGTATTGTGATAATTCGCACTCAAGAATGTGTTCTCCGGTAATTAGTATCTATACTTCATGGATTTTCATGATGAACAACTTTCTCAGATGGACGTCATCAGAGCTATCAGACTCGTCAAGTGAGTTATCCCAAAACGAGTGCTTTGTGGAATCTTCCGACTGAATCCCAAGATGGGGGTGTGCGGTTGTGTAGCCTTCCACTATATCGTGGGTCTAGGTTTTGAGTATATATGGTTTGTGTTTCTCTTGATTTTTGTTATGTAGACATATACGATGAATAGGTGACTGTATATTTAAATTTTGTATTGCTTTATGGGTTTCAGGGTCCTCTACTGAGTATTGTTATACTCAATCCTGCAAGAGCTTTTCCCGCACGTCTCGTGTCTTGTGCAGATGAGAAGCCTTTTGATAGAGTAAAAGGTGTGCTAGGAAAGGACCGAGCTTACTAAGTTCATTAAAGGCCGAAGCGTCCCTATGGCTACGAGTAGTAGTCCCAGTACCACTTTGTGTTCACAGTTTGGAACTTGTAGTTTTCACACTCTTGTTTTTAGTGGGCTTTTATTCTGGCCTAGTTTGCTTTCAACACTATACTTTACATCGTACTCTATTGATTGTGTTTAGTCGTATAGAAGCATTTTTGTTCCTCGGTGGTTTTTTTTACATTTCTTCATTTGTGGGCTTGGAGATGTGCGCTTCTGTACAGGTACATAGGCAATGCCTCCCAGGTTAGTAATATGCCTACTCGTTGCTAGTCACCAACCCCTGGACTATTGGAGGCGGTCCTGGGGAGTCGCAGTGTGGGGCCCACTTGGACGAGTCTCTGTCACGACCCATCCCAATGGGGCCCACTCCGTGACTCCCCACTCCCGCCTCCAATAGGCCAGGGGTTAGTGACTAGCACCGAGTAGGCATATTACAATTATGGGAGGTTTTATCTAATTACATGTACACATGCAAACATCTCCAAGAAAACAAATGATCAAATTCAAAAAAACCACCAAGGAACAAAAATTCATGTTTACCACTAAACCCAAACAACATAGTACGACAGAAAGTATAGTGCTAAAAGAAAACTGTGCCGGAATACAAGAACACCAAAAAACATGAGTCTGAAAACTACAAGGTCCAACCTATAAACACAATGAGGTTTTGGGACTACTTCTCATAGCTGTAGGGATGCCTCAGCCTGTAGGGAACTCTGTAAGCTCGGTCCTATCCTGGTGTACACTAGACTCTGTCAAATGGATGCTCGTCTTCACAAGGCATGAGATGTGCACCCAAATCACGTGTAGGGGTGAGTATAACAATACTCAGTAGAGGACCCCGAAGAACACAATGAAATATTAAAAGTAAAGGTATTGTATGATATAAATAATATATGTCTAAATAAAATATAGTAACACAAACTGGATATACTAAAAACCCAGAACTGCTTTTTAGAGATGAGTTACACAGCTGCACACCCCCGTCTAGGGAATCAGTCTGAATATTCCATGAAGCACTCATTCCGGGAGAACTGACTCCATGAGTTTGATAGCTCTGATGAGTATGTCTGAGAAACACTGTTCATCAGGAAAATCTAGGAGAGATAGATAGACTCATTACAGGAGAACACAATACTATGTGGGAAAGATCACGATACGTAAATACACTCATTACAGGAGACACACTCCAGAGTGGGAAAGATCACAATACATATATGAGGATCACTGGTAGGGCCATGGTAGATATCGCGACTCATCTAGAAATTCACCTACTTGGTATGGGATTGACGCCCAATGTAGTTGGTCAAATCGATGCTTGACTATACCGAGGGTCAAGAATAGATAGAGGATCTCAATTTGGGCCACTCATATGGATGCCTGACTCTACCACAAAAATTAATACGAAAGGGTTCATACTCCTATAGAAGGAAATGATGCATGACCTTCAGGGGAACGAGAAGAAGGGGAACTAACCCAAATGAATCATGTCCATGATACGGTGGACAACAAGACCAAGCCGTTTTTCCAAAAGTACATGGTGTGTAGAAAGAAGGTCAAATACCGTGTCTTCTGACCTCAGGTATTTCCCATGTATAGGAGCCCGTTTCATATTACTGGTCGCGTGAAAAAACTAAGTACATGGTGTGTGTTAAGATTACACTCCGTGTCGAAGTCATCTATGGTCGGTTCCGTGTACGCGGTCGTGTACCCACACACAATTTCAACCCATATACACAATCCCATGTAATAGGTACACAGGGTGACCCGCATTACTGGCCTCGCCTGTCCATGTGGTGGAGTACATGATCATGTACTATATCTTATGTATGTGTATCCCTGGAATGACACCGAGTCCTGTGTAGTCTTTTTTGGAATGCTGCGTAGAGAGTACACAACTTGTCTTGGAAGCTGGGTTGTCCTTCCAGTGTCCGCATACTTTCCAAAATACATGTTGAGCATCGGGGAAGGTCCAACATTCTGTGTGATCGGTGTCACACACCGTGTGATACCAATTTGATTCCTATAACCCTATCCTCCACTAAGAAGGTCCACAAGGCGTGTTTTTTCAGAGATGCATGCTGTGTATTCTGGAAATTTCTAGAAATGCGGACCTCCGCTATTGAGCCCCCTGTGATGTCCTGTTCGTCGATCCGGCCGTCTGATCGCCATAAAACACCAAGTTTTTGGTCTCCCTAACACCACGAATCTAGTTACACTATTTTCAGACCTCAAATTAGCTCCTAAAACATGTTTTTCTCATCCCACATGAAGAGCACTCGAAGAATAGTTCCTTCCGATCTGATCTAATTCGTCGTCCGCTATCGTCGTCGCACTTCCGCTAAGCCGTGGTGGTGTCAAATCTACATTTTAGCATCATTGTGTTGCAAGACGGGTGTGCAATAATCCGTTGTTCATCTCCGCATGAAGAATGTGAAGAACTGAAAGAACGCGCGAGAAGGAATGGGGGAAATAAAAAATTCAATAAAACAAAATGAGGAATGAACCTCTGTTGTCGTTCATCATGGTGTTGATACACTCATGTTATTATGCTTAAATGGAGAAGAATTAAACAAAAATAAACAATGTGGATTAACTTCCCATCATCGTTTGAATGAAATCCCTCCTACAATAATGTACAAATCTGTGTTTGTCATTTATACTCAAAAACAAGGAAGGAGGAATGAAATAGAAACCCCTACCTTTAAGAAAGGATTGATCACTGAAAAAAGGGTCACACTGCTGACATCGTACAGATCCTTCAACACCGTTGGAACAGCTACTCACAGCTTCAATTCATCCTCTTTTTTTACCGAGTGTTATCAACAAAGCACCATGAGTTCCCCAGAGATTCCTCTTAATCCTTACCAACGAGCAACATTCGATTAAACCAATAAAAAGGGAAACGTGTTGGAATAACATTACACTACGGTATTAATGAGTCAGTGTTGCTGTTTCTGAGTCATTATGACATGGAATTAATTACTGAAACAACTTCCATGTCGTTGAGCTGTAGTGGATATTTCGAAAAAGAAATAAAATAAATATAGGGAATTTATTTTATTTTATTTTACTAAAAATGTCCAAAAATTAAATTTTTCCCTCGAACTATGCCGATCGAGGTTAGACTCATTCTTAGGAAAACTTTCCATCCCAGATGCAATGGTGAACTCATATTTTTAATCCGGGCATCCATTTGGAATCCTCTACAACCACAAATATATACCGACTCACTAAACTTAATAAATGTTCAAACCGCCATTTTGGGATCACCAGGCCTCAGAATGATGTTCTATCTCTACGCCTGGTATCGTAATAATTTCATATAATATTTAAAAAAATACACCTAAATCTATGACATTGCATATACCATCCATTTTATATAGTAAAAAAGAATGAATCACATCGCCTCACAATGCGGTAGTCTGTAGTACACAAGAATGTTGTTATAATTTTTCATTGTATGGCAGCGTAAGAAGGTATATGATATGTTAATTTTAAATAATGATTATAATATGAAAAATATAATAAACAAAAATTAAATCCATAATAATGAAAAACCTTTAGATGAGATGATTGTAATAGAATTTTATCATTTCGTGAGCCGGTAATCATCATTATAGACAAATTGCGGTTTTCATTCCCATTTGATGGATGAAGATATGGATAAATATTTTAACATAGAAATAATAATATCTAAGTATATATTTGAAAACTTATTTATTATTATTTTAATTATTACGGTTTAATTTAATGTGAAAATTTAACAACTAGAAAAAATAGCCTGGTGAAGACCATTACCATCGTTTACAAGAACCCCATTTGGTTATATTATTAAGGACCACAAGGTTGGTCTTCTAGGATGACTAGAAGATCTAGAATGTGAATAAGGATTTTAGGTAGATATTTCAGAAATTATTTTTTAATACAAATGCCTTTATATGTGTGAATAATTTTGGTAGGGGTTCTCTTTTATAATTGTGGAGGAGTGGAATTTTTTTAAATACCCAAGACTATTCAATAATGTGAAGTATCTTTAACTCCATGTGCCACGAAAATTAATAAATAACAATGTATATGGGTGATATAATTGATCCATACCTACAAAATTCAGCCGTATACACATTTTAGACATGTTATTTCACTTACCTCTTAGGCTACTCACTTTTTCTATTTTAATCATTCACTACACTAACTAATTTTTTATGTTTTTATTATTCTTTAGAATAAAAAATTAAGTTGAACTTCAAACCAAATTTTAATTATTATAATTATGAATATGGAATCAATTTTTTCAAATTAAAATAACATAAGATGTAGAATTACAATTAAAATTAAACCCATAAAATGATTCAAAAAATGGTCTTCCAAGAAATTCATTTTTTAATAAATAGATGATATTATATTAACATTATGAAAAGAAATAATACAAAAACCGCTTCCATTATCACACATTAATTCATTATTTATTTAAAAATATTACATATAATAACACATTGAATATTAACATGTCTTGTGTATTTTGGTAATTCGAAACATTACATAAAAATATAAACTAGAGGAAAACAACCATTATTTAAAACATCCTTAATATTATCATAACATTATATCATTCTTTAAACTATATGGGATACCATGGGGGCATAAATAAGAAAGTGGTGAGGTATAAAAAGTGGTAAGGGAATAAACATTGAAAAAATGAATAATTTATTTCATGTTAGATGGTATGAAATTGAATCACACATAAAAGGGGTGAGAATCATAAACATGAACAAAGAAACATGTTATACCATTATAACATAATGGAAAAATGGGAATATAGAAACAAATTTAAAAATGAAATCATAACCATAAGTTAAGGCTATCTACCATCACATCATAACATAGTGGAAAACTGTCCATGATAGATTATGTTCACTCACTAAACTATTTAATGATTTCTTGTGAGACTAAAACATTTCCAAATGAATTGGAGCATTATATAATTCTGGGAGCACCCATCACTTTCATATCATGTACATGAATACATGAGCCACATGGAACATTCAAAATAAGATAATATTTAATAATATTTAATTCCACAGTAAAGGAGTGTGTAATAAATAAATTAAAATACTAAAAAAAGAGTATTGTTATGTATAGGTGAATACCCTCTATGTAAAATAATGATGGTATTAATAAAGATATGGTTTGGCATGGAATAATAACAGTGAATGTTTGAAAGAATACCAATGGTACATAAAGATTAATAAATGGTTTAATGAGAGAAAACATGGCCTCTAAACATTTTTAAATAAAATGGATAGTAATAGGGACATGAAAAACAAATCACAACAATAGTAATTTTAAATAAAATAAAAATGAAGAAGATTAATGAATAAAGGAATCAGAGAGAGGTCTATTACCTTGAATGGGAGATTTCAACAACATGGGAGGAGGTTTTTGATAGTTTGGGGGAAACTTGGGAGGAATCTATAGATGTTATGTAATATTTAATAAATTCTATATTGTTTTTGAGTGAAGATATTGTAGAGCGTCGGTTAGTTTATATACAAAAAGAGAGGGGAGTGCATTACAATTTCCCAAACATAGGTTTTGAGATCTATATAATAAATAAATAAATACTCCAATACCTCATATGATTTATAAAAATGTGATGTTTTTTCATTATATTATAACTCTATGGTCCAAACTAAGAAAAATATTACCCTTGTTGATGTGGAATACAGTCTTGTTCTTAATGAAATTATTTTAATAAAATTAAATATAATATATCTTTTGGAGGTGTAATGCATTATGAAAATAATAAAAGAAATATAACATCACATTATTTTAAATTTAAAACAAATATTTTGTCATTTATATAATTTATATTATATATTAAATCATTTTGGGTCATTGTGATGTCATAATACACACAATATAATTATATCGTGCTTAATTTTTACCCAAAAATTCAAATGTCACTGAAATTTATTAAAAATTCACTATTGGATAATTTCAACATTATGATTCAAATGATAAAGTTTATTTCTTCCAATTAATTTTTAAAATATGTATATTGTAAATTTTTTAAAATTATAATAAACATTTATTGAGAAATGATGGGTTTTTATCAATAAATATTTTCAAACCCAAATAATTTTTTTTAAATTAATAAAATTATAAAATTAAATATACATATTAAATATAATTTAATAATAATATTTTATTATAATATCATTTATTTCATAAATTTATTAATTTATGAAAACGAATGTCGTTATTGAAATTACATATTACCCAAATATTTAATTTGTGTTTTATAGAATCAAAATCAAATTATTTTTTATGTAATAATAATAAGAAGTTAATATGAGAATTATTTTATTGAAAATAAATATAAATATTTATATTATTAAGGTCTTGATTAATATACCTTTATTGCACCAGAAAATTCCATAAGGGTAAGGTGTGTGACTTTGAGATTTTTATGGGGTGGTTTGACAAACATGGTTTGATTTTTGATCTCATTGAGCTTGAAATTCTCCATTAAATAGGTTTGATTATATTTTTTGTTGAATATAATCTTTGGAATAGTCAATGGAAATCCTACTGGTGTTATATCCCTTGTGAGATATGATAAATGGGCTTCATAGGGTGTAATCCTTCTGGACGAGGCCATCACCTCCTTTGTCTGTGATAATTGAATTTATCAAACCCCTATAATTATATTTATCATATGATCACTATTAAAAATATATATTAGAAATTATTATGATGATTAATGGTATATTAAATCTAATAATATATAATAAATTCAAATATATGCATGTGTTTTCTATAACCATAATACATAATGGAGAGTTTAATTCCACCACCAATGGAATTTTATTTATAAATGTTTGGGTCGTTACAATCTCCCCATTCAAAAATTTATCCCATAAAATTTTCATTTCACACACTACAATTATTTATGTTTATTATATTTCATCACTTGACATCGTTCTCATATCAATTCTTCAAAATTTTGGTTTCTACAATGCACTTTGACCAAGTTCATTTTCTTATTTTTAAAAACATTGTCTCAACGATCTAATATCTTCACTAGATGCTACACATATGAAATATCATTCTCCAATAGTACCACCTATAGATTCATCACATATGAGGGGTATAATATGTATTTCATTAATAACGATACATGGAACACATCCTTTACAGTGTATAGATTAGTTTGGAGTGTAAGTTGATAGGGAATTGATCTAATGAGATCAAAATTATCAAAGTGACTGATGTATCGTGGACTAATCCTTACGTCCACATAAATACTCAAGGATTTATTCCATGGATACATATATAATAATAAATTATTTATAAACTCAAACTCTATGTCTCTTCGATGATTGTCATCATAGAAATTATGTCGACTTTGAGCGGCCCTGATGTGTTACTAAGTGGTCTTGACCATGTGCACCATTTCCTTATCCATTTTAGGACCAAGAAGTTTTTGTTCACCAACTTCATCCTATCATATTTGAGTTATTCATCTCTTCTCATAAATGCATTCATAGAAGGAAATATGGATTCTTGAGTATAAACTATTATTTTATCATAACTCTATATGAGGAATATTTTGTTCCCATCATCCTTTGATGTCAATTGTGGAAGCTCTCAATATATCCTTAGGTGTCTGGATAGTCTGATCTGATTGGATATCAATGTTAGTGTGATAAGAACTGGTGAAGGTTAACTACACGTTTAGAGAATTTTTGAGACTCTAGTGTAACATGGAGGTAAATCTTGGATCTTGTTCAGATACAACCTATAGTGGTGTTCCATGTAGTCTCACTACTTCTCTAATTGATATCCTTTCATGTTGATTGAGTTGTAAGTCCTTTTTTTAACAATGTGATAAGTATTTGTATGTTGATCCACCATAACACATATAAAATTATCTAATATTTATGTATTATAAAGAATAGTGAGAAATTCCATGGTTATGTTTTCACATTTCCCTATTGGTGTGGGTAATAGTTGCATCATTCCATTAAATTGTTTCCTTTCACCCTTCACTTGCAGACATATGAGATACCTTGATTAATATTTTACAATTTCATTCTTCATACGTTCCAAACAATGGTATTATTATAGATCTCGATACATATTTGTTCATCCTAGATGGATTGACAAGGTTGACGTATAAGCATTATCAAATAGATCATTCTTTAACTCAATATTTGAAAATTCACATAGTTACTACACAAATATCACAAATCCTTATTCATTAATTTTGAAATCAATGTATTTTAATTTTCTTGGGGATTTCACATTCATCTGAATTTCCACATCTTCTCTTTGAGCATCCCATATCCTCTCTAAAAGTGATGGTTGAGAAATAATTTGTTAAAGGGTTAATGATGTTTCTTCCTTTATGATTCTCATGTCCATCCTTTTAAATTATAATTATTTCAGATCCTTCTCAATCATCATCAATGATAACATTATCAGATCCTTTCTACGTAGATAATATTATAATTTATTTTCATTTATACGAAGTTAGTGGATTGGGGATTCATAGTCCA
The DNA here is from genome assembly GCA_963277665.1 of Viscum album. Classification (NCBI taxonomy): domain Eukaryota; kingdom Viridiplantae; phylum Streptophyta; class Magnoliopsida; order Santalales; family Viscaceae; genus Viscum; species Viscum album. The sequence goes on along the minus strand of OY728131.1, from coordinate 395,117,450 downwards.
TAATTATCACTAACCATATTCATTAGTGCATAATAATCTATTTGTATGTTAATATATACTTATGTCTCTTATGATACATGTATATTTCAAACATCCCCCTAAAGAGATAATCCAACCATATTTTCAATGTGAATATCACATTAGCCAACTCATGATCATGTGTTGGGTAATTCTATTTTCAATCTTTGAATTTCCTTGAACCATTGACTATCACATTCTCATTCTACTGTAACACATAACCTAAGAAATTTTTGGACGCAATATTTTATACCACGAAAAGTTATCATTTTGTGGGTAGCATATATATATATATATATGTATATAGGTGTGGTGATAATCCTCTTTTTCAAATCATTAGTGCACTCTTCACATTAATTATTCCAAACTATGTAAACTACCTTCCAACTTATCTTGGATAGAGGTATTAATAATCATGGGAAATTTATTACAAATAGACGATAATACATGACTAAACCATATAAAATATGGATTTATAGCACATATGTGGCCTCAACCATCATATAATTCCTTCTGTCATTCAAGGGTCCACATATATCTAATTAATTGTGATAATATTTCCCTAAAATTATACATGCTACAACCAGAACTCAAATTTTCAATACTTTTCATAAAGCTTCACCTTTCGTAATGTTTTAACACAACATTCTGATACTCCTCATAATCATAATTTATTTTTTATTGTATCAAAATTTCAACTATAAATACTACCATGAATTTGTTGAGGTATTCTATGAAGACTCTATTCGTAATTTCCAGGATGATTGTTGGACCATTAGTGAACCAAAATGAAATTATAATGAACTCATAGATCTTTTTCATTATATAGAAAATAACATTGGGTATATCCTATTTTTTCACCCTTACATGACAATACCCCAACCAAAGATCCATCTAGGAGAACTAATAGGTCCCATGTAGCTAATCGAACAAATTATCATTCCATGGTATAAGATACTTGTTATTCATCATGATCTTTTTCAACTCACTATAATCAATGAAAAGGTTCAATGACCCATCCTTCTTCTCGATGATATCGAATTTTGCTACCTACAATGAAGAATGTGGCTGTATGAACCCTTTATATTAATTTTTTATAGTTGTCTATTCATATCCTAATGTTTTACAACACTCAATCTATATGTATTATTGGATAGATTAAATTCCCCAAGTATAAGATAGATTAAAAATTCAACCTCCCAGGTGGAGGAAGACCAGACAATTCTTTAGGAAACACACCATCATATTCTATCAGAATGGGAATGTCTTTAAGGATGATATTTTCCATAGACTAGATCATTTTTCCAATATACAATTTCTTATAGGGAAATAATATCCATGCTTAAGATTTTGGTTCTAATGAAGCTTCATCCTCTTCCTAGTGCTAATAATGAATTGGGGGAAGATTTGTGATATAGAGAGTGACTTTCTTCTAGAAGAAATTTATTTTGGATCTATATATGGAAACATAATCAATACAAATAATTGAATGAAATATCAATGAAGGTTGTATCAAAATATTTTCATATAATTTCATCCCACAAATTATTATAGGTGAGGAGTTTTATACTTTAGATGTAATAATTTCTCTATTATTTTTCACATACAACTGTATTTCCATAATTTATGGTTGTTTTTTAATAGTTATACAAAACATCAATGATATTAAGGAATGAGTAAAACCAGAATCTAAAAGAACATTCTCTAATATGGAATGAATAAGTAGAAAAAAAATCCCATTTTAGAAGTTAGGATCCACCTAAGTGGTTGTAATTTCCTAAGCTAAACCTTTCTACCTTAGAGGATGTTGGTTTTGATTTTCTCCAACCACCCCTGGATTGGTGGATTGGTTTGCAATGAGCCCTTATTCCTTGCAGTTGAAACATTGGAAAAAGGACGAGTGTTGATGAAATAATTCCCTAATTTCATTAATTTGGTGAGTTTCTCCCAATGATAATCACTATCTTGGTTCTCTTAGTTCCTATACATAAAGCAGTTCATCATTCCCCTATGGAAATTTCAGGGTGCTTCTTTCTACACATTTGTCCAATGTAATATTGAAATTTCATACCAACCATATATTTCTCCATCAAACATCTAGAATTAAACTCTATTTTTTTACTTCTTATCCTCATGAGACCCATTAGATTCGTTGATCTATATATACACATTGAGGGAACATAAAAACATTTATACATAGTTATCAAGGTATTGGACCATGCTGTCTTCTCAAAGGCTCCGTTTTATGCCACTAAATAAGTATTTATCTCTATATTCATGGGTAATGACAAATATAGAGGTGTAACATTTAAGTATTGTAATTTTTTCTTAGTATTACCTGATGGAATCATCATCTTTTTATTAAGGGAAAGAAAAAACCATTGCATTTTATATTGGAAAGGGTGACGAATATATTAAAAAAACATTCTCTAAAACTCCTTACACCCGATCACTTATATTTCTTTTTCAAGCTTCATATTATTGATAGATATACACCACTTATCAACTCTTACCACTATATAATAAAAACTCATTTTAAATTTATCTCACTCAAAACATTTAAGGGTGGATAAGGCCATCTCAATCGGGTTAATCCATTGTTCAGCAATTAAGGGATCAAAAGATCCACTGAAAGTAGAAGACATTTTTCACATAAAGGTACCAATATCATCTCCTCTATTCATATGGGGATTTGTCCATTCCATATAATTTAGGTTTTTATTTAATACTTGAGTTAACTGGGCGATTATCATAAAAAGTTTCACTATTCCTGGTACCATTTGGTTTGGCATCTCATTTGGGTAGTCATTGAATTTTCCTTCTCATTGGTTTTTAACTCAATAACTCATATTTCCGGTCATTGGATATAATATAGGTAAAATTAGGGATGATTATTTTTAAACTATTAATAACATAAATGAAATCACATTAATGTCAATGGGATAATTTATAAATGAAATTTATTTCCTTGACTTATGAATACAATGGATTCAATTTATGATATGCATGATCTATTTTCTAACATAGAAACATATGGGAATGTTTGTTTCCTTAATATTGGTTCATATGATATTGGTGATTTACAAAATCTTATCCACTGAGATTTTAAAACATTGTGTGTAGCAAATATCATTTCTTTTTACTAGTTCAAAGCTGAGTATTGTTCAATATGATGTTTTTGGGAGTTACACTTATTTATATATGTGATTGTGCCACATCTACATGTAGTTTCCAGACAAAGATATGTTTTATTGGAGCCACATAATTAGTACATCAGGAAAATTATGTGGTGTATTAATATGTTTAGTATTGTCCATAAAAGATTTATCTATATTCTTCTAATCATAATCCCAAAATAACTAGAATTTTCATTGATACCAATAATGACAAACATTGTCATGATTATAAATAAGTGCATGATATATTAAAAAATAATTCTCAAAATAAAACCTGAAAGATCCATATGTCATGATTATTTGTGAAATTAGTCACATATTAAAAAAACATAAAATAGGGGTACATAACCATTATTGAAATCTTCATTAACGTACTCATAATATTCCATCGTACTAAAAACTGCATGGGATTACCTAGGGAAATACATAAGAAAATAGTGGACTATAAATCCTAATAAGGGAATAAACATGGAATAACATGAATAATTTATCACATTTTATAAAATATTAAATTACATGGGAAATAAAAGTTGTGATAATGATAAACATGAACAAAGAGACATGATAAAATATTCTAAAAAAAAGTAATCATGAGAATGTTGAAAAAACTTTAAACATGAAATCACAAACATAGGTCAAGGATAACCTCAAAGAGATCATATCATGGTGAAAAAAAATCCTCCTGATGGATTACATTCACTCTATAATCTCTTTTATGATGTCTAATGAGATAAAAACAATACCTAATTAATTGTATAACTATATAATCCAGGTGTAACCATTGATTTCATATCATGTACAAGCATATGTGTTCCACATAGAACATTCAACAAATGTTCATATTAAAAAATATTTAATTACATGTTCAACGAGTATAGAATATTTAAATATAATTCCGCAATTAAAATTTTAATAATTAGGGATAGGTGAATACCAATGTGTGGAAATAATTATTGAATTCATTACAAAATTTTTTTTGCATGGAAATATCACCGTGAAATTTTAGCAGCATAACAACAGTACATAAAGATTCATAAAATTGTATAATAAGAGAGAAAGGCATATCAAGTAATGCTTAAATTAAATTCATAGTAATAGGGACACATAGAAACATATCCAAAAACTATTAATTGGAAATATAAAACATAAAATTAAGATGATTCTTGAAAAAAGTGAGGAGTGAGTGGCCTTTTACCTAAAGAGGATGGTTCCAAAAACACAGTAAGAGATTAATGAGATGTTGGGGGAACCATGGGAGGATAATAAAGATGGTATTTTTTGTAAGGACATGATCCATGGGTTTTGAGTGAATATAATTGGGATCATGAGTATGTTTATATAGGAATTCATAAGTAAGTTGTCTATTATTTCTCAAACATTGGTTTTAGACTCTATATAATCAAGACATAAAAACCACATACCACAACATTTTTTTAATAATGGTTTATAAAATATATAATTAATTTCCATTATTTCATAATTCTATGTTCCAAAATAATTAAAATATTACCCCTTGAAATGTGGAAGTGAGACATGTTCTTAAAGATATTATTTTAATCATTTAAAATATAATATAGGTGTTGGAAGATACATAAAGGCTTTATAAAATCAATAAAAGAAACTAAAAATCACATTATTTTAATTTTTATAAATATATTTTATCATTTATACCCTTTATTGTATTTATTATTTCATTTTTGATTCAATATTATGTCATAATACCCAACATATATGTATACCATATTTAATTTTTCCCTAAAAACATGATGATCTCAACAAATTGTTAAAAAATCACCAATTGATAAATTTTAAGTTCTAATTAAAATTATTTATTTTATCCAAATAAGTTTCTATATATATTAATTTTCATTTTTTTAAATAAAAAAATATAAATATTGATATATAGTTGTTTTTTACAATAAAAATTCTCAAAATAGTATAAAAATTATTTTTGTCTTCATAAAATTATGTTATAAACTGTAATTAAGAAATACTATTTAATAATAACATGTTATAAAACTAATATATAAATAGTTTTGTTTGTAAATTTATCGAATGGAATGTCACAATTGAGATTACGTATTACACAAATATATAAATTGTGTATTATGGAATCAAAATCAAAATAATTTATAAATTAAAAACACTAAGAAGTAAACATATAGATTATTAAATAGAAAATAAAATATACATATTCATATTGTTATGGTATTGATTCATATTCCTTTATAACCTAGAATAGCTCCTTAATGGTAAGGTGTGTGATGGTGATATTTTCTTGTGGTGGTCGAGCTTACATGGTTTGGGTCGTGATCTCGATGAGGATGAACATATCCCGTAATGTGTTTCACTTATGATTTATTTTTTGGAAATTAGCTTGATGTTGGTCATGTTAAAATACCAGTGACATTATATCCATTGGAATATCTGATAAATGGGATTCATAGGGTACAATCCTACCATTGGACCCAATCACTTCCAATGTCTGTAACAATTGGATTTATCAAACCATTATATTTATACTAATTATCATATCACTGTTAAATAGTTATATTATCAACGGTTATGATTTTTAAAATTATTTTAAATATGATATTATATAATAAAACCATCCATTTGAATGTTTCTTCTATAACCATAATACATAGAAGGAAATTTAATTAAACCACTAGGGGAATTTTAGTTATAAAAGGTAGGGTAATTAAAAATAATGATTATATTAAATTTAATTCATATAAAATGATTTATAATATATTAAATTCATTTAAATATATATTTACTATTATATATTTTAATTAATTAAAATGGATAAGCTTTATGACTTAAAATTTGTTTGTAAAAAACCGTGTTTTCAAAAATAAAAAAAAATACCAAAATCGTTAAAATTGAGGATTAAAATGAAATTTATTTTATTATTCTAAAAAAATAGATCATATTTCACTTTAAATAAAAATAAAATATATAATGTAAGGTTTCAATTACTTTACGTAATGAAATGTAATGATAGAATTTGAAAAAACATTAATTTTCACTATTCACTAAAAAATCAGATATTTTATTAAAATCACAAAATTTCACAAAAATTTAATTTTAAAATACATATTTAAAAAATTATTTCCATTTTATAAATTTTATTTTCTCTAACATAAACGAAATAATTAAATATTTTTTTTAAATAAAAGTAATTTCTGAGGAAAAAATATTTTTTATAAAGAAAAGAATTTTTAAAAAAATTGAGTACTCATTATTAAAAATTAATCTTAAAATTAAATTATATAAAACCATTATAGATATTTTCTATAATTTGATTATTATTTTTCATACATACAATTTTAATGGATTGGTTATAACTGTCATGTTTGAATAATAATATTTTCATAATATATCATGGTTCATTTTATCTCAGTATTGTGTGTTATACATGTTATGAAACATAGTTTTATTTTAAAATATCAGAGTGTAACATTATAAAAACCTTATGTAAATTTCGTCCTTTTAAATTTTAATTATATAAATTTAAAATTTGTGATAAATATTATGTGGAAAACCCACATTATAAAAAAGGTATGTAAAAATCCTTCTAAAAACAGGGAAAATGATATATAAATGTGATCACCAAAATAAGTTTCCATATTGGAGAAAAGTTGTTGGAAGTTAAAATTTAGACATAGAATAAAATTAAAAATAATTATAAAAATGGATAGAGATAACTGATCATAAGAAACTGAGTGAACATGATAAGGTTAACAAATAAATAACCATAAATCTGTGATGAGTTAATAGAATATTGATTGATCAGATATAAAGGTAATATGATACCCATTTTGTTTCAAAATTATTTTTATATAGTAGATTGATTATTTTAATATTATTATATAGAGTAATATAAAATATACGTACTTGGTAACGTTTTATTTCATAAATATAATTTCATCTTTTTGTTGTTATTCAATCACACTCCAATTTACGTCTTACTCTAAGGAATGTATATTGAATATTATTTTTTATGACTTAAGAACTAAACAAAAATATTAATGGATCATAGGATCCATATAATATTAACAAGATATTCATCATATATTTGTTATAACCAAAATGGGTAGAACAAATAAGATAATACCCACAATGAATATGAACATATTCATCTGCAAAATTCCACAGCAAAACCAATGTTTGGACATAGATCATTCCTTAAAAAAATAATACTATATCCAAAATAACATCAATAACAAAAACATTAAAGAATATTTTTAACTCAAAGTTTACCTCATTCCCTTCAACATACATCTCCAAAAAACATAAAATCATTATTCACAAAAAATCATTTACATTAATCCCAATGGTTATATATATCTCAACCTAATGAATTGTTTAAAAAAACATTATTAATCAACACAAAATAAAGGGACCAATAATACCTCATCCTTTAATATGATTATTATATTAAAAATAATATTTATGCACAAAATATTTTTAATTAAAAATAATGTCATGTGAACTACAATATCACATAGGCTAGTGGTAAGCACTCCAACCATGTCAACCATCAATTGTGCGTTAAATCCATATGGCCTAGTAAGATATGAGGAGTTGGCACGTAACATGTGAGTTTTATTTATTTTTTAAACATTATTAATATAGTTCTAATATCATTCCCACAAATATGATGAGGACCCAAAAATGGAATTAATCTTCAAATCAGTTTGTATCTACTATGGTTTTCTATATATCATTATCTTTCCCACAAAATCTAATACTATTTGTTGAATATTATTACATTAATTTCCAATATAGGATATATACTAATGTATATAAATACCATTAAACTCAATTCCATAAAATATTAAGGCATTATTCATAAAATAACATTTTTTACTAAAACCCAAACTAAACCCAGGGGTTATATTACAATAAATTTCACTGAAAATACCCTTAATCATCATATACATATATGACATAAAACCTAAACAGTAAAATTTATGCCTTCAAACTTTTTTATACCATAAAATTATCAATAAAATATAATTTATGTTAAACTGAGGTCATCCATTATTATTATATATTCATTTTCACCATGATGGTTCATAAACAATATATGAATTTCCAAAACATATCCCCTAGGAGATTCAAACCTGGTATGCGACAAGGACTATTGTCATGAAAAAGTTGATGATCGGGTCAAAAGATAATTATTTATTTTTGGAGTTATTACTCCTAAGTGAAACTATAAAAAATATACATCCACTTATAATATCTATAATATTTATTTAACATCTTGTAAACAACGTTCTATATCCTACACAAAAATTACATGATATTTTCAAATACATAGAATTATCTCTGGGGTTATCACTCAAGTATGCTAGTCCTAATCTAAAAAATAACTAATACTTTATCTTATACCATGTATAGTGAACCATTAATTTTACACATATCATTAATTTTTATTAAGATAAGCATATATTAATTATTACCTAAATATAACCAGTTCTAGTGCCATTAAATTATTTAGTTCATCATTAATAAGAGTTTGACTAAACTGAAACATCTATATTTTATTCTCCAAAATCTGATCCTAAATCTATTTAATCTCCTAAAATTTCATGAGATAACTTGGATAATATATAAAAAAATGGGTGAGATAAAAAGATATGTAAGGGAATGAGCATGATAATGAGACATAACATTCGAGCCAAGGGTATATCAAGACATAATAAAAGAAAATTATAATTAATAAACACAAGGGATAACAATATAAATATTATGGAATCAAAATATCATGTAAACAATGGATTTTTGGAAATAAAAAAATCACATAAAGCTACGATGAGGATAACCATCAAGATAACATCGTATGGTGGACTGGGTCTCATATTAGATTGGGTTCACTCTTTAATCCCATACATGAAAAATCATGAGACTAAAACATTGCCTAATTAATTTTAGGTATATATAATTATGGTCATGATAATCACATTAATATCATGTATAATCACATGTGTTCCAAATAAATAAAACTAATACTAAGGTATAAACATAATAATTTCCCATGGAAAGTAAATGTGTTGTATAATCATGCCTCATGTCATAATAAAAAGTGATTTCTTAATGAAGGAATTTTAGATATAACCATATCGAATGTATTACCCCATAACTAGAATGTCTTTAAAAGATTAAATGGAATACTTCTGGAAAAAAATACCCTCATCAAATTGAATTTGATTTTCAAAATCAAAAAATACCCAAATATTATAAAAAATATTATTTAAAAATAACAATGAAAACATATAAAGTAATAATCTAATTAGTGAGTATCCTTGAAAATATGTAATTATAAACATATAATATAATTTAAATAATAATCATTTCACATAGTTATAAAAAGGTTAAAATTTACCGCATTCTGAAAATGAAAAGATGATTAATTTAAAAAAAAATTTAAATATTTAAACACTGGTAAATATTTCTATAATAAACTATTTATAGTTTGTTAAACACTTTCATGAAAATATTTTTAGAAAACATGTTTATGGATGAAAACATATTTTCAATGAAGGTGATAAATAAATTCAGAATTTCTTGTTAACATTTTCTCAGTAATTTTAAGTAAGAAAGAAATGAAAATATTAAAATTCTATGAAATGTTCATTAATAAATATATGATAATAATATAAATTGGTTTTATGTTATAATTATCTAATAATTCTTCCACATTAGGCTTAATTATAAATAATCATGAATAACGATGTGACTATGAAATAAACCATTTCCACTATGGTGACTTTTGAATCATAAACCATAATAAAGAAGTAAATTTAAATGAAATAGTGAACACAATGAATATAAACAGATTCATGATATAAAATTAAAAAGGTTATTATATACGCCACACAAAATAAATAAGTAGTGAATATGGCATATGTATCACAGAAGTAAAAGTGACATGATAAATCCCTTAATGTTAATAAAATGAAATTTTAAAAACCTATTAAAATATATGTGGTTGATGTTGATGTTAAAATGAAATTATTATGATTAAACTTTTATATTTAATATTAAATTGATATTTTATACACCAATATAAAAAATAAGGTTCATGAATGAACATGTGTCTAAATAAAGAATGTTCTGAGATTAAAAGCTATACTTTGAGTCCATACCTATCATGTATGTCCTTTATATACAATATAATAATAATATATAAATTATCTATTTTATTAATAATATTTTACCAATTTAATCTATTATATTAATAATTTACATCAAATAAATTATTGAAATATTTAATTACTTATTCTTTTACGTCCAATTTATGTGTTTTGAGGGTGCTCTGTTCAAAATTTCAAAATAGAAATGTTGTGTTGGCCCGAATAAAAGTGTTCATGGTTACATAATATATTGAAAAATAATAATGAAATAATTTTCATTTTTTTACAATTATTATAATTAATAAATTAACCATGAATTATGGTTCTAAACAATGAACTATGTTTCAATGATGGAGATAGAAATCATACATATGTATGTTTACAATTTCCATTTTTCAATGATCTTGATAGAAATAATGTAAATTTAATTATGTTGATCCAAATTTATCATTATATCATATATATAATTTTATTTTTTAAATACACATAAAAATATAATTCATGTGATATGGTAATAAAAAAAATCACAACGCTTTGTGGGCTGGGAGTTCGTTGTACACACGAAGGATGCTATCATATTTTAATGGATGGTAAGGTAAAATGATATATAATATTTTAATTTTAAATAATTATTATTTTATTAATGTCATATATTATAATTGAATCTATAATCTTGAATAGTCAGTGGAGATGATGACGGAGATCAAATTAGATCAGTTTGTGAGGTGGTTGTTTATCGTACATAAAAATAATGGTTTTGTTATCTGTTTGGTGGAAGAGGATATGGATAAAAAATATTAGATTAGAACAATAACATCTATCTATATAGTAGATAATATTAATAATATACACTAATTTTTAATACATAATTTAAGGTGTAAAATAAAATATAATAAAGGTCCTCGGTGGGGAGAATTATCGTCAATTAGAAGAACCTCCTTTTTATCTCATATTAAGGACCCTATGGTTGGTCTTTTGTGAAGACCATAAGATCTATTGAGTGGATATAGATATTGTTTTTACATTTTTCAGGGTTAAAACAACAAATATTTCTTGATATGTGTGATGAAATTAGGGGAGGTGGTGGCCCAGTATAATTGATCAGGAATGGAATTTTTATAAATATCAAAATCCATTTAGTATTGGAAAGTCACTATAATTACGAGTGCCTAAAAAATTAAAATATAATGAATTTCTAGAGTGATATTTCAAATAAAAACATCCACCATTCAAAAAATAAACATTTTAATGTATTTTATTCTATTTACATTTAAGGTTACTCGCTTTTACCATTTTAATTTCTCACCACGGTAACTAGTTTTTTTATAGATTTTATGATTTATTATGAAAAAAATAATTTGAACATATTATTTAATATTAATTATGAGGGTTCAAAATATATAATAAATTTTAAAAAAACAAATCAAATAATTTGTGAAATTCAATTTAAAATTAAACCCACCAAACATGTTGAAAAGCAATCATTCATGAAATGGACTTATTCCAACAATAGATGATCTTATGTTTACATTATGTTATGAAATAATTATTTTATTAATTTAAATTTATAAAAATAAATTTATAAAATTTGAGATTAATTTATATATTTTCTTAATGGGGATAATTTTAATTAATTAAAATGGATTTAAATTATTCATTAAAAATAGTTAGCAAAAAACTGAGGTTTAAGACTAAAAAAAAAGTTATAAAAAATTCATGAAAATTAAATATTTAAATAAAAATAAATAAATTAAAATAAATATAATTATCTATATTTTACATTAATTAAAAATACAAAAATATAATTGAAATTTTAAATTTCATGAATTAATAAAAGGAAATGAAATTATTTGAAAAATTGTTACTTTTCAGTATTAACGAAAAACCAATCATGTGAAATAAATCCCAAAATTTCACCATGAATTAATTTAAATATGATTATTTCCAAAATAATGTTCACTTTTAAAAATAATATTTACAAAATTTCTGAAAATTAATTATAATATTTTATAACAAAGAAATTAATTTTTCTGAAGATGTATTTTTTAAGGGTAATGTTTTTTTATTGAAATTTAAGTAATTATTATTATAAATTAATAAATAATTTATATTATATAAAATCAATAATGATATTAATCATTATTTTATTATTCATATTAATATAGCCAATTTTAATGTATAGGTTATAAAAGTTGACTTTAAATAATAGTATTGTAATAATATACCACCATTAATATTATCACATTGTTGTGTATTGTATACATTATTGAAAATATAGTTCTTTTAAAATCATAGAGTGAAATAATTATCCATAGATAAGATGATTTCTAGGAATTAGAACTATTTAATAGTCTAACAATTTAATTTTTTGAATAAAACTTTGGTTTTCATAAATAATTCATTTTATATAAAAAACATATACTTTTAGCCAAAATAGAATAGACTCCAAAATATGATTTTATTTCTAGGTTATTAGTATTAATTTTATAATTAATTTTATATTGTATCTTATTTACAATACTACTAACCAACCCTTTTCCCTTAAATTTTTTATCATCATATGAACACCATTAGTTTAGAACTCCCTAACTAATCAAAACATCATGATGGAAAAATCGGATATCACCATAGAATTGGTAGTCACCATAAACCATTTTTAATAATAATCACTTTAATTTTAATATCGAAAAATTCTCATTGAATAATACCATTTATTTTCTAATTACTAACTCAGCCTAGATATTTAACACTCTAGATATCAATGTAATGAAAATCATTATATAACTAACATCGAGAGAGATAAAGAATTCTATGTCAATATATCATTCATACCAACACCCCAACTATTGATTATTATCCTTCATCATACAAATATTATGACATTAAAATTAATAATAACCTATATGGTATCCCATGTTACTCTTAAACCTCTATTTCATAATGACTAGATCATTCCATAGTCATCCAAATAAATTTCACTGCAAAGAAATAAAAACTAAATTCACTAGAAATTATATAATCATGCCTAATTAACATAAGTTACCATGTTATGACCTTATAAAATTATATCCTAAATTCCCATTACTAATAGGGAAAATAAATAGTCTTAAAACAGATTATATTCTTTAAAATTTTAATAGAATAACAAATTGGGAAAACAATAATTTAATATGACACTAATTAATTCCTATTAAGTGAAAGAAAACTAAAATAAATGTTACTATATATATTTTCATGTCAATCAATTAATTAATAACTTTTAACTACATTTAAAGTCTCCCTCTTCAAAAACATAACTACATAACATAATAAAAATAATTTAAAAATTAATAATTCTACGAAAACACTAAAAAATTGGGATTTACATCGTCTGTTTCGTTGAATTTTTATTTTATAAATAAATTAAATAATATATATTTTTTACTAAATTATTTAATTGAAGTAGATTTTATAATGTTAAATTTCTTTAGTATGTATTTGAATTATTTATTTACATATTAATTTAATATATCAAAATTTCAAAACTTTATGTATTTTTTTAGATTGTTATGTTTTATAATCTTAATTTTATGATGGTTACAATGTTAAATGAGGTTGTGATTGTGGAATCCTAATAAAGTTTGTAATTTTTATAATTAAAATGACATTTCAAACAATTTATTTACAATATGTATAATTAGATACATTGAATTTTGTTATCTAAATCAATAAGTTTGATCATTAATCAAGTTAATTGTCAACAGTCTATCATTAATAAATTGACATTTAATATAAAGAAGATCTTTGTAGATCATCGATCATAGTGAGTCTAATATAGTATAGAATACTTCCCAGATTAAATTATTTCACCAATACAAGGATAAACTTTATATGGATAATTTATATGGAACTGATGTAATCAATATTATAAAATGATTGATTATTAGATCTAGAATAAATGCTTTTGATTTGGACCTGTAGATTTAGGATTAAAAAACACTTTTTTGTAGAATATAAATAAAGTGAATTAAATAGTGGTTATGATTAAAATCATTAATATATTTATAATATTGTGAAATTTTAAGATTAATAATCCTTATGAATAACAAATAAAATATTTGAAGGGATATATTATCTTATCCAAATGACAATTTCCCTAAAAAGGTTACATTATGATGGAAATTTAGAAAATTATTATAAGATATATCGTTAATTTCAATGCATTTATATATCGGTTTTTTTGGGTTAATTATATGGCTATGTAAATGTTCAATTTTTTCATAGTATTTATATTCAAACATGGAATCATTATTAATATATATAAATTGTGGAAAATTTATTCCTTTTGAGGCCTATAAGAAAATAGAATATGGGAATCCCTTATTCTATCATGGTTTCAATGTTAGTTCCCAAACCCTAGCCCATTATCTTAGATCATTCACTCCTCCAAGAACTCAAGAAGATTCCCCCTAACACGGGGTAGATGTGGTCATTATAAAGGTAAATATTCCATCAAGACACCCATCAATCCTCTCTTTCTTTACAATCACCTTCTATTACTTTATCTTCCCTTCTTCAAATTTGGTGTTTCTACTATCTATTAACATCCTATAGTTCTTGTGAAACATAACCCTCTTTAATGTACAAATTTTAAATATTTTTTGTATTCCTTCATAATTATTCTTCAACATGGATACTCACAACCAGTTTTATATAATTTTTTATATCCTATATGTGAAGTCTTAATTTTGGGACCTAGTTCACCCCAATGCTTATATGAATATGATTATCTTAAAAAATATGGTTCTCCACCTTCCCAATTTGTATAGGATGAATTTAGAAATATAAATCCACCAATTTTGTTCCTCTCTAATAGTAGTCCATCATATAATGGTTAACACATGTTAGTGAAAAAAAAAATTAGCTATCCATTCTCCAATGGTAGATAGATCTTATTATTTAGGAATATTCAACAATGATGTTTTCAAGCTAACCATTATTATCTTTCTCCCATAAATTGGTGCCCTCTATTTATTAAATGGTAATGTGATTCAATATTAATATTTTTTTCTTTTTAAATTCCACGTTCAATGAAACCGAATTTTATCTCTACTAAAACGAGAAAATAATAGGTTGATTCTTCACCATGATATGGTATATCCATGCTTCACCCACTAATTTTGTGTTCACTATCATGATGAGAAAATGTACCAAAATAATCCACCAATGATATAATATTCCAATGAATTCCCTATAAAATAAATTAGAAGACATTTCTTAAAAATTTCCCATCAATATCATCTCAAGATACTTGGTTATCACCAACACCAAATCCTCTATTTGACCTCTTTATTAAAGCTCAATCATCGTTCTTGACTCTTTACTTATTCCAAGAACATTGTAGGGGCATTTTCAAATTATAATTAGCCTCCTACTTTAACTAGAAGGTTGAGTTATACTATTATACATTATGATAATTTTATTTATATATCTATATATGGATTGGAGTGGGTTAAGGGTTCAAATATATGAATAAAAAATTGTTCAACTATTATTTATGTTTCAGTTTCTAACATCATACCCTAACATGGACATATCATCAAGATGAAATGAAACATGTATTCAGGTGTCCACCCTAATAAATAACAGTTTCATATAGGCATCTATTTCTTAAATTTAATTATTAGGGGAAAATATTCTCTCAAATCATTCATCATTAGATATTTTGAAAATAAAAAATCTAAATAATCATACACCCTTGAATGAAATAAATAAATTCATCAATTAAATCTAAGGTGAACCCAATAATAATCAATAATGGGATATTGAAAAAATCTATAATTTAGAAATCATATAATTGAACAAACATGAAATGATTTATAATATCTAAAAATAATTTACTAAACAAACACAATAGTATAAATTTAAGATCAGTGGTCATGCATCACCACAACATAACTATTCTAAATTATCTTCTTACAAATAAATATATAAGATGACCTGATCTTAACATAAATACATATAAAATTATTTTTTCATGAATATTCATTACCTATAAAAAAAACCCCATAACCAATAATATTAGTCTATTTGGAGTTTATTTATATAAATAACGTATTTTACAAACATTCACCAACATCACCAAAATATATTGTTTTCACATAGTACCCTTATAGAAATATGATGCATAATACTCTTCTTCATTTACAGTGTAATGAAAATATAATAAGGGTAAAACACAAGAGATATCAACTCAATATTATATGTGAGAATTAGATGAAACTATATTCATGATAGTATAATATAGTTTTATAAACATAACATAATAAAATCATACCAAATAAAAACATAGAACATATATCATTTTTCATTAAAATAATATATATTTTAGAATAACATAATTCAAGACTCATAAGACTATAGAAACATGATCCAACAATCATGATCCTGGAAAATATTACATAGAAATGTTTCATAACCATGATTTTTGAAATAAGAATATGAAATATACATAGTCAAAGTAAATAATTTCTTATATCAAGGATCACTATGAAAACCATCATTACGTAGTGGATAGAGTCTCATACTGTATTTTCATGACTATCTATTCCATAAACACGTTTGGAGCATCCCTTAGGGGTTTGAATTCACTACCAATTACAATATAAATAGTGGAAAGAGTCTCTTAGGGGTTTTTTTTTCACTCCCCATTCCCATATACATGAATTTAAAATTCCCTTATGAGTTTGTGTTTATTACCCATTCCAATATACATTAGTCACCTAGGGGTTTGGGTTTACTCCCTACTCCTATATAATTTTATAATAGTGTCTCTTAGAAGTTTGGGTTCAATCCAAATTTCCATCTACATAGTGGATATATTCTCCTAGTGGGACCGATTCAATCCCCATACCATTTAATATATTTAGATGAAAACATTGACCCAATTCATTTGAGGGAAATATAATTCCATAATACCCTTTGGATTGTGGAAAACCAAACGTATCTGTTTCGCATTAACAATAAAAAATTTATAATTCCATCATAGTTTAATTATAAGTTGAGAATAAAATGGTTTTTATAATAATCATCAAAAGGAATAAAAACTAATTATATATAGAAAGAAATTGTACAAATATTCTGAATCATATCCCTAGAGATATATACAAAGAATTAATGGATACTGAAATCAATGAAAAACATTTTACAATTGTATTTGAAACATTGTTTTGAAAATAAAAATAAATGACCTTTACTTTTTTTATCACATTTATTATAGAATAAAATAATTATAAAATAATAATTTATCATAAATAAAGAATAATAAAATATAAATTAATATAGAGAACAATGTAATATTAAAAATTATCCTTAATAATGAATAATAATGGAAACTGGTGGAGAAAGAAACAATGTGAAAAACAATAAAAAATATAATGTCATGTTTTTTTAATGATACTAAATTACAATAGAAAATATCATTAATAAATCATAGATATAAAGATATAAAAATACATAAAATATTATAAAAATCATGTACATGGAGGATTAATATTCCCAACCAAAAAGAAGAGATTATGTAACACCCTGAGATTTTGAGAATTATTTTTTTCAAATTAATTTCTATTTTCAATATATTTTTTTTATTTCACATGGCACTAGAAATAGTTATATATATATATATATATTAAAAAAATAATTCATACATTAATTTTACAACAAATAAAAATTTATCTTGAGCTACATGAAATACCATCATTTCTTGCACTACAGAAAATACCAACATGTCATATGATTCATGCAACACTGAGTTTCTATGAATCATATTTATATATATATAATTATTTAAATTATTTTTGGTAAAATTCATTTTTTGATAAAAATATCATTCTTTCAAATAAACCTCTTATAATAATGAATGTAGTTTTAGAAAAATTAAAAAAATGAATTTTATAAAATAAAAATCATTTTTTTCATAATATTTAAATTAACCTAGGGTGAATTTTCAGGATTTTTCTGAGAAACATCATTTTTTTGATGAATAGTGAAAATTACAGGTTTTTAGTTAAAAAATGCCTTTCTGTATAATTAAAAATTATTGAAAAATGATATTATAAATATTATTTATGTTGATAATAGATAACTACTACATCTTTTAATATTATTTAATTCATTATAATCAATTTCACTTAGAAACAGAATATAAATTCTTAACGAACTTTTAAACTTTTTCTTACTCTAAAACCTTATTATTTCGTCTCGTATGGAGGATTAGAACTATTATTATTTTTTCCACTTCTATTATTTTAATTTCAAAAATATTATATAAACTATTTTATTTAGTGTAATATTTATATTTTAATAATAACATGTTAATTTTTATCCAAAATGATTTGTAAAATTGATTAAAATTAATCACAACAGTTAAGGATGAATTATGATTAATTGGGGACTAATCCATAAAATTAAGGGCTCAAATGTGATATAAAATTTTTTAAAACCTATTTTATATACCTATTTCATAAATTAAACATCCATTAATGAGTTTATTAAAGACTTTTCTTTTGTAATAAAATGTGCACACCTAACTTGATTCTATAAATTCCAAATGAGTAATTTTAATTCCCTATAAAAGGACACCATCTATAACAATTAATCACACCTATAAAACAATTTAAGATCGTCGAATATCTGCCCAAATATCCTTAAAAAATACTCCCTTCATCCTTTAATCCCCCCTTTGGGAAGAAACCATCTCAAGGAAGCCTTTTGGCACAAACCAAAAGGAGTTACCCAATTAGGAGGTAACATCTTCTCTCAAGATCTTTTCCAGTAATTTTTTTACACCCATACAAAATATTTATTCCCTTATTTTGAAGAAAAATGGTATCCTTTATATTCTAGGATTTTTTTATGAAACTTTTATGACCTAAAATTTTACACACCTCCATATAATGGATGTTGAACATACAATTTCTGTGTATGGTAAATTACTACATCAAGAAATGATGATTGTTCATTTTTTCATTACCACCAATAATAGTGACCATTATGATGGAAAATATATTTTTATATGTAATATATTATATTTATTATATATTTAATATTATATATTACTTTTATAACACACAACTAATTACCTTCAATTTGGTGTTGATATGAAAATCTTGTTTGAGGAATTATGGACTATCGCCCCCTCAAAGTGATGTGATTCATTCACACACCACATAGAATGTATTAAGTATGAGTTTCATGAAAATATATGATATAAATGATATTATAGTTATACTATAATAATGATATAAATATATATATATATATGTCATTTTTTTCATTCAATACGTCAATAAAAATGGAAAACAATGTCCATACGTACGTACGACCTACCGTCTCCCTGAACTATGTAATCCATTGTGTACATGTTTATAATATATATTATTATAATATAAATATAATTGATATAACTTATATTTATATAATTTTATACATTCTTTAATCATTCTATAAGTATAAGGATCAATAGTATAACAAATTATGGCACATTTGAATAACAAAGTTAATATTACCCGTAGTGAAACCATGACATAAGATCATTAAATAGTGGGTAATATTAGGTTATAATATGACCATATATGGTAATAGATAAATTAATATTATTATTTAAAAGTTTAATAATATTTTTATATTTTTCACATAGGAATATTGTATTATTATCGAGAGATTCAATACAAAATTAAAGGGGATTTCATCTTACATATAATTTCCGTGAGATACAAGTTATGTTCTCCACTCTTTCCTTTTTTTGGGGTATGCAATGACTGTGATTTTATTCTATGTATATTATAAGTAAATTTATTGGTATTCACATTCCCATTTTATGATCATTCATTCTTATAGTTTATGTTTCAAATGATACCAAATTAGAAAAATAAAGTTTTGTCTTAATTCACCTTCTTTGAGACTCATGTTTTTTTATTCACCCAAAATATTATTTGAGTTGAATATAATTCCATATTACATTCAATATCATGAATCAAAATATTTTCATGAAATTATATGGTTTATTTAATTTACTATCCTTAAATGGAAGTGAAGGATCCCATTATACCATGTTATAAGAGTTTATTGAGACAATCTCATTATATTTTCAGATTGTTTAGGCTTATTGTCACTTTGATGAAATATTATTATCCATATCTCAAGAAAATTCCTAAATTTCCTTATCTTTTTTTATTATTATATTATCATTTATTTGTACCATTTTGTACACTTTGGTACATATTTTAAATATGAAGGTTTTTTAGAAAATTTTGACTTTACCCTCTTTTCAGAAGAAAATATAGGTGTAACATCCCAAGTAAGTAATGAATAATAGATATTTTTATATATGTCTATTAGTGAATTAGATTGTGTTTTAGAGGCTTAAAATGAGAATAAATAGAAATCTTAAGCATGGAATACACTAATATTTTTAAAAGATTGTGTTATTGCCTTTTGATGGAAAACCTTTTTTAAATATATCTTTTGACAATTTTATAAGCAATGTTTTTCAAAACAAACTTATTCTTTATCAATGGGACATCAAAATTTACTTTGTGTGAATTTTTGGTATTTTTCCGATAAAGTTCCTTTTTTAATGAATAGTGAAAAATGTTGTATTTTAATTCAAAACCTTTTTTTAATAAAATTTATTTATATGATTAGATTATCTATTGAATTTTTTTTGATGTGAAATTAGAATATATTTTTACCATTTAATCCAATGGTGGTCATTGGAATCAATTTCACTTTGAAATTGGACTTAAACTAGTGTCAATCTTTTGATACTTATTGTTTCATAATAACACGCTATTTGTCATGACAGCGGGAATTAATTATTAAATTAATTAATGTAACTTATATGATTTGAATTTTTTAAAATAGACATCATTTTTGAATTCAGAATATCAAAAATATCTTAGGGTGAAGTTTTGGTATTTTTCAGAAAAACATCAATTTTTTATGAATAGTGAAACCACTAAGTGGTAGTTAATAAAACCAATTTTTCGTTTAAATGAATCTTTTACACTTCTGTGATTTGATTTTAAAAAATCCTACATACATGGTTTTCATTAATAAGTAAAATGTGGTTCAATGAGATTAAAATAATTTTTTTGGTGAATAGTAACTTTTAAGTTTTTAATCGCGATTAGAGGTAATTAGTGCAATTTAAGGCCAAGATGATATTATAATAAAATTAAAATACCAAGACACATGTCCTAAACATATTGGATATGTCTTTGTCGACCACAACAAGCCATGGGTCAGCTTGGAGACCCCATGGAGACACTTTGGTAAGAAAATGACATTAATATCTTTTTATTTAATGTTAAAATTAAAATGACACAAGCATGAGTTGTTTTACTAAAACAATTTTTAAATGGGGTTATACAAGTCAGGGTTTGGACTATAAATATTTATTATAAATATAAAAATATTTCCTACAGCATGATATTTATTTTATAATTTTTAGACATTAGATAAATTAAATTATTTATGACATCATGATGACGCAGTGATTACCTCATTAATAAAGGATTTAAATAAAATGAAAATATAATGTAAAATCTATAACCTCCACATGTAAAAAACCTATTTTATGGGTGTAATTCGAACCCTTATCACCTTAACCTCTAATTATTTCAATTTGGGACTTTTTTAATCTGAAACTCATTTTAAAATAAAGTAACATTTCTTTACATTCCAGGAGTTCCCCTCCTCTCCTCTTATAAAAGGCCCCCACCTCTACCTCCTTACCCACACTTCCCAAAGCCTTTGTATCGGAAAAACCCTGCCTATTTTGTCTCTAAACTTACCTATATTACTCCTTGAAGCCTCACTTTGGGCATAAGTCTTCACGAGGAATCCTTTGAGCTCAAACCAAAGGGAGTTACCCGATTTTAAGGTAATGTCTCCACTTGTGTTATTTTGTTTTATTTTGCTTCTCCAAACCCATAAACTCTTTTTATTAATTTCTTTTGTAACAACACTAGTATCTTCCATATACTAGGATGTTGTTATAAGAAGGATTCGAGCTACACATACAAACACCTACATCTAATGGTTAATGAACATACTATTTCCGTGGATGGCAAATTTCTGCCCCCCGAAACGATAATTGTTCAACATTATTTTAACACATTTAAAGGTGGCCATTAAGATGAAACTATATTTATAAATGATATATAATATGTTTATGTTTTCCTTACGTTTCTGTATTTTTCATTTTAGTCATATCTTTATGGTTTCCATTATGGGTAAACGTGATATCTTCATTTAAGGAAGTGCGGACTACCACCCCCTCGAAGTGATTTGATTTGTTAATACCATATGTGGGACATATAAAGGATGGAGTTATGATATTATATATGATATTACACTGGAATTATAATATACCTTTATATCATTATGATTCCATTTCATAAAATATGAAATAGAAATGGAAGCAGCGTTCATGCGTACATACGGCTTACCGTCTCCATGAGCGGTGCATTTCATTTCTTACCACTAAATGTAATATAATATTATAAATGAATTCATGTACTCTATATATATGATATATATGATATCTACATCATGAATACCATTCTGGATATAATGGATACATGAACAACATGTAATTATAAAGGGTTTATTTTTTACTCAAGTTCCAATGATCCATAAAATGACCGTTATTAAGTTAAATAATTACATAGTGTTCATGACATGGAAATAAGTGATATAAAAGGAATAATGAACTTGACAAAGGTTCTTAAACAAGTAGAAATTAACTCAAGTTTATTATTCAAGATATTGATGAACGACCGAGTCAAGTCGGACCTGAGGTATGGGACTTCGTCTCAATCTCCTTTCATTGAGGCATATTTTGTTTTATACACAACCTTATTTTATACGGTGTATAAAGCCCTTTGACGTTTATGTTTATTCAAAAGGAATCTTTTTTATACGAAGCGTTTACTAAATGACAAAATGGAAGGTTTTTTTCGTACATATGCGGTGACAATGACTTCTCCTTCGCGATGACCATTATTTGAGTTTCGGCTTCCTCTACAAGCCATACCTTAAAAAAAGAAAAATAAATACCATGTTTTACGTTTATTTTATTTTGGTATTGAAAACGGTTTTCATAATGTTTTTATATCAATGTTTTGTATTGATATCTTGTTATTTAAAGGTGGACATGTTATGTTTCCTTTATGCATTTTTTATGTGATACAATTATGTTGCAGTTCTTGGGAATTATTATGAAGACGGGTGGTTCCATGATAAACTAAGGGCGGGTGAGCCCGATATAGCTCTCTAATGCATGGGTAACGCGAAGGAGTGAAACATTAAGGTTTCTCCGTAGAGATTTAGGGAATATACTGTGATGGGTATTTCAAACGTAACCAAGAGGGTTACTCCCTACGTAAGAATGTTATGAATGCCTCAAGATACCATTATGTCTTATGATTTCTATGATTTATTCATGATTTGATGAGGTATGTTAAAGTGCTTATGTTTTATGGGTAAAGTATGATTTCATTATTATGTATATATGTACCCATGTTTCATTTCCATATTTTTTTATACCTTACTGAGCTTTTTATGCTCATCTAATGATTTTGAAATGTTTTTCATAGGTCAAGGGAAAGGTTCATGATATGATGATAGTGTCAAGGATGTGTCAAGAAAGAATCCATTATTTATTTTAAATATGTTTCCGTTGATGGGAAAAATTAATATTGTCTTTTATGTAACCACTTTGTTTAAATGTGGAAAGTAATACATGTTTTATGATCTAATTTTCTAAAACTCTAAACCTGAAAAGAATCCTCAAGGTGTATTCTTGAAATATATCAAGATTAAGTAATGTTTAAATTTGTGGCATTATATTTGGTATCAGAGGTCAGTTTAGATAACTTTAAGAGTTATAATTCTATTAAATGATTATCCAATTTTTTTTAAATGATATAACATTTGAAGATTACCATGTTTCTTCATATAAGACATGTTTGTTCAGAATGGTTTTACACAGAGGAAACATGGAAGTAGTACTAGGAAGGCATACATAAGGAAATAACCTTCCGAATCAGCATCCTGAGATGGTCAGAATTGGAACTGAACAGTTTGTTGCTGTAAAGGCGCAGTTGACTCAAGTGATAAATGGTGGTGGTATCCATGCACGAGATCAGCCAGATCAACCACAGAGGACCATGTCAGTGGTGGAACATTTCATGAGGCAACATCCCCCATCATTCAGAGGATCATCTGACCCTGTGCTAGATGAAGTGTGGATTTAAGCACTGGAGAAGATTTTCGATGTCATGGGGTGTTCATACAATCCAAAGTTTTGTCTTTCTATTTACCGTTTGGAGGTTGAAGCAGATCAGTGGTGGTCGTTGGTTAAAAATATCAGGGACGCTGATGATATTGATGTTCTCGACTGGGATGAATTAAAATGTATGTTTCTTGAGTAGTATTTTCCTAAGGCTGTTCGACTTAGGATGGAAAAACAATTCTTGGAATTGAGGCAAGAGGAAGACTCAGTGGCTGCCTATGAAGAGAGGTTCATTCGTTTGGCAAGGTATGCTCAAAATTTTTTCCGAGACCTTGATAGTAAAATCAATCATTTTTACTCAGGATTAAAACCAAAATATTGAAGGGCATTAGCTTCTCAGGAGTTTAAAAGTTATGAAATGCTTGTTCGACGTGTTGAGAAGGTGGAAATGGAGTTTTCCGATGATCAAGTGTTCTATAAAAACTAGCATTAGAAGAGACCGAGCTGGCAGGAGAAAGGAAATAATTCTCCAAAAAAGTCTGATGGTAAGAAAACTAAGTTTCTAGTTTGTGATAAATGTGGTAAAAGGAATGCTGGGGAATGTCTTCTGAATTCTGGAAAGTGTTACCGATGTGTTAAGATGGGACATAAGGCTCGTGATTTCACTGAAAAAGATAAAGGTGATGGTAAGTTCAAATTTGATTTATAGTTACTGAAATGTTTTAAGTGCAATGAGATGGTTCACTATGAAAATGAGTGTCCGACAAAGAGCTTGAGTGATGGGAAGCAGTTAGACTACAATCAGAAAGGGGTGGTGAAATCCTTTGCAACTACTTCAGCAGATGTCGAGACATCAAATGAAGTTGTATCAGGTACTTTGTTTGTTTTTTAGATTATGCCAGTGTGTTTTTTGATTTAGGGTCCACACATTCTTTCATCTCTGAAAACTTTTCTAGTAAAATGGGAATACCATCTCAAGAAATGACTCCTGAACTTTTGGTAAAAACACCTGGGGGAAATGTTGAGTCAAAAAGAATTTATATGAATCTTCCTATCCTTATCTGTTGAAAGAGCCTACTTGCAAAACTTATTGTTCTACCTCTAGTAGAGTTTGATTTTATCCTGGGTATGGATTGGCTCTCTATTTACAATGCTAAGATTGACTGTAGAGATAAAGAAGTTTCTTTTCAGAAAGACATTCAGTTTGTATACAAGAATGAACCCTTACTGCTGATAACGTATCAAGAGGCCAAGAAACTTGTAAAAGATGGAAATGAATGTTACCTTGCACATATTGTTGAAAACAAGGGAACTGTTCAGATTAATGATGTGCGAGTGGTAAATGAGTATCCTGATGTTTTCCCTGATGAGTTTCCTGGAATAATACCAGATTAGGAAGTTGAATTTACTATTGAATTAGTTCCTGTTGCTAAGCCAATTTCAAAACCCCCTTATCGAATGGATCAAATTGATCCTTTAGAGTTGAAGGAGCAATTGCAAGATTTATTAGAGAAAGGTTTCATTCGACCTAGAACATCACAATAGGGTGCTCCTGTTTAATTTTTTTAATAAAAAGATGGTTCTATGAGACTATGCTTTGATTATAGAGCCTTGAATAACATCACTGTTAAGAACAAATATCATTTTCCTTGTATTGATGATTTGTTTGATCTTCTCTTAGGAGCACAGTTTTTTTTAAAGATTGACCTGAGATCGGGGTACCATCAGCCGAAGGTAAAGGAATCAGATGTTATAAAGACTATGTTTTGTATAAGATATGGCCATTAGGAATTTGTATTAATGCCTTTTGGGCTAACCAATGCACCAGTTGTATTCATGGACTTAATGAATAGAATTTTCCATGAGTTCTTGGATAAGTTTGTGGTGGTTTTCATTTATGATATTTTGGTGTTTTCTAAAAGTAAAGAGGAGCATGAATGATATTTAAGGGTTATTTTCCAAACCGTAAATGAAAAGAAATTGTATGAGAAATTCAGCAAGTGTGAGTTTGGGTTACAAAAAATTTCTTTCCCTGGTCACATTGTTTCTAAAGATGGGATAACCGTTGAACTTTCAAAAACAAAGGTTGTTGAAAAATGGCCAAGACCAACAAATGTAACAGAGATTCGTAGTTTCCATGGATTGGCAGGCTATTACCAAAGGTTTGTTAGAATATTTTTAGGGTTATCTAGTCCAATGACTAAGCTAACTCTGAATTTTGTTAAGTTTATCTGGTCAAATGAATGTGAGGATTGTTTTTAAGAATTGAATAGAAGATTGGTGAATGCTCCAGTTTTGGGACTACCTTCTAGGAATGGTGAGTTTGTAATATACAGTGATTCTTCATTGAAAGGACTTGGTTGCGTCCTAATATAGAATGATCGGGTAATTTCTTATGCTTCACGACAGTTGAAAACTCATGAGGTAAATTACACTACACATGGTTTGGAATTAGCTGCTGTTTTTTCGCATTAATAATTTGGAGGCATCATTTGTATGGAGTAGAGTGTGAAATATATTCCGATCACAAAAATTTAAAGTATATATTCACTCAGAAAGAATTGAACATGAGATAGAGGAGATGGCTAGAATTAATCAAGTATTATGATTGTACAATTCATTACCATCCGGGAAAAGAAAATAATGTGGTTAATGCTTTGAGTCGAAAAAGTAATGCTTCCTTAGAAATGTTGGGTTTGGAACGTGATCCTTTGGTTAAGGATATGATGTACTTTGGAATAGAAGTTTTTGGTGCAGGATGTTCTTATATTTTGTTTCAGGTATCAGTTAAATATTCTCTATCAGACAGAATCAATCAAGAACAGAAGCAAGAAAATGAGTTGTAGAAAAAGGTAGAGCAGGTTCAGAAAGGTAAGTTGCCTGAGTTCAACATTGATAATGATTGTGTTTTGAGATTTGGGAAGAGATTGTGTGTTCCTTGTGATTCATAGTTGAAGGGAGAGTTGTTATGTGAAGATCATAGATCTCCATTTTCAGTTCATCATGGAAGTACTAAGATGTATAGAGATCTGCGGGAGTATTACTGGTGGAATGGAATGAAAAGAGATATTTCTGATTTTACTGTGATGTGTTTGACATGTCAACAGGTTAAAGCAGAGCGACAGTTACCGAAAGGGATGCTTCAGGCCATTACCAGTGCCAGAGTGGAAATGGGAGAATATATCCATGGACTTCGTTTTGGGATTGCCGAAGACCGCTCATGGTAATAATGCAATCTGGGTTATTATTGATCGCTTGACTAAATCGTCTCATTTCTTTGATATTCAAGATAATTTTTCCCTAGATCAACTTTCTCGTTTGTATCTTAAAGAGATAGTCATGTTACATGGAGTTCCCCTCTCCATTGAATCTGACT
This sequence comes from Viscum album, assembly GCA_963277665.1. Classification (NCBI taxonomy): domain Eukaryota; kingdom Viridiplantae; phylum Streptophyta; class Magnoliopsida; order Santalales; family Viscaceae; genus Viscum; species Viscum album. Next base: position 395,089,454 of record OY728131.1, on the reverse strand, counting down.
GTGATCCCAGGTTCACTTCTAACTTTTGGAAAGGCCTTCAGAAGTCGTTGGGTACTGAATTAAATTTTAGTACAACTTTTCATCCTCAATCAGATGGGTAGTCAGAATGAACAATTCAGACATTGGAGGATATGCTACGTTTTTTGCTCAATGGATTATCAGGGAAGTTGGGACCAACATCTTTCTTTGGTTGAATTTTCATATAATAACAGTTTTCATTCTAGTATACAGACGGTACCATTTGAGGCGTTATATTGGAAGCGGTGTCAAACTATAGCTTTTTGGGATGAAGTTGGTGAAAGAAAGATGATGGGAATAGAATTGGTAGAAGAGTTGGCAGAAAAAGTTCAGCTGATATAGAAACACATGAGAACAACTCAGAGCAGGCAGAAGAGTTAAGCAGACAACAGGAGGAAGGATCTATCCTTTGAGGTAGGTGATCATCTTTTTTCTCAAAGTATCACCATGGAAAAGTATGAAGTGATTTTTTAGGAAAGGAAAGCTGAGTCCATGGTTCATTGGACCATATGAAATTCTACAGAGATTTGGATCAGTTGCTTACCGAGTGGCTTTAACTCCGAGTTTATCTCTAGTACACAATTTTTTTCATATTTCGATGCTGAGAAAGTAAATGCCAGATCCATCTCATGTTTTGAATCCAGAGGTAGTTCAGCTGGAAGAGAACCCATATTATGAGGAACAACCGGTCTATATTGTTGACCATAGGGAGTAAGTGTTACGGAATAAGGTGATTCATCAGGTAAAGGTTTTGTGGAAAAACGACATGATTAAAGGGGCAATAAGGGAATCTGAAAATGCAATGAGGGATAAATACCTCCACTTATTATATAAGTAAATAAATTACGGGGACACAATTTTCTAAAGGGGGGAAGGATGTAACATCCCAAGTAAATAATGAATAATATATATTTTTATCTATGTGTATTACTGATTTAGATAGTGTTTTAGAGGCTTAAAATGAGAATAAATCCAATCTTAAGCATGGAATACAAATATTTTTAAAAGACTGTGTTATTACCTATTGATGGAAAACCATTTTAAAATCTATCTTTTGACAATTTTTTAAGCTATGTTTGTGAAAAAAAACTTATTCTTTATGATTGGGACATCAAAATTTAATTTTTGTGAATTTTTGGTATTTTTCCGATAAAGTTTATTTTTTAATGAATAGTGAAAAATGTTGTATTTTAATTCAAAACCTCTTTTTAATCTAATTAATTTATATGATTATATTATCTTTCAAATTGGTTTTGAAGTGATATAATAATATATTTTTACCATTTAATCTAATAGTGGTCATTGGAATCAATCTCACTTTGAAATTGGACTTAAACTGGTGTCAATCATTTGATACTTATTGTTTTATAAAAACACGCTATTTGACATGAGAGCGGGTATTATTTATTAAATTAATTAATTTAAATTAAATGATTTGAATTTTATAAAATAGATATAATTTTTGAATTAATAATTTCAAATATATCTTAGGGTGAAGTTTTGGTATTTTTCTAAAAATCTTCAATTTTTGATGAATAGTGAAACCACTTAGTGGTAGTTAAAGAAACTGCTTTTTCGTTTAAATGAAACATTTCCACTTCTGTGATTTGATATTCAAAAATCCGACATACATGGTTGTCATTAAGAAGTAAAATGTGGTTCAATGAGATTGATATAATTTTTTGGTGAATAGTAACTTATATGTTTTTAATCACGATTAGAGGTAATTAATGCAATTTAAGTAAAAAATGATATTATAATAAAATGAAAATACAGATACACATGTCCTACCCATATTTTATATGTCATGGACGACCAAGAAAATCCATGGGTCAACTAAGGGACCCCATGGAGCTACTTTGGTCAGAAAATGATATTAGTATCTTTTTATTTAATGTTAAAATTAAAATTAAACAAACATGAGTTTTTTTGCTAAAACAATTTTTAAATGGGGTTATACAAGTCATATTTTTGACTATAAATATTCATTATAAATCTAAAAATATTTCCTACATCAAGATATTTTTTTTATTATTTTTAGATAGGAAATAAATTAAATTATTTATTACATCATAATGATGGATCGATTAACTCATTAATTAAGGATTTAAATAAAATGAAAATATAATGTAACATCTATGACCTACACATGTACAAAACCTATTGTATGGGTGGATTTCGAACCCTTATCACCTTACCCTCGAATTATATCAATGTAGGATCTTTTTAATCCGAAACTGAATTTAAAATAATGTAACATTTCATTACATTCCAAGAGTTCCCCTCCTCTCCTCTTATAAAAGGCCCCCATCTCTACCTCCTTACCCACAATTCCCAAAGCCTTTGCCTCGGCCAACCCCTTCCCATTTTGTCTCTCCACTTCCCTCTATTACTCCTTGAAGCCTTACATTGGGAAAAAGTCTTCCCAAGGAAGCCTTTGAGCACAAACTAAATGGAGTTACCCAATTTTAAGGTAATGTTTTCACTTGTGTTCTTTTGTTTTATTTTGCTTCTCCAACCCCCTAAACTATTTTTATTAATTTCTTTTGTAACAACACCAGTATCATCCATATACTACGATGTTTTTATATGAAGTATTCTAGCTACACTTACACACACCTACATCTAATGGTAAAAGAACATACGGTTTCCGTGGATTGCAAATTTTTTCCACCCAAAATGATGATTGTTCAACATTATTTTAACACATTCAAAGGTGGAAATTAAGATGAAACTATATTTATATATGATATATAATATGTTTATGTTTTCCTTAAGCTTTTGTATTTTTTATTTTGGGCATACCTTTATGGTTTCCATTATGGGTAAAGGTGATATCTTCATTTAAGGAAGTGCGGACTACCGACCCCTCAAAGGGATTTGATTCGTTAATACAATATGTGGGACGTATAAAGGATGGATTTATGATATTATATATGATATTACACTGGAATTATAATATATCTTTATATAATTATGATTCCAATTCAAAAAATACGAAATAGAAATGGAAACATCGTTCATGCGTATGTACGGCTTACCATCTCCATGAATGGTGCATTTCATTTCTTACCTCTAAATGTAATATAATTTTATAAATGAATGAATTTACTGGATATATATGATATATATGATATCTAAATCATGAATACCATTCTGGATATAATGTATACATGATCAACTTGTAATTATAAAGGGTTTATTTTTTACTCAAGTACAAATGATCGTTAAAACAACCGTTATTAACTTAAATAATTACATAGTGTTCATGACATGGAAAAAAGTGTTATGAAAGGAATAATGAACTAGAAAAAGGGTCTTAAATAAGTAGAATTTAAATCAAGTTTATTATTCAGGAGATCAAAGAACGACCGAGTCAAGTCGGACCTGAGGTATGGGACTTCGTCTCAATCTCCATTCATTGAGGCATATTTTGTTTTATACGCTACCTTCTTTTATACGGTGTATAAACCCCTTTGACTTTTAAGATTATTCAAAAGGAATCTTTTTTATACGAAGCATTTACTAAATGACAAAAGGGAATGTTTTTGTCGTAGTTATGCGGCGACAACGACTTCTCCGCTGATGTGACCATTATTTGAGTTTCGGCTTCCTCTACAAGCCATACCTTTTTTTAAAAAAAGAAAAATAAATACCATGTTTTACTTTTATTTTATTTTGGTATTGAAAATGGTTTTCATAATGTTTTTATATAAATTTGTTGTGTTGATATCTTGTCACTGAAAGGTTGAAATGTTATGTTTCCTTTATGCACGTTTTATGTGATACAATTATGTTGAGGTTCTTGGGAATTATTATGAAGACGGGTGGTTCCGTGATAAACTAAGGGAGGGTGAGCCCGATATAGCTCTCTAATGCATTGGGTAACTCGAAGGAGTGAAACGTTAAGGTTTCTCCAAAGATATTTTTATAATATACTGTGATGGGTATTCCAAACATAACCAAGAGGGTTACTCCCTACATAAGAATGTTATGAATGCCTCATGTTACCATTATGTCTTATTATTTCTATGATTTATTAATGATTTGATGAGGTATGTAAAAGTGCTTATGTTTTATGGGTAAAGTATCATTTCATTCTTTTGTATATATGTAACCATGTTTCCTTTCCATATTTTTATATCCCTTACTGATATTTTTATGCTCATCCAATGTTTTTGAAATGTATTTCACAGGTCAAGGGAAAGGTACATGATATGATGATAGTGTCAAGGAAGTGTCAAGAAAGAATCCATGTTTTTTAAATATGTTTCGATTGATGGGAAAATGAATACAATATTTTATGTAACCACTTTGTTTAAATGTGGAATTTAATACATGTTTTATGATCTAATTCTCTAAAACTCTAAATCTGAAAAGATCCTCAAGGTGTATTCTTGAAATATCTCAAGATTAAGTAATGGTTAAGGCTGGGGCCTTATAATAGGTTTTCTAAAAAGAGTTTCCAAGAAAATTATTCCATTACCCTATATTATTTATATAAAATTTTCACCATTTTTTATTTTATAAATATATTCAAGGTAATATTCACTTAACTTTCCAAAAAATCCATATTTCTATTCTTTTTACTGGGAAAAAGGAATGTTATTTTGATCTCATAAGACATGTACTAATTTAACCATCATCATTTCATCGGAGCTCTCTTATTATTGTAAAAAATGATAGTATTGAAGAAAAAAAATTTTAAAGAAATTTTCTTCAAAAATTGTTTTCAAAATGGTTTTAGGCTTATTTAATATGTTTATATGGAAAAATATTTTCAATTTTTTTTCACATATTATTTACAAATTTTCAAAGTGCTTTAAAAAAAATTCATAATGTTTTCATGGAACCTTTAAATTTTTTCAAGAAAAATGATTTTCATAACATTTTTGTGATATCTTTATAAATTTTTAAATTATTTTCAAAGAAATGTTTTTTAAAATGTTATCAATATTCCATTAAAATATTTCAAGTCTTTAAAAAAATGTTTTCACAAGGAATTGAATATTATTTTAAATGTTTTAATGGAAATTGTTTTTTAAAAATATATTCATGTGTTCTTTATATGTTTTCAAAGTATTTAGTATGAAAATTATTTCTACATGGTTTTATGAATTAAAAATTATTTTTCATACAAGAAAGAATATTTCCGTCACAAAACATTTTTAGGGAATATTTGTAAAATAATTTCCTTATAAGATGCCATCTATAGATGTTACTCATATTTATATAGGAAATTATCTAAAGGTTCCATTCATATCCTTTCTATGAATGAGTTATTCTTGATTACATTGTATTTATGAAACCAATTTATCCATCATGGGTTATACATAAATAAAAATCATTACTATTTAAATTTTTTCACTTTTAAAACCCTCTTCTTTTCACGGGTTATGTTTATATTGAAATGATTAAGAAACCAATATATTTCCAAAATTTATAATATGTTTACATGTTTATGATACCCATTTCATTACATGGGTATTGATTTATTTATTTATGATATTGTGTCACATGTGTGTTTGAATACATTATGTGATGGGTATGACCTATATCATCCTCCAATGCATTGGGATATGTTTTATGTCTCATTGGATAGATTATGATTGTATAAGCAGTAGACTCATGCTATTAAGATGGTCTATGGAGTGAACCTCGAGTACTAATCTAGATATGGGTGTGATCCATGACTACTTTGAAGTTATAAGGATTGAACTCATGATAGCATGATGTCCAGGTAAATAAACCATGAATTTTATGATTTTCACCGAAGAAATGCTTCAGAAACTATAAAAATCATTATGTACTTATGTGTTTGCCACAATTCCATGCCTAATTCCTATGTTATGCTTTCATGGAGTATGATCGTTATTTTTCATATATTTCATGTGTTATGACCTTTGAATATTTATTCCATGATCAATATTAGGATCTTGTATATTTAGGGTTTGATCTTCTTTCTTCAGGAACATGTTATCATTCCCTTATGCTCATGATTATGCTATAGGTATCCCTTGTTAACCCTAATTGAGAATTTGATGTCACTCATTTTTATGTTTCCTTCCATAGGATGTGAAGATATGTATTTTGTTTGATTTGTATAAGATGTTTTCTAGTCATGAAGAACCTATTGGGATATAATGTAGTCCACTTATATATCAATAAGGTGGTTTGAGTAATAGTTACATTACTGAGGATGAAGAGATTACGGATAAAATTTGAAGGGAAAAAAGTATTGTGTAATATGATGAGGTAGGACTGTTATTGGAATAAGGATGAAGTGTAATAATCAATGTTTTTATGTTGTTGGATTAAAATTCATGAATGAAGAAATATACGTGGATTATTCTGCTTATGTTTTTTTCCCAATATTTACATGTTTATTTTGGACTGGTTAAGTGATTTAATGAAAATATGATATTTTAACTAAGGGAAGGTAACCATTCATATATTTTTATGTTAAGATAATGTTTTATAGATAATGATATGTTATATTTCAATAATTAATTTGTACATTATTGATTACCTTTTAACTAAGTAAGGACTTCTTGAAGGGTGTTTTATGCTATAAAACATTTCAAGATTTAAGGAGTAAATCCAATATACTTTGGAATGAAGAAGCATCAATGTTTTCCAAAAGGATTTATGGTAGTTCAGGTTGTTACAATGTTTTAAGAGAATATTCAATAAGGGTATTAACATTTTTGGAATGTTACAATAAAGATATACTTTGTGATATATGGATATAAATATTAATTTAATATTGTGAATATATTTATAAGGTTTTATATTTTCATCTTTTATAAGGGTTATATGGTTAACCATTAATGAAAATTTAATATTTAACTTCAGAGGAATCATTTTTTCACTTAATTAGTGTTGAAAAAACTACATAAAAGGATAATCATTAAATAACCATATTTCAAGGATGTACATACTATATATTATATTACTATGGTTTTATAAAAATTAAATCTTCTATGTTGGGTGATAAAAAATCAAGTTCGGTAAGGCTGCGGGCCATGAACCCACTACTGAAGGATGATAAAGGGTTTCACACCTACCACTGGCCTATATGATGTCCTTATTAATGCTTATGTATTTTTAATGAATAAATATTTTTGATGAACTATTAGTGTTACTTTTTAAAGATTATTTCATGTTTTTTAAGAGACCAGTAGTTAGATTTTTTATTTTTTTATGGGCCTTAAGATCCGTTAAAAGACAATTTGATTGCTTTAATCATCAATGTTATTTTATTTAACTTCATTCCATGAGGTACTAGATGTATAATAACATTTTCAAAGAACTACCCAAGATTGAAATTTGGTTTATAAAAATTTATTAATAATTACTCAATGTTCTAAAAGTGATACAAAAAAATGTTGTCCTTATCTTTTCAGTATAATTTATATTCACTTCACATGACAGTAGAAATAGTTATATATATATATATATATTAACACACTTATTAAATAATTCATATCACATAAAATACAAACTTGTCTTGCTCTATATGCAATACCAACATGGTTTGCAGTACATACAATACCAACTTGGCGTATGACGCACACAAGACTGATTTTCTATAAAACATATTTTTTATATATAATAAATTAAATGATATCATTATACCCTAACAATTAATTTTTTTATATTAATAGTAATAACTACTTTCCAAATATTGGTTATATTTTTTTTAAAAAACCATATTGATAATGAAATAAAATATTACTAGTAATGTCATTTTAGGTTAAAAATATCATTCTCTCGAATAAACTGCTTCTAATAATAAAAGTAATTTTAGAAACAGATATACAGTTAATTTGATGAAATAAAATTTATTTTTAATTCATAACAATGAAATTATCTTACACTGATGTTTTGGTATTTTTCTAAGAAACATCATTTTTTTGATGAATAGATAAAATAAAACATTTTAGTTAAAAATGAACATTTATTTCTAGTTATTTATTAATTTTAAATGATATAAATAATTTGTTTTAATGTAAAATGAAATAATTATTAAATCTATTAACACAATATAAATCATTATAATCAATTTCCCATTGAAATTGAATTAAAAATCATAACAAAATTTTGATATTTTTTACTTTAAAACCTTGTTATTTTGTCTTGTCTGCACGATTGACACTAATCTAAATTTGGACACTTCTATGATTTGAATTTAAAAAATTAAACAGTAACCATTATATTATGTATAATATATATATTCTAATATTATCTTGTTAATTTTCTACAAAAATTATTAGTAAAATTGATTAAAATTAATTACATCAGTTAAGGCCAAATTGTGCTTTAATTATGGACTAAACCTTGCAATTAATGGACCAAATGACCTTGAAACATTTCAAAAACCATTTTTTTGTACATAAATAGGTCATAAAACTTAAATTATTGAGTTTTGTTGGTTTTGTGATAATTTATATATGTAAGAACTTGTGAAAACCTAACTCGTTTCTATAAATTCCAAATAAGTCCATTTCCTTACCTTTAAAAGGCCACAAACTATAACCATTCCTCACACCTCTCAAACATTTTATGTTCATCCAACATATGACCATGTAGCCTTCATATAATCCTAAATTCTATATTTAATCCCCCCTTTGGGTATAACCCCCCTCAAAGAATCCTTTGGGCACAATCCAAAAGTAGTTACCCGATTATGAGGTAACGTCTTCTCTCAACATCATTTCTGTTATTTTCATTATCCACTACTCAACTGTATTTATTCTATTATTGTGTGAAAAAAATATTATACATATACTAGGGTGTTTTTATTAATAGTTTCTGACCTACATATACACACACCTCCTTCTAATGGTTGTTGAACATGTTGATTCTGTGTATGAAGAACTACTTCCACATGAAATGATGATCCTTCATTTATCCATTACCACCAATCATTGTGACCAATATTTTAAAAAAAGGTTTTTATATGTAATATATTATATAAATTATTTTTTTAAGTATATGTATTTCTTTTAAAACATATAACTTAATAACATCTATTTAGTGTTAATACGATAATCTCGTTTGAGGAAGTGTGGAATAGAACCCCCTCAAAGGGATGTGATTCTTTTACACACAACATAGAATAAATTAAGGATCATTTTCATGAAATTATATGATATATATGATATATTCATTATAAATTAATAATTTTTTATAAATATATACATTCATATATATATAAATATATATGTGTGTGTGTGTGTGTGATTTTCGTTCTTTCAATACTGTAAGAAAATCATAAAACAACGCTCATGCGTACGTACGGCTTACCATCTCCATTGGAGGTGTATTATATTATGTAGTTCATTATGATATAGATTATTCTTATATAAATATATATATAAAATTGATATTTTTATAATTTTCTAAATTCTATTATCCAAATACAAGTATAAGGATCAATGATATAACAAATTAGGAAAAATGTGAAGAAAACAGTGAATATTAACTCAAGTGAAACCTTAATATAATATTTTTATCAAGAAGGTAATATAAGGTTATAATTTCTACATATATAGAAATATATATCTTAATATTATTTTATAAAATATTTATAATAAAATTATATTTATTATATAAGATGATTTTATGAGTACGGAGTGTGTCAACACACAAGGTAAGCTGATTTCTTATCACTTTACATTCCTGGGAGACACACAACATGTTCCCCACTCTGTCCTTTTGTGTGGTGTATGTACACAAAATTATTGTATTCTATGTATCTTATAATTAAATTTTTTTGTGTTCAAATACCCATTTTATGATCTTTCTTTTGTGGGTTTTATGTTTCAAAAGTTACAAAATACGTAAAACATATTGTCTCAGTTTTCCTTCTTTGAGAATCATGTTTTTTTATTCACATAAAATCATTTTTGAGGTGAATATAAATCCATTTTATATTATATATCATGAATATAAATATTTTCATATATTATATTCTTCATGTAGTTTCCTTTCCTTACATGTATATAATGATCCCAAGATACCAAGTAATAAGATTTTATTCAGACAATCCTATTGCTATTAAAGATTATTTATGTTTATGATCACTTTAATATAATATTATTATCCATATATCAAGAATATATATGAGTTTTTTTATACACTAATATTTTATGATATATTCTTGTATTGTTACAATTTTCTACTCTTTGGAACATATGTTAGTTAAGAACGCATTTTTAGGAAAGCCCAACTTTACCCTCTCTTTAGAAGAAAATCTTTGTTTTCTAAAAGAAGATCTCAACATTATTATACCATTCAAAAATAATAACTAAGGGAAATTTTTACCATTTCTATATTTTAAAAATATCTTCATAGGAATATTCTTATCGCTTTCGGAATAATGCACTTTTCTATCATTTTTTACTATGAATTTTCTTTCTTTTGACCTCGTATAACATATAGAGATAAATCCACTATAATTTCTTAGATGCTCCATTTTCATTGTTAAAAATTGTGAATATTTATGAAAATGTTATTATAACAAATTTTCAAGGAAAATTATTTTCAAAATTGTTTTATAGTTATTTTATATTTTTTCATGGAAAAATATTTTAAAAATATTTTCAAGTCTTATTTATATTTTTTCAAGGTGCTTTCCAAAAAAATGATTTTCAAAACATTTTCAAGATCATTTTATATGTTTAAAAAAATTATTTTTCAAAACATTTTCAATATTAATTTATATGATTTTAGAGTATTTTCATTGAAATGATTTTCAAATCATTTTCAATCAATCTTTAAATGTTATCATGTGTTTTTAAAGAAAAATAATTTTCAAATGATTTCATGTCTTCATTAAAAGTTATAATGGTATTTTATGTGTAAATGATTTTCAAATGGTTTTAAGTATTAAAAATTCATTTTTAATCAATAAAGGATATTTTCCTCATGAAACGTTTTTAGGGAATATTTCAAAATTAGTTTTTTATAAAAGATGACGTATATCAATTTTAATCATCCCTATCTAGGAAATTGTGTCAAAGTTCCATTCATATACTTTATATAAATTAGTTATGCATAATTTCATGGTCTATATGAATCCTCTTTCTCATTCATGGGTTATACGTATTTGATATCCATTTCTATTTACCTGTTAAACGAATTAAAACCATCTTTTTTTCACAGGTAATGTTTATGATGAAATGATTATGAAACCTATCTCTTTCCCCAAGTTATGATATGTTTACATGTTCTTGATATGTGTTTTAATTAATTTGTTATGATATGTTTATTTATGATCTTATGTACCATTGATATATGATTTATTTATGTGACATGTGGGATTTATATCTCCCTCAAATGCATTGGGTAAAGTGTTATATTTCACAAGATAGACTATGATGTTATAACGAGTGATATCATGCTTCTAAAATGATCTTGGTAGTGAACATTGACATATAATATGGTCATTGGATAGAACTATTACTACTATGATGGTATGAGGAGGGAACTCATTCTACTATGATGACCACAAAAGTAAACCTTAACTAATCAGATGATATTGGATGAAATATCTTAGCTCCTATAAGAATCAATATGTACTTATGATTTTTCCTCATTTTAATGTCATATTCCCCTATTATGATTTCATGAATCATTCACTTTATTTCATTATGATTCATGTCTTTTGAAATTCCAATCATTATTCTATTATATATGTTTTTATCTTATATATGAATGGCTAGACTTTCTATCACGATGATCATGTTAGCATACCCTTATGCTCTTGATTATGCTACATGTATTCCTTGTTTATCCTTAATGAACATTTGATCTCACCCATTTTTATTTCTACACACTCAGGTTGTTAAGATGTGTATTATGATTGTGGTTTCTAAGAAGGGTTTCAGTTAAGAGAACCTAGTGGGAGATAATGTAGCTCACTTATGTATCAATGTTTATGTATTCCATGTTTCCAAATGAATAATACTAGGACTGTCTTCTTTTATCTATTTTTATAATATTTATGTATTCCATAAAAGTTATGTAATGTTAATGTTTTTAAAGAGAGGGTTTATATAGATAAGGTTTATTCCAATAACTTGACACCTTTCAATTTAATATTAACAATATGACAGTGAAATGGAAAGGAAACATGAAAATTCCATAAATAGCCTAAGGAGAGGAAACTATAGTTGCTATATGAGTAAAATAAAATAAAATATCTCCAAATAGAAATTTAAAAACAATAAAACATGATTTCAAGGTACGATTGAAAAATAAACCATTATGGATTTTGTAACATTTGAATGAATATCTCTAGAAATAAAGAACATGATATGATAAATTAAATAGAAAAAATAATTTGGTTGTTATCTGTCAAATACAAAGTAGAACTACCACATAAATGAAAATTGGTTAATAAATATATCTTGATTAAGATAAATTGATAAAAAAACCCTTAACATGTACTTATACTTATCTTTATGCACTCTATCTCCAATGAAGACTTTAAAATATTCTTATAGAACTGACTTAAAATGTGTGATTTGTGATTTATTCTAGTGAAAAACAATATCTTATGTGGGAGAGTCTAATTATGGAGATAAATTGGGATTATATTCAAGAGTTAACTAATGGAAACATGTGGGTTGATGTTTGTATAAGATGAATCTATTTATATGTGAGAATGAATACAATTTTCACAAACAAATATTCTATAGTATGATACAAATTTAATTATACATGAAAAGTGGATATAAAGTGAAACAGTAAAGTATATTTTTTAAGGGTATATATATAATTACCCCCATAAACTAATTTGTAGACAATATTTTAGGTTTTACCAATTGGTTATACTATTTTACCATATTTTATATTTACTACCATGACATAATTTTTATCTCGATAACCTATTATTATATGAATCCTTTAAAATTTTATTAATTATAATTTTCTAATTATAATATTATCATTCTATTTCCTTTAAAATTGGTGACAAAACATTAAATATGTCACATACAATAGAAGAAAATTTTTAATGTTTATTTTGTTTACCATTTATATAAATGGGCATATGCCTTCATGTTTGTTTTGTGTTTTATTAACTAATGTCAATGAGAATTTCACATAATTATGTGTCGATGAAATACTCATACAATAATGTAATTGACTAAAATTTTCATTCATCTATTGTCAAAAATCATTTTTATTATTGTCTAAACCCTGTGAGTATTTGTGTTGACCTTTTGACCATTTTTCATGACCTTATGAGTGCATGTCTGAAACATGTGACTACATGTGTGAACCTCATGGGAATATGTATTAACCTTATGGTTAATAAGTGTAAAAATTATAAAATTAAATACTTAACATACAAAAGTTTTTCCAAATTTTTGAGACAAACCTTATTAAGATCACATGTACCTTACAAAGGTTTATGAAGATTACAATGAACAGATAAACCCAATGAACATCTACCTAATGAATTTATTGGAAAAAAAAGTATTTATATTACCATAAAATGATATTGTTTATATTGAATATATAAATCATGACTGATGTTCCCTATAGTAAAAATTAACTCTACGCTGAGGATATACCATATAAAAATAGCATACCCTACTAAATATTTAATCAGTATAGAATATGTTCAGTTATTTTATTGTTTATGAATTTTGATTTACTACAAATACATATTCACTTAAAAACATGATTTAATTGTTTCATAATTACACGTTAATTATTTTTATTATTTAATTTTTCTGTTGAAATATGTTATGAAATATTAAATGAATATCACATGGGTATAAGCATGTTTTATATATTTATTGTATACTTTGAAGTATGTATTTTGTTTAATATAATGATGGATCATTTCTAAAGAATATTAAATTAATTGTCCATTCAATTAATATTTAGAAGTAAAAGAGAATAATTATTGGCAAATAATAATAAATATTAATGTAGTATGTTGGTTTCAAATTTGCAACATTTTCTTTGGAAAAAATGAAATGAAATAGCAAGAAAATTTTAATTTTTATACACGAGGATATCAATTGATGAATTTTTATTTATGAAGAAACTTTGTTATTATAGTTTAATAAAACAACTGAATATATCAAAGTAATCATCAAGGATATTGAAACTTTACTCTGATACTCATATGTTCAATCATAATTAAAATAATCTTGCATAGACATCAACATAATTCTATTTTGTAAACAGTGTGATCCTTTATCCCTTAATTAAAAAGTATTTAATTATCAAAATTGATTTTTATGGTGATGTATTTATATATATTATTTCTATATTTATAAATTTTTATTATTTTTCATCAAATATTGGACCTCTGTGTCAGTTTGTACTACCCATGGAAAAAATATGTTTGGTCGTGCCTCTAGGATAAAAATGATATGTCTATAGTTATTCTCGTTTTTGATAAAAGTATTGGGTTTTATTTATGTCTTTTTTTTATATAAGTACAATTAGTTCTTCCTTAACATTAATTGAAATGATTTGGGTTGTTTATATGGGTGTGAAAAAGTTATAATAATTGATTGTGACTCTTGGATTGAAAAACTATGTTATAAAGGTTTGTGACTACCAATAAAAAGGTGGATCACAATATAGTGGTTTTCATACTCTCACACTGTAAGTGTATAGAATAAAAATATGATCCTTCTGATCCAAACATGTTTAAAAACAATTTCGTTAATATTTTTATTCTTTTCTTCTTAATGTTATTACCACTTATAATTCATTAAAATTTTATAAAAAGATAAACCCACCACCCAATATACAATACTCATATCCATCCTACTAGGAAAACTATTGGTATCAAATCATAACCCATTAAAGGATTATGATCGTTGTCCAATATCTTTATAAAAATATCCTATATTTAACAATTTAAGGGTTCAAAAATGTTTTCATGAATAATTTGTTCCCCAAAGGCCTCATTTTCTTAGTACAATGATTATACTTATTAGCATGTCTGGATGGAAGCATATATTAAATATCTAAATTTTAGCCATTGAAAAAACCATGTTAAAACATTATAAACTACCAAAGGATGAACCTGATAATATTTCTTGTGATTATTATTATAAATATATTATTAATTATAAATTCATTATCATAATTTGTTCAATTATAAATGTAAATTTATTCAATAAATTTTATCATAAAAAATAGCACATAATAAGTATAGAATATATTAAAAAACTCGTTAGGGCTCCAATAACTCTATTATAACTAATCTTTGTGTACAAATTCAAGATATATAAATTTCAATATTTTTGAAAATGTATGTGTAAATAAAATGCTCAATGGAATTTCTAGTATTGAAAATGGTATAAATGTTTTAGGATATTATTAAGACAATATAATTCTATTTGAAGGTTTATTAAATATATAATATAATAAATTTCTTACTAAGACTGTAGAAATTGATGAGAGTAATAATTTTTGTGGGTATAATATTAATGTGAGTATTGGATTATTATTTTAATATGATTTATAATTAAAGAAAATATAATAATTAAAATATTATGAAATAAAACTATTTTCTTTGAAATCAAAATTTAATTTTTCTTACTACTCATAAAATACTGTGTCATATGAAAATTTTAGATATGAAGTAGATATTATAGCTAATGGTCTGCAATATGAAATAAGTAATATTCAAGAATGAGATAAATATGTTTTTTAGAGAATTTCACAAAGAACACCAAAAAGGTAAATTGTATTACCTAGATATTTTAAGATATGTTTTTCAAATAAATTTAATTTCTTTACCATATTTTGTTATAAATAACAACGAGTTTTAACAGAACCACGATATACTATTTAGATTATTATTTAATCATCAACATTATAACCATGTCATTAAAATTGGAATTATGAATAGGAATAATTCTTTTAAAATTATATATAACAGTTTTTTATAAATAAAATATATTTATAAATAATTATTAATTATTTAGTAATGTTATCATGTGCTTTGAAAATATATTTTTCTCAAAAAATTATTTTTATTGATTTTTTGAATAAATAATAAAATTAATTTCAGAAAATTTTATAAAATTTAATTGAGTAAATTAAATTATTTTTTTTATTCAACATGTAAAATTTTTCTTTGAGTGAATTTTTGATAATTTTATGCAACGATTTATTTTTTGATGAATAGTAAAAATACTAATTTTGATTGAAGACTTTTTTTGTTTAGAGGATATAAAACATAAATTTTATTTATATACAATTTTCAAGGTAATATTAGATCAATGATATATTTATAAATCAAATTTATTTCATTGTAATCAATATCATATTATGTTCTGATATTAAAACATTCTCTACTAATGAAAATTATCACTTTGGAAAACTGCCTTTTCATCGAGTCTGTAGGTTTAATTTTAATTTATTAATTTCCATTTATTTGAGTTAAATTTTTAAATTTATATTCAATATTTATAATTATCGTGATTAATAGTTTATAATAAGGTAAAATTAAATTTTATGAAAATTAATTGTAAAAATAGTAAATGTTTTTTACCACGGTTAAGGTTAAAATGAGTTTACCTTGAGGTTCAACCAAACGATAAGGGTAATGATTCCAATAACACATTTCCAAATAATATTGTATAGAAATATTAAAAACATATACTACCAAAATATAGTATATATCTTAATTTTGAATCATTTTTATTGGGAACAAATGTATCATTTTGGATTCTTTTGGGAAAATTTAATGTAGTTTCCAAGTGGGATCCTTTCCCCACTTATAAAAGGAAATCCCACTTCTTCATCTCTTTATACATTAAAATCCCATTTATTTAGAAAATAAATTATAAAATAAATTACCTAATTATTTATACAGTTCCTATAATAATTATTTTTATATGAATCCCTCTTATGGAGACTTCATTTGTAAACATAAAGGGGTTCTCCAAAGAAGAGGTATAGTCATTAACATTGTTTTCCATTTTATTTATTCCTTTATCTACTTCATATATTATGAATCCATAATTATTTAATATAGTCGATATCTAAAATATAAATATATTTCATTATTTTGATGGAAATCTCTAAATTTATCTCCTCTTTCATTATGAAAGTGGAACCATTAATTTTGTTTATGATAGAAAGTTGCCTTACGAATTGATATAATCATTTTCCATCACCACATGTCATAGATAAATAGATGATATATTGAACATAATTTTATAATATTTATGAAATAATTAATCATCATTAATTTCAATATCACATATATATTCTTACATCCTATTTCTTGGGAATACAACAACATCACTCGTGTGTACGGCAGATTACCGCCTCAAAAAGCAATGTGGGTTGTTCTTCACTTATGATTTATATAAAAGTTAATAAGGATTGGTTTAATGAAAATATATAACATATATGATATCATAATTAATATTAAAATATTATATATTATTTATATTCATTTATTTATATAACTTGAGAAAATGGAAACAATATTCATGTCTATGCATGGCCTACTATCTAAATGAATGGTGCAATTAATTTTATAACTATATTTTTGATAGATTACTATAAATATATAAAAATTGAATATATATTATTTTTATAATATTTTTAAATAATATTTATAATATTTAAACCTTTTTAATTTATAATAATAGAAATTCCAAACCAAAAAACATACATGAAAAATGAAATAATGATTACCAGAAATATGATTTCAATAAGAAATTATAATTAAATTGGTAACAAATGGTCATAACTAAATCTAATATGGTATTAAATATATATTCATGGATATTTTATTGATATATAAGAATACAATATTTATTATATATTATTTTTGAATGTGTATGAGGAAATTAAAAACATAATGTAAGGGATTTATAGTCTCACTTTTATTTCTGGAAAACTTATTCCACATTCACCACTCATTTCATTGGTAATTTGTATATAATACCCATGAATATATTTTATTATCCTTATAATTACAATTATGGGGTATAAATATCCATATAATGTTTTTTCAATCATGGTGATTATGATTCAAAACATACCAAAGTGTTAATGTTTTAAAAATATAATTTTATTCTTTATCAGGTTTCTTTATTATATGAATCCAATGGTTATATATTACGATATAACTTTCAAGAAAATAATTAATTTTATTATAAATTATTTATTTGTTGAAATTAGTTTTTCTACTTTTATTTTCCTCTCTTCATGCACTCAATTTTATAATATAATTTTTTTAAGTAAAATCAACTTTGTTTCTTTCGTCAGTCAAAAATACATTCTCTTTCATTTCTATGGTTTCAAAAAAATGTTTTCAATATTTTTTTTATTATTATGAAATTATTTTCTAAAATATTTTATATTATTTTCTAAATTTTTAAAAAAATATATTAAAATAAATCTTCATGTTGTTTTCCATAAAAGTCCCTTATTGGATTCTACCTAAAATGTAAAACAAATATTTATTTCAACATGTTAAATATGAATATAATTTCCCATCATAATTACCACCCAATGTTTTACATATTAATTTAAACGTTTAAAACATTATTTTAAATGAAAAATATTTTCAAAATATTTTTTTAACTTTTAGCTTTGAAAAGGTGAATTTTAATGTTAAAATGTTTTTTCTTCTAGAATGTTTTAATGGATTTTTCTGGAATATGTACCCATAAATGATAAAAACCATTAGTGTTGGTTATGTTTTACTGGGGATATGATATTATTGTAACATATTAATTATTTATAGGTATGTCTTATGATTATGATGGGGATATTTTTAGGAAACCCATTCCTTTTCCCTATGTTATAATCTGATGAACTAATGAAATAATTATAGAAACCATTTACATTATATGGTTTATTCTATGATAAAAGTTTTATGGACCCCTTTCCTTTTTATGGGTTATTATATTATGAATGTTTTATGATATTGTGGCTCACAGATGATTTATTTTCGTTGGGTGGTTGGTGGGAACTATATCTACCACTGATTAATTTGGAAAGGTTTAATATCTCATGTGATAATTATGGGTATCAAGTCATTGTTCTTTATACATTGTTAGAAACTCTTGATGATTTCACATCCATTATGAAATGGGAAATATTTTTATAATTACTTATACCTTATTAAATGGGAAACATGTTTTGGTAACTCATCAATTATGATATTATAGTCTCATATTTTAACCCCTATATATTAAATTGTTTCTATAAATATGTTTGTGACACACTTTTAAGACATAAACATAAGGTTCATGATTGATTTAGGTTGATTTATAACTCTTATGGTTCTTGTATTTTAAAATTATGTGTTTCATGACATGAATCATGTTTAAAATACATGGTAGATTTGGTATAAAATTTTTAGGTTATATTTATAATCTAATGACCTTATGATTATCTTATCCTTTCATATGATCATTGATTGATATCATCCTTATTTACCCATATTGAGTATATGAGATCAACCATTATTAATATTCATTTCATATTTTATGAATAATGGATTAATGTATGGTATGTTTATAAATAGTATGAATGGGGATAATATTTAGGGGAGATGTTTAATATCTTCTATTAAATTAGAATATCGTTTACCTAATTTTTAAATACATGGAAACATGTATTTGTGAAATATATTTAATGTTCATAAAAAATATATCTTATATATGAATGACAGACCACATTCTTTGTGGTTGGTATGAATGAAAATGTTTAGTTAACCTTTTAAAAAATGATTTGAATTTTTTATTGAGAACTATATGGATATGTTTAAGGATAATTGTAGGTATAAGATAATATCATTGAATTTTAGTGAAGGATAGTGTGAATGGTTTCCAAGAAACTATATCCCTTTATGGATACTACAAGTGTATGTGTTTGATGAATAATTATAACTAAGGGAGAAAAAAAATGGAAAAATGATCTAGACTATATTATCACTGGATGCATGATAATGGGCCTCAATGCACCCCTATTTTGAAACAATAGGATGATATTATTTGGAATTTCACAAACTCTTTATGGACCATCATATTGATTTGAATAATGACATTGGTTTTGATAAATGTATAATTGATTGAAACTTATGTGTGATCCGTGATTTTTAATGATTATGTGGTTTCACACTGTGATGATTGTTTCTTACTCTATGTTTTTTGGTTTTAGTCAATGAATGGAAGCTGAAAGAATTCTGTAATGTTGAATGAAATGGATAATACAATGAATATCCTCTAGAGAAAGAAAATGTTATGGGGGATTAAATGAAAAATCCATATTCTATGATTACATGAATTTTTAAATACATGAATCATGATTAAATTTTAAATGATAATTAGTGGGAACAATGTTCTGTTGATTTCATTATAATACAAGTCCTACCATATTTTTATGGATCCACCGATTCACTTGTTTCAAAAAAAATTGATCAGTACCAATGAAAATAGATTTTCAATTATCCAATTTTTGGATGATGAAAAATTCACATTGGTTTTCTATAATTAGGATGGAAAATTGTATCAGTTGTTAACACTTATCAATAATATTAGTAAACTATAATAAGTTGGTTGTATTTAATTGGTTGAGTTTAAGAGGTTATTTTTAATAAGTAATTTTTTTTGTATTATTCATGAAAATATGGATAGGGGATTCATTTAGTTGTAGAATAACGATGATAAATATATTGTTACCTATGAGGAATATTTTTAAAGACGTTCATGATACCCTTTTTGTATTATATTCCCACATGAAATTATGGTTGTTCGATTCTTTGGTGTCCTAAAACCAAAATATTGAAATGTAGTAGCTATATGAGACTTTAGTAGCAACCATGGAATTGATCAATGTTGAATCTAGATAGAAAATTCAAATTAGATATTCCCACCATTATCATGGGTTTGATAGGTAAATTCAGATTGAGTCTAATGAAAAAGTGAATAAACCACATGGTCAAATGAAATTCCAAACAAATACATTCTATAAATGTTGGAAGAAGCATCAAAATAACACCATCAATAAAATTATGAGGTGATATAAATATAAAATGGTAGTTTATAAATCATTTGAATTTTAAAAGGTAATGAATGGGATGGTTGGAGAAACAGAAGAGAATAATATTCCCATTAGCACACCACCTATGATCCAATGATTCAAATTCAATGAGTTTGTTAATTAAGGGAATCGATTCCAGATTCGAAGGGATAATAAGGATGAAAAGTAACAATAATTGTTAATGAATATATAATAAGGGAAATATTTTACAATCATAATAGTTTAATTAATCATGATAATTAAGGGAACACTTGTCATCCACTACATAGTTAAGAATTTCATTTGTGATTTGGTGTGAATAATCACTATGAAAATACTATTTTTCATCCTTTAGTGAAATTTCATGGGATTCTGAGCATTTATTTTTTCTATCCACATTGACATTAGAATAATGAAATTTCATTTGACATTATACAATTGAATGAATGAACTGAAGATAACAATTGTAATTTTTTTGTCTAATATAGTAGCTTATATACAGAATAAAAGGTTATTTATCTTTTGGGAGCATACAAGTATCCATGTATGATTAAATTGAGAGTTGTGGATACAATTACGGGTTTATGATTTTATGGATGATCATAAGATTAATTCGTAACACATTATATTTCATGCTCTATGTGATGGGATTTTTTTAGATAACATATATTATTGGAAACATTTTAGAGCAATACAACTTTTTGGTTTCATATATGTTATATAATTAGGAATACCTTGACATTTTCTATCCATAATATTAAAGTTATTGGGAGCCTTTAGAATTTAACTTATCTTTTATGTTGAGTTAATTATTCGTAATTTTAATTTGGAAATGATCTTGGAATTATATTAATGTATTTTAGAGAAATTATACTTTCATGTAGGGTAAAAAGTTATTTCATCTAACAAGCTCACATATCATGAACTAGCAATCGAATAGATAAAATGGAATATCGTCTACCACTAGCCTATGTGAAAAAGTATTTCTTGTGGGACAACATAGAGAGAGATATTTCTAAGTATTTATCTCATTTTTAGTACTATGGTATGTTATGGTTAGTAGAAAAATGTGTAATTGTGTACTATAACCATTATCCATACCAGAATGGAAATGAAAAAACATAACCATGTATTTTTTTTCATGATACTCCCCAAATAATCTAAAATGAAAAATTAAATATGGTTAGTACTCAATCACTATAAATATTATTCACACTTTACCGTTATCATATTAGACTTCTATCTTGATCCGTTTAATATAAAATACAATATGAAAGTGGATGGTTTAACCAAGTACTATATTCTACTATATCACATCGGGATCGATGTTTTACCAAAATGTTTTGGATAATTCTATAGTGGTTTTGGGATACAGTTTTCATTTTCAAAACTACGTATTATCATCATACATATGGTCAATCTGAGAGAACAATTAAAACTCTATAGTATATGTTGAAATGTTGTTTTATGGATTTCAATGGTGGTTGGTATCAAGACCAAATTCTAGTTGAGTTTTCAAAAAAATACCTTTCACTTTAGAATTCATATAAATTTTTTTGATGAACTCTATAAAAATATTGAAGAACTCAAACATACTAGAATGAAGTCGGATACATAATATAAAAATATCTGATCTAGATGATAAAATGGAACATAATGTTGAATCCATTTAGTAACAAATAATGGTAGTATGGAGTTTATTAGAAATTTACAATGATAATCCTCATCATGATCTAGAATTTGATATTGGATATAAGGTATTTATATGATTTTACACTTTGAAAATTATTATGAAATTTTGAAATAAGGGAAAGTTGAGCCCTAGGTATAATGTACCTTTTATTATTCTTGATCGAGTAGGGACTATTTCTTGTCACATTGGACTTCTAAAAAACCTCACTCAAGTCCCTAATGAGTTCCATGTATATCTCTTAAGGAAGTGCATATATAATCATTCACATGTACTTAACTCATAGGTCAATTCACTAGATTATTATCTATTTTATCAATAAAAATCAATTAATATTTTTGATCATTTAGATAACGTGATACGAAACCCGACCACTCACTTGGTCAATGTTTTGTGGAGAGACCACCAATTTGAGGAAGTTATGTGGGAACCTAAGCATATGATGAGGTTGAAATATCATCAATTTATAGTACCAAAGAGACAATATTTTAATGGTGAATGTAATCTTATCTCGGCATAATGTAACACCTCGAGATATTAGGAAATTTTTTATTCAAATAAATTAAATATCATTGATATATTTCATTACACAAAACAATTATTTTTTATGAACCTATGATACACAATTATTATTATAATTTAAATAAAATATTTATAAACTAGAAATTAATTTTTTTTTTATGAATATGAATATCCAAATTTTAAAAATTATGTATAATGGTTTTAAATAAAGAAAATATATTTACAAATTTATACTTACATTTTAGTACAATATTTATATTATTCAAAAATAAAATTTTCTCAACTATGTTTTTTTATTTCTATTTTGAAAAAATAATAAAAATAAAATTTTCTAAATATTAAGAAAATGAATTTGATAAAAATAATTACATTTTTTTAATAATAATTTCAAAATAATATAATTATTAATTGTTTATAATTTTATACAATGATTAATTTTTTTGATGAATAGTAAAATGATAATAAATTTTATTAAAATATACATTTACATATAATGAATTTTTAAGCTCCATTTTATTTGAATATATTTTGGAAAAGTTTATTTTGTTAAATTATATATTTATTAATAATGATTTTCTCATTAGAATCATGTTTATATGGATTTTTGATATTAAAACATCTTTAATTATTAAATTTTTCGCTTTAGAAGACCAATTTTTCTTACCCATGTGGGTTTATTTTTAAATTATAATTTCCAAATTATTTGAATGGAATTCGAAAAATGGATTTCATATTTTTAATTCGACTACAAAATATTAGATAAAAACTTGATCTTATTTTTTGGTCAAAATGGATAATAACACAGTAAATATTAATTACTACAATTAAGGTTGAAATGAGGATACCTTATTGTTAAACTAAAAGATAAGGTTAATATTTATATTAAAAATTTTATAAATCATATTTTACATTCATATTAAATGATTATAATATCAAAAGTTAAAATATATGTTTATTTAGAATCAATTGTATTTGGAATGACTTTTTCATTTTTTGAAATCTTTTTATAATTTTACTAGTACATTCCAAGTAGTTTCCAAGTGGGTTCCTTTCCCCACTAATAAAAGGATATATCATATCCTATACTATTAAAACCAGAACCATTTTTGTAATACATGTTATTCACACAAAAAATTACTTACAACCCTATCCACATCATAGAGGCCTTATTATTATTAGGAAGCCCTTATATGAAGTCTTCATGTGTAAACCTAATGTGTTTCCTTAAAAAATATGTATAGTCCTTAGCCATGTATTTTAATTTTGTTTTTTTCTATTAAATAAATCATATATTCATGAAACATGATCATATAATTACAAAAATATCTACCTTATACTTATATGCTATCATGTTAATGGAATGACCAATACTTATCCCCTTTCCCATTATGTGGGAAATGAAACTGTTGATCAGGTGTATGACAAACTATCTCATTATGAACTGTTGTAATTTTTTTCATAAACACCTCTCAAAACATGATAAAATGATGGATTTAACATAGTTATATGATATTTGTGAAATAATTATACTTATTTAATTATAATATCACCAAAAAATATTACTTTTATTTTTGTTGGAATATGATAATGTCACTCGTTTGTACGGTGGACTACCATATCACAAAATGACAAGATTCATTATTCTCTTAAGCTTTACATGTATGGTAATAAATAATGGTTTAGATAATATATTATACACATGTATATATATATTCAAAAATAATTAATCTTGAAATATGATAAATAATTTACCTCTTTTTGTTTCTTCTGTCAAAAGAATGGAAACAAAGGTTCATGCGTATGTACGTCCTACCATCTCCATGAATGGTGTTATTAATTTTCTACCTCTAAATTTTAATAGATTAATCTAAATAAATATATGTGATATTTATATCATGTTAAAATTATTTAGATGATTGAACTATGATAAATAAAAATGAACTGAAAATATATAACTGAAACATACATGAAAAATAAACCAATTATTACTGAATCTTGATTTTTACAAGGAATTGTTAACAAAAGGGAAATAAAAGGACATAATTAAATAATATATGGAATGATATATATAATTCATTTCAAATAATATATCTATAATTAAACTGTATTTATTATATATGAGGATCAAAATTATTCAAATTTGTGACTTATGGTAAGGGATTTTTAGTCTCATTTTTATTTATGCGAGAGTTATGCCGAATTCAACCCCTGTTTAATATGTGGGGTGTATATAAACGCATTTAATATATTTTTATAATCCCTATACTTCTAATTATGGGATATAAATATCTATACAGTGTTATTTATTTCAATTTTATTATGAGTTAAAATATACCAAAATGGTAAAGGTTTAATATTACAATCTCATTGTTTATTAAGATTGTTTATGATATTATTTAAATGATGAGAACTTATAATCTACCTATCAAAAAAAATTGTATCCTTGGATATTTTATTAAATTAATCTTTTTTATTTTGATTTCCTCTCTTTATGCACTCACTATTTCATATAAAATGTTTTAAGGAAAACTGAATTTATTTATCCCTTTGATCAAAAATCATTTTTTCTATAATTTCTATAT
Organism: Viscum album; assembly: GCA_963277665.1. Classification (NCBI taxonomy): domain Eukaryota; kingdom Viridiplantae; phylum Streptophyta; class Magnoliopsida; order Santalales; family Viscaceae; genus Viscum; species Viscum album. Next base: position 395,063,606 of record OY728131.1, on the reverse strand, counting down.
TTTATAAGAATGATTTGAAGAAATTTTTTAGAATTATACAATGTTATTTTAACAAAATATTTACCCATGATTTAATTTTAATAAAATATTTTAAAAAGAATCTTTATATTAATTTCCAAACAATTCTCTTTTTGATTTTACTAGTAATTTGAATAGAGTATTTTTTTTTCAATGTGTGCGAAATGAACATAAATTAGATCTATCATGACCACCTAATGTTTTAAAGATTCCTTTAAAATTTTAACAATTATTTTCTATGAAAATTACTTATGAAAATATTTGTGCACTTTTAGTTTTGAAATAGAAATTCTCAGAGTGAAAAGTTTATTTTCATCAGGATGATTTTAGTTATAATTTTTGGAATTTCTATTCATCAATGAAAAAAACTTTTGATTTTCTTATGTTCTATTTTCGATATGGTCTAATTATAACATTCTTATTCTTAATATAGATGGTTTTTTCTTATTATGAACATATTTTTACGAAAGTCATTCCTTTTCTTTGGGTTCTTCTATGATGAATTAATGAGATGATTATGAGAACCATTGCTTTTTTATGTGTTGTGCTATGATGAATAGATTATGAATCCCTTTTATTTTAATGGGTTGTGAAATTGTGAATTATTAATGATATTATGAAAACAATATATATGATATTAATTATGTTATGGGTGGGTCCAATATATCCCTCCAATTTATTTGGTAATATTTTATATCTCATGAGATAATGATGGGAAACAGGTGATAATGACTTCTGTTTTATGAAATAAGAAAGATGCGATGATGAAGAATTAATTATGAAATAATAAATATGTTATGATAGAAAATATTTAATCAAATGGGAAACATGTTTTGATGTTTGGTATGATATAAATTTATGATATCATATTTTATCATTGATATATAGAATAATTATTATACTTATGATGGTGTCACACTTTTAGGATATGAACTTATAGTTCATGATAAATTTATAATGACTAATCACTCTTAAAATTCATGTATTTTATGGTGATAATGTTTAATGCAAGATCTCACATTTATGATCTATGAGAGATTTTGAATGAACTTTTTATGTTATGTTCATAATATCAAACCAATATTCTTAACATATATTTCCATATGATAATCGATTGATATATTCCCTATTTACCATCACTAATCATCAGAGATCACCCTTTATTTTTTTCCTTTCCCAAGGTTATAGTGAACTGTTTTATTTAGTTTATTATTTTGAATATCACAAAAGGGGAAGAAATTTATTTGATACTCTAATGATCTTTTATTAAGTAAGAATATTGTATACCTAGTCTCCAAATAAACTAAACCACTATGGTTCTAAGGAATGTGTTTGTGAAATGTAATTAATATTCATCTAATATAATATGATATTTATTTATAAAAACTCTCAGTTAATTTACTAATACTATATCTAATGAAGATAGAGAAGCATGATGTGATGATGGAACAAAAGATATTTGTTTAGTGTTTACTATGATAACTAGATTTTAACTAAGTGTTACTTTACTAATAATATAAATAAGAAATCTTGAAATTTTTTGGTGTACTAAATATAAATTTATAATCCATTTAATCTAATTCAAATTCTAAAAATGTAAAAATTAACACATAAATTGAATCATTATATATATATATTTAAACATTTTTTCATGAAAAATATTTTTTTAACAATTTTTTGTTATAAATATTATTTTGTATCGGTTTAATATTAAATTGATGTTAATAAAATTAAATATACGTTTAAAATTAATATTATATAATTCATTTCAAAAAGAATAATTTAAATTATTGAATACTAATTAAATAATATTAATATAATAATTCTATGAAAATAATGGTTTTACCATTATCTGGTTTTTTAAAATTAATATTATTAATCATACATGTATTCTGGGAATTGAGTTTGATATTATTACATAATACTAAAATTATCATCCAAAATATTAAATCAGTTTATTTATATTTAATTTCTATAAGTGATGAAATGTAATTTTAAATATAATTTAATAAAAATTGTTTTTAGAATAAATTATTACATATGTTTTAAAATGATATTCATGGTTTTTATAAAGAAACTTATTAATTTTAAATTATATATAATGCTTATATATATATATAATGTTTAAATGTTTTAAAAAAATATATATCATTAATTTATTATAATAATGTCATAAAAGTGATAATTTTAATAAAGATTGGTATTTATTTACTATTCACCTAAAAATATTTATTTTATAAAAAATATATTAAGATAATATAGTTTGTTTAAATCCAAAAATTTATTTTTAACTTATCAGTTTGACATTATAAAATTTATTAATTCAAATGTTGAATATAATTGTAGGACATAGTGAAAATTTATTTTTTATAAAAAATTAAATATTGAAATATGGACTACTATTATTCAAATTTAATATCATATAATAAATAAATTATTTTTTATGTAATTTAACATAATTAGTCATATGTTTCTTGAAATATAAATTTATATCACATAAAAATTCAATCCTTAGAAAAATGATTTTGTAAAAAATAAATGATCTTATTAGTCATTTTATGAATTCTAATTTAATTTCAATAAAATTAAAAGAACCCATTATTTTATTTACATATATATTTAAAAAAAATTGGATAGAACTATTCATTTCTTCTAATTAAAAATTAATGCTTCAATTTTAATAATTAAATATTTATATTATTGAAATATATCATTGTATTTTTATGCCTAATTTTGTGTGTGGATAAAGCTATAAAACACATTTTTATCATTTAAATAAAGATATATATTAAAATACCATTTTTTTACATTCATCTCCACTTAAATACATTACTTTTTCACCATTTTACACATAATATCTTAGTCATTTCTATAGGTAACTCATAATTAACATTACACTACTAAATAGTCAAATGTTTTTTATGATTTGGAATGATATTTATCTACATGAAAAAATATTATTAGTTCTTTATAAAGAATTATAACCCATTTATAATTTCACATATTATTCTAATAGTGAAAAATATCTCTATCCATAAGGAATAACTTCCAACAAACCTTGAAAATGATTTTTATAATAATTATATCACTATGTGTTTTTATATATAACTAAATATTGAGTATTGGTGAAAAAATACATGATATAAGACAATATAAAATATATAATGAATAATATCTATCCACTATAGATATAGTTTTTACTGTATATTTTTCATTTTATCAAGGTTATTTTTGACCATTTCCCTCCCTAGCCAATAGATTATGATATTGAGTTACAAAATATCTAAATTTCAAGGAATTTAAGAAACTAATTTTTATATCTTATCTATTTCCCTTATAATTTTGAGTTTGACAACCATTATCTATACACTGATAGCATTTACATGGTCCTTTAAGGAAAATTTTCTCGTGATTCTTCCCATTTTTTCCATGTTGAAAATTAAATATTAATTCTTTTATCATCTTTTTCACCTAATTTTTTTGTAATTTCAAGGTTCTCTTCCTTAGTTTGTATTTTATTTCCATAATGTTCACATTTTTAATAAAAATTTCATTTTTGATAGTTTTATATAATAAAAATCTTTCTTTCTCATGCCCTTAATCCATTAAGTTGTGCATTGTAACAATTTTCCCATTATCCCTAGATTCCAATATTATCATAATTACTCCTGGCTTCATCTATTACTAAAACCAAAAGAGCTAACACGAGTGACACTAATTAAAATAAAATTAAAATAAATAACAATATAATAGTTAAATTTTTTGGTTTTATTAGTTTATAAAATTATCTTGTGATATTATAGTTTTTATAACACAACTTGTATCAAACTTGGTTCAACCTATATCACCCAAATATTGACCTATGTCATTATTAGTTCATCCTAGGTTATATTTTGTTTGTTTCTCTCATAATTTATAAAATAATCCACAAAATATAGATCAAAAATTGCAATGAAAATTTTAAAAATATTCCAATCTAGAAAAAATACATTCTAATGTATACTCTTAAAATTAAATTTATCCCTTATCGTGAAAAGAACATATTTACTAATATATACCTTAACTTATGAATCTCTAAATTTCAATATTTTCTGTCCACTATCTCTATATTATTTGGTTATCTAACCTAATAATATTAAAATCCATCCATATGGTTCCAAAGAGTAATTTTAATCAAACAAAAAATATCCCATGGGAGTTTTAAATCGTTTATATAATAGTTCATGTTTGTCATACACTAGATGATGATATCCTTAATACCCAATCCAACCATTTCTATGTTATTATCTAAAGTTACCTCTATTACTAATCATATATCCATATTTTGTTTCCATATAGAGATTATTTTTCTAGTAGAACGACATAGTCTTTACTTTACCAAAATTTTTTGAAGTTATCATATACCTATAATTATCACCTGGACTTTATTTAGGATTCATAGTAAAGATATCTCATCCTAATTCAAAAAATATTTCATATTACTCAGCCAAAAATAAGTAATTTTTATACTTTTGAAACTATTATCATTTTTTTCCTATTTTCCCTTAACTTTTCATCAGCAAAAATATTAATCATTGCATTTTTCTAATCCTTTATCTGATAAAAATAGAGATGCCTAGGACCCTCACTCTAGGATATGATGCATAAAATATATATCTTACATAATATATTTGATATCAACCATAGATTCTCAGAAATAACTACCCTATACTTAGTTACATTAAAGAAGAAATTGAAATACAATCATTAACCAGATCCTTTAGTTTTTCAAATTTAGGAAGTCAGAAAAAATATAAACTAATAAATATCGTATTCTTTATCAACTATAGGATATCTCTTTTCACTAAAAGAAACTAATTAATCCGTGACAAGGCTTAAAAATATCATATAAATTCTCTATAACATTTATCCTATTATACATAACATGTGTAATTATATTCTTCATTACTAAGTGAAATAAAAACATACAAAGGGGTGATATCAAATGATCATTAAGGGAAACTATATAACTAAGGCCATAGTGGCATACATATTATGCTATAAGTAAGTAGTAATAAAAATTTCATAATAAATTGAAACTAAGATAATTCTATATCCATGAAAATAAATTATTATTTATATAAAAATAATTACTAATCATACAATGATGGAATGAATAATTTCAAACATCAACAACATGATTTCAAGGCCTTATTATAAGACCTTATACTAATATGGGGAGAAGTATACCCCATAAAATAATATGTTTTGTCTCATGAGGCCTATCGATGCATCAAGAGGCTACATAATGTTGAGACCCACCAATATCAATTTTAATTATATAGAATTCATCATATATTAAATTTAGTAATAATTTCATAATATTATTTTCTAATAATGCTTCATTTTACAGTAATAAGATACATATTTCTAATCTTTTTCCATGTTAATAAAATGAATAACATTATCTTAATCCATCTTAACAAATAACATGTATTGAAAAATATACATATTCAACATTATAATGATCACCCACCCATTAATAAAAACATATATAATAATAAGACATATCACTATGTTAATAAAATGGATAACATGATCATAAATCATATGGAGGAAGAATCAGGATGGTTAAAAAATACATGTACAACATTCCAAAAATCATCCATATTAGAATAACAATATACGAAATGCTAATAATTTTTCCCATATCATAATTTATACAGAGAAAGAATGTAGATGGTTAAATAATACACAATAACATTTCAAGAGTAATTAATAAAAATTCATTTTATAATAAAAAATTCACTTATTTTAAATAGTACCACATTCAATAAATGAGATTCCTTTATATGAGAGATTCCATCAAGTTAAAACTAAATAGAGTAGTGGTTTATGGTTAAATAAATACAAGAATAAAATTATAATAAACTACTTGAAGAAATGTGGTTAATGGTTTTTATATATCATAACCACAATATAACAAATAAAACTTATAAGGATGATGACATAGATTAAAAACATCCTTGCCAAATAAATTTGGAAGGATACCTCTGAAAAGGAGACAAGCAATTGGTTTGTTTGATACAATGATTTCAATAAAACAAAATATATATGTATACATATATATATAGGGTATAAAAATTTAATCATACACTCTATTATATTAAATCCTTTTTAAAAATAAAATGGAAGTGGAATTAATATCATATATGATATTTTTTATTTATTTAACATTGACATAAAAGATGATGTTATGGGTCACTTCTAAATGTAATTTTTTTCAAAATTTTATTTGAAAAATATTTATAAACATAAAACTATAAACATTTATTCAATAATAAGGACTTTAATGTATATATATTTCATTTCTAGTGGAAATTTATACATGATGAAAAAAAATTTGAAAGTGACTAGAAAAATAATTTCTAATATCTTGAAAAATATCATTGTTCAAAACTAACATTGTAATAAGTGTAATAAAAAATTATTTTGTATAGAAATACTATATTTCCCATATAGGTGTTGAAATTAGAATATATTAGTATATTATAGTAGATAAATATAATAATGAAAAATATAATTTCAAAATGAAATAATAAAAATCAAACAAAGGATACTTGAGTTGTCAATATTCCTTAGGAGAAAAATATACCTTGAAGTAAGAAACATTAAAAAGGTTTATTTTTTTTATTAATGTAAATTCATATAAAAAATATGATACCAAAATATATAATAAATTGGAAAAATGTACCCAATTTTATGTCCAATAATATGATCATAAATCAGTGAATTAAAGCTGAGTTATAAAAATGTTGTACAACATGGGTAAACAATGATTAAAAATAATTTGATCAAAAGGAAATAATTTTGTTTATTATTTAAAATTAATATAAAATAAATGTGATATAGATAAATTCATATTATATGAATACAATATTCAATACAATACATCATTCATAACATAAATATGTTTTGGTGAATTAATGTTTCAGACAAAAAAACCATTATTGCATAAATTAAAATTTTAATTAAAAAACATGAAAGTGTAGTACATTAACAGAATATTAAATATAAATAATAAAATATAATTAAAGATATGATATATCAAATAGTAATCATATTCACCCAATAAATTAAATTAGGTTCAAAATAGCAAACATGTTTCAAGGAGAAGAATTTGAAATGAAATATGTATTCCTTTTATTGATTTTTTCTACCCATGTGATAAACTTCCAGGATGATATAATAATTTTTATTAAGTAATTTTTTATTAAATTTGTTATTATATATTTAATTTAATATTCATTTTTTATTTTTATATTTTTGTAATGTTTTATTGTTTTTTATTATTTTTTTGTGAAAATTGAAATGGTATCATTTTATTTCAATGACATTAATGATTAAAGATGATATTTTAAAAAATAGAAAAATAATTGATAAAAAAATAAGGAATATAAAAAAGTAATAAATTTATTATTAACATGTATTAATATTACTGTTTTTGTTTTCACCGTCATCTATGATATACATCTACAGCACTTATCAAGTAGGTGGTTGAACCAACACAAACATTAACATGATATATCTCAATGGGTGATTACAGATTTGAAAGTATATAATATTATTATAATTGAATAATAATTATATTACATCTATTCATTTAATTTTGTTAATTATATTTAATTCTTTTATAAACAAATAAAATTTGGACAAAAAATGAAAAATGTTTCTTTGTGGAGGTGGCAGTCCATACAACCCATGATTAATGTTCTTTTTTCAAACTAGAAGGAAATAAACAAATATAGGTTATAAAAAAATATATTAACACATAAAAATAATAATGAAACTAATTTTATCATATTATTTTGATAAGTTCTAGTTTCAAAGATAAATATTAAAGAGATATCTAAATAATTATAGTATAATCACTTTGGGAATTTCAATTTTATCTTGAATATATCCTTGAAAATGAAGGGCAAAGTATAAATAATTAAAACTTGAGGATTATTAACATTATAATATTCTATTAGAGGGAAACATTAGATAATTTTTCAAAGTGATTTTAAGGAATGGGTTAGGTGTGAGGGGGTGTGAGTGACTTTGATTATCGGTAAAGAAAATTTTACTTTTGAACACACCTTCAAATTGTCATTGATACTATTACACTATTCAAGGGTCATAGAATAGAAAAGTTATATATAATTTTTTGTAGGGTGTTATAGTGTTGATAAATTCTATATAAATTAACTCTACATATGTTTTAAACATAAATATAGTTTTATTTTAATATCAATTATTTATAAAATAAATATTTATAATTAACATAAAAGTAAAATTATTTCATATATATAATTGTTTTTATAAAAAATAATATCTTGATCATTATATGTTCTTAGTATTACATAGAATTAGATTCAAATTAAATTTTCTCAAATAAAAATAAATGTTTTTAAACATCATATTTGTTTCATCATTTATAATAGGTTATTTTAATATATTAGATAAAAATTATACAATACTAAAAAAAATTCCTTGAAAATTATAGTTTTCTCATTATCATCAATATAAACATTAATCATTTTAATTATCATTTTATTTAAAATATTTAAATTGATATTATTACATAAAAATATCACGTAGATCTGAAATTTTGAATCTATTTTCATAGAAATAATTTCTATATGTGGTGAAGTTTTCTTATTTAAGTGAATAAAAAAATGCTTTTAGAACAAAATGAGGCTTATGTATCTAAAACGATAAAAATGGGTTTTATAAATAAAACATAGTAACATTTAAATGACTTATTTTACATATTGATATTAATTTAATATGAATAATTTTCAAATTTTTTCATTCTTTCATTATGATAATGTCATAAAAGTGATAGCTTTTTTGCAATATTAATATTTTTGTAACTATTCACCTAATAAAAAATTATGTAAGAAAAATAAAATAAAATTATCTTAACTGAATATTGTTATTATAAATTGAAAAATTATTTCAATATTTTAAAATTAATATTATAATATTGAAAATTCCAAATTTTTAATAAGATCATAAAATATAATTCAAAATATTTCTTATTGGAAAATATCATTTCCCAAATATAAACTTTTTTATTATTATCAGATCATTTACTGACTAAATTGGAGTAAAAATAATTTATCCTAATTAATCATATCATTCTTGAAATATAAATGTATATCTTAAAATAGTCAATTTTTTTAAAAATACTTTTACAAAAAATGGTCTTCATAGTCATTTTAGGTAATCTAAATGATGTTCATTCATATTAAAATTATATTTATTTTTCTATATACATTTATTTCAAAAAAAGGTTTCTCATATTAATTCATACAAGTTAAAAGGCCATATTTTTATATTCATACATAAATATATATATTTAATGTAATTAGATAATGGTTTTATTTTAGTTTGGTGCCGCACCTAGAGAACCATTTGAAACACATTAAGTTATTTAAAGGAAGTCATATTTTAAAAACTCGAGGTGTTACATTTGAAGAGAAAGGTGTTTCAAAATATGTTACCATTTCAATAGTTTTATAAGTTTAAGGAATAAAATATAACTCGATAATTATCTCATAGTTATGGGGTAGTAGAATGCATGGAAAATTTTAAAATCATATGTGTGTAGATTTTAATGATTTGCATATGATAAATGATGAAAAAAATGAAAGCATTTATTCCATCAATATTGTTCAATTAAAAATAAGAAATGTGATGTCATTAAATGTTGTAAATTTAACAACATTATATAGAATATGAATCTCAACCATTTCAATATTAGGCTTTGTTATATGGTGTCCAACAACTAAAGTATTCTACTACTACATAAAATAATAGTATACATAAACTATGTTTTTAATTCTTGTATGAAAGTAAAACAATTCCGAGAGAGTTTAAAATTATCAAGGAAGTTCAACTTGAATAACTTTACATTGCTTTTATATAGATTTATATAGACCCACACCTACTAATAGTCTGAATGGAAAATGTTATGTGTTTATGTTTATTGATGAATTTATAAAACGCATTTGGAAAACATTTGGTGCTCATAATTATAGAAACTTATAATATTTTATAAGTTATTGCAAATTTTTTTATAAAAATGGTTATTTATATATTTCAATTAAAATTTATTGAGGAGGAAAATTTTAAATATATAATTTCAAAATATTTAGGAAAAAATGGTTTTTTTCTTCATTTTAGTACCCCAAGGACACCACAATAAATGGTGTTGTCATGGAAAAATATAGAACATTGAAAGAAATAATTTTAAACATACTATATGATTTAATGAAACCTATATATTTTTTGAAAGAGGATATAAATAAAGATTTATATATATCTAATATAGTTCATTTAAGACCAATTTTAAAGAAGGAATCATATGAAAAATAGAAAATAATAATAGAAAAAGTCGGTTTTCCTAGAGTATTTGGATGTAAAATTAATACTCTTAACACAAAATGTTCCACATATAAAATCAATTAAATATTAAATTATGATATATTTTTTGGTTATTAAAGCTCTATTACGCAATATAAAATTTATTATGAAATAATTATAGTGCCTAATTATTCTATTCAGGTGATGTCTGATGAAAATACTTTAAATGAAAATAATAATGAGTTAGAACATCTTTTCTAAGAGTATAATGATTTTACTTTAGAAGAGAATGATCGTTAAAATGAAAGTCCACTTTTTTATGGTGGGATTAACCCTCCTAAAATAAAATTTAAATCACATAGAAACCCCCAATTAAATAAAATTCATGGAAATATTGATTCTAGAATTTAAACTAGAAATCCATTAAGGAATTATTGTTCTTATTCTACATTCGTTTGAGACTTTCTTCCAAAATATATTTCTAAATCCTTACCTATTTATAGTTGGATTTTTATGGGGAAAAAATTAAGCTATTAATATGAAATAATGCGTTTAATTAAGTAGAACTACTTAATGAAAAACATATAATTGGTACTAAATATATTTTGAAGATAAAATTTCATTAATCTAGAAATATGATTGAGAATAAATTAATAGCAGTTATACAAAGATATTAGAAAGAATAGTACAAAGATTATGAAAAAATCATATGTTTCTATATTATAAGATATTAATATTTTATTAGTTCATAACTATTTTAATTGATTTAAATTATTTTAATTAAATGTTAAATGTTATTTTATAAATAGATTTATTTCTAAATAAATAAATGTAAGAAAACCACCTTATTTTGAAAATTAAAATTATCCTACTCTTGTTTTAAATCTTTTTTAAACCATTATAGACTTAATATGGATCCATGATCTTGGTTTGAATTATTATATAATATATTTTTTGAAAAATCATCATGTAAAATAAATTTTTGATCCTTCTCTATTTGTAACGATTAAGTATAATGAAATTGGGATTTCTCAAATTTATATGGATAATATTACTTTTTAATATTCATATAATGAATTCTCAGAATCCATGACAATTGAATCTCTTATTAGTATTTTAGGATAAGTATACTTACTCATTGGATTTGGTTTATTTCAAAGAGAATATAACAATTTTTTTAATTATTAAGTTCTTGTCAAAAAATTAGTTAGAATTTTAGGACATGAATCAAGTGAAACAATAATTAATCCCAAAATTACTTCATGCAAGTTGGATATTGAAAAAAATAGGAAAAACAGTATAGAAAACATTTTGTAGAGGTATTATTTGTACAATATCATTTTTAACTAATTAACAACCTTATTAAATGATTTTAGTTCATATTTGTACTCTATTTAAAAGGGTACATATAAAAATTATATAAAAAAATTTAAAATAATAATCATTTATATTAATGTTTGTATAAAAATTCGTTTATTTTATCCTAGTAAAACTGAATTTAAATTAAAATTCCATTCTGATTAAAATTTTGGTGGATATTAAATAGATATAAAAACTAAAACTAGTATGAGCTACTTTCTTGGTACAATATTAGTCTATTAGTGATTAAAGGGACAACAATATATTTCTTTATATATTATATAAGTTAAAACCATAGATTCTATATGCTTTTTTTGTTAAATTTTTATGGATTAAGAAATCATTGATTAATTTTTATGTTTAATTTGGAAAGTTACCAACATTTTCTGAAAACTAGTTTACCATTCCAATGTCTATGTACCCTCTACCGGACTCAAGGGAAGAAATATATTTAATATATATGTCAATGTTTAAAAATGTTATTATATTTTGAATATGTTCCAACAAACGATCAACATGATGATATCTTTATAAAACATTTTTATTCAGAATCATTAGGAAACATAAATAAAAATGAGGAATGATTAATATAAATTGTAAAATTTTATAATGATTCTATTTATGGATAGTATATTTCTATATTTATTCTAGGTTAATTATTTATATCTAAAATAATTCTTCTTTCCACAACAATTTTATATCAAATATATTAGTCTTGAATTCATCATTTTTTAGGACATGATTCTAGATTTGGTTAAAAATATAGATTAATCTTTTCATATTCATTGTTTTACTAACAAGAACCTAAATTTCTTTTTGAGCTATTATTAAAATTTTCCCTATATAATGAGTATATAAAATGTTTATATTTTCTTGTTTGACAGTATGATTAATCACTATTTGTTAATTTTATAATTCCTTGAATAAATTAAAAAAATTTCTTGTCACTTTATCTCAATGATTTTATTTGTCAAGAAGAGTATTCAATATTCCATAAAAATAGATTTTGAATTAATCAAAAAGAAAATTTAATTTCATTACACCCTATTTTTATAATGTTATTGTTTCAAGAAGATAAAAAATCTTATTTTAAGGGGTCCATTCAATATTGTTATCTATCACTATAATTCTCTATTTTTTATTTAATTCCCAGTTGATTATTTATTTATAATACATGAATTTTGGGGTATCTAAAATGATTAATTATAGTTTTTTATGCAGTCTACATAAATTAGGTATTTTTACTAAATTTTTTTACACACCTTGAAAAAATACATTAATATATGTGAAAAAATAAATAATAGTTAAAACTGATTTCATTATCCCAATTTTTTTATCTTTTATACTTATTTAATTTATTTAAGATTTGGTTTCAAAAATGTGGAAGATAGTCTTCCACAGTCTATATTTTTTATATTTTCATAAAGGTATAGATGATTCCGACCTTATTTTACGGATTTTTAATTATAAAAAATATTGATATTATTCAGTGGATCACTGTAAATTTCAATAATTATGTTGTTATATTTATAAAATTCTCATTTTACTAACATAATAATTAGAGAATAAATGTTTCATAATATTGAAACACTTATCAAATGAAATATTAAGGTTAATTTTGTTTATTGTTTTTTATTTTAATCTTCATGCATATTTTGGGTCTTATGAATGGATTTCAAAGAAACATAAACATTATTATTATTAGTGTAAATAATAAAACACTGAATTAATTTACTAATATTATGATTATTTTTATACAAATATCTTCTAAAATTCTATAATAACCATTTGGGAATTTGTTTCAACATTATGTTCATATGTCTAAACATTAAGACTTCATGTCTATCCCTTATGAATGTATTGATAAACCTTATTGGAATATGAATCATCCTTATGATCTATATTTTTCAACCTTATGAAAGTATATACCAATTTTATTTAATGTTTTCTAAACTATAAAAGATCAAAATTATGCATATCACTTGTACCTTATTATGGTTAGTGAACTATCTGAAAAACACTTAAACTATAAGAATATGGACTTAATGAAGGTATTCAATCATATGATAGTGTTTCACCCAAAGAAAATATACCCTTTGTAGAATATACATCTTATGAGGGACATAAACTATAATGAAATTGAAGCTAACAATAATAATGTACCTTATAATAATATTATACCCTACAACATATTTATTAGTTCAAATTATGATTTTTTGTTTTTTATATTTATTTTTTTATTTACTATATATATTTTTTGAATATTTCACTTAATTTAAGTGTTTCATAACTAATCATTAATTATTTAAATCCTATGTAAATATTTTTATAAATAATTTTTGAAATATTCAAATAATATCATGTGAATAGAATCATGTTTTTTATTTTTTCCTATTTATTTTTAAGTATGTATCTTTTTTATATTTATGAAGGATTAATTATAAAGAATATTAAATTATGTTTCATGTGAAATAAATGGAGAAAAAATGAGATGAATTATTTATGAAATAACAATTGAATAATTTTTAAGTAGTTCATTGGTATAATATATTAAATATTTCCTTAAGGATAGTAGAAATGAAAATAAACATTTTTGTTGTTGTGAATATAGATAACACCATCAGAATTTTTGTTCATGAAGAAAACATATAAATATGACTTTATATAACCAGTTTATATATCAAATGATTTATCAAGTATACTCAATCTATATTATGCTACAAATTTTTTTGATCACCATAGCAATATATTACATAGGACTTCATATTAAATCTCATATACCATTAAATTGATCATTGATGCCTTAAAAATCAAGTCTTTCACTATCCTAAAATTTTATATATAGTTTTATTTATATATATTTTTTATTTATATATATTATTATGATTTTTCATTAAAAATCAAGTCATTAATGTTAGTTTATGCTAACCATATAAATGGTAAGTTTGGATATGCATCCATTTTAAAAAATGATAGTCTCTAGTTGAGTGCATATCTATTAAAAGGTATGTCTTTTTGTTATGTTAAGGTATGGTTAACGGTATAGTTGGTTCTTACACCACAATAAGATAATATTCCTTAATATACCTCTAGTCGTGCAAAAGTATGGATAGATGGGTTCTGACTCAAAGTGTGAGAAGATTAGTTGTAAATACTTTTTACTCCACTTCAAAAGTTAGGTTACTATATTATTGATAACATACACTCATGTTGAATGTGTAAGAGTATACGTAGGTTTAAATTAATTAATGTATTAATAAAAATATATTTTCATATTTTTATTTTATACTATATAATTATATTAACATTTACAATTTTAATAAAATTTCTAAAAACATCTATTCTCCCCCCTCTTGACGATTTTATTACCTCACCTTCTAGAATAAACATATTTATATATATTAAAAATAACATAAACATTTTATTTAATTTAGAAATAAAAATTCAAAATATGAAATACATTTTGATGCATTAAATTTCTAATGGTGATAAAATTATTTTTTATTTTAGGACCAATAATTCATAAACATCATTTTAAAAAATATATATATTTATAAATAATAGAAATTTAGTTATTCAGATTAATTACCAAGTAATAATAATTTTTTGGAAAAAAATTATATTTTTTATATAAAAATTTTCAATATCAGTAATATAATTTATTAAAAGTGATCATTTTAATTTATTAAAATAAAAGTTAACAATATACAAGAAACAAGTCATCGTAAATAGGTATTTTTTACATTAATTTTTATGTCTTTATTGCTAACTAGTCAATAACCAATTCATGAATGATTATATAGCTATTTATATATATATTTAATATGTTTAACTAAATTATAGACTCCAATTATGAGAAATATATATTTTAAATAAAAAACAAATAGTATAAAATAAAAATAATTCATTTTAAAATAATTTTTTTGTTTGACCATGAGTAATTATAGTAGTATTACGTAAAGGTATTTAATTATATTTTGTGATTTTTTTACTTATTTTTTAAAACAAATCCTTGAATTTTATAATTACATGTCATTGATATTATTTATCATAATTAAAAAATTTGAAAAATATATATAATTTTTAAAATAGTATTCTTGGAATAAATGGTATTTTTCTTGTGAATTAGTATAATTATGTTTATTCAAAATTCATTTTTTTATTTCAATTATATTATTTATAATAAATTTATTTAACATCTAAATAGACATTATTTAAATCAAATATATACTAATAATTCCAATCCAATAAGATGTTTAATAGTGTTATATCAAACAACTATATTAAATTTAATAATATTTACATGACAACTATATTTTACATATAACATTCTAAAAAATAATTCCTTTCGTTCTTCACAATAAAAATTTTCTATTCAAAATGTTTTAATTTTGGATTTATTAAACAAATTCTCCATTCATGATACTTATTCTCATTATTGGTTTTTTCTACTTAAAATGATTCTAAAGGGTAAAGATTATCATGGGGATTCCCTAGTCATAAAAGTTTTATTCATTTCTATTTATTATATTATTTTAATTTCTATACTTTAATGGGATATAATCACCCATAGTATGCAATTTTTGGTTTCTTGTACATTTTTTTTATTGTTCCATTATCATTGGATATATTTTTTAATTATATTAATTGATTATATTTATTTCTACATATGTTTTGAATAATTATAAAAAATGAAAAAATTAAGGGAATAAAATGGATACTTAATTTGGGATGCTACATCTCCCACATCCCATAAATAAATTTTCTCTATATAAGATAAATTTAATAAACCAAGGAAAATAGATGAGGGTATTATTAACATATAAAGGACACAACATATAATATATAAGTAAATATATTACTTAATTTAGGATAAGAATAAGATTCATATCATTCTTTCATAATAAGAATTTATTTATATTTTTATTTGTTAGAACTAATTCATCCAAATATTACACCATATCATTAATGAAAATATCATCACTTATAAATCTTGATTAGGAATTGGGTAATTTTTTTCATGGAACATTTATTACGATTATGTATAAGCTACCATCATTTCATATTATATTATGAAACATCCCTATACATTTTATGATGTGTCTCTATATATCATAAAAATTTAATCACTACATGTAAGTGTGAGTATATATTTAGTGACCAAATATATCTTGATATCATTTATGGAAGTGTGAGTGTTGGTTTAGTGATTAAATATATCTGCTGATCCTTCAAATTTTAATCACATTACTTTATCTAGTGGAACTTGATTCTATTTTATGTTAAAAAGGATATTGGTGTTTATAATCATGATAAATTTTCCATAATGTTTCAATACTATCTTGTAAGTCCAACAAAACTATTTATCTTCACTATATTAATTGATCTAAACCATTCGTTAATTAACCTTGTATTTGAATGATCTATATATATAACCTCCATTTTAATTAAATAACCAGAGAGTGATATTTTTTGTTTCAAGATTTCGCATTTGAAATAATTTTCCTAAATTTTTTACATTCTCAAGGTCTTCATCACATTCCTTAAATATTTTTCTTTATATGCCATTGAAAAATAATATATGATAATACCATTATAAAAAAATCAAGGTAATATCTGAAGACTCTATTAATAAAATTTATAATTATGGTAATGTTATTTGTATATATGAATATAATCAATATTAATTAATATTAACTATAAATTATAAAGAAGGTTTCCTTGAGTAAATCATCAATTTTCACCCTTAATTATAGATATCCATATCAAATGTCAGTCTTTGATATATTTATTGCTTAGTAGTTGATGAAACAAGACATTGATATGTGGAAGATGGTACTTTCTTTTGATTGTGATATTGTTATGTTCAAAATAATTAATGGAAAGACAAATTGTTCCATCTTTCTTAATACAAAATAAGGCTAGTTTACCCCATAATTAAACAAAATGGAATATAAATACCTTATCCATATTATCATTTTGTTTCTTCTTTAATTCCTCTATTTTAATGAGGTCCAATTTTTAAAGAGACAGTGGTATAGGCATATCACTAGTCATGAGTTCAACTGAATACTAAACCTCATGATAATGGGGCATACTAGGAAACTATTATGAAAAAACATCAATGTATTCATTAAAAATTAGTATATCCTTACTATTTTGTTTCTCCATAACCATTTTTGTTATATATCCTCCTGATTATGTAATAATACCCACATAATAGAAGTAATATCTATATGAAATTCATAGTTTACCTTTTTATAATTGATGATCATATGTTGATTTGGCATAAGCAATGCGACTTCACTATCTCGAAATTATGTTGGGATCTATATAGAGAGATCCATTATATAACCAAAATATATTCAAATTCAACTAATTATAGAATAATAATATTTTTAGTTAGAAAATTCTAATAAACTTATAACATATAGGTGTTGTAAAAATTTTAGAAAATCCCTATAACACGATTAATTTTCACTATTAATTAATAGTATAAAAATAAGGGTTCTAATTTCATGATCATAGTAAAATTTATCAATATAAAAGGTGGGGTGGAACTATAATAAAATATTTAATTTTTATTTCATTATTAGTTGATGAGTGTACCTTTCATTACTTTTTTTTACCCACATAAATAATTGTGATTTCATAGGATTTAAAATTATCCATTATCTTAGTTGGTTATTTTCATTTATTATTCTCATTATCCCTTCGAATCATATATTGATTTTTCATAGTTCCAAAATTATTTATATTTAAATCATTGAATTGTTAGTTGTACCTTTGGCTGAACTATATTTTCCTTATATGTGTTAATTTAACTCTACTTTTTTATTCAAAAATACAATAATATATTCCCACCTTTACCAAACTAAAAAAATATTCTGAATCCATTGAGGAATTTCTCTAGGTGACTATTACAAAATTTTTTAAATGTAGGATGTTGAACCTCCTTTCCTATATGGTCCTTATCACATAAAATTCCATTGAGCATAATTTTTCTATTATTTGGTTTGTTATAGAGTAAGATATAGATTATATTTTTATTCATAACTTGAGATATTTTTGTAATCATAACCAAATAATTTCAAAATTGGATTCCATCCAATTTGATTCATCATTGTGAAAAATCAGTGAATTATTCATCGCATTGGTTGTTTAGATTATTCTTTCTTCCTAAATCCATTCACTAAAAAACGTTTAAAGTTTGTATTTAGTGATAATCGGTAGAATAATAGATCATTTGAAAAGTAAAATAAATCCTAATATATATTAAATTGGGTCACATTTGTTAAGCCTATGAAATTATAGTTTCTTTTTACCTCACTTTGTGTTAAATATCTAATATTTTAAGTTATTTCTTTTTATTCATTGTCTCATATTCACTAAAAATAACAAAACCGTATTATTATTAAAACTGAGAAAACCAAGACATAATATTCATACATATTTTATCCTTTGAAAACAAATATTTACTATATATCATAAAAAATCATACCCTACAACCTATGGGTTTAGATTCATTAGTGATTAGATACATAACAAGCTAATTTTAAAAACATTCTTCAACATCCCCAAAAAATAATATTCTTATAAAATACCCTTATAAACTCATCATTCAGAATAACATTCTTTAGTTTATAGGGAATGTAATCCAATGAATGTGTGATCAAATATTCCAGGTGAAGGGTGACCATAAAATATAACAACCGAGAATGATAATTGAGTATAATATGAACATGTGGTTATGAGAGCATAATCAGGGTGTATGAACATAAAAAATAAATTATACCCAATAAAAACAATGTTCATAAATCATTATTCATTACCTACAGATTTTCTAATAACATAATTCATGTGTCATAGGATCTTGGAAACATTTCTCAATAATTTTGAGATCTAAAAATAGAAAATAGAAATTGTATATAAATAAGAGGTATTCCATAAAATTACAACATATAAATAATCATGGGAACCCATTTTTTATGTTAATTGTAATTTCGAATCACATCATTACATAGTAGACAGACTCCCATACTAGATTTGGATATCTCTTTATTCTATAAACATGTTGGAAAAAGTACCTTATTATTTTTGGTTAACATTCCATTATCATATGCTTGTTTTAAGATTCCATTAAGGGTATATGTTCACTCCCCATTCCTATATAAATAGTTGACATAGTCCCTTAAATTTTTTTGGTTGACCCCCCATTCCAATATTCACAGTGGATAGATTATATAATGTAATAAATCCCATAACCATTTATATATACCTAGAATGACAAAAATCTACATTTCTTTGGGAATGAATCCCTGTTTTAGAGATTCTACAAACAAGCACCAATGGTTAAATATGGTTCATTGGGGAGTCTATAATCTCATGGTTAGTCTAAAACAACATCAGTAAATAAAAGAAATAAATTAAATCAAGCATGTTAAAATGATATAATCCATAAAAGTATCAATACCAATATAACCCATGTAATACCCAAAATGATTATATATTATAGTCTAAAGTCAAGCATTTTATCTGACATATAATTTAGGTAAAAATGGACGGAAGGGGAAAAAAAGTGAGACTCAAAAACTTCATTTAAACTAGTGTTAAAACTATCCCATAGCTTCATCAAACCATATTATCATGCCTCAGTCATCATAAACATTCACTTTTCCCTTTCGACATCCTTTAATTTGTTTACGATTCCAAATGGAGGTCTGAAAAGGCTATGATTATTACTTCATATTACACCATTAATTGTGTTCCAAAAGATTAAAGTCTTAAATTATATGGACATATGATGGTTCATGAAAAATAATTTAAATAACTAGAATAATAAATAAATAAAATTATAATATTGGTCTCGGTGGTGACACCCAAGTTTAGTCCTACATCCTTATGCCAATGTCATATGTCTTAGAGCTTGTTGCAGAGACTATGCAACCAAAATATACACTTGACCATGTGTCATATAACTATCCATAGTCCAAAAATCACTTTGTGGGTAATATACATATCCTTAGATACCTAGTATCCACCTATGGGCCATGTTATTGGGCAGATACACCATTGTTATTTACTTCGACCTACGGGTCATGTTCATAGTAAGATTAATCAAAATTTACTACATCCAATTGATGGGTTTTCTTTACCCTAGGTTTAAATATAAGTTCCACCATCTACCCATGGTTAATGATCACCCTAGGTTGATCCATATGTTCCATCATTTTAATAAAATAATATATCAAATGAAAGTACAATGGAATCAATTAATTGTTTCATTACTAATACAATTCCACTATCCATTTTCTAAAAAACACATTAATATTTATCATATTTATTTCCATAATCTCATAAGAAATTTTAAAAACAATTTCATTATAAAAGATAATTAATGTTTCAATTTGCAATTTCCATATTCAATTTTTAAAATAAAATACAAATCTAATTCAAAGCTCAATTTTCACAGTTGTAGTTAGGAGGAATATTCATAACTAAGGGAACACATAATTCTACCTTTATTACTTAAAGTAAAATTATTTTCAATTATTATATATCATTCTATGGTAATGATTTAAGGATTTGAAAAAAAAATGAATCAATCACAGTAACTGTATTGAGACAAATAACATAAAACATAAAGATACATTGGGAACTAAGGTAAAATACATAGAGACCACCTACCATATGCCTTGGAAGGTCAATAATCCCAATTTTCCCACTAGATTCATCTTATCATGGGAGTTATTAATGTAATGAATAAATGAACTAAAATACTCCAAAACTATGTAAAACTCCTAGAAAATAAATATAATACTAAATAATGTGATAATGGAAATGATAAGAGGTGTATACATTCTAAAATTCCATGATCACACCACACATGAGCATAAACAAGCACAAATTAATAAAGATTCACTAAGAATATAGGGAGGAATATGAGCCACATGGTGGAAGAGTTTCTCATATGGAGGAGGTGATAATTTTGGTTAAAGGTTTAATGATTCATAAAGTGAAATTGGTAAAATTTTATCTTTTAATTGGGAACCTAATTTGGTAGCACAATCGGCCAAACCATGTTTTAACAGTTCTAACCATACGACCTAAAAACACCACACTTATCAAAGTTAAGTGCAGAGTTAGAAAAACCAAATTAAAACTATAGGAAATGGATACACAATAAATTGAATTTTTTTTCATGGTTTCACATACCCCTCCACAGGATTTAATAGGTGTTCTCCTTTTTTTCAATCTACATGGTTTGGGTGTATGTTTATCACAAACCATGCACTAACCATGAACCATGTTCTATTTCCTAAAACATTTAGATTCCAAACATAGAACTCTCCATATAAATCTCTTTCTACCTAGGGAAATCATTAAAGATAAATTTATGGGGGTTTAGAATAATTAAATGGTATATGTACCTCATTATAACGCTGGGGTTTTTTAACGTTCCTCCCATAATTCAACACATGTCTGAGTGAATATCCCGAACATCATTGGCCACCTCAATAAAAACCACTTTCCACTAATCTCAAACATCTAAATAACATTCTCATGTTTCCTCATAGTTATTTAATTTTTTTCATAGAACTCATACTAGAGGGTTGTTATTACCCTGGAGAGTGCATGCACTATGTTTTAAAATATTCATAGGATACACATCAAGAAAAACATTGGCCTACAGATCAGTGTCATCAACATTGATAATATGAGATGTGTCCTAGTGGTACCGTCTAATATGATTGATGTAATAAACCTCATGAATCACTGTGTAACTATGTGGGCGATCTAGTCAATAATTCCCATGGAATAATCCCTCTACAATATCAAAATTCTAAATTAAGCCCTACACCAACATACACAACCTCTTAATATGATATTTCCACAATCTTAGTGACATGTGTAAGAAGACCTAGATTCCAATATCAAACACCATGGTACAACCTCCTTAGATAGAGAAATACCTATTCATAATTTCAATATAATTAAAAAACATATAAATAAATTTTATATTCTCATAAGTCTCATTCACTATTATTATCCCATGAATCGCTGACTCGCTAGATTCAAATAATCAAAAGGGTGAGAAGTATGGAATACCATCAAAGTATTTTAATGGATATGTTTGAATATAACTATGGTAACTATTTTTGAATGAAAATTGTACAAATTATAAATTCCTCTCTCAGGTGATTCTAATGTCTGGGCCACATGATCAATGAATTTCCTCGAGAACCTATATTGGGTTCTATGATTGATCATCCATTTTTTGGTGGTAAACTATTATTAGATTGAACTATTTTACAAGATTCTTATAAGGTCCCTTATAGAATATTTGGGTGAAATTAGTTTATCTATATAATAAAATTATCTATGGAAACCCATACAGGTATAATATCCCACATACATAGATTCTACAAAGAACGCGAACTATAGAATAACCATGGAGAGTAATAGGTTAGATAAATTTTTTATTATATAAATGAAAACCCAAAATACATCATTCCAATAAAACTTCTAGGGTATACCTATCACCAAATACATCATGGCATCATCCCTTTTCCAATATGTAATGGGAAATGTCTAGAGAGGTTTTACTAGATATTGATACTTGACCTTGAACTTTTTGAAGGTGGAACATATAAATACACAACTATTTATGTCCTTATTCATTTTGGGTAATAAAGAATACTAGTGTACATCGTGATATATATTGTTTAGTCAATAATCAATATGCCATCTTACGGAGTGGAAGTACATCTTACTCATTAATAATTCTCATGACAACTACTCATCCTCAGATGTACATAATCCCATCATCATCTATGGAATTGTAAATATGGGATTCCCACTATTAATAATATCCCTCAAAATTGAAAAATAAGATTATGATAATGAGGACTCATTTACCCAATAAAGGAAATATGAATAAATGGGTGGGGATGCCAATTTCACCTAAACCTATTATCCTTTGACATCTAAATACATTTTTTCAATCATGAAAATTGTCTAACACTCAGAATTGGACTCTTAAACCACCTAAGACGGAGTTTTTCATGTAAAATAATTTGTAACTACATTCCTTATCCATGGAGTTTAATACACTTCAAAGTGAATGAAATTGAATTCACTCAAAACACATCGTATTCCTAATATTTATGCCAGGTTTATTGAAGTGGGTTTTCAATATTTAATGATATATATAAAACAAAAACATCTCCCTTATGACGTATTGAAAAAAAATAACTATATAACTATAGTAATATATATTTCATTGTTTATAATGTTTTTCCCATGTTGTGTCAATAGAATAGAGCTGTAAGTGACTCCTCACCCACCATTCTTAAGTATCACTCCCTAAAAACATCTATCTCATCAAAAAATTAGGTTTAATCTTTAATGGACATAGTTAAGGTCAGTATTATTGTTCTCATTATCATATTCTTCAATTCTATAATTCATATCTAATAGGAAGATTAAAAAATGAACATCACCCCCATCTTGGTTAGGCCAGAAAAATGTTCCACCAAATTTGTAGATTCCTGGAAAAATATATGGTAATCATCAACTAGGACTATGTAGTGTTAAATATGAAAAACATCTTGGGATTTTACCAAGAAACCAAATTCTCTACTTTTTAGGATATATATAAATTTTATACCATGATATGATATGTCCCAATAAATTCAATCGATCTAACAAAAACTATCATTTGGAGAATTTAGAATAAAATTACTCACCAAAAAATTTGTTCAAAATTTTCTCCAGGACCCTTGAACTCCCTACTATGGACATGTAGTACACTAAAATTTTATTGATAAAGATGAACATAAAAGTGTCTACATAAGGATCGATTGATCAGTTAATCATAGCCATAAAATTATTTTGTGCTATCATAATCCCAAATAGAATAATGATGTACTCATAAAGTGAATACATACTCCAAATGTTTGAATGGGAACATCATATAGAAAAAACCTATGTGGGGGAAAAAGACCATAAATTAATAGTAGAGAAAACCTTATCACATTTGAGATGGTAAAATATATCATCAATGCATAAGTGTTGATATCAGTACACAACCTTTATCTATTTAAGCCTATGATAATCCACAAAAAATCTTGTGGTATCATAAACAACTTTAGATAAAAAACTGTACCACTCTAAGGGGTTGAGATCAGTCGGATAATTAATTTTTATTCCATACTTTTTAGTTGAGTTTTCAATTCTCATAGACTTATTGGATCCATTATACAGGGAGGGATAAAAACAGGTTTTATTAACTGAGAGGATCTAGATCATAAACTCAATTTCATAGTTGGGTGTTAACCTAGTGAAGTATTTTGAAATTAAATCATAGAATAGATTGACTAAGTAAAGGATAAAGATATATTGAGTCTCCCCCTTATCCTATATGAAACTCACCACCTGATCGGTGATTCCACCTTGCCACTGAAGGTCCATTCTGACACAACCGGCCAGAACATCCAAATATCCTACATAGTTGTATCTACCACACAAAAGAGATGTGACAGAGACATTCCAGTGATAATAATATATTTGAGATTAATAATAGGCCTTTCAATCTAGTAAAATAATTAAATCAAAGAAACCCATTTTGAGAATGAAGGAGCCTTATATGGAAAGACACTCACTAATGACAAGGTCACAACTAGAAAACTGTTGAGTCACTTATGGATTCATTCCAAATTGTGTATCAATAAGAATAAAACCATATAGATATTACAATAATAATTTTAATACTATAATAAAATAAGAATACATTAATGATTGAGAGACTATTGTGTTAATGAACAACAGAAACAAAAGTACATAGAACCAAAGTTGTACCTAAGTGGTTGATGATCTCACGTATTACCATTTCCCAAGAGAATATATCACATGTAACTGACCTAGCCTAGGACCATGTATTGTAACATGATTACCTTGATTTTTACACCCATGCTGATTATTACACTATTGTCCATAAGCTGTGTAGCCACTACCAAATCATGAGAGGCTAGTAAAAGACTCAGTATATTAGTATTTTTTAGTAGAAGTTGACCTGGTCCCTGAACTCTGAATTGGTCATGAAACACTAAAACTACCATCCAATAGAGATCCAAAACACAGCATGCACGAACCATCACTCTAAATATATTGAACTCCATTGCTGGTCAAGGACATTGTGAACTCATGTGTACCATGTGATCACACTCATAACACCACACCTCACTTCTCCCTTAGAACGGATTAGTGGAGTCACAAGATAGCCTAGACTAACTTCCAGTACCCTGGTGTGATACATTTGATTGAATATTTTGATTATAAGAAGATCCCCCATCCCTAATACTTTTCCCAAAGGAGGATCATCCTCAGTATGATGAAACACATTAATATTTTTTTTTATAATCATTTCTTGGTTTATGATATCCATATAGAGGGAAAATATAACACATTCATCGAAACCTTGATCTCATTACATAGAACTTCCTTAATGTGTCTGGATCTTGAAACCTCATTACAAGCTTTGGTCAGAGAGAATCACGAGAGCTCTATAAATAGGGTAGCATATTCCATATCTTCCAAGTCCCCTAACATCAACAATATAAACTCATGTGACTTATCTAATCAATGAGTACATGAAAAGAAGTGGATAAATAAGTGTGTATGAAAATCTTCAAGGGAAGACAACATTATTCTTCCCTTATAAAATTATATCCCACCATTGACGTGATTTATCATTAAATATTTATATATCTAACATCAACCTACTATATTATGGATTCTGTATGTGGTTAAGAATGGTTTTTATAGACTCCATACAAAAATTTCAACTTGTGGACCCACCTCACTTGTGACAAGTCGGGTGTTTTAATAATATAACTCAGGGGTTTGATCTAACATAGTCTATCTAGTCTAAGGTTCCCCCCTCTCAAAATATTGGACTACCCGTTATAGAATCCCAAATATCCTATAATTTATAGTTATTTCATGAAATACTATATGTTCTAGATCACCCATTAGAGAAGCATAGTCTCCCACTCCATATGAATCTTGGACCCTGACACTCGATTAAATCATAACACTATAAGGTAATACAAGATATATAAATGATACAATTAATAATATTTTGTCGATGATCAACGTTAAATGAGGTAGGCATAATAGCCCATTCCCTTGAATTCTATGCTACAGATTTTTTTCATTCCATTAAATCGTTTCCTTAAATAATTTCACATTATAATTATATTATTATTTCATGATAATATGCTAAAAAAATTAGATTCTAACTCTTTCTATATTTTAATCAGGTCTTAATAAATTAGGTATAGAAAAATAATGGTTGAATGATAATATATATTGAAATAAATCCTTATATGTTTCTTAATGAATATTTATTTTTTCAATACCTCCATTCAATAATCCATTCATATGAGATTTTATGCTAATGTATCATCCTAGGAATTTCCAAAGTAAGATACCACTATATCCTTATATTGGAAAGAACCAAATTAGATTTTATTGAAATTTTAAAGGGAAAAATACCTCTATCCAAAGGTAGATTCATATGCATACATTTTTATTAGGTAATCACAAAATGCATGAAAAATAGGCAACCATACATACCTAACATTATGCATGTACAACCATAAACTCAATTTTCATACTTTTTTAGGTGATAAAATTCCAAATCTCAATAAGATTATAAATCAAGTACACAACCAATGTGAAAAATAAAAAAACTATAAAAGAGAAATTATCAACAACATTACCATCATTGGCGAATCATCATTTCCCATATACCTAGGATTGATAATCCTAAAAAATTTCACAATGTAAAGACATAACACTTTACCAGTCTCTAGTTTTCCATCCCTAAATATAATTATAAAAAAGGATATTATAACAATTTATAACATCCTACCACCTTGTACGATTGACTGGTTCTCAGACCGAAGGAACCGTTCAAGACCTCAAGTGTCCATCCACCTATGCTTGAGAATTTTGACTAGAAATGATGGTCCAACTAGGTTTCAATGTGAGTCTATACCCTCATGGTTAGAGTGAAGGAACAACAATAAACAAAGTAATATACAAAACAAAATTCCATTGGCTAAAATCCATAAAAGTGTAAATTACCACAGAACCCATGTAATATAAAAACTCATGGTAAAATGAAATCAAAAGTCAAAAATGTCATCAGTGATATAAAAAATATAAAAAGTTCAATAAAATAGTGAAAAACTGCATGACCAAAAAATGGTCATGAATTAGCTAGAAACCCATCTCCCAGCTATATCCTAGTACAATGTCACACATCGGTCATTATGATATTTCCCTTATCCCAAGACATATCCATGATGTCTTTCAGGTTACCAGATTGTGGCCTTAATAGGGCGTGAGAATAATTTATTAGGCCACCACCAATGAAATCATAAAATTATTAAATCATAATAAGTATGTGAATTTGATGGTGCAAGGTATAAAATTCATCAATGATTATAAAAATAAATAAATAAAATCTGAACCTAGGCCTTTTGGTGACACCTGAGATCAGACCCTTTTACTTTGGACAATGCTTTATTGCTCTGAGTATGTTGTGGAGACTAAACCAACTCAATTCCCTACCAATTGGGGATAATATACTTGTCATTGGTCTAAAATAACACTTGGTGTATTATACCCATCCATGAGGACAAAGAATCCACCGAGAAGCCATGTTCAGATCGACTTTAACCATTAGTCTCCACATACACCTAGAGGTTGGTTTCACCCCATGATTAACCATAATTTCTTGTATCAACAAATTGGTTTGGGTTCACCCCCTAGTTTAACAGTATGTTCCTACATCCTCCTAGGTTTAATGTGAACACCATGTTTAAATATAATTTCCATCATTTCCATAACACAATATGTCAACTAAAATTAAACTGTGTTTAATTAATATTTTCATTTATGAGACAATTCAAACTTCTATTTTTTGGAAAAAACAATTCAATTTCCATGTTCATTTCCAAAATAAAAAAAAATTAATCTGAAATACATCTCAAAACACATTTTTAAGGGATTTAAACTTTACAATTCCAATTTCCAGTTTAAATTTATAAAATAAAACACCATCCCAACTCATATCCCCATTTAAAAGGTCATATTCAAAAGGAATAGTCTTAAATAGGGGAACCCATGATTCTGACCTTTTCCATTTAATAAGAGAAACGTTATAGGGTCATATACAATGTTAATGTCATTGTTAAAAGATTGGAATATGAATTAGAATAACAACATTATAAATTCCACATGAAATAACATATTCCACTTAAGGAAAAATTTATTTAATATGGGAAATTATTATTGGGACCACCTTCCTTATGACTAGAAATGTCCATACAACCAATATTGCCCCTTATTTCAAGATAGAACAAGAGATATCAATGTAATAATGAAAATAAATGAAAACTATAAAAAATTTTAATAATACATAAGGAAAACTGACCACAATAAAAGTGTTAAAATAAATGTTATTTTTTATAGATGTACTACAAGCACTTGATCACACCAAATGGTTGCTCAAACAGCTATAAATCTATTAATCTAAAAAAATATGGTGATGTACGGGAGATTTGTGTTGGATAAGTTTCTAACCAAGAAGAGGGGGAAATTAGTTTAAAGGGGTAAGGGATTATAATTTCAATTTGGTTAATTATTTAAATTTTCCAGGGTTCATTTTTGGGTTGCATGTTTGGATGAACCATGCAGAAACTATGTAAACCCTAATGTATAGAATCACCAAATCATGCATAATTAGACTTAATGCTTTTATAACTACGAAAAAACCATGTGAAATTAACTATAATATATTAAATACATTTCCAAAGTTTCTTGGGATCCATCATATGGAATAGTAAAATTTTAACCTCCTTTTCCAACCCACACATTTAGAGAAAATGATGTTTTAACCATGTGCCTATTTATGTTTCCCAAAAATGATATTACAAGTTGTGAACACACTAGAGACACTCATGATACTATCCATAATTCCTAGAGACACATTAAGGGAAAAATGAGCATTTTTAGTATAATTTAAATAGACATGTACTACTCATAAGGGAAGGGTAATATATAGTTCCATCAGGATTTGGGTCCACTACCTATTCTCCTATGAATAGTGAATAATGTACCTTATTGGATTTAATGGACTCCACATTCATTCACATATAGCATGATATAATGATTTATGTTATTAATATTAGGGTTTTTAGATATGTTCTCACCTATTACATTATGAAAAATCATACATATGTATGTCACATGGTCATGAAAACATTCATAAATCTTCCATAGATTAATTAACCATTTAGAATGGGTTTAATAAGAACCATCACAATGCATCAAAAACAATCCTAAGAATAAATGTTGATGATTACATTGAAACATATACCTTGTAAAACCTAATAAACATTAAACGACAGTAACAATAAGAAAAAATTTATAATAAAAAAATAAAATAAATTTTGTAAATAAGAAAATACATCCATAACATTTTTGATAAATTTATTTTTTATAAGAAAATAATATATAAATTGTTTTTTTAATTGATAATGTATGTAAAAATTACTTTTGAAAACCCATAAAACATGTAAAAGAACCTTTAAAAATAAAGTGGTTAGATAAAAATACTATATGAAAAATGATAAAAATAAGTTTACTCTATTTTAATGAAATTCAATGCGAGTATAAAATAAACTTATGAAGTAATAGAATGTTGGATAATTAAAAAAATAAATAGTGTAAAAAATTACATGGATGATAAAAATTTCCAAATAAAAGGAATAGAAAAAGATAATTCTACTAAAAAGTATCCTTTTGATTAAAATGTGAACTAAATGGGTTATAATGATAATGAAACACATAAAAACAAAAAATAACAATAGGAGAGGAAGATATATGGAGTTTTAAATAAAAATAACATAAGATGTTTTCTAAAAGGAATCTAGATATATACAATCTCAATTTCAAATTGATATTATAAAATAAACTATTATATATTTGGAAAATTTTGAATTAAAATTCCATTAAATAAAGAACATGAAATGAAACATAAAATTCCATAAAAAAGGGAATTATGATAAAATATTTCAAATAGGAATTATATACACCATATAAATTAAATCATGTGAATAATATGAAAAATAACACAATAAAGTGAAACTGATATGAAAAAACCTTTTTCATGGACTAATGATTGGATATACATTCTTTATCTCCAATTTAGACTTCAATATTCTCTAATAGAGCGTTTTTGAAATGTGGTATTTATGACTACTTCTGGTAAAACGAATTTCCAAAACTATAGAGTAGCCTTTTAACAAAAGAATTTATATAGGGAAACTTGATATAACTAAAGTAAATGTATGGGTTGAGGAGGATAGATTAGGGGACATTCTATACATGAGACTAAGTCTTATCTTTATAAATAAGAATTCTTTAATGCGTAAGGAATACACATTTACATATAAAGTGGATCCGATGTGAGAAAATACTAAATATTGGATAAAATAAGGTTGATTATACCCTATTAAATTGATTTAGATATAACTATTTATCTTATTTTCTGTCTTCACTCCATTTTTTAACTCATTTACCTTGTTTTACCAATACCATGGTGACTCAATTTTTACCTTGGTAACATATTTTATAACTAAAAAGGAATTTTTCATTTTACCTAATTTCTTAACTAAAATTAAGAAATATAAAATGAATTTTATTTAATACATTTTCTTAATTTGGAAAAAATGATTTTTATTTAAGAATGTGTGACGCATAAATAATAATTTTTTTAAAAATGTATTTCTTAATAATAAAAACGAATTTATTCATATTAAGTAATAATTAATAACAATTGGATGAATATAGAATTATTAATATTATTTAATATTAAAAAATTTCCAAAAAAATCATTCTTTAATGGTTATAATTTTAATATATTAAAATAAAAAAGACAACATAATGAAAAACAATATATATGAAAAATAAGGTTTTTTAAACCTAAATGATATCATATTTATTTCATACACAATTAATAACAAACTGATGAATTTTTATTCATTAATATATATATATATATATAAACAATAATATAAATAAATTTAACTATCTAAATAAGCTAAATTTAATTTTCAAAGATTAATATAATATATAATAATAACAAGGATTTAAAATAACACATTTTTGTCTATAAATCAATAATTAATTTACAATATATTATTATTAATTAATTTTGATTATATAATATGAATTTACATTACTAATAATTACTGGAATTTTATAAAAAAGAATTCCATTTATATCATTATTAAAATGATTTATTGAATAAAAATATGTAATTCATAAAAAAAATTAAAATCAATGGTATTTTCCATGGAGAATTAGTATCTTTTAATGATATTCCAAAAAAATTATTTTCATTAGATTATAAATAATAAACATCCTTATATTCTAAATATGGAGGTATGCCTTCTGATGTAAATTTTGTGAGGCATATTTATCAGAGTGGTGGAGACTGATTCGTTAGTTATGTACAATGCACGTTCAGGTAAGGGACATGTTCCTTAGTCTATTAAATATTCGATTAGACGATGTAAGCAGATTCGGAAGAAATACACGAGCATTCGGCCCACCTGGCATGAGGGGAATACTATGGCAGAATCCGTTTCATCTAAATCATCTCAATAAAGATGGGTTTTGTTCTTTTAAATCTGTGGTAATTTTTCTCTTCATCTCATCGACTTTGTTCGGGCTGATGCGTTGTGGTTACATTTTTTCAGGCCACCATAATTTTCTCTTATATGATCTTCATCTTTTTCTCCTTTAATTAAATAAATAATTGTTGGTTTAACTTCAAAATATACATTATTTATTCCAACTATATGTGAATAATTCCAAACTATTAATATGTTTACTTCTTTTATACCCAATGAATATATACCAAGTGAAACAATCCCTAGTGGGTCGAGCCCAAATGTAAGACCCACAATAGCCATGAAATGGTAAAAATAGTCCCTCAAGAACCTTCTATGTGTTAGGTACTATCTTTTACCATGTGTTGTTATAATCTCTCTTCCAACAAAAATTTACCCTGGTACCATGGGGATAATATTCAACCAAGGAAAATTGTATCTACCATTATGTTTTTGTCCAATATTACTTGTAATGCTTCTTAATGAATTGTAATTCCTATGGCCTCAGTTTTGAGGTACGCGGGTGGGAGATTATATCCCCATATGGGATCAAATAGTATATTATATATTTAAGGATCATGGAGCCCCATTTTCATATTTTCATTCATGTGTCCAGTCTTACAGTTTATCTTTACCCACTAGGTATTGTCACATAAAAAGGACTAGTGGAACTTGTAATGATCCCTAGTGGACTATTATATTTTAGGTCATACGTTTGAGTTACTAGGGATGTGAAATTCAATCCCCACAATAGAGGTGATAATACCTTCTATGTGGGATGTATAATGAGGGGTAATTATCCAAATTTCAAGGGTGTGGATGGTCATGAAATTGGGATCATACCATGGGGGATTGTTACATAGAAAGGAACCTTTAATTATAACAATCATTGATGGGACATCAACTAAATCTTTGATTATCCAGTTAGACTATAACATAAGGTGAATGGTGACCCACAACCCTCAACCCCCCGGACTACAACATAGAAGGTACTATTCCTTGCCATTGGGGATTCAATACACAGATCACATAACTTGGTCACATGGCATTAGTTATAACAACAAACTAAGAAAAATTAAGAGTAAAACAACACCAATAACTCTATGGTACTCATAATTTTTCTCAGCATAAACTTATATATGAGCTAATGTTTTTAGTTATAGGGGAGGATTATGAAATCGCTAAAGGTAGGTGACAGTGTCGACCATGTGATGCATCATGCAATAGAGGGTCCTAGGACACTATTAACCTTAGGTTATATTCTTGTTGAGAAGGAATGGATTATGTTTATAGACCACTATAGATTATTGGACCCTTTATTAGTGGTCATATAATGGAAATATTTTCCAATTAAAACCAGTAAATTCTTTTCATTCTATCATCAGAAGAGAAAAATTATCATTCTTGTACTTTTCATTTTATATTTTACAATATACTTTTCCTTTCAGGATTATTTTTCTGATAATATGTAATTTTCTAGGAACAATGATTCTCATTTGTGAATATTATCTAAGGAATTTCGTAGGTGTAAAAATATTATTTTTTTATATTTCCTATATGATACAAATTTATGAACAGTTTGGTGATGTAATTTTTTATGGAATGTAATAATTCATGGTATGAAATACTTGGCGTCGTATAATTTTTTTGCAATTTTTCTCAATGTGTGGATAAATATTTTTAATTAGATTCATTTAAAATATTATATACTTCCTAAAATACCTTTATCCAAAAGAATTAATAAAATATGATACATATGTAAATAAATTTAATTCATAAATGTGGGATGTTATTTTATTTCTGTTTCCTACATATCCATATATACAATTTTTATACACATGAGATCAGTACAGAAAAGGTATGAGAAAAATATTAGTAGAAAACCATTGTGACCTCCTAAATCATCTAGATCATAACATGATATTTTTTTTAATAAGTGTTACTATTAAATATCATTTAAATGTTAAAAATTAATGGAATCAAAATAATTGACGTCATCATCTTCTAACCAATCCATCATGAAACAATGTTTACTTCCTTAATCTAATGTTGGTGAATGTTTTATGTGTTGTTAATTTAAGATTTCTTGTCACATGATATAATATTTCATTACTTATTTTTGGATCACAACCTAAACATGTGATCAATACTCATATATTAGATCAATGCATCGGTGTATGGAATAGACTATGGTGTAACATAACACAATTTCATCCCATGTAGTATCTCATATCATCAAATCATTGGATTATAACATTTTCATTACCATGTAAAAACATAAATTAATTGTAAGCATAATAATATCATATATCACAATATTTTCTCATAATATAGTAAAATAAATGTTTCATATCATCATATAATCATAATCACTTCATCATATCTATTAATTCTTAAGTAAATATTTGAATCATTTATTTAATTACATCATGGAATACACAATAAATTATAAACTGAACACATCATTTGGTGTTTAAGAAATATTTTCATTATAGTACTTCATTAACTTATTAGAAATTTACAAATTTCATCACATCATTTAGGTATTATATTTTAAATAAAATAATTTATATAAATCAATATCATTTTGGAAAAATATATTTCATTTTTTATACACAAAATTTAATTCATTGTTAATTATAGTTCATTTTTAGTATCAAATATTAAAACAATCAACTTTTCATTTAACCAAAAATAAATTTAATATTATAACCACAAACACATCATCTAGTATTCAGATCCAAAGGTTTTAATATGCATTATATTCCATTTAAAACAAATTAAATTTCAAAATTTATATTTCACTTCAAAATAGATACTTATCATAATTCATTCAATTCACATTTTTTATGGAAATTTCATAATTTCTATTATTTTATAATTAATGTATATTAGAAATAATATTATCTCACTATTTCATTAATAAAAATATTTCTCAAGGTACTATTTTATATCAAAAATGTATTATGATCATGTAAAATGATGAATATTTATTTAAATTAGTAAATTCAATTCATAATTTAGTTTTAAACATGAATGTTCACTGAAAACAACGTTGAAAATCGATGTTTAAATTTAAAATTTAAAATTTCACATATCAACTCCTTGTCACAATTTACTTTACTCGATTCCCGGACATCAACATAATTTTCTTTAATTAGTAGTAGGATTTTCTAATTTCCATCACATACTAACATGTAAAACTATATAAACATCCCTTCTAAATTAATTGTAATTAATTTAAATTAGTATAATGTAGTGACCTCAGTTATTCTATGAGTGTAATCTAGATTATTCATGAGTTTTGAATCCCCAAACCCCCAAAAGGATAATATAGTAATATTTAATTTTAGATAATGTAATTTGGAACATTCCATTGGATTAAGGATGTTTTGATTACACATAAAGAGTGATATCATAATTTCTATAGAGGTTTGAATTTATAAATAAATTCTGGGTTTTTGTGGAATTTAATATTTATTTATTTATGTAATTTTTATTTTAAGTATTATTGTTATAAATTAAAAAAATATTGAATGTGAGATATTTTATGTGGAAGTTGTGATGTGGAATTAATATAGGAGTTAAATTAAGATATTTTTATATCAATGGATTGTACATTTATAGATATTTAAAACTATTTCTGTATGGGTGTAATTTTATGGAAAAGTAACATAAACATTAATGAGGGGTTATGCATATCATTAATATGGAAAATTAAGGTAGAGATATAGGAAATTGATGGGGACAATTATTTTTTTGACATAAAATTTATCATTATCTTCCAAAATTATCTCAAAATAGGGATCTAATGGAATTATAGTGTTGAAGGAAATAATGATTGATAAATATGAATAATGGGACTAGACAAGTGGTATTTTAAATCCATAGAGGATAAGCTGATAATTTATATCTATGAATTGATGTCGGTGAGTTTTAAATCTCACCCCATTCTCAGATTCTCAATGAAATTGGAATTATTATTTTATTTTTGGGTCATGTAGTGAACATAATAATAAATATAAATAATGAAAAGGATGTATAAGGTACATTATGATTGAATAATCAAAAATAATTATTTAGAAATTTTAATGAATGGAAATAATGAAAATAAATACATTGTTACAACCCAGACTCTAGAAACCTAGAGATCATAGTTCTATTAATTTATTGTTTTATAATAAAAATATTTTAATATGGTATGGTAGCTTATTATTCTTATAATTATACATAAATATGAACACTGCATTTAGAAACATAAGATATAGCATGAGAAAACAATGAGAACATTATTATCCCATTCATCATATCCTTGAAAATTACACATTATTTTACTCTAGGTATCTTGGGGAAAGGAAAAAATTAAGGGAAGAAATATATCCATAGTAAGAAGTAATATATATCTAAATATATCCTAATAGAGAAATGTTAATAATTGTATGGAGGGAATTAATGGACCCCACGAATCCATAATTAACTAAAATTAAGGGTATAATATATCAATGACTATAAATGAAAACCTAGATGAATATAATAATTTATCTCTTAATAATGAAATTAATTATTTATGACATCAAAAAAAGATATAAATTCCCTATTACAAGATACTATTATTATACCATGAGAGTTATATAGTAAACCCTAAGCTTTTCTTCTTAAAGAAACCTATCAATGAATAGAGGGGTTATATAATATCAGGACCCACCATTAACATCTTTAAGTAAGATACATTCACTATTTAAAATATAATAATATCAATAAAATGAATAATAAAATTTCCTTATAAATAAATAAAAATATATATTATTATACAAATATACTAAATGTTAATACTTTCTAAGTCAATAAGTGGACATAAGTCATCAGGACATAGAAGATGGATGGTTAAAAATATACATACTTACCATAGAAACAATGGTGTATTTTAAATGGAATAGGAAGTACCGTTATCAATGACATGTTAAACATTTATTGGAATAATTATATTTAAAGTGTCGTGTTATCAATAAAATGTAGTAACTCCGTTCAATAGTTTTCACTGGTATGAGACCATAGAAAAGGGAGGGAAACCCTTAAATATGGGTTGTAAATAACATGTGAATATTACAAGTAATATCCATAGAGAGTTTGTATAAAACTATGAAAACATAGGCCCACTCATAATATATTAGTGTGATGGTTGAGTCAATACTTTAACAAACCCATTTTAATGTGATTACACCTAGGTGATAATATGCCACAACAACATCCACTTATTAATATCTAGATAGGGATTTCATTTCTAGAAAAATTATAGTATTTTTTCTTGAAAATATATCTCATTATATTTATATCAAGTGAGAAATTATATCATTATATTAATATCAAGAAAAAATGTAGAAATGTAATTATAAAAAATGCATTTAATTTAAAATGAAAAGATATGGATTGGAAACCCTTACATTGATTAGTATATTCATAAATCATAGTAGGAATACATAGAACCACAATAACTATTTGGAAGGGATATAGATAGGGTGAGGTAATAAAAATTCATGAGCAATGCGTTATGGTGGAGTGGGATGAGATAATGGGAGGGAGTCACCTCTTCATAAAAGTTAAAAAGGGGCCTTTTCATTGAAACTGGAGATATAAATGGGTAAGAATGGAATCACATAGGTATTAGGTGGGTAAAGTGAGTTGGGTGAGTTAGTTTATTAAATGTTATGTGAGAAAAATGGATATGTGTTTTATTCCTATTAAGGATTTATTTAAGATTTTATTTACCTTTTAATTATTAAAATATCAAGATGCTTCATTTACCCATTTTTACTGTTATTAATCTTGATTAAAAATTAACCATGATAATGAATTCATTACTATAAATATAAGATGAAACATATTAAAAAAATTAATTTTATAATATTATTTGGGACTAAATTGAATTTAATTAAATTCATAAATTTTAGAAAATCAATTTTAAATTAAAACATAAGATATTGGAAAAAATATTTTATAGAAAAATGACTTTTTACATGTAAAGTGTTTTTAATACTTTTTTACATTAAATATTAATTGAATTAGTTTTAATATATATTTTTATATATTTTTTCATCATATTATAGAAATAATATAAATTATAGTAACCAATATTATTTAGATATAATTTTTATAACTCTTATAAAACTAATTCCATTAAAACATACATCTTACAATTACCATGGTAATTAATATTTAATTTAATAAATTAATTTAAGGTGACATAGAATTCATATTGGACTTGTTAAAAAAAATTAACCATTTAAAATATATAAAAATTCCAATTTATCAAATCAAATAAATATGTGTAGATAAATTTATGATTAACATTATCTTGTTTAAAAGCCAATATTTGAAAAAAAAATTTAAACATTAAACATTATGTTTTTCATAAAAGTGTCAATTATTTTTATTTTAGTGACATAAATTGGTTTATAATAAAACTACCTATATTATGTGGCTTCCAAATGAAGCCAAAACCAAATTTTACTAATATAATATTCAATTACAAGAAAATACTAAAAAAATATTCCTTTATTGGAAAATATTTATTAGGTTCATAAAATCATAATCATATCTTATATTTAAATTAAAAATATTTTTTAAAAAATGGATATTTAAAAGGATTGATAAACTTGTTGGTGTTGAATATATAATTATGATGTCATAAGTTGACCGTTTTGGTAAAAAAATTATTTTTTCACTATTTACTTAAAAGTAAACTGTTTTAAAAAAATCCAAAATTTTATGTATAATAAAATATCATTATACCAAGGTAAAATTTTAATTTTAGTTTTTTTAAATCAAATTATAACATTGATAAATTAAAAGGTTAAATGTACTCATTAATAAGGCACTCTAGAGTGTACATAGTATGATAGTTTTATAATATAGTGATTATTTACTGTAGTTGGGGCTCAAGTATTAAAATCTCCCCCACATTAAATATTTTAGTCCTTGAAATAAGGGTTCATATTATCTATTGAAAAAATTTAGATATTCCTTCCAAATATTTTCTTCAGGCTCCCATGATTTATCTTCTATTTTTTTATTTATTTAAAATCTTTTCCCAATCAAGTTGTCTGATTCCTCCAGTCTTAATCTCTAGTGTCTAGAATGTATGTAGGCACTTCATTATAAGGCATGTTAGGATCCGACTATATTTCCACATATTAGAGAACATGTGTTGTATTTGGAATATATTTACTCAATAATGAATCATGAAAGATTTCAGGTACTTTAGAAAGCTTGGGGGCATAACTAATTGTTAAGATAAAACACCAATTATTTATAGTATCTCAAAAGTCCAAATTTACCATGGATAT
This sequence comes from Viscum album, assembly GCA_963277665.1. Taxonomy (NCBI): domain Eukaryota; kingdom Viridiplantae; phylum Streptophyta; class Magnoliopsida; order Santalales; family Viscaceae; genus Viscum; species Viscum album. The sequence goes on along the minus strand of OY728131.1, from coordinate 395,023,744 downwards.
TACATAACATTTTACCAAATATTATGAAACAATTAGATGAGAAGACCTAAAATAATATTTCATCCTCCACTTCAAAGTTAATTACTTTCCATTGATTTTTGGAATATCTCTTTTTTATGATTTGGGATACATTAAAATGATACTTGAATAGTTCATAATTTAATATTAATATCCTCTACAAGATTTGGTAAAACTAGTATTCTTTATCCAAATTCTTCCCAAAATGAGAGTGTATGAAACCTATTAACCTAAAATGTTTTATATGGTTCACTGTAGATGCTCAAATGGAAGATATTATTTTATGAAAATACAACCACATATAGATATTGTCCCCACATACATTGAATGTTATGATAAAATGATATTAGTATGTCTTTAAATGTTTGGACATTCATTTTAGACTACCCATTAGTTTGGTGGTGATACGAAGTGTTTAAATGTCTCCCATTATCAAGATACAATTGAAGACACTTTCAATATTTCAATCTGAACTGTGGGTCATGTTTAGAAAAAAATTAATATTGGACACCCCATAAAGACTTAAAATATCAATGATATACTGTTTGGAAATTTTATTAAAGGAAAATTATTCTCTTATTAATATGAAATGAATAGACATAGTAAGGTAATAAAAAATGACCCATATGGAGTCATTCATCCTTAGAGTCTTCAAAAGTACTATGAAAAATAACATTGTAATATTTTCTCACATCCATATAACTATAGGTAGAGGTTTGAAGACTTTTTTAGGATGTTTTGTTTTATCCTTTAGCTGATGGAAAAATAATAATCTCAACACATATTTTTTTATTCGTATCTCATTCCATCCCACTAGAAATATTCTCTTTAATAACTAATCCTTTTTTTTTGAACCAAAATGTATAATGATTTTTGATCTATTTTCTTTATTTAGAAATTATATATTCCAATTTGGTATAGATTAGAAACATAATATTGTCCAAAACGTCAATACTCTATCTCTATAGATGGTGTATATCAATTTCACATTGTTTAGAACATTAATATTTATTTTTAATTCCTCATCATCATTCAGGGACTTATCCATCATTTCTATTAGTAATGGTTTAAAAAATTCATAAAAAATAAATGATTTAAACTGATACCTAAAAATAATTACATCCAACTGTATAATATCTCTATATATATAATATATTTTTAACTCTCATCATATTCATAATTCTATAGTCCCTTGTACCTAATTAATTTTCCAGCTTTTTCTCAATCCTAGTGAGGTAGTGTTTTGAGAAATAATTATGCATGAGTTATTACAACCATCTTCACAAAATAATGATGATATCCTTCTGAGATAATATATAATCCAAACATTTATGGGTTGGTTATATATATATATATCATAAATTTCACCATATAAGAAGTGTCTCCATATTTTCAAATAAAATTTTACATCTTTTATCAAAACATCATGAGTTTAATATTTATTATTAGGAATTTTCAATTACCTTTATCCATACACCAAAAACCAATTACTGTTTAAAAGGATACTACAACATCTTTCCTTCCATGCATCACCATATATTACCAAAAATTTTAGTAATAATGGAAATGTTAATACTAGGACATTAACCAGTCACCTATTCACTACTTTGAAAATTTCCTCACATTTACATTATCATATGAATTTTACACCTTTGTGTGGTAAATTGTTTTATGGGATGGATAATGAGGTGAAATATTCAACAAACCCCCAATAGTTTCCTAATAAACTTAGGATGTTTTAGATGTTGTTTTTTATCAATTTAGGCCATTATTTAATATAATTTTTTAAAGGATCAATATATATTCTATAACATATTGATGTTTATTTTATTCCGTTGTTTTTGTTTACCTTGAATTTGGATTTGATATTTAGTTTTTGGCATTTCCTATTTATACTTTTAGATTCAGACTTTTTTTCACTATTCGATAATTTTGGTCCACAGTTAAGCGGTAAAATTGTGGCCACCTTGGGCTCAGTCTATTTTCATTTCATTTTTGAATTCATGTTTTGAGTTTCATGGGTTGTTCATGTATTGATAAAAACTGTGTGATTATTAAGAGGAACTTTGTAGGTCCTTGTCCTGAGCATAGTTATTCCAAACCAAGATGAATCAATTCACATGGATCTAAAATTTTTATACAATCTTGTCGCAGAACTGGCTCATAGTTTCCCAAGTTGTGCAGGTGTCAACTATATCATGTAATTGGTGGATGGTTATTGCCTGGATATCCAAAAATGTGTTTCCAAACCATGTACAGTTCCCGATTACATTAAAATATATAATTGACCTTTCTACCCTCTTTGATTTTTTACACCAAACAACACCATTCATTCCCATTTGGCTTATATTACCTTATGGGAGATCCTCCCTTCTTCCATATGTCTATTCTCCTCGTCTAAGGGTGGAATTAAGGGATTTATTAATGTTTTGGATAAAATATTCAATGAAATATCCTCTTCTATTCTTTCCCATCCTTAACCTATGATTTTGTATTGAGTTGTACTTCCTCAATTTTTTGGGCCCATGGTTAATTTTTCATTGAGTTTAAATTGGGAGTATTTTTGTTTTCAAGTGTACTTGTAAATGTTTTATATTCTTTGAGCCATTGTTTAGTAATTTATGATTTGAAAAAGATAGGTATGGCTCTATAAATTTGTTTTGGTTACTTAAATGGGTTTCTAAATGGTTTTATATTTATAATTCATGAGTTTTGTTGTTTGGAAATGGTGGGTACTCAATGGTTTATTTTGGTAAATTTTAAACATTCATATATTTGTTCTCTTTTTTAAAATGATCCATGGAAGATCCACTTTTCTAAGAGGTGTTTGATGGATGGTGGTACTGGGCATGGGTCTCCCTTGGGAACTAAGTTTTAAAAGGCACGGATTGTTCCTTGAACTGATTCCTGTAAATTATTGTGCATGTTCTTTGTTTGTGATACATGTATTTATGGTTGGTTAATTTTTTGAATTTCATTGTATCACCCCACTTTAGTCAGGACATGGAATCTGGGAAAAACTAAAAGATTTGTTAGAGTAGTTTTTGTACTAGTTTAGATTATACAATAGATCATGGACCTTAGTGTGGATCTTTCTCTTCTCTGGGATTGTGCCCCTCATTTTTTTCAGTTAGTGTAAGTCGGATCATGTGTTTAGCTCGAAGTCATCGACTGAGGAATTCCTATGGGATGGTTCATGTTTTAGTACGTTCCTTGTTTCCATTATGATCTTAGATTCTATAATGTTCTCCTAGTACTTATTTTACATTGGAGGGAAATATAGTTTCCTTATTTGGTATGGTTTCTATTGTATGACATATTTCATTCCCTTGTTGTGTTGTTATTGTACCTTCTCTTATGTTAGTGTAATTATTAATTAAAAGGTGAAAAATTGGTGTTAGAAAGGTTTAATAAAAAATGTTATGGGAACATTGTACACTCTTTTTCAAACTCTAAATCAAAATATCATTGTTTTTTATCCTTATCTCTCATTAAAATGTAAATTCCCCATATTGTAAATTTAAAAAAAAATAAATGAAAATGTATATATATTGTGAATTATTTTTTAGTGAAAATTTGTGAAATTTTAATTTTTATATTCATTATTTCAAACCAATAATTGAATAATATTATATTTAAATAAAATTCATCATGAATAGTTTTTTTTGACACACCTATTGAGTTTCAATTACCACACCTATAATTATTCAATATTTCAGTCTCAACTGCAGGTTCCAGATTAGTCTTGATCAATGTGGGTTATGTTGAGTTTGAGATTATAGATTGACTAATGGTGTTACATGTAGATTTAGTGGATATGGGGTTCAGTTTAGAATTTTTTTGTTTTCATTGGATTTATTTAAAATTATTTGTGTATGTTCTTCAATTGTTTTATTTATTTATTTTTGGATTAATTGATTACTTTAACTACTTTTTGTTTTTTCATTATGGGAATTCATTCCTATCTGTTATAATTGCTGTCCTTGGTGCTTTTCGCCAGCTTAGGAGGATTGTGAATGCGTCTCGGGCCTTATCACGTGCTGAATATAGTGATTTGTTTGAGGATGACCTGAGTTGGTTCATGAAAAATTGTATCAGGGCATAGGTTCTTCAAAGGACCACTATTTTAATTCTCCATTTATTATTTTGGATGTCAATGTAGATAGAGTTTGACTATTAAAAAATGGGGTGTAGTTTTGAGGAATTATTTGGCTAACACTTTATGTGCCAAAACATGTGATTCCCAAGAAAGAAAAGTTAATTTTGGTTAATTTGGTTCAAGTGTGATGTTTCATATTTGGGGAAGAAAACAAGGAGTTTTTCCAATGGTCTCAACAATATCACATGAAATTGAAATACTTTTGGATCCCAAGAATATGGTCATCTGAGTCTCTTCATGATGAAGTTGTGATTGGCATATGGCCACTAACTATTGTTGACCCCAGAAAACGCGTCCCCAAAATTTTCCAAACGTCACCATATATGATACCAGAGTGTAGATCGTTCCTCAAGCTTCGATTTGACTAGTCGTGGAGCCCAAACAGAGTTACGGATCAGAAGTTATGGCTGTTTGAAGTTGGACTGCTGGGAATGGCCATCCAGGATGGTTTTGGGGCGAAGTATGGTTTTGCACAGAAAAAAGATGTTTCGCAAAGAAAACCATTTGTATGAATAGAATATTATGCACCCATCTTGTGCGCGCAGAATATTAAATGACCATATTTGCGCGTGAAGGATTTTATGCACACCGCCTTGTGTGCGCGCAATTTTACACGCGCCGCCTAGCACACGGAAAACCCTCTGCGCGCGCGGAATTTTACGCACACCAACGCTCAGGTTCTGCCTATAAATACAAGTGCACCCCCCCCCCCTTCTTTAGGGGGGGGGGGAACCTGGAGTTAGGCCACTGCTCTGATGCACTTATGTCCGAATTTTCAACGTCCGCACGGAAAACCCCCCACTAGCACGTAAAACATTATTTTTGGGTGGAAAAGGGACAACCTACCCCGTTTTCCGTGCATCACTTAATTTTTGCGTGAAACAGTGCCATTGAGCCTAATTATTAGCATGATAGTGCAACAATGGTCCTATTGCGTGTTATCCTTCCATATTACGAGCAGTACTTCCTTTTGCTCACAAGGCATCCATATTTCCTACAATTCCTCCCCTTTTTCGTGCGTCACTTATTATTGTGCACCCACATTTGGTATTGCACGTCCTAGCTCCGGTATTGTGTGCCTCACTCCGGTATTGCGCACCTGGCTCCCTTATTGCACACTCGCCACTCCTCTTACATGCATCATGCCCCTATTGTGCACTGACCTGATGATTTCTGCACAACAGCCCCAATTGCATGCATGCTACCACCACAGACCCCCATGAAAAATGGAGAGTCGCACAACGACCTTTTTGGGTAGGGATATCAGGATTTTCCATTGCGCCCTTTTGCGCACCCACCTCCAACATGTGGAATACCATGATTTGAGATACTCCTCTGCACACCATGAAACACCTTGAGATGATGCATTATTCTTGGTTCGTTTCCTATGTCATGAGTTGAGATTCTCATCATCAATTCCTCGAGTACATTGAGTCGAACCATTCCTCAAGAAACTCCTCCAAACCCTATCACTCGGATCCAATGCCAGGTTGAACCATTGAGGGCCACCCTTGTGTAAGACCCAACACCATCCGTTCTAGGCGCCTTATGGCAACATTCCTATATACATGAATTAAAACTGTAGTAATCCCTATGTTACAAACATAGGATGCCTCTTACTCAAAACTAGAGATGCCTTATGCTCCAAGCATGAGATGACAACTATCTTATCTACATGACTTTAAACTGTAGTAACCCCAATGTTACAAACATAGGATGCCTCTTACTCCAAAAAATAGATGCCTTATTCTCCAAGAATGAGATTCCAATGGTCCTATCTGTATGACTATAAACTATAGTAAACCATGTGTTACAAACATAGGATGCCTCTTATTCCAAATAAGAGATGACTTGTGCCCCAAGTATAATATGACTAATGGCATGATTACAGTGGCGTTATATAAAGAGCCTTGGAATCTGTTAAAACATTCCATCACTCCACATCACGCTTTGAGTGTCCTTTATTCGGATATGCATCCACTTCCATGTCTGAAGGGACCCCCTAACGGTATATATTATTGACCTACGGTCTGCCTACTGTGACAGTATGGATGATTGACCTAGGGTCAACCGGCTATCACAGTATGGATGATTGACCTACGGTCCGCCTGCTGTAACAATACGGATGATTGACCTATGGTCCGCCTGCTGTAACTGTATGGGTGATTGAAATACGGTCCTCCTGCTATCCTGGTCCAATGCCCCGGGAGACTATGCGAAACATGATGAGTCAGGGAATGTGTTTCGAACACGGTCAATAGTCGACCCTCATTTGTTTGTCCTCATTTCTGGCTAATGTGATATGGATGCTGCGTTTCCGCAATGTTCAATAGTTATCATCCATCACCACGACACCATCAACACGTTCCGAATGTTGATCATGTGATTAAAACTTTTCATCTCCCTTTTTTCGGGCCAATTCCAATGACCTTGGAATTATCCCGCTTGTGCGCCAGCGCATAGCTGAAGGCCTCAACCCACCAGTGGGTTGGGATGCCCTCATGGCCGACATGAGGAAGACATCATGGGACGCCTCATAGAATAAGCCCCGTACAAAATTGGGCTGCCACTGAGCATTAGCCACATACCACATTGTGACGCATCAGAGCGTAAGCCCCATACCACTTCATGCCTCCTCAAAGTGTAAGCCCCATACAACCTTGGGCCGCCTCAGAGCGTAAGCCCCATACAACCATGGTCCACCTCAGAGTGTAATCCCCATACAACCATGGGTCGCCTCAGTGCGTAAGCCCCATACCACATTGGGCCGCCTCAGAGCGTAAGCCCCATACTAACTTGGGCCACCTCATAGCATAAGCCCCATACAACCATGGGCTGCCTCAGAGTGTAAGGCCCATACAACAATGGGCCGCCTCAGAGCGTAACCCATATACAACCATGGGCCACCTCAGAGGGTAAGCCACATACCACCATGGGATGCCTCAGAGAGAAATCCCCATACCGCCATTGGACACATTAGAGTGTAAGCCACATCCATCCATCATTGTGGGCACCACCCTTGCGTAATCCCCATCCACCATTGTCGCTCCATAGCGGAACATGGGAAGCACCCTTGCGTAAGCCCCATACCATCCATAACTACATGGAAATTGATTCCCTACCATGAGGATACGTAGGAAGCCTCCATGAGGTTAAAGCCCACCACCCAGTCATTTCGAACTCTTCACATTGGTTCACCAACCACATGGGCTGCCTCAGAGCAAAATACCCCATACCACATGTGCCGCCTCAGAGCGTAATCCCCATACAACCATGGGCTGCTTCCTTGTGTAATCCACATTCACTACCATTCATGGATGCACCAATGTGCTGTGATTGTTAGGTCTCTGCTAGCTCATGTTTCCCACATCGAGAATGAAATCCGTGAACTTATAGTGAGCACCGATCATGACACCACCATGGGCCACCTCAGAGCATAAGCCCCGTACCAAAATGGGCCGCCTCAGAGCGTAAGCCCCATACAACCATGGTCTACCTCAGAGCATAAGCCCAATAAAACTGTGGGCCGCCTCAAATCATAAGCCACATCCAACCATGGTCCACCTCAGAGCGTAAGTCCCAAACCACCTTGGGCAGCCTCAGAGCGTATTCCCCATACAACCATGGGACGCCTCAGAGAGTAAGCCCCATACCACCTTGGGCCACCTCAGAAAGTAATCCCCATACAACCATGGTCCATCTCAGAGCATAAGCCGCATCTATCCATCACTGTGGGCTACCTCAGAGCATAATCCCCATCCACCATTGATGCTCCATAGCGGCTCATGGGCAGCTACCCATGCGTAAGCCCCAGGATGTCTCCTAGTCGTTGTCCTTTCTGTACACACTGAGTCATCACCCCTTCGAACTACATGAGTTTTGATCCCTGTCCTCTACACAGGTTATGTAGGAAACCTCCATGAGGATCAATCCCATCTAATGGTAAACCCTGGTTTCCCCCATTTTGGGGTGCACTCTCCCTGATCTTCCCTCGGTGGTGTTCAGATCCGCTATAGTGTGACATCTCCCCTACATGGGGCGCACCACCTTTGATCCATCCTCATTGGGAATTCTGATACATTAATCTTCCATGTGATCCCTCCTTGGGATGTACCAATCTGATCCTTATCTATGGGACATTCTGACCACCCTCAAACCATATCCACAAGACGTTAAACATACATCCTACCTTGTGTTAAACCTGAGCTGCCTGAGGAAAACCTCAGAAGACATGCCCTTTTCATAACCATCTCTGTAAGACATTAAACTCATGGCATACCCCGTGTAAAACATGGGATGCTGATGAAAACCTCAAAAGAAATGACCTTCGCATAACCGTCTCCATAAGAAGTTAAACTCGCGGCCTACCTCATATTAAACCTGAGATGCCTGAGGAAAACAACAGAAGACACGCCCCTGGAATAACCATCTCCATAAGACATTAAACACGCAGCCTACCATGTGTTAAAAATGAGATTCCTGGGGAAAACCTCATAAGACATTCCCTTGGTGTAACTATCTCCGCATGATGTTAAACTCGCGGCATACCCCGTGTTAAACATGGTAAGCTGAGGAAAACCTCAGAAGAAACGATCGTGGCGTAACCATCTCCGAAAGACGTTAAAATCATGGTATACCCTATGTTAAACATGGGAAGCTGAGGAAAACCTAAGAGAAATGCCTATGGCATATGATTCCCTACATCCGATGTTGGATTCTTCGAGTTCTGTACCCTTCAGAAGCCCTCTTATGATGGTGAATACAGTTTCCCCGATGTCCCTGCATCCAATGATGACCCGGCATGCCTAATGATGTCATCTATTCTGACCTAAGGCTTCTACCATGTTAGGACCCCGGGAATGTCCTCACATAAGTAGTGTAATTAACCACCGTCCATGAAGATATGCTGCCGGGAACGACATTCATGAGCACGTCTTAAATCAATGAGGGAGACCCGGACTAGGTGACGAGATCCAAGGAGGAATCCACAGAAGGAAGAACTGACATCCCATCATCCCAGTTTTGATCAAAAAGAAGACATACTTGATCAAGGAATGGATCTCTCCAGCCTTTGGAAAGAGGGAATTCATGGCAACAAGCCACGCGTCCATTGCGTGACCGATGTGCGTGCGATCCCCGGTGGAAATCCTCGAAAACAACTATATTTAAAATTCTACCATCAATAATAGTTCTCCCCTTTAGGCAATTGTTTTGAGACATATTTATGTTAAGATTATTTTAAAAAATTATTTACGAAAATGTAAAAAACTAATTTCAAGAATCAATGCTTTGGTTTTCAAAAAAGATAGATTTTTTTAATATTTATTTAAAAAAATTATAATTTAATATTTAATAAATTAATGTTTTATAAAATGAGATTTTAATTATTTATAGGAAATTTGGATTTTTTTTAAGATGAGGGAAATGGATTAATTGAGCATAATTAGGATTTTTTGGATGGGAATCAAATAACTATTATGGGAGATGATGTTTATTGGTGTGTAGAGTTTGAAAATTAGTTTTGAATTGGTGTTTATTATGTTTTTTGAAAAATGTTTCGAGAACATTTAGGTTGGATTACATTTATGGTTGGTGGTTACTTGTTGTCAGTTATTGGTTGGGGTTTTTTTAATTGATTTTTTGGTCTTCTTGTTGTTTAGTGCTTTCCCCCACAAAAGTATCAATGGATATTTGAGGTGAAGCTATGGGTAGTTCACCATTAATGGAATGTCCAGTTGATCAATTTAAATTCCTTATTCTTGAGTCTCGCAACATTAATAATATCTTCATTTACGGTCATAGAGATCCTTTTTAAGTAGAAGAGTAGATGTATAAAATCCAAATGATCTGTAGTTTCTTGGAGTTTTTAAGTCTCTAACAGTTAATTTTAATACCTTTATTCTTAATGATTATATTTGGAAGTGGAGGAATATAGTTATTCAAAATAATCCTTTGGAAGAAATATCATGGGAATTCATCAAGGCTTAATTCATATGACTGTCTTATTTTAGGCTGTGAAGGTGAGAAAGGAAATGTAGATATGTTGATTGCAGCAAAGAATTTGATAGGTGTTGGATTTTGTTCATCATTTTGCTGATATATATCCTTATCATCCAAAGTGTGTTGAGGAAGATTCTTTGAAGGCCTGAAATTTTGTTAATGAGATCTTCCCTTTCCTGCATTTAAGGTGTCATAAATAGGATTAACCAATTTTATCGACATGGTGTGGCAAGCTATTTTTGTTGATGCTATATTTGTAAGAGTTATTTTGGTCTCCAATCATCTTTTAGTCTCGAAAAGTGGTGAATCAAATTATTGTATAGATATCGGAAAGAGGCATGAGGTTGGTGATGATGTTAGTTAAATTAAGAGGCCTCTTGATCTTTCATCAGCTTTTTTTGGGTATGAACCTAGAGTGTCATCAATGTGGCAGTTTAGGTCATAAGAATCTGTCAAATCCATTTTCTCTAAAGATCTAGAATACCTATGGATGACTGGGTCACCGGAATTTTTTTTTGTGTTTCCTAGAATAGACATAGATCCAGATCTATCTCTTTGAGAGATAAACTAGTCCATTTATAGGAGAAGGATTCTAGTTTGGGATATGGTTAAAGTATTTTATAATGTAAATTTATCCTTTTTTTAAACATTTTATATTTTATTGTTCAATTTTTTGTTATATTAAGAGGTTATTGTTTATATTTTGATAACATTTGTTTTAATGGAAATATATTTTTGGAATTTATTAATTTCAATGACTGGGTGTCAATTTTGTCCCATTGTCTGTTAGGATTGTTTAGTACCGTATGAGGTTTTCAGTTATGTGTTTTAGTTTGGAGGTTTCGTATTGATGGGTGGTGTAATTTGGGTGCCCTTGTTGAATTATAAAATTGCTTGGAGTCTACTTTTTCCTACCACATTGAATGAATTGAGTACTCATCTCTATATTTTTACTTGATTTGTTTTTCTCTGAGAAATATTTTGGTGGTTTTCCCATGGATTTGGTATTGTTAATCTGTTTTCTTGGTGGATTAGGAATTATTTCTACAATTGATGAATGATTTTAGTTTAGTGGTTTGTTTCTAGATGAATTATGTGGTTCTATTCTAGTAGGGGTTTAGGCATTCTTGTTTTGATGTTTTGAATCATGTGACTGTGTGAAACTTTTTTTTTGATCGATCAAGAAGAAACTTTGATTCTTTTAGGGGGAAGAAAGTAAGAGGGTGGGGATAATTTTCACACACTAATTTTATTTTCATCATTAATTTTGTTTTACTTTTTATTATTTTTCTTTTGTCTTATTTTTTGGGAGTTTTAGATTTAAATTTATTAGTTTTAGGATTCTTTTTCTTTTTTTTTCATTTTTAATGTTCATGGTTAAGGGGTAATAATGAAGCCTCCGAGGGATATATATATTTTTAGTTCATTTCTATCTTGAATAGTTTGAGTTTCATGAGTTTCACATAGTCTAACCAAAACTGTGTTGTTCCCTGGAGAAACCATGTGGGTCTTGAGGTGACTCTTGTCAAGGGAACATGACTTGAGCATGGTTTTTCCAAACCGTATAGAATGTGTGATAATGGATCTGTAATTTTGATAGAACCATGTTGTTTGGTTGTGAAATTTTTTCCCAAACCATGCAACAAAACTATACACGTGTTGTATGTTTTCACATTGGGGTGTTTTTTGGCTCACAGATTCCCAATAAGTGTGGGTTTTTGGTGTTTCTGGTTAGTAGTGCATGTTATTTCATAGTTTCCCAAATAGTTCATCCAAACCATGCATAGTTTGTAGTTTCATTCAATGTGTGAATTGAAATTTCTACACTCTTTCAATAATAGCCCCAAACCACCATATACTAAGAAATTTTGGATTTTTTGACCTATGGGTTGTGCCTACCTTCTTCCCCAAGCCTCTTCTCCTCTTCCAAAGGGGGAACATAGAATTTATTCATGGTTTTAGTTAAATATTCATTGTAATATCCTCCTCTATTATTTCTATTACATATTTTCTTATTTTCACTTATGTTCATCTTCTTCCATGGACTACTGGTTTTAGGGTTCATGTTTATTTGAGTTGGAATTGGGAGTTTTATGTTGTTAAGGTTCCTTGTTAATGATCATACTCTATTGAGCCTTTTTTGAGTGGTTTTGGGTTTCTATTGTTTAAGAATTGTTATTTTTATGTTGGTTACCAATTAAATTTTCTCATTAAAATGTAGAAATATTTATTTCTTGTATTTTTTACCTTTTTTTATATTAATATTTAATATGTGATGTTTAAGGAAGTTATTTTAATTGAAATAGAGTTTCATTACCATCAAATTTCCTTGTATTAAAATTTTTTATTAGACATTTTCCACCAAGTGTTTGTCAACATGTCTGGATGGATTTTATATGTGATATATGATTTTAAAAGGATGGTCCTAGTTTTTAAATGTGTTTTGGATTCTTAAATTTTTTCCTAAATGGTTTTTGGTTTTATAATTGGTTTGTATGGTTTTTTTAGAAATAGTGGGTTACTCAAGGGTTTCTAAAGGCCAATTTTTCATTTTCATAGATTGTTTCTCTTTTGGAAACACTTCTTTGATTATCATATTTCCTTGGGATTATTGGATGGTTTGGGGGTCCTTGGGAGGGGACTCCCTTTTATAACACGGTTTTACAGGAAAGGCGCTATTCTTTGGAGTGATTCATTGTGATTCTTTAGTGTGTTTCTTATGTATGATACATGAATATTTCGTTTCTTACTTGTTTTACTTTGATTGGATCACACCACATTATTCATGACATGAAAACCAAGAATAACTAGTGAATTTTTTCAGAACAGTTACCACACTAGTTTAGATTATGTACATACTACTGGCCCCTAGTATGTACCTTTCTCTACTTTCGGATTATGTCCCTCAGTTAGGCTAGGTAGGGTAAGACTGAGTGTGTGGGATGTTCAATGTCATATGGTGATGCATGCCTGAGGGATAAGTTAGGTATCAATATGTTCTAGATTATCCCATGGGCTCATAGGTTCTCCAATGTTCTCCTAGTGCATATTTTTATGTGACGAACATTTTTAGAAACATGTTTTTTTCTGGTTACTCTTGTATGCTATATTTCATTTCTCATGTTGTGTGATTATTGCTCCTACTATACTATTAATGTACTTTTTTGTTAAAGGGTAATAAATTTTTGTTTGTACAGATTCTAGAAAAATATTTTTATTACTATTTACACTATTTTTACCTCTCTAAATCAAAATTTATTTTTTTCCTGTTTCTATATTTATTTAAAATTTGAAAGATCCATCTTCAAAATTAAATTAGTTTTAAATGAAAAGGGAAATGGACCGTATTTATTTCTATGTAAAAATGTGTGAGAAAACTATTTTTATATATTTTATTTCAAAATTGAAATTGATGAATTTTCTATATTAAAGGAAATTTATTGGGAATATATTGTTTGGGCATGCCAAATGAGTATTAATACTCACACCTACACCTCTTCTTATTTTTAGTCTCTGGTGATGTCTTCATCTTGGTCCTGATCATCATGGGAAATGTTGAGTTTTGGATCAGAGAGTGATCCTTGGGGTCACATAGAGTTTTTGTGGTAGTCATATTCAGTTCGATTTTTTTATTCATCTTGGTTTTATTTTAGTTATTTGTAGATGATGTTCAGTTGTCTTATTTAATTATTTTCGTATTCCCTATATATTTTCCCTTTTTTTGATTATCAATATTGTGATAAATCATTCCCATAAGTTCTCATTAATTCCCTTTCATGGTTGTCAGTAGCCTGAGATGATCGAGGGCTCCTATTTGGAGTTGTTGTGGGAAAATTTAGGTGAATAGTTTGGGGTCAACTCTGATTGGCTCATGACATATTCCATCCCTAGAGACAATATATAAATTAAAATAAACCTCATTTATCCAAAAATCACACTTACTTTATTTTCTTTTTAATTTTTCTTTAGTGTCTCTAGAATTATTTATAAATGATTATCACTCTTTTCATAAGCCTTAGTGTATATAAAGATATCATTAATGAATACCAATAAAATGGTTTCAAGATAATTATTGTATAATAACTTAATTAGGTCCACAAATATAGAAGGTTCATTTTTTAATCAAGAGGGAATGACCATAAATTCTTAATTTCAATACCTTGTTTGAAATGTCTTGTTTGGTATATAATACTTAACTACACTTATACACTGTTAACTAAAGTGAACATAAATCAATGAAAAGTATTAAAAACTATGAAACTTATCAAATAATTCATTGATGTGGGTTAAAGGATACTTAATATTTATAATAATGGAATTGATCTCACAGTGATCAATGAACAATATCATAGTCCCATCCTTATTTTTCATTAATAAATTATTGGATCCCTACAGTAAAGCACTCTGGAATATAATCCCTGATCACAAAATGCATGTAGTTGTTTCTTTTACTCTGTGAACTCCACTGAATAAATTTTATATAAATTTTAGATATTGTCCTTGAATCATTAATGATTATAATAGAGAATTCTCCTTCACAATCCTAGGGAGGACTCGATAATTCTTTTGGTAGAACATCAATTAATTTTTATACCATAGTTATATACCTTATTCTTATTATATGTTCCTCATCCATAGATAATTAGTTATCATCCTATATTCACATAATTTCATTAAGAAATACTTTATGGGAGGGTAAAAACATTATTTGGATGATGATGTATCCCCTATAATGATAATAGAGGTCAAATCACCTTTTCAAATCACAATATCCTTATTTTGGATGTAAATGTTTTTAAAAATAAATTTAAATCAAATCCATGCCAAGGGACATATCAATTTTAACAACACGTATAATTTCTACGATTGTGAATTTGGTTTTTGTATGTGTCATAAATGAAAGGGAATGAAATAACATTATTTTTATAAGTATTTCCACTTGGTGACATAATTGATAACTACCTTAAAAAGGTAATTGGGAAATATAGAATGTTTTTAGAAATAATATAAAATATAAAATTGATTGAATTTATAGAATCAAATATACCATTAGAAGAATTATATGTTATGATAAAATTACTTAGAAAGATATTATTAGGAATTTCACTCCAAGTTTTGTAGTTGCATAATATGGTACTTTCACTGGTATACTTTTTTAGGTAAATTCCCTTTTTGTTTAAGGAATTTGTTGAAAAAACTCCTCTTATACTTATAGTTAAATAATTTAAGATTAATTACTTATAACATTCCATTTCTTTTACAAGAGTTATAGACTTGTTATCCGCACTCTTAACAAAATAATATTTATTATAAGTAACCCCTAGTGTTTTTTCCACATAGTTATCACATATGGAAAACCTCATTCTTATTTTATTTAATTGGGATGAACATTTCGTACCATGATGACCTATAAGCCTCCTATCATAATGATATCACTTCAACACATACATCCTTGATAAATCATTTTTTGTCTTAATGGAACCTGATATTATACCCTAATATGAAGAGAAGGTCTAAAATACCAAAACACATTGATGGATCATCTTTACCCTAACAAATAAATGATCATTTTAATTTTACAGTATACAATCATAGTCCAAAATACATCCACCTAACCTTGTAAATTTAGCATCATATTTAACATCATTTTACTCGTACTTTTGTCAATGATTGAGGAAATTCATTTCCATTAATTCAAAATTATTATAAAGAATGTTTTTACCTAGTACACTTCATTGAAACTTCCAAATTCCATGTGTTTTAACACATCACCCTAATTAGTTTTTGGAATTAGTGGCCACTATTATTCTATATCTCACATTAAATGGGATCCTTCCCTGATGACTTTTCCATTTTCACAAATTCCCAAATAGAGAAATATCATCTATAACTACTTTATCAATTTTTCAGAGATTAATGGATTATTATTTCAATAAAATGTTGAAGGTTAGTGTCCCATGAAGAGGTCCAACATAGCTACACTATATTGTGTATCAACAAATCACTATATATGTGAAATACTATTTTTTATAAATTGGATCAACTTCACTAATGTGGTTTTGATTTGATTAGGCCATACTATATCTTATTTGAATTACTCTGGATGAATATAACTATTTTGACTACGGGTGTTAATGAGGTTTCCATTCCTCCTATTAGTCCCCTTATCACTATAAATATATATATTGATATTGAATTGTAAAATATAATTTTTATTATGTTTATTAGAGTGTTATATATATATTGGAGGTTTTTCATAGTTCATATGTTATCTATCTAGGTTCCTATAAATCTAGTCCCCCATGTTTTTGTAAAACATTCTCTAATTAAAATTGTAAAAATCCAAGATATAAAAACCTAGCGACATAAGTTATATTACATTATTGGTATATAATAAAAGAAATTTTGTGGGATATGATGGATTATTAGTCTTGGGAAACTTTTTATATACGTACATTACATTTGAAAAGATGGTATTTAGCATGATTACATAAAAAGAACATTTTAAATAATTCAATCATATCACCAAAATTTAAAAATATTTCTCCTATAGGATTCCTTGGGAAGGTAAAAAATGAGGGTGAGAATAGATTCTATATAAGGAGTAGTATACAATGGAAGATAATATTTCAAAATATTGAAGCATCTGATATGAAAGGAATGAATATACAAAAAGAAGTTAAAAAAACTAAAAACTATTTCATACTATATTCATGATGATAAAAGAAAAAAATGGATAAAAATAATCATTAATCTACAATAGATGAAATTTACAATTTCAAGCATCAAAACACGTTTTCAAGGCTTTTTACTAATACATTTTAATTATATAGGGATAATTATACCCCAAAACCTGAGCTATTTTGTATCATGAAACCTATCATTGATTTGAGAAGGTATATAGTATTGTTCCCCAATGGGAACTTCTTTATGTCCAGTGCACTCACTATATAAAATATCTTAATATAAATATAATCCATAATCAACTTTCATTTATAATATATAAAAATCTATATTGAAATACAAATATATGGAGCATGAATACATCCCCAGACAATAGATGAAAATAAGTCATCCATAGGAATATAGTGGATACACTAATACAAACCTGGGATTGTCCAGTGCTAGGGTTTTTACAGCTCTTGCTAAAATCAGTGATAAAAACTCCATATATCCTTGCTAAAAAAAGAATTATTAAAGGGGGTCTTTAACTATGGTTTTTAGCACTTTAAAAGGGGTCTTTATCAGTGATTTAAAAGAATATTTAAATATGGCCCTTTATTAACACTTGAAATAAAGTAATGATAAAGGACCACCTTTATCAGTTCTCTTAAAGAAGTGATGATATAAAGAAATTTATCAGTACTTCTAAAAAATAAATGATAAATTGTGGAATTTAGCAGTTCTCGTAAAAAATTACTGATAAACGGTATATTTCAAAAACAAATTATTTTATTAAAAATAATATATTATTATATTAATATTTTTATATTGATATAAATTTAATATTTATTTTATAAATGTGTTTTAGATAAGGATAAATTATCTTTTACCCATAATATATAAGATAGTTAGTGAAAATTACATATAACACTTGAAAATCATTCGAAACCCAAAAATCATGAAAAATGATAATAACTATAGAAACCCTTAAAAACCCTAAAATGTTAAGAAACCCTAAAAACCCTAAAACAACCGTAAATTTTGATCTAGGAGTCTATTTCAGCTTCATAAAAAATCAAATAACATCTTATGAAATGATCTAAAACCACATGAGAATTAAATCATGTGAAAATAAAAAGAATAAAATATATTAATCTTTACAAAAAATTCAAAAATCAAAATCAAACATCAAATCGACACAACTATTGATTCGGGTGTCCATTTGGGCTCCACCACATATCAAATAGAATGTTGCAAAGAGATCTACACTGTAGAGTTATAGACTAAGCTTTATAAAATGTGTCCTATATTATAATCCCCAAAATTCCCATTTGGCCTCTATAACCATGTTTTTATTCGTATACCCCATTTTCGTAAAATTCGAACTACTATAACATCTGATTTGGGGGTCCCATTAGCATATAAAACATTACTACTCAGATCTTGTGATGATATAAAAACCGCAAAAATCCACATGGACCCCCAATCACCTTTATTTTGGAAAAAATGAGTTTATAATCATCGTACCCCACTTTTTTCACATTCAATGGCATTTTACAATGTCATAACCTCTAATATGTGTGTTTATTTGGGTTATACTCCATTTTAAATCAAATATTATAATGAGATATAAACCTTGGCGACCCAAGGGATCCTCTAATCACTTATTTTGATTCCAAAATCGACTAAAAGGCCTCCAAACCAGAGGTTTTAGCAGGTGTAATCTAATGTTTTTAACGGTTTATGGATTTTAAGGCTTTTCTATGAGGGAATTTTTCACTTTTTATGTGGGGAAAGAATTTATTTCTAGATAATACCTTCATATTAATGTTTTTCATTTTACATTTTATCAATTTCCACAATTTACTGTTTTTTATAATCAAATATATAACAATATATATATATATATTAACATTAAAATTAAATTTTATAAATAATTAATTAATCATATTTATATATATAATATATTTCTAAATATTTAAACCTTATCTAAATAAAAACTAATATTCACTTAAAATATATTTATACATATATGTACTGATTAAATATATTTAAATATATATATAATCCTACATATGTATATATATATATATTAACATAAATATAAATATATAGATAGAAAAATATAATGAAATTTATCTAAATATATTGATATATCATAAAATTTAAAACTAAGCAGTGTAGGACAGTTGAAAAGGTGTTAGTTTATAAGACGAATGCCTCGGGTTTTAAACTTGCTGGAGGTAGGGGAACACACTAATGGATGAGTTAATAAAATATGTTAATAAAGGGGTGGGGGAAGCACAAATAAGGGGGTTGATATTTATGAGAGGGTTTATGATAAAAATTATACCCTTTATTAGTGGGGAATTTATCAGTGCAGTTAAAGGGGGCATTATCAGCAGTGTTGATGAGAACTATTAATGTTAACCCTTTTTCATCACTATCATTGTCAGTGCTTCTATAGCACTGATAATGCCATTTTACTAGATCTATTATAGGACCTATTTGCAGTAGAGATGGTTTAAAAATGCATAATTAACAGAGAAAATATTCAGTATTTTCAATTTAATACGAAGCACCCTTGTCAAATAAATAGTGATAAATTAGTGAATATGGGTAATTTTAATGTGTTGGATTATGAATAGAATAATATAATTGAGGTCAAGAGTATACACTAGTTAGATACCATATAATTGTTAGGGAAACCGTTCATTATGGTTTGTAAAGAGAATATGAATATTTTAAATCCCATATATTAGGAATATCTTGAATGATGTGAAATTATTTCCACATTAATCATGAATAGTGGTGATTGTTTTGTCAACTCTGCAACCAAAGATTTCCTGGGTGATTACACCTACATGTATATGTGTCACAACAACATCCACATACTAGTATCCAGACAGAGATGTCATCTCTCGAAAAAATACACACACTTTTCATAGCCCATATTTAGATATTTAGATATTATGATAACTCAGGAAAGGACTTGAATGGGAGGAAATATCATAATAAATATATAAAAATGATAATAATTATATATATTTACAAGAATAATTTAATTATTATACGTATTTGAAATTGAAACTAGAATGTATGGAATAAGAGCCATTATGTAGGTATAATAATATTATAGAAAAAAAGATACAATGATAGGGGATATATATTTTCTAATTAAAATTATATAAAATAGGAGAATAAAATAAATTCAATACAGGTAAATGGTATTATAACAAAATAATTTCAATTAAGAGGGATTGATATAGATTGGATATCCATACTTTTCTAAATAGCTTCTTAAATACTAGGATGACATTTGGGATATTAGGAAATATTTGGGTGGGATTTAGTGATAATGATTTAATGGAACATCATGATAAATTATTTTATATAATATTAGGATGAAATAATGGGTGGGTGTGAGAACCTTTTCTCTAAAAAATTAGGGCTTTTCCTGGAATCTAATGTCGGTTGTAAGAATAGAATAACTTTGTTGTTAGGTGGGTTAGGTGAGTTACATGAGTTAGGTGAGTTAGGTGGAGTAATGGGATATGATATATTTGGGTCTAAATTTCATACCTAAAAATAATTTATATAAGGTATAAGTGACCTATTAACCATTGTAAATTCAACATACTTCATTTACCCATTTTTACCCATATTAGTCTTAAATAACAATATACCATGGTAATTTTTTATTTCTTAAAAAATTATAAGAGACATTATTCCAAATTTTGAAATTATAAATATGAATTTCGACATAATTAAATATTACTAAATTTATTAATATAATATAATAAGCTTTTAAATTAAAACCTATGATATATGGGAAAAAATTATAAAAAAATGTCTTTTCATATTAGGTTTTTTTAATTAGTAATTTCTATTAATTATAAATTGAATTGGTGTTTAAATATTTTTTCTATCGTTAAAAGTTATATAGGAGCCATAATTTAAAAAATAAAATATGAAGTATTATAACCCATATAAAATTTATTCTTGGAAAAAACCATTTTACTTCTACATTGAAAATTATTATTTTATCTATTTTTTTCATTAAATAAAAATAATATTTTATTAAATATTTTGGACCATGTTATTATAAATAAAAACACCATTTTATCAAATAAAATTAATATATTCCGGGAAAATTAATCTTAACATTAGCACGCGTGAAACTCATTTTTAGAAAATCTGAACAAATTCGCATTGAAATTATATTTAAAATAATGATTGAAATGATATTCATTTTCCTGAAATAAAATGGATTTTTATAAAAAAAATATATATTATGTGTCATTTAGTCCAAGCTAATATCTAATTTTAAAAAAATAATATTTATTTATAGGAAAAAATTCATTAAATAATCTTTTATTATAAAATCCTACTTATGTTAAAAAAATGTAAAACGATGGTTTTATAAAATAATAATTGTATTTAAAAAATATTTTTGACCACTAAAAAGATTTTTATTAATTTATTGTTATTTCTTATATAATGATCAAATAATAAAATATACATTTGTTTGCAAAAACTATTCTTTTTATTATTCACATAAAGGCTATTTTGGAAAAATACCTAAATTTCATGTTAAGCCAATATATTTATGAAGATTTAAAAAAGTGACCTTTATTTTGTTAAAATAAAATTATAAGATATATAAATTAATCTTGTAAAGAAACTCATGAATAAAGGATATTTAGAGAGTGAATTATTTCATAGTTAATTGTATATTGTTTACCTGCTATAATATTGTCTTAGGTATTATATAATTGTTGATAAATAATGAAAACTTTTTTATAAATTAATTTATTTTGATTATAAACCTTAATTTTCTGATTTACTTATTCAATGATTTTGTATTATTCATGTGGTAACTATTATACTGTATATATAATGGAGATTTTTTTGGAAATTTTTGTTGAATGGTTATGTGATATCTATTGAATTCTCCATTTCAAAATTATATCATGATGTAGAATATCCTTTAAAAATAACGTAGCATCAAGAGGTGTCAATATTAAAACATTTTGATCGTCCATGTCAATTTATCATTGGGATCCTTTCACTTACTGGGAATAGGAGTTTAAGTGATGGTGGATGATTTATAATGAAGAGGCAGTGAGTTACATGGGTCCATACCATTTCGGCAAGGAACTATTCCGCGTTATCCATTTTGATGATACCTTTTTGAATGAGTTATATGGGGTGGTGTGATTTCATCATAATAATTACATTGTAGAATGGGGTTGTTTTATTTCTAATAGAAATTGGGGAATCCATTTACAGTGACATATAATTACTATCAGATGATATGATAATTGTAGTGGTACTTGAATATTTTATAATCCATTAAACAACCACTATAATGTGAATAGATGGAGATGTGAATCTGGAATGGTGTAGTTGATGTTATAGCTTAAAAAATTGGACCATTGGACATGGGTTGATAAATTAAAGCGTTTATATAAATCCAATACACCTATAAAATGTGGAATATTAGAGATGAAGTATGATTAAACTCCCCAGGGTCAAGTGGTGGTAGTCCTAGGTAGGAGACTGGTATATATATGAGACTAACCTATAAAGATGAATACCTATCTGAACCATAGATACATGCACAATGTGTCGAGTATTAATATATGTCTTATATTTTCTCTATTTCTAGTATAATTTACATATTCTTACATTCAGGTCCAAAATGGATAATTAAGTAGTATATTTTGATAATTTTTCATTTATAATGAAATGGAAAGATTCACTTTTACATAAAATTATATTTATTAATTATTTTGATCATTTTTTCATTAGCCCTGTTGGGACAATGACTTGATCGGGTGATATATTTAATGATGGAAAGGGGTTAGGCACTCCATTTAAAATATGTGGAAGAATGGTTGGAGGCTCCTCACATAGATTATAATGTTCCAGATTCCATAATAATTTATCAGCATTTATTGATTTATCAACGGAAAGTGGATAAGTTTTTAGTGGTAATGCTTACAACCAAAAACATTTAACTAACATAATGGTTTTATTAATGTCATATTATGGGTATATATTGTTTTTGAGCTCATAAGTATAACTTTTTTCCCATTAATTCTATGATTGAAAATCAGTTTTTAAATGAATTTATTTGTATATTGGTTTTTTACTCTTGGATTGAAATAGTCTCGGTGAATTACATAGAATATGTGTATAATGAAGAATAAATACTCCCCTTAATAATTATTTTAGGATTATTTTTATATCAATAAAGAAATCCTCTTACTAGGTGAATTATTGGTGAATTTTAATCTCTAAACCCTCATTTTTTTGTGACTATGAGATGAACTTATTTACAATGTATGGAATCATTATCTTCCAGTTTCAACCCTAAAACATCTTAAATATTATTCTTGGATTACTTATCATCATTTAGATCATCCTCCTTATAACCTATATTTCTATTGGTTTTAATTTTATTCATCTTCTTCCTCTGGATGGTTCTAGGATCTTAGGCATTGTACTATTCACCTTGTGTGGACCCTCACTGCTAAATAGATCACCTGCCTCCAGCACCTCTCATATCTCAATCATATTATCACTCATGGATATAGATAGGTGAACAAGGTGGCATCTCGTCTTTCTAATAAGGTTGTATAAAACAATATAACGTGCATGGAGAATATTCTGGTCGAGTTCAACCCAATACATCAAAGAGATTGTAATAAAATACCCACCTTTTAACTACTGTAACCTTTTTATCTAAATATATCGTAGGGATTTGGTCCTTTGACAAAGCATCATCTTTCAAATAAAATAAGGTTTTCAAAATTTAATGACCCTGATTTCTCCATGCCCTTCTATAGAAAAAAATCTAGTGTTTGAGGTGTTATAAGAGATTTTAGTGGCTCACTTCAAAAGTTTAGCAAATTTTCATTTTCCCATAGGAATGTCAGTGCATTTTCAGGTTAGTGCGTCGGCATCGGTGAGTCAGGGGAATCATCATTAGTTTCTCAATGGTGTCAGTGTCTGTAGGTCAGTGAGTTGGAAGGTGAGGATGTCAATATGTCAGGGTGTTGGTAGGTCAGGGTGATGGTAGGCGAGGACGTCGTTAGGTCAGGATGTCGGTAAGTAATCGGTTCAGTAGCTCCCCCGTAGGTAGCTCAATGTCAGTGCTTCAGTGTCAGTAGGTTGTTTCTGTAACATCCCAAATAATAAATCAATAATTGATATTATTTTCTATGTCTATTCATGATTTATATAGGTTTTTAGAGGCTAAAAATGAGAATAAATCCAATCTTAAGCAAGGAATACACTAATATTTTTAAAAGATTGTTTTACTACCGTTTGATGGAAAACCATTTTTAAATAAAACATTTGAAAATTGTATAAGCTTTATTTTTCAAAATAAACTTATTCTTTATGATTGGGACATTTAAATTTACATTGGATAATTTTTTTGGTAATGTTCTGACAATGTTGATTTTTTAATGAATAGTGAAAAATACTACATTTTACATCAAAACTGCATTTTCATCTAATTTAATTATATTGGTATATTATATTTTTAAATATTTTTAAAGTTTAAATAGAATATATTTTTACCATTTAATCCAATGGTTGTCATTGGGATTAATTTCACTTTGGAATTGGGCATAAACAAGTGCCAAATGTTTCATTGATATTATTTCTAAACAACCCGCTATTTGTTTTGACAAGGGGAATTATTTTTAAATTAATTATTGCAATTTATGTGTTTAGAATTTGGTAAAATGGATTACATATTTGGAATCAGAAGGTCCAAATTTTATAATCAAGACTCTATTGTTTTTGGACATTATGAATAGTAACGACGTTAATTATCTTTAATTATCTTGATTAATTAGTAATCGGGTAGTTAAGGATAACAAAATAATATCATAATAATAACAAATGTCCATAAAATGGGTCCTAATGCAACTGGTTGTGTCATGTCTGACCATGGTATGCCTTGTTCCAAACTTGGGGACCCCATGGAATCACATTTGTGTGATAATGACTTTTTATATTTTTATTTCTAAAGAAAGTTAAATATAACAAAGAATGTGTCACCTGAGTAAATCATTTTTAATTTTGTCTACATAAATGATATATTGGAGTATAAATAGTAATTGGAAATCTAATAATATTTCATATATCATAGTAATTTTTTAATAATTTTTAGACATTAAATAAATTAAATTATTTATGACATCATTATGATTCAACGATTACCTCATTAATGAATGATTTAAATAAAATGAAACGATAATGTAAACTCTAAGACATACACTTGTAAAAGACCTATTGGATGAGTATATTATGAACCCTTATCACCTTATACTCGAAACACATCAATTTGGGACCATTAAAATCCAAAACTCATTTGAAAATAAAGTAACATTTTATACCTTTCCAAGAGTGCCCCTACTCTCCTCTTATAAAAGGACCCCACCTCTACCTCCATACCCACACCTCTCAAGACATTTCCTCGGCCATGATCTACTAATTTTGTCTCTCTACATCCCTCTCCTCATCGTAGAAGCCTTACCTTAGGTACGAAGCTCTTCAAGAAACCCTTTTGGTTCAAACCAAAGGGAGTTACCCGATTCAAGGGTAAAGTCTTTTCTAATGCTCTTGTGTTTTATTTTTCTTCTCCAACCCCCTATACTCGTTTTATTCATTTCCTTTGTAACAACACCAGTATCTTCCATATACTAGAATGTTGTTATAATAAGGATTTGAGCTACACTTACACACACCTATATCTAATGGTTAATGAGCATATTGTTTCCGTGGATGGTGAATTTCTGCCTCACAAAACGATGATCGTTCAATATTCATATAAATACTTATAAGGTGTCCATTAAGATTTAACTATATTTATATATTATATATAATATGTTTATGTTTTACTTAAGCTTCTGTATTTTTCATTTGTTTCATACCTTTATGTTTTCCATTATGGGTAAACGCGATATCTTCATTTTAGGAAGTGCGGACTACTGCCCCCTCATAGTGATTTGATTCATTAATTCCATATGTTGGATGTATAAAGGATAGAGATAAAGATATTATAAATTATATTATACTGGAATTATAATATATTTTTTATGTCATTATGATTTCATTCCATTAAATACAATGTATAAATGAAAGTATCGTTCACGCATACGTACGGCTTACCGTCTCCCTGAACTATACATTTCATTTCTTACCTCTAAATGTTATGTAATATTATAAATGCATGAATATACTAGATATATATGATATATATGATATCTAAATCATGAATATAATTTTGGAAATAATGGATATTTTACCACATGAACATCTTGTAATTATAAGGAGTTTATTTTTGACTCAAGTACCAATGATCCACAAAACGACCATTATTAACTTAAATAATTACATAATTTTCCTGATATGGTAATAAGTGATATAAAAGGAATAATGAACTTGAAAAAGGTTATTAGGAAAGTTGAAATTAACTCAATTTTATTATTCAGGAGGTTAAAGAACGATCGAGTCAAGTTGGACCCGAGTTAAGGGATGTCGTCTCAATCTCCTTTCATTTTGGGATATTACATTTTATACACAACTTTCTTTTATACAGTGTATAAACCCCTTTTAAATTTACATTTATTCAAAAGGAATATTTTTATATGAAGCGTTTACTAAATGATAAAAGGGAATATATTTTTTTATCGTACGTATGCGGCGACACTGACTTCTCCGCTGTCGTGACCATTATTTGAGGTCCGGCTTCCTCTACAAACCACAACATTTTTTGAATGAAAAATATATACCATGTTTTACTTTTCTTTTATTTTGGTATTTAAAATTGTTTTCATAATGTTTTTATATCAATGTTTTGTAAGGATATCTTGTGATTTAAAAGTGGAAATGTTATGTTTCCATTATGCATGATTTATGTGATACGATTATGTTATGGTACTTGGGCATTGTTATGAAGACGGGTGGTTCCATGATAAACTAAGGGAGGGTGAGCCCGATACAGCCCTCCAATGCATTGGGTAAGATGAAGGTGTTAAACGTTAAGGTTTCTCCAAATAGATTTAGGGAATATACTATGAAGGGTATTCCAAACATAACCATGAGGGTTACTCCCTACATAAGAATTTAATGAATGCCTCAATTTATCTTTATATCTTATGATTCGATGATTTATTCATGATTTGAGGAGGTACGTTAAAATTATTATGTTTTATGAGTAAATTATGATTTCATACATGGACTAATGTTTTCATTTCGTACTTTTATATCCCTCAGTGAGTTTTTTATGCTCATCCCACGTTTTTTAAATGGCTTTCACAGGTCAAGGGAAAGGTACTTGATATGATGATAGTGTCAAGGAAGTTTCAATAAAGAATATATGTTTTATTATAAATATGTTTCTGATTATGGAAAAAATGAGTACTTTATTTTATGTAACCATTTTTTTTAAATGTGGAATATAATGCATGATTTATGATCTATTTATCTAATACTCTAAACCTGAAAAGATCATCAGCATGTATTCTTGAAATAACTCAAGATTAAGTAATGTTTTAAGGATAGGGCCTTATAGTTGGTATCAAAGGGAGGTTTAGATAACTTTAGGAGTTATAATTCTATTAAATGATTACCCAAAAATATTTTCTTACGGTCAAATTGAAATGATATAGAATTTGAATATTACTATGTTGATTCATCTATGACATGTTTGTTCAGAATGGTTTTCCATAGAGGAAACAAGGAAGCAGTGCTAGGAAGGCATACCAAAGGAAATAACCTTCCGAATTAGCATCCTTTGATGGTCAGAATTGGAATTGAACAGTTTTTTGTAGTAATGGAGTAGTTGACTCAGGCGATAAATGCTGGTGTTATCCATGCACGAGATCAGTCAGATCAACCGCAGAGGAACATGTCAGTGGTGGAACATTTTATGAGGAAAAATTCCCCATCATTCATAGGATCATCTAACCTTG
Organism: Viscum album; assembly: GCA_963277665.1. Classification (NCBI taxonomy): domain Eukaryota; kingdom Viridiplantae; phylum Streptophyta; class Magnoliopsida; order Santalales; family Viscaceae; genus Viscum; species Viscum album. The sequence continues at coordinate 394,995,907 of OY728131.1, read as the reverse complement.
TGCTAGCTGAAGGGTGGATTAAATCACTATAGAAGATTTTTAATGTCATGGGGTGTTCAGACAACCAAAAGTTTAGTCTTGCTATTTACCATTTGGAGGGTGAATCAGATCGGTGGTGGTCAATGGTTAAAAATATCAGGGATGCTGATGAGATTGATTCTCTTGACTGGGATGAATTCAAAGGTATGTTTCTTGGGAAGTATTTTCTTAAGGCTATTCGACATAGGATGGAAAAAAAATTCATGTAATTGAGGCAAGAGGAAGACTCAATGGCTGGCTATGAAGAAAGCTTCACTCAATTAGCAAGGTATGCTCCAAATTTTATCCAAGACCTTGATAGTAAAATCAATCATTTTTTACTCAGGATTAAATCCAAAATATCAAAGGGATTTAGCTTCTCGTGAGTTCAAGAAATATGAAAAGTTTGTTTGATGTGCTGAGAAGGTGGAAATGGAGTTTGCTGAGGATCAATTGTTCTATAACAACCAGTAGAAGAAGAGACCGAGGTGGTAGGAGAAAGGAAAATATTCTTCAAAAAGGTTTGACGGTATGAAAACTAAGTTTCCAGTTTGTGATAAATGTGGTAAAAGGCATGATGGGGAATGTCTTCTGAATTCTGGAAAGTGCTACCGATGCGGTAAGATGGGACAAATGTCTTGTGATTGCACTGAAAAATATCAGGGTGATGGTAAGACCAAATTTTATTTACGATTAGTGAAATGTTTTAAGTGAAATAAGATGGGTCACTATGAAAATGAGTGTATAACAAAGTGCTCGACTGATGGGAAGCAGTTATACTACAAGAAGAAAGGGGTGGTGAAATCCTTTGCAAATACTTCAGCAGATGTTGGGCCATCAAATGAAGTTGTTTGAGGTACTTTTTTTTCAGATTATTCTAGTGTGTTGTTTGATTCGGGGTATACACATTCATTCATCTCTGAAAAAGTTTCTAGTAAAATGGGAACACCATCTCAAGAAATAACTCCTGAACTTCTGGTACAAACAACTAGGGGAAATGTTGTGGAAATAAGAATTTATAAGAATATTTTTATCCTTATCCGTGGAATGAACCAACTTGAAAACCTTATTGTTTTACCTCTAGTAGAATTTTATGTTATGTTGGGTATAGATTGGATCTCTATTTACGAAGCTATGATTTACTGTAGAGCTAAAGAAGTTTCTTTTCAGAGAGACTTTTATTTTGTGTATAGGAATGAACCCTTTCTGTTGATAACATATCAAGAGGCCGAGAAACATGTACAAGATGGAAATGAATGTTACCTTGCTCATATCGTTGAAAACAAGGGAACTCTTCAGATTAATGTGGTGCCAGTGGTAAAGGAGTATCCTGATTTTTTTCATGATTAGTAGCCTAGAATAATACCAGATTGGGAAGTTGTGTTTACTGTAGACTTAGTTCCTGATGCTAATCTAATTTCAAAACCCCCATATCGAATCTCTCAAACTGAACTTTTTGAGTTGAAGGTGAAATTGCAGGATTTATTAGTGAAAGGTTTCATTCCACTAGAACATCACCATGTGGTGATCCTATTTTATTTGTTAAAAATAAAGATGGTTAAATGAGACTTTTCATTGATTATAGATTGTTGATTAACATCAATGTTATGAACAAATATCCTTTGCCTCATATCGATTATTTGTTTGATCAGCTCCAGGGAGTTCAGTTTTTTTTCCATGATTGACCTGAGATCGGGGTACCATTATTTGAAGGTAATGGAAGAAGATATTCTGAAGACCGTGTTTCGAACAAAATATGGCCATTATGAATTTTTAGTAATGCCTTTTGGGCTAACAAATTCACCTACTGTATTCACGGACCTTATGAATAGAATTTTCCATGAGTTCTTGGATAAGTTTGTGGTTGTTTTCATTGATGATATTTTGGTGTTTTCTAAAAGTAATGATGATCAGGAAAGACATTTATGGGTTATTTTTCAAAACTTAAAAGAAAATAAAATGTATTGGAAATTCAGCAAGTGTGTGTTTTGGTTGAAACAAATTTCATTCCTTGGTCACATTGTTTCTGAAGATGGGATAAATGTTGATCCTGAAAAAACAAAGGATGTTGAAGAATGGCCAAGACCCACTAATGTAATTGTGATTCTTAGCTTCCTTGGTTTGGCAGGATATTACCAAATGTTTGTTAGAAATTTTTCACGGTTATCTAGTCCAATGACTATGCTAACTTGGAAGGTTGTTAAGTTTATCTAGACAAAAGAATGTGATGATTCTTTTCAGGAACTGAAAAGAATATTGGTGAACGATCAAGTTTTGGCACTACCTTCCAGGAATGGTGAGTTTGTTATCTATAGTGATGCTTCATTGAAAGGACTTGGTTGTGTCCTAATGCAGAATGATCAGGTAATTCCTTATGCTTCACGACAGTTGAAAACTCATGTGGTAAATTACCCTACACATGATTTGGAAGTAGCTGTTGTTGTTTTCTCTTTGATAATTTGGAGGCATCATTTGTATGGAGTAAAGTGTGAAATATATACCGATCAAAAAAGATTAAAGTATATATTCACTCAGAAAGAATTGAACATGAGATAGAAGAGATGTCTATAATTAATCAATTATTATGATCGTACAATTCATTACCATCCGTGAAATGAAAATAAAGTGGATGATGCTTTGGGTCGAAAAATTAATGCTTCATTAACAATGTTGCGTTTGGAACGTGATCATATGGTTAAGGATTTGATGAACATTGGCATAGAGGTTGTTGTTGTAGGATTTCCTTATGTTTTGTTTCAGTTATTATTGAATATCTTCTCTATCAGATAGAATTAGGGAAGCACAAAAAGAAGATAGAGAGCTGCAGAAAATGGTAGAGCTGGTTCAGATGGGTATTTTTACTGAAATCAACATTGATAATGATTGTTTTTTGAGATTTGGGAAGAGATTTTGTGTGCCCTGTAGTTCACATTTGAAGACAGAGTTGTTATGTGAAGCTCATAGTTCTCCGTTTTCAGTTCATTCAGGCAGTACTAAGATGTATAGAGATCTTTGAGAGTATTACTGGTGGGACTGAATGAAAAGAGACATTTCTGATTTAACTGTGAAGTGTTTGACTTGTCAACATGTTAAAGCAGAGCGGAAATTACCGAATGGGATGCTTCAGCCTTTACTAGTTCCAGATTGGAAATGGTAGAATATATCCATGGTCTTCATTGTGGGATTGCCGAAGACACCTCGAGGTAATAATGCAATCTGGGTTATTGTTTATCTCTTGACTGAATCTGCTCATTTCCTTGCTATACGAGAACCTTTTTCCTGGATTAACTTTCCCATTTGTATCTTAAAGTGATAGTTAGGTCACATGGAGTTCCTCTCTCCATTGAATTTTATTGTGATCCCAGGTTCATTTCTAACTTTTGGAAAGTCCTTCAGAAGTCATTGAGTAATGAATTAAATTTCAGTACAGCTTTTCATCCTCAATCAGATGGGCAGTCAGAACGAACAATTCAAACTTTGGAGGATATGCTACATGCTTGTTCGATGGATTATCAGGGAATTTGGGACCAATATCTTTTTTTGGTTGGCTTTTCTTATAATAACAGTTTTGATTCTAGTATACAGATGGGATCATTTGAGGCATTATATGAGAAGCGGTGTCGAACTCCAGCCATTTGGAATGAAGTAGGTGAATGGATGTTTATGGGTCCAGAATTGGTAGAAGAGTTGGCAGAAAAACTTCAGCTGATATAGAAAAAAATGACAACAGGTTAGAGTAGGCATAAGAGTTATGAAGACAACTGGAGGAAGGATCTCTCTTTTGATGTAGGTGATCATGTTTTTCTCAAAGTCTCACTATAGAAAAGTGTGATGCGATTTGGTAAGAAAGGAAAAATAAGTCCAAGGTTCATTGGACCATATGAAATTCTGGAGAGAGTTGGACTAGTTGCATACCGAGTGGCTTTACCTCCAAATTTATCTTAGGTACACAATGTTTATCATGTTTCAGTGTTAAGTAAGTACATGCCAGATCTATCTCATATTTTGAGTCCAGAGGTAGTTCAGCTGGAAGAGAATCTATCTTATAAGGAACAACCGGTCTAGATTCTTGACCACAGGGAGAAAGTGTTGAGGAATAAGGTGATTCATCAATTAAAGTTTTTGTTGAAAAACCACATGGGTGAAGAAGCAACATGGGAATCTGAAAATGCAATGAGGGATAAATACCCCCACTTATTCGATAAGTAAATAAATTTCGGGGATTCAATTTTCTAAAGGGGGGAAGGATGTAACATCCCAAGTAAGTAATGAATAATATATATTCTTATCTATGTCTATTCATGAATTATATAGTGTTTTAGAGGCATAAAATGTTTATAAATCAAATATTAGGCATGGAATACACTAATATGTTTAAAAGATTGTTTTACTGCGTTTTGATGGCAAACAATTTTTAAATCAATCTTTTGACAATTTTATAAGTTCTATTTGTCAAAAATAAACTTATTATTTATGATTTTGACATCGAAATTTACATTGGATTATATTTTGTTAATTTTCGGACAAGGTTCATTTTTTAATTAATAGTGAAAAATACTGCATTTTACATCAAAACTGCATTTTCATCTAATTTAATTGTATGGTTAGATTACATTTTTAATTAGTATTAAATTGTAAATAGAATATATTTTTACCTTTTAATCCAATGGTTGTCATTGGGATTAATTTCACTTTGTAATTTGGCAAAAATAGGTTCCAATCTTTTCATTGAAATTATTTCTAAAAAACCCGCTATTTGTTTTGACAAAGGGAATTATTTTTAAATTAATTATTGCAATTTCTGTTTTTGTAATATGGTAAAAAGGATTACATATTTGGAATCAGATGGTCCAAATTATTTAATCAAGACTGTTTTGTTTTTGGACATTATGAATAGTAATGACGGTAATTATCTTTAATTATCTTGATTAATTTGTAATCGGGTAGTTAAGGATAATAATATAATGTCATAATAATAACCAATGACCACAAAATGTGTCCTAATTCTACAGTTTCTGTCATGGACGACCATGGTATGCCTATTTCCAATCTTGGGGACCCCATGGAATCACATTTGTGTGATAATGACTTTTTATCTTTTTATTTTTAAAGAAAGTTAAATATAACAAAGAATGTATCACAGGAGTAAAAAAAATTTATTTTGTCTAAATAATTGATCTGTTTGACTATAAATTATCATTGGAAATCTAAAAATATTTCCTACATCATAGTATTTTTTTATAATTTTTAGACATTAAATAAATTATATTATTTATGACATCATGATGATACACCGATTACCCCATTAATGAATGATTTAAATAAAAAGAAAATATAATGTTAAATCTAAGAAATACACATGACAAAGACCTACTGGATGAATATATTTCGAAACATAATCACCTTATCCTCGAAAAACATCAATGTGGGACCATTAAAATCTGAAACTCTTTTGAAAATAAAGTAACATTTTATTCCTTTCCAAGAGTGCCCCTCCTCTCCTCTTATAAAAGGCCCCCACCTCTACCTCCTTACCCACACCTCTCAAGCCTTTGGATCAGCCATTCTCTATTCATTTTGTCTCTTCACATCCCTCTACTAATCCTATAAGACTTACATTAGGCAGGAAACTCTTCAAGAAACCCTTTTGGTTTAAACCAATGGGAGGTACCCGATTCAAAGGTATAGTCTTCTTTAATGCTCTTTTGTTTTATTTTTCTTCTCCACCCCCCTAAACTCATTTTTTTCATATATTTTGTAAAAACACCATTATATTCCATATACTAGGATGTAGTTATAACAAGGATTCGATCTACACTTACACACACCTGCATCTAATGGTTAATGAGCATACTATTTCCGTGGATGGCGAATTTCTGCCTCACGAAACGATGATTGTTCAATATTCTTCTAACACCTTCAAAGGTGGCCATTAAGATGTCACTATATTTATATATGATATATAACATGATTATGTTTTCATTAAGCTTCTGTATTTTTCATTTATGTCATACCATTATGGTTTCCATTATGGGTAAACCTGATATCTTCATTTTAGGAAGTGCGGACTATCGCCCCCTCAAAGTGATTTGATTCGTTAATGCCATATGTGGGACGTATAAAGGAAAGAGTTCATGATGATATATAAGATATTATAATGGAATTATAATATATCTTTATGTAATTATGATTTCATTACATTAAATATGAAATTGAAATGAAAGTAGCATTCATGCATACGTACGGCTTACCGTCTCCATGAACGGTGCCTTTCATTTCATACCTCTAAATGTTATGTAATATTATAAATGAATGCATATACTGGATATATATGATATATATGATATCTACATCATTAATATAATTCTGGATATTATGGATATTTTACCACATGAACAACTTGTAATTATAAAGAGTTTATTTTTGACTCAAGTACCAATGATCCACAAAACGACCATTTTTAACTTAAATAATTACATAGTTTTCATGACATATTAATAAGTGATATAAATGGAATAATGAACATGAAAAAGGTTCTAAAGAAATTAGAAATTAACTCATGTTTATTATTCAGGAGGTTAAAGAAAAATCAAGTCAAGTCGGACCCGATTTAAGGGACTTCATCTCAATCTCCTTTCATTGAGGCATATTACATTTTATACACAACTTTATTTTATTTGGTGTATAAACCCCTTGTACTTTTACATTTATTATAAATGAATATTTTTATACGAAGCGTTTACTAAACAAAAATAGGGAATGTTTTTTTTGTCGTACGTATGCGGTGACAACAACTTCTCCACCGTCGTGACCATTATTTGAGTTTCGGCTTCCTCTACAAGCCATAACTTTTTTTGAATGAAAAATAAATACCATGTTTTACTTTTATTTTATATTGGTATTGAAAATGGTTTTCATAATGTTTTTATATCAATTTGTTGTGTTGATATCTTGTGATTGAATATTGGAAATGTTATGTTTCCTTTATGCATGTTTTATGTGATACGATTATGTTATGGTACTTAGGCATTGTTTTCAATATTGGTGGTTCCATGATAAGCTAAGGGAGAGTGAGCCTGATATCGCTCTCCAATGCATTGGGTAACAATAAGGAGTTTAACATTAAGGTTTCTCTGAAGCGATTTAGGGAATATAGTGTGATGGGTATTCCAAACGTAACCATGAGGGTTGCTCCATACGTAAGAATGTTATGAATGCTTCAAGTTACCTTTGTGTCTTATGATTTCTATGATTTATTCATGATTTGATGATGTATGTTAAAATGATTATGTTTTATGAGTAAAGTATGATTTCATACATGGACTAATGTTTTCATTTCGTACTTTTATATCCCTTACTGATATTTTTATGCTCATCCCACGTTTTTTAAATGTTTTTCACAGGTCAAGGGAATTGTACTAGATATGATTATAGTGTCAAGGAAGTGTCAAGAATGATTCTATATTTTATTTCAAATATGTTTCCGATGATGGGAAAATTGAGTACTCTCTTTTATGTAACCACATTGTTTAAATGTGGAATGTAATACATGATTTATGATCTAATTATGTAAACCTCTAAACCTGAAAAGATCCTCAAGATGTATTCTTGAAATAACTCATGATTAAGTAATGATTTAAGGCTGGGGCATTATAGTGTTGGTCGCTCACCCTTTGGTAGATCTACATTGGTGACTCACCCATCAGTGAAGCATTTCCAGTTTCCACAGTTTTTTCAGGTTCTCTTGTGTTACTTGTTTTCTCTATGAAATGGCAACCAATCAACTCACAACTATTCACTAGTCTGCCTCCACTATTTCCAATGGGAATTATTAAATTACCTGTATCTGATAACATTCCACCTACCATCTAACCTCCAATATGCATGGTCAAACCACCCTATGATTTCCAATTACTTTGAAATAATATCCCTAATTTTCAGGATCTCTCCATTTTATAAATTGAGATCTCTTCTTTCTTTCATCATTATCATTTCCTAGGGTGCATCTAGATCCTTACTCCCTAGAAGAGTTATGCTCCTATGCGAGAACACTCCAACTCATTTTTCATGTATTTATTCCTTTCCTGTCATTCTACACCTATTCTTGGCCCAAGGAGGACATTCAATCCCTTGATCATCAATTTAAGGATTTTCTCTTGGTTCTTTTTATTTTTTAATCCTCCGGGATGAGTATGATAATGAATACTTGTGAGGAACAGCTGGAAACTATTAGTAAAAATATGAAATACACAAGGACTGAATTTTATCAAAATATAACACCAATAAATAAAATAACAGGGATAGAGTGGTTTGATGTTGAAATCCTATATTATTTGTAATCATTAATTTTAGAGTGGTTGACAAGGCTATATGAATTCTGAAAATAATGGCCCTTGGTGTTCTTTCCTTTCTCACTAATAATGTTTTTTTTTCTGTCGGGATGGTTGAAGAAATGGTTGTAAAACATAATATACTTAATCAGTTATACATGGTTAAATAAATGAATTCCCTTGGATGAAGCCTATTGTGTGATCACCGCAGTTATAATTAAGTGGGACTAAAGAACCCCATGTTGGTTAAATCAGAATGTATACACATCCAATTGATAGGAGTGGTTGAGTGATGTGTTCTAGGGAGGTTTTCATCCTTTTTGAGTTTTGTGGTGTAGATGCTGGGAGAATGGTTTTGGGTACAATGTTTGTGAAGGCGAGTGTAATATGTGAGAAGTGAATGGTATGGGTGTGAAATGATGTTGTGGGATAATGGTAGACACAATGGGATTGGTGTGTGTTTTGGTATAGGTGGTGTGTTGGTATTTTAGTCTGAGGGATTGATTGATTGTGGAATGGATGATCTTATAGATAGCTAAACTTCCTTTGTTGGTATGGGGTCAAAGAGCGATGTTGGGCAATGGGACTGTGATGTGGATATGGACTCAAATGTAGTGGGACAAAAAATCTAGTTTTGTTTTGTTGTGCAGTGGGAATAAAGTTTGATTTTTATTGTTGTTTTGATAAGGTTGTGGTTGGTAGTTTCCCAGTAGTATTGAAGTTAATTAAAGTGAACCCCCTTAAGTAATAAATGGAAAGTTATTAAATAAAAAGGGGTTGGGTTATGCATTGGAAGTGGCTATTGTGTGATTATGCATATAAAAGTAGCTTCAAATGTGGTTGTGTCGGCTGGTTACTTTTTGTAAACCCATAGGTTTGGCTGAGTGGTTGTTTACCTATATATATATATATATATATATATATATTAGTCTCTATTGATTTATATACACACCCCATCCTTGTTGAGAACTATGTACCCAGTTGGAGGATGGATGGAAATTTACTGAATTTATTCTTCACACCCTCTTCTGGGTTCTGACCACATGAGCATATCCAGGTAGAATGTAGTGATTTGAGGCATACCAAATCCCATGATTCTTCATGGGAGGGTTTGATGTAGGTGTAAGGCCTAGGTGTTTTCGGTCCAGGTTTGTTTTCCCATGTATCATTGGGATGAGGACCAACTGTCATTGGGTGAGTGACGTGGTTGTTGTGCGCCCAGTTTCTATGGGTGGGAGTGTGTGTGGTTGAAGCCCATGTGTCTGCAGGTGGGTTGTGGCAGTGGGACTGCAAGTGGAAGGAGTGAAAGCGTAAATACATTATCTATTAGTGATGATCAGTTAACCAGTGTTAATGTGGTCTGGGGTACCCAAATAAAAATGTTCTTATACTTCTACTTTAATTGACTTGAATTATTTGATTAGTGTGCCTTGGTGAGGCTAGGATGGTCATTATTCTGTGGTAGGTTCTTTGACAATTGTACCATTTTCTCATAGGGACATTAGTATGTTCCCTCAATTGTACACAAGTGGATTTATTTTTCTTACTAGTTATACATATACACTCACCATACATTTATAAATCCATGTTCTGGTTTCGAGGAGGACATTGTGGACTATGATGGACTATACTAGCTCGGCCTCTGAAGTTTCTTGCTGTTTATAATTAGTATTTTTTCTCTTGGTACTTTAAATTGGAGTTTTTTATACACTTTATCAATATTACTATTGAACATGCATGTGGGAATGAATTCTTTATTTACTTTTCATTTTTTTTATTATGGGTTTCATGGGATTTACTATTTTATATCAAGATCTTATTCTATAAAGAGGGTGATGCCTTCCATATTACATGAGATTATATACCCTTGGTTCTATTCATCACTCTAGGGTCTATCAAAGGAGGGACTCGGGGGGGGGGGGGTCATTATCTATCCTTCAACATGAAGAAGGAAGGGTCTTGAAGTTTGTTGTTCCTTCCCTCATAATAGAGAAGGAGGATCACGAATGAATTATATTAAAGGATGGTTTTGTAGTTTGAGATATATGATGGAGTTCTGAGTTAGGAAGAGTTATGATTTCATGGAATTGTAGGGAAACATCATCTTGAAATCTCGATGCATGTGACAGGCCAGGGAAGACCTGCTGGGACATATGATTTTATGGCCCCATGATCTAATTCAAGGACTCTGGGCCTACTAAACAGCCAAGTGAGTCTACACCGATTGTTGGGTAGAGACCCTAGGAAAGGTACGTGCATCATAATAGCATTTTTTCTTTTCCTAGTCGTGCATATCAATAAATTAAATAAATAATTAATTAAAATAAATTTAAATTAAATTTTTCATAGTAATCCATCTTAGCAGTTCCTTGTTTTTTCTCTCTCAGTTATGGCACCCGAACGTCTTCCGCATGTTGTAAGAGAAACTGAGGCCGAGTAGGTTGACATGTTTGTTCAGCAGAGGGCTCATCAAGATGAGTAGTGTGACTAGTGTCATAAGAAGATTTGTTCCTTCTAGCGTAAAAATATGGGGATGTATGAGGGCAGTATCTCAGACACATAAATGGAAGGATGGGTTGAGGGGTTAGCGATTTCTTTCATCTTAATTTATTCTTTGATAGAGTACTAGATTTCTCTATCATTAATCTAGTTGAGGGGAGCGACGCGTTTTTGGTGGACGCTTTACCTCGGGGAGAGTATGGAAGGTAAGGTTTCATGGGATGATTTTGCGAGGGAGTTTCAAGAAGGATTCCATTCTTCAATGTTGATTGGTAAGAATAGGCATGAGCTACTCTCCCTCTAATAATCTAGTATGTTGGTAAGGTAACTAAGGATAAAGTTCATTTATCCCTTGTGCTTTACAACAGATATATTCCTGGATGAGGGGTCCGAAGTGAGAAACTTAGAGGACGTACTCTGACCTTCTCTTTTGTATGTCATTAATCTTTTCATCCTACCGATGTACCAAGTGGTTTAGAAGAAGGGTGAAGTGTTGGAATGGATGCACTCACTGAGAGGTGCCCCATGATAGGGGATCCTTCCATGTCTGTCAAAGTGGAAATACATTAGTATTAGGTATCCTACATTAGGACCTTCCAAGATTTATCCAACAGGGAGTTGGACCCATCAATTCCATTTCTGATCATATGGTCCTCACATTTTCCTTTTGGTCCTAAGACCGAGATTATTTATCTAGGGAGGCATGAACATTTCTATAACTAGTGACCTGTTTGAGCATCGTACACTTTTGTTGGGAAGGCTCAGTTCCCACCTCAATTGAAACAATTTTCGGTCAGGTCCTTCCTGCAGCAGGGGCAGTGAGCTTTGGCTCCACCAAGGGTAGACAGCGATTGGCGAGGCAAACATCAGGGTGATCCTCAGGTACCTCGACCAGGGTGTGGTCGGGGAGTCGGTTAATACTATAGAGGTAGTGGAGTTGGGTGTGAATATTTTTATCTTTACAATTACTTTCCTCCTACAAATATATTGGAAAATAGAGAGGACCATCCAGACATTTGTGTACCTACTACTGGCATGTATCTTGGACTTTGGAAGATATTTGGTATGACAATTTCCCCTATTAGTGTTTTCTAAGAACCATATCTATCACTATACCATTGGAAGGGAACTGTTCAAATCCTTGTACGGAAGACCATGTCACTCACCCATGTGCTATATTGTGGTAGGATAAACCACACTTCATAGACTGAGGGTAGTGCAGAGCATAATAGTGAAGGTTTATCTTGTGAGTGAGAGGATGAAGGTGGATTAGGACTCGAAGAAGTCGTATTTAGATCATAGGAGGATCCTATTGGATTTTGAGGTTGGGTACCACATGTTCTTAAAGATCTCCACTAATCATGGAAAGAAGAGGTTTGGAAGTGGGAGCATGATTTCTCCCAGTTTCATCGGACCTTTTGAAGTGTTGGGATGAGTTGGTGAGGTGGCATAACAGCTAGTGTTGCCACCACAGTTGGAGAAGATCCATGATGTCTTCCATGTATCTTAGATCAATTGGTATCTACATGATGAATCCCACATCCTAGAATGGGGAGGGTTGTATGTCGATGATGACACGACATTCGTGGAGTGACCGATAAGAATCGAGGATAGTGAGGAAAAGGTTCTATATGGATGGACCATTTCTTTGGTTCGTATGTTATAGAGGCATGGTATCCCCAAGGAGAGTACTTGGGAGAGATAGGCATAGATACATTCCATGTACCCAGTGTTTGTATAAGTTTTACTCTTGTGTTATTCATTATAAATTTCTTTTGATGAAATGTTTAACCTTTATTCCTATACGATATGTTTTTTCCCTATCCTCTGACTATGTGAATAGTCTTGAAAATGGGGATGGGCGAACCATATCCCTAATCAAGACGCAATAATTTATATGTGATAAAACTCGTGTGGGTGAGATAGTGCCACCCAAAGAGGATAGTATCTTGACCTGGGTGAAGATGCACCCTAATCCATGTGTCTTGACACTATGACTTTTGGTGTTGTGTGGTTACTTGAGGAAGTGGACCGGTAGTGTTTCTACCATTGCCTTTGGGATATATGACTAGTATGTGTACTTGTATTTAGAGGATTCCACTCCATCTTTAACAATAAAATATGGGTTTTTAATCCTAATATGTGTCTTAAGGGATGGGTTTTTACACCACTTTCTTCTAGGATAGTATTGAAATTATCATGGATGAGAATAGTTTGAGAGGTATCTGATGTAATGACTACAATTTCCCTAGGACTATTGTGAAAATCATGTGTTTGAGGTGTTTTAGGAGCTAAAAATGGAAAATTTATAGAGTTTACCAAATTTACAGTTTTTTTCGGCATGTTTGTGAGCCAACATGTGAGTGCATCTACATGTATGTGCATCATCATATTAGTGCGTAGTCTTGTAACTCTGTCATCATGATAGGTTGTCAACATTTGTGAGTAAGAGGAATTAGAATCAGTGATTTCTGGGCCATTGTGTCATCATGTTAGGGAGTAGAATGTTAGGACGTTAGTAGGTCACAGTGTCTGTACATCAAGGTGTCGGTAGTTCATGACAACAGTAGGTTAAGATTTCAGTGGGTCATCACATCGGTAGCAAACTTGTTAGTATATCAACATCTATAGGGACCCATCCATAAAAATTACATAATCATGAGTTAAATCAAGAATTCACATTGAAAATATTCTCAGGATTAGAGTTTTAGAGAATTAGGCCATAACTATTACATATAAACCTGAATATTACATGTATAAACTACTACTCAGTATCTATTATTTCATAAAAAATTATAAAAAACAAACATGTATAGGTCCATATTTTAGACATCATGAATTTTCCCTGATCCAATCCTTGAACCTATTCATCTTTAAGTCCTATGGAAAACATTTGAAAATAGAGTATGAGCATAAAAAGATCAGTAAAGGATACACAATGAATGAAAAATGATAGTTTTTTGAAACAACAAGTAAACCATGAATTACTTATCATAAGAAATAATTTTGATCTTTATGAAATAGTAAATACTCTTCACTGAATAAAAGATCATTTCGTACCCATTTGTAACGAGAAGATTACCAAAAAAACCCATATAAAGCACACATAACACACACACACATATATATAGGTAGCTTGGGACAAAAATGTACTAAAATGGAATAACCATACAGCCATCTTCCACACATATCACTAAATGGAATAGCTATTCTGCCGACATCCATACCCAAAGACATGGAGTTTATAACGTAACCCCCCATCCTAGTTTATCATGACACCACCCTTTCTTTGGTTTATCACTTAACCACCCATTAAATGTCCATTTACCATTATAAATCATTACACATAAAATATTGAAAATATAAACATTTCACTAATATCATTTAATTTCTAATCACAATAAATCATTTCATGATATTGAAATAATCAATGCTTTGTTAAAAACATTTTCAAAACTATTTAAAAAATTTAATAAAGATATTTTTGAATCAAAATGTCCCATACCACATTGAGGTTTTAAAGGAATTTAATTTTTAATACAATAATATCCATATAAATAAATCCTTAAATCCATTTTTAGAACTTTTAAATTAATGATAATGATTTAGAAGAACAAATCTTTGAAACATTTATGACATTGTTTTAGTTAAAGAGTCTCGTAACACATGAGAACACTTGACTAAAAATAATTAAAGAAAAAAAAACAATAATTTTAATATAATGAGAATAATTCTATTCATGATATAATATTTCAAAGGGAATTATATACACCATATAAAATTAAATTCGTGCATAATGAAAAATTAGTCTCAATGGAATGTAAATTGAGATGAAATCCCTTAAGAAGATCATACAATTCGATTATGGATAAATCAATGACATAATTCTATGTGAAAAAATATATATAAAACCAATAATTCGATATTAAGTGTAAAACAATCCTAGGTCATTCACACATATTTATGGAATGACATAATCAAGAAGTAAAAGTTTAACCCAATGAATTGAAATTTGGTTAAGAAGACCCCTTACAGAAATTGGACAGCCTAACATTGTCACTTTAAATATCAAACAAATGAATTGATGAGATAGAAAAGGGTATCATATTATTTGGAAATAAAATTTACATAATTAAGGATATAGAAGAACATATCCCATCATCATAAGTTGTAAATTAGAAGTCATAACAAAAAAGAAGTCTTTTCAAAAGAGGAGGGTGAAAGGTTCCTTTACTGATTTGGTAATATACGAAACATACACCCCATGAAATTAGGATCATACAATGAAGATGTAATTAACCATAAATTAAATTATATTATACAAAGAATATGATAATTGGAATTACATACACCACAAAAAATAATATAGTGTCAATATAGGATGAATCTTACATGAATAAAAAGTGAGATGAAAACCCCTTACCTCATTGTAATCAATCGAGTTGTATGACCAACAATTACTGACCACCAAATGAATAACATAATACTATTAATATACAGAGAATAATGATAATATATATCAAATGGAATTAAAAAATACATCACATGCAATAAAAATCTAGTGAACAATGGAAATCCCAAATAATTAAAATTGAGATAAGAAACCCCTTACCTAGTGTCTGACTTGACTCGTTCGTTCCTTGTTCTTACTGAGTAATAAACATAAGTTAATTAATAAATTATTAAGAAACCTTTTCAAGTTTATTATTCCTTTTATATCTCTTATTAACTTTTTTTGACAATCAGTAAATTATTTGAGTTCATATTGGACATTTTGTCGATGTTCAATACTTTGAGTAAAAAATGAACTTGTTATAATTAAAAATTGTCCATGTGGTCAAAATTACATTATCTCAAGAATAATATTCATTATTTATATATCATATATATGATATATATCCATTATATATATTTATTTATAATATACATAAAATTTTGAGATAAGAAATGAAATGCATCGTTCATGGAGACTGTAAGACATATGTACGCATGAACACTACTTTCATATCTATTTCATATATAATGGAATGAAAATGGAATGATAAATAGGAATATTATAATTCCAGTATAATTTAATATATAATTTAATTATCTCCATATTCTATACATTCCACATATGGCATGAACAAGTCATATCACTTTGAGGGGCAGTAGTTCACACTTCCTCAAATGAAATTATCGCGTTTATCCATTATGGAAACCATAAAGGATTTCTATAAATGGAAAACAAAGAAGCATAAAAACAATATAAATATATAATATATCATATATATATATATATATCCATCATAATGTCTACCATTATAGGTAATAGGAGATAATTGAACAATCATCGTTTTATGAGGCCTTAGTTTTCCATCCACAGAAACAGTATGTTCTTTACCCATTTTATAGAGGTCTATGTAAGTGTAGTTACAATAAATATCATTAAAACAACCTAGTATATAATGATTACTGTTTTTTTTATAAATTAAAACAATAAAAAATGTTTAGGATGTTGGACAAGTTAAATAAACGAAAAGAACTTAAGAGAACATGTTACCTTTGAATCTGGTAACTCCCTTTGGTTTAAACCCAAAGGTTTACTTGAAGTCCCTTATGCCTAAAGTTAGTCTTCTATGAGGAGGATTGGTATGTATATAGATTAATTAGGAAGAGTATGGATGATCCACTGGGCTTGAGAGGTGTGAGTAATGGGTTAGAGGTGATGGCTTTTTATGGGGGCGCTCTTTTGGGAAGTTTGAAACTATTATTTTATTATAAACTTATCTTCAGTTTCACAAGGTCCAAAACTCATTAAAGTATAAGATAATATGAATAATATTTGAAATAAAATCATCAAATAAGAATTTGACAAGTTCTTGATATTTTTTTATTCCTCATAATCATATTTATTTAAATCATTCAATAATGTGGTAAACATTGCATCATCATTGTGTCATAAATAGTTTTTTTTATTTGACGTCTTAAAATTATATATAAAATACCATGACTTAGGAAATATTTTTATAATTTTAATTAATATTTATTGCCGAAGAGATAGCTTATATAACACTATTTAATTTTTTTTACTAAAAGATGATTTTTATGTCATTTTTGCCTTTACTTTAAATTAATTATTTTAAAGTGTCATTATCACTGTTAAGTGGCTCCATGAGGTCCCCAAATCGTCCCAAGGGTGCACAAGTTAAGAAATGTATTAACCAATTGGATTAAGACACTTTTTAGGGTAATTTAGAATTATTATAATATTATTTTTTACCATTATTTACCAGATTTACACTTTAACCATGGTAAATAAAATATTTACTGATGTAAATATTCAAAATGACTAAAAATAAAAGTTTTCTATTTACACAATTTGTACCTATTGATTCCAAATATTAAATCCATTTTTCCAAATTCATAAACAGAAGTGGCAGAAATTAATTTAAAATTAATTCATGTTGTCAAAACAGAAATTGTGTTTTTATGAAATAATGACTATCAAAAGATTGACATTTATTTATGTCATATTTCAAATTGAAATTACTTATAGTGAAAAAAATTGGTTTAAATGGAAAAAATATAATATAATTACACTTTAAAAACAATTAAAAAGATAATCTATCCATATAAATAAATTATATTAAAATGAGGTTTTGAATTAAAATACAATATTTTTCACTATTCATTAAAAAAAGAACATTATCCTCAAAATATCAAAATTTTATCGAAAGTAAATTTTGATATCTCAATTCTAAAAAATAATTTTATTTTTTCAAATATAACATACGAATGTGACAAAAACAATATTTAAATAGGGTTCACCATCAAAAGGAAGTAAAACGACCTTTTATAAAATATTCGAGTATTTTATGCTTAAAATTGGAATCATTCTTATTTAAGTCTCTAAAATTTATTTGATAAATGGGATGAAATTTTATAAAACATGTATAATAATATTTTAGTGACTTCTATTCATTCCCACCAATACAATGTCTAGGCATTAACTACCTTTTAAAATACTAATAATATTTGATTATTTTTCTGTGTAACTCAATATTGTGTACAACATATGATGTCAAAGATCCGAGTTGTTGCGATTTGAGGACGCTATCAGACATAGTATCTCCTTTAAAGTAAAATTAACATTTAATTCAAAAATACTATAATTAATATGATAATGACAAATTCTTTATCTATATGGGATATTACATCCTTCCCCCTTTTGGGAATTGCATTGATGCAATTTTAAAACCGACTGACGGACTGAAAATTATTTATTTTTTAAAGAAAAACACTTTTACGGGAAAAGTGAGAAACTGTTTGGTAAGACAATACACCCAAAAAACCCGAATCAAAAATAGGAAAAATAGGATCTACCTCATTCAAGCAACAACAACAACCACCATCCCCATTCAGGACACTCTGTGATCCCATGCAAGCAGGGTCCCTCCCGATGTTGCCATCCATCCAAAACAGCCAGGTCCCAAATGGCCTGCAAAGAAGATGATATAGAGCTCTAGCCCAACGAAGATGTCCCAATCTGTCCAGAGGTGAGGCCTCATAAGAAAATTAAAAGTTACCAAAGCACAGTCGTAGCCTATTAGTGCTTTCCTATCTATACAGATTCCAATTCATTATCCATACCATAACATCAGGGTCTTCCCCAATGATGTCATCAAATTGATCTTCCATTTTGTCCCATGTTCAGATATATTATTCATTGCTAATTTTTTGATTGTTGAATCTTCTCCTTAGGATCAAATCCTGTTTTTCAATCCACCTAGCATGCTCGTTGTTAACCTCCACTTTGATAGGTCTTCTCATCATATCGACCTCTTCCTAAGGGATGTTGACATAGAGAAATTCCTCTACCATGTCCTCTTCAGAGCAAATTATAGGTTATTTTTTGTTCATTCCCATTTTATAATGTCTTCCCATTTCATTATTGTTCTTTTTTTCCAAAACCTCGGGATCCTCCTTCATGAAAACCATAACAGATGATGTTTCCTTCTCACCTATCATAGATTTATTACCTGACCGTGTTTCCATCAGCTTCGGTAAAAATGAGTAGTCCCTGATTTCAATCCATTTATTCTTTTTAGGTAGATTTCCCTCGTCATAGACCTTGTCAACTCCCGAACCCCCCTCAATATATCCTTCCCCTTTAACCTGGTTAGACTCAATGGCGTCCAAACAGTCAAAGGATTTGTAAGTCTTAACACAATCCTGGGTCAAACGCTTCCATGTTGGTGTCTTGGAGCCTCCCAAAGAAGTAGAAAATTTATCATTTCTAGGTGACCGAACTGCCTCCGCATAAGTACAAGTACCAGGAGCCATGGGAACTCCCTCTTGAGTTTCCACAATAACCCTTTCCATCTCATAATGGGTACCATTTAAACCAGAATCAGTGTCAACACCCACTGCATTGTACTAAGAATTCAGTGCCATTGGTTGTTCCATACCATTAAGATCTCTGATCAACCTATTGAATACATCCTTGACCCTGGCTTCAGGATAAATAGGAACTGGTTTCAAAGACTCTTCATCTTGGGTAATACAATTAGGCATTGAGACATCCTGCTTCGCGGGAGAAGTTCTCACAAGCATGCTCATACCACTGTGAACAGGGGATGCATCTGCAACATCCTTCTATATGGTGATACTAGGACCATTGGGTTCCGCGGTACCCGCTGTTTTCTTCTCTGGGTGTATGATTAAGCTATCAGCCAACTTTGAATATTTCTGAAACAGTTTACGACAGTCCCGTTGAAGGTGACCCAGTCGAAAACAGGGAGTGCAGTAGACATACTAGTTCTCAAAAATCACTGGTTGATGGAACCGAAGCTCATTTGCAACCTCGATCCATACTTTATCAACAGGAGGTTTTGATACATCGACTTCCACACAGATTCGGGGTGCTATAGGATGGCACAATGTCCTCGACCGCTCATCAAAGGCCAAAAACCGTCCATCCAAATTACCTAAAAAATGCAGAATAGCGGGATTTTGGAAGGGAAGGGGGGGACCCAGAAAGCTCACCCAGATAGCCACAGAGGGGGAATCCCTCTTCCAATGAAAATTTTAGCTCCAACGAAGATGAAAGAAACTATGACCTCCACAGGAACGAAGGCCTTTAGACTAAAACGCAGTAAAATCATCATTATTGGAGAACTGTAGAGTGAAGTGGCGAAACGAGCGAAACTGTCCAAGGATGGGTTCCGAAACTTAATTAAAATGAAGTAAAATCATCATTAGACTAGAGATTCGTTGGCGAAATGAGCGAAACAGTCCAAGGATGGGCTCAGAAACATAATTAAAATTCCCACATCAAAAAAAGAGTCAATAGAAATATCACATTGAAATAAAGAACGAAAATAAAAAAGGATATACAAGATAACAAATACTATGATTAAATGAAAACATAAATATAAAGGAGAAAACAAACCATCATGTTCTGATGAAGAGTGATAGAGAACATGATTAGGAGAAAGTTAACCACTAGAAATTCACAAACCTGTGATGGGTTAAACGGTCTTTGATTTTCTAGTATAAAAAGTAATTGCAAAACGTTTTTCTATGTTCATTTTCATAAAGATGAGTAATTAATTTTTGATATTTAATAAGAACATAAAGAAACATACATTCTATTCATGTAGACATTCTTCTGTTACTATATTTCTACAATAGACTCTTCTTTTATCCAAACAATGAGTGTTCAAGATGACTTGTCAACATTAAAAGTGCAATAATCAACTTCTATAGAATCACATAATCCACAAAAGATGAACTATATATTTCCCATGTCTTTATTAAATAAACAAAACCAAAATGGTTATTATTAGATGAGATAATCACCAAAAATTATAATATTTTACAAAAAGATAAACTACTCTTAATCTTCAAACTTTATCAAAGTATACCCAAAGATTAACAAAGACTATTCAATAAAAAACTGTCCAGAAAATTATTCAAAGAAATATAAACTAGATTGAAACCCAAATCATAGAAGGATTTAATCACATATCCTTCCAAGATAAATCATAACATTGTTATCCAAATAACATTTGTTACTCTTAAATTCTCATACTGAAATGTAATTAACCTAATCACATATTCTACAAGATATGTTATTCATTTCTATATATAACTCAAAATAAACTAATTCTTGATTCAAAAAATAATATAACTAAAAAGAATTAGTCAAAATAACCATGGACTACGTGTAGTCCAGTGGTAGGGGGTAAATCCCAGTCTCACATTGGTTGTGGGTTCTATACCCACAGCATTTTCCGACATGACAGGTTATCACACAGTCCGTGTGTTTTCCTTTTTCAAAAACTATATAATTTTATAAAATTCCCAAAAATTGGATAAATTCTTCAAAAATAACCATAATATAATTTTAACCACAAAGGTTATCTAATAACTTTCATTTTTCATCCCAAAATGTAATAACTTGTAATTGCCTCAAATTCAAGGATCATATAAACCAAAATGGTTCTTTATAAATATATCCACCAAAGAATAGATAATTATTCATTGAATAGCATTTTATCATATCAAAATTTAATGTTTCACATACTAGGAATTTTTTCCAAAGTAATACTTTCATTAATACATTCAAAAATATCATCATCCATAACTCTTCAATTCCTAAAATGTAGAAATTTAATAATCGAACATCCTTCCGAATCCTTTATCCATATTTTTCCAGATTATTATATTATAATTTTTTCCTTTCATATGTCATTTTTAGTTTCCTCAACTTCAATTGGAATTACATTAGGAATCGGTAAACGTATATTTATATGGTCATACTGATCCCTTTCCCGAAACATATTAGCATGACATCTATTTTCATAGTGACCATGAACACCACATTTGAAACATTTAATTGACCCCTCAGAAATAACTTCATTCCCTTTTCTGGAGTCAAATAGACGCTTCCTTTTACTAGGGACGGTTATAGCTTCATTACCTTCATTACCACATCTAAAACTCCATCTCATCCCTTTGAATAATTTTCCTAAGTGTTTCTTTCCACATCCTTGACACATAGGTTTTTAAATATACAAACCTTTATGATTGTTATTTAAACTTCCATAGGGATATTTTTCTCACATATATGATACCTTATAAAAATCACCATGGTTCAGGTAGTCAATCATGACACCAGGTAGTTGGTTGTGAATAACCACAAAAATTCTCAATACAGATCCCATTTCATCTATTTGGTCATTCATAAAATTTTCACAGTTTTCTTCACATCCACTATTACATTGGTGCCTACTAGATCCATCCATTTACTACAACTGTAATGGAAAATTTGAGTATAGGAGTAAAATTATCATATAATATCTAATGAGGAGGGTAAATACTAAGAGAGACTTATTCATGTTATCTAAAACTCATTCAATTTATCTAAAATAACTATGAATATCTCTAATATGCTAACTATTATGGTTATGTCACATGTGATTAAATAACACCCAAACAAGTAAATTTCTCTAACCGACCTCTGATACCAACTTGAAGGAACTAGCCATAAACATTACATAATCTTGAGTTAAATCAAGAATTCACATTGAGGATCTTTTCAGGTTTCCTGTTTTAGAGAATTTGGCCTTAACTATTACATATCAACCTGAATTATATATGTAGACACTACTACTTCGTATTCATTTTTTCATAAAATAATAACTTTGAAAAATAAACATGTCTAGTTCCAGTTTTTTATACAACATGACCTTTCCTTGATCCAATCCTTGAACCTATTTATCATAATGTCCTGTTGAAAACATTTAAAAACATTGGATTAGCATAAAAATATCAGTAAGGGATATACAAAGAAGGAAAACTGTTAGATTTTCAAAAAAAAAGTTAACCATGAATACCTTATCATACTTAATAATTTTCATCTTTATGAATGAGTAAATACACTTCACTGAATAAATGATCATTTCATAACCATTTGTAACCAAAATATTACCTTAAAACCCATTGAAAGAACACATAACATATATATAACTAACTTAGGACATAAACATACTTAAATGGAATCACCATACAACCATCTTCCATAAATATCACTAAATGGAATAGCCAAATGGCTGACTTCCATACCCCATGCATTGGAGGTTATAACGTAACCAATCATCCTAATTTATCATAACACCACCCGCCATTTGGTTTACTATGTAACCACCCTTTAAATTTCCAAGGACCATTATAAATCATAACACATAAAATATTTCAATATAAACATTTCAATTATAATATTTAATTTTGAATCACAAGAAATCATTCAAAGTTATCGAAATAACCAATGCTTTGTCAAAACCATTTAAAACATTTAAAAAAGACATTTTTGAATCAAATATCCCCATACTACATTGATGATTTTAAAACAATTAATAATTTAAAAAATTAATGTACATAAAAATAAATTTTTAAAACTAATTTTCAAACATGGAAATTGATGAGAATGATTTATAATAATAAATCATTAAAACATTTGAAATAATATTTTAGTTAAAGAGTCTCGTAACACATGAAAACACTTAACTACATGTTATTATTGAATAAAATAAAAAAGCATATAATATCATGAGAATAAGGATATTAATGATATAATATTTCAAAGGGAAGTATATACAAAATATAAAAGTGAATTGGTGCATAATGACAAATAAGTCTCAATGGAATGTAAATTGAGACGAAATCCCTTACAAATATCATACCATTAGATTATGGATAAATAAATGAAATAATTATGTGTTACAAATAAAAATACATTAAATATAAGTGGATATTATGTGTAAAACAATCTGTGGTCCTTCACACATTTTTATATCATGCCATAATCAAGAAGAAGAAGTTTAACCCAAAGAATTGAAAATGGGTTAAGAAGTCCCCTTATAGAAATTTGACAGACTAACAACGTCACATTAAAATTCGAAAAATGATTTGATGAGAGAGAAAATGGTATCTCATCACTTGGAAATGAAATTTACAGCATTAAGGATATAGAAGAAAATATCCTAACAGTAGAATATATAAATTAAAAGGCATAACAAAAGGAATACTTTTAAAAAGAGGAGGGTGAAATGTTCCCTTTCCGATTTGGTAACATACGAAACACAAACCCCATGAAAGAAGGTTAATTCAATTAATATTTAATTACCAATAAATTAAAGTATATTACACAATTAATACAATTTGTGCAATATATACACCACACAAAAAGAAATATATTCAATGTGGCTTGAATTATATGGGAATAAAAACTGAGATAAAAACCCCTTACTTCGTTGTAATCAATCGATTCATAGGACCCAAAATTACTAAACACCAAAATAATCACATAATACCATGAATATAAAGATAATATTGATAAAATATATCAAATTTTAGTACAAAATACACAACATGAAACAAATAAGTGGTGAATAATGTAAATCTCATGGAATTATAGGTGAGATAATAAACCCCTTACCACGTGTTTGACTTGACTCGTTTGTTCATTGTTAATCCTGAATAATAAACATAAGATAATTTATACTTAATTAAGAACATTTTTCAGGTTTATTATTCTTTTTATATCTCATGTTACCTTGCTATAACAATTAATTAAATATTTGAGTTCATATTGGACATTTTGTCGATGTTCGGAACTTTGAGTAAAAAATAAACCTATTATAATTACAAATTGTCCATGTGGTAAAAATTTCATTTTTTCCATAATAATATTAATGTTCTATATATCATATATATCCAATATATCCAATATATATATATATATATATATATATGTATTTTTAATACTACATTACATTTGGTTATAAGAAATGAAATGCACCGTTCATAGAGACGGTAAGACGTACGTACGTATGAATGAAAAATTCATGTATATTTCATATTTAATGGAATTAAAATATTTTTATACATATGTATATTATAATTCTAGTATAATATCATATATAATTTAATTATCTCCATTCTTTATATGTTCCACATATGGAATGAACTAATCTTATCACTTTGAGGGGGCGGTAGTCCGCACTTCCTCAAATGAAATTATCGTGTTTACACATTTTGGAAACCATAAAGGTTTGATAAAAATGGAAGATACATAAAAATATAATCTATATAAATTTATTATATATCAAATATAGATACATCTACATCATAATGTCCCCTCGGAGAGGCGGTAGGAGATAATTGAACAATCATCGTTTCGTGAGGCACTAGTACACCGTCAACAGAAACAATATGTTATTTAACCATTAGATGGAGGTATGTGTAAGTGTAGTTTTAATTATTCTTATTAACCAACCTAGTATATTCTAGATATTGGTGTTGTTATAAAATAATGTAATAAAAAGTGTTTATGGGGTTGGACAAGTAAAAAACAATAAAAAAAACATTAGAGAAGATGTTAACATTAAATCAGGTAACTCCCATTGGTTTGAACCAAAAGGTTTACTTGAAGTGTGTTATGAAAAATTTAAGGCTTATATGGGGAGTATAGGGATTTAGGGAGCTTAATTGGAAAGATTTGGGACAAACTAAGGGGCTTTATTGGTGTGAGTAATGTATTAATTGTGATGGAATTTTATAAGGGGGATGAGAGGCTCTTTAGTGAAGTTTGAAAATATTATTTTATTATAAACTTATATTCAGTATTAAATGGTCAAAAACTAATAATAGTCGATGTGAAGATGTCTCATGTTATAAATTAAATCATACAATAATAATTGGATAGGTTTTCATATTTTGTTTTTTTTATAATCTTATTTATTTAAAATCATTCATTAAGGAGGTCAACATGACATCATCATTGATTTATACATAATATTATTTATTTGATGTCTAAAAATTACAAATAAAATACCATGATGTAGTAAATATTTTATATTTCAAATTAATATTTATAGTGGAATAGATAACTTATATAACCTTATGTGAAATTTATTTTACTAAAAAATATTGGTTTATGCCATTTTTTCCATCACTTTAAATTAATTTATATAAAGTGTCATTATAACTCATATATGGCTCCATGGGGTTACCAAATCAACCAAATGAATCACATGGTTGTAAAGGTATAAAAAACTAATTCGTACATATTTTAGGGTAATTTATTATTAATATAATATTATTTTTACCATTATTTACCAAATTTACCCTTTAACCATGATAAATAAAATATTTACTAATGTAAATATTCAAAATGAATGAAAATAAAAGTTACCTATTTACATAATTTGGACCTACTGATTCCAAATATTAAATTCATTTTCCAAATTCAAATCACAGAAGTTGTAGAAATTAATTTTAAATTAATTCCTGTTGTCAAAACAAAAAGGCGTGTTTTTAAGAAATAATAAATATCAAAATATGGACACTTGTTTATGTCCAATTTCATAGTGAAATTACTTCCAATGGAAAAAATTGGATTAAATGGAAAAAACTTAATCAAATTACACTTTAAAACAAATTAAAAAGATAATATATCTATATAAATAAACAAGATTAAAAGGCTATTTTGGATTAAAATACAGTATTTTTCACTACTCTTTAAAAAAAAGTTTATCAGAAAAATACCAAAATTCCATCCAAGGTAAATTTTGATGTCCTGATTCTGAATAAGAATTCTATTTTGTCAGATAGAACATATAGAATTTATAAAACTAGATTTAAAAAGGGGTTGCCTTCAAAAGGTGGTAAAATGACCTTTTAAAGAATATTAGTGTATTTCATGGTTAAAAAAAGATTCATTATTATTTTCATCATATTAAATTTATTGGATAAATGTAAAGTCATTTTAACAAACATCTATAGTCATATTTTATTTATTTTTATTCCTTTCATTCAATACAACGACTAGATGTTAACAACCATTTAAAATAATAAAAATAATATTTTATTTTTCAGTATGTTTCAACGTTGCGTGCGACATAAGATTACAATGAAACCCATCGTTGTGAGTTGAGTACGCTATCATACACAACATCTCCTTTATATTAAAATTATTATTTAATTCAAAAATACAATAATAAATTTGAAATTTTCATATTCTTTATTTACCTAGGATGTTACAGTTTCGGTGGTTCATCATTAGTATGTCATGTTGGTAGCTCACCCGTTGGTAGCTCAGTTTTGGTGACTCACCCATCAATTAATCCTTTCTAGTCTCCCGATTTTTTCCAGTTTCTCCAATATTACTTGTTTTCTCTGGGAAATTGTAAAAATTCAACTCACAACCATTCACTGGTCCTCCTCCTCTACTTCTGAGGGGAATTATTAAATTCCCTATATCTTGTAAAAATCTACCATCATTTTAACCGCCAAGACACATTGTCAAATAAGGAACTGAATTTAAAGTACTTTGAAATCATCTACCTGATTTTTAGGATCTCTCATTTTCATAAACTGACATCTCTTAATTACTTATTCCTTTTGGTTTCCCATGGTTTTTGTTGAGTTCCTCTCTAGATGAGTCATGCCCCTATTCCAGAACTCCCTCGCTTAGTTTTCATGGAGTTATTCCCTACTGATCACACTACCCTTATTCTTGGAGAATGCAGGAACATCGATCCACTGATCATCCATAGAGGGATTCTCTCTTTCTTCATTTATTTTTTTAGAATGTAGGATAGGTATTATAATGAATCCTTATGATGAACAACTGAAAACTTTTCGTAAAAATATGAAATATAAAAGATCTGAATTTTATCAAAAGATAACAAGGGTAAATAAAATAATGGTCAGAGGGTGGTTTGATATTAATCACTTGTTTTTCTTGAAACTATTTATTTTATTATCATTTTCATGGACATTTTACTTCTGAAAATCATGGTTGTTCGTTGTATTTTATTGCACACCAACAATGTTCTATTCTTTCGGGATTGTCAATTAAATGGTTATAACACAAAATCTTCATAATCACGTATACATTGTTAAATAAATTAATTCCCTAGAAAAAAACCTATTGTCTGAAAAATCTAATTATAATTAAGTGTAATTAAAGTACCCATGTTTGTTAAATCTAAATGTATACACATCCGATTGATAGGTGTGTCTTAGTTCTATGTTCTATGGAGTTCTGCAACCTTGTGTGAGTTGTGTGGTGCAAATATTGGGAGCATAGTTGTGGGTACAAGTTTGGGAAGGTTAGTGGAATCTGTACAAAGTGTGTGGAATGATTTTTCAATGGGGTTGTGGGTTAATGGTAGTCATTGTGGGCTAGGTGCTTATTTTGGTATCAATGGTTTGTTGGTATCTCAGTCTGAGAGATTGATGGATTGTTGAATGGATGAACTTTTAGGAAGATAAAGTACCATTTTTGTGTTGTGGTTGAGGACTCACTGTAACACCCGAGACTTTTATGTTATATAAATCATCAAAGGAATATTTTTCTACAAAACACTTGCTTGGCTTTCTTTACACGCAATCGCGACCTCCCTCGATAGCTTGCGCCATACGCAATACCGAGTTTCACTAAACAACAATATGCTATTAAAACTAGCCGTTATGAATAGTAATAACCACTTTTTGAACTTTTATAAATTTTATTTTTCAAAATGGACTTCATTTTTGGACTCAGAATATCGAAATTAGCCTAGGGTGAAATTTTGGTATTTTTCTGAAAACTTTCAATTTTTGATGAATAGTGAAACCACTAAGTGGTAGGTTAAAAACTAAATTTTGCATAATACTTAATTTTACCGCTTCTGTGAATGGATTTTCGAAAATCCGACAGACACGGTTGATATCAGTAAGTAAAATGTGGTTCAACGAGATAAAAATATTTTTTTGGTGAATAGTAACTTTTTACTTTTTTTACCGCGGTTAATAGTAAATAGGGTAACTAAGGGTAAATATGATTTTAATATTACCCTAAATCATGTTTTAATTCTATTGGACAAGTGTAATTCGACCAAAAACAATCTTAGGAATAAAATATGACCATTTAGGCCCAGTTGGATTAGATTAGGACATTTATTATTAATTTATTTAAAGAAGGGTTAAAATAGTTAAAATCAAAGTTTAATAAGTAAATCATTTTCAATATGGCTCTATACATAATATAAATTCGACTATAAATATTCATTATAAAGATAAAAAGATTTCCTACATAATGGTATTTTATTTGTAATTTTTAGACATTAAATAATTTAATTTATTTATGACACAATGATGATGTAGTAATTATCTTATTAATGAAATATTGACATAATTGATGTTATAAACACAAATATAAATGTAATTTGAGACTTTTTATGAATTCCAATAATTTTTTAGGTTACTATGATATATTAATGTTGATTTAATCATCATTATTCGAACATATAATTCTGTTATGACTTTCACAAAAATCATATATCAAATAGTGTCAAAATTGACACAAAATAGTTTTTAAATCAAATATTATATTATTAATTGTTATTTTATTCCTAAAAATCTAAGTTTCGGCCAAATAACTTATATAAGGTTATATATATATTAATAATAAACAATTTGGGGTTCTTTTGGCATGTTATTGTAAGTGTATTATCCATATAGTGAAAGAAAACAAAAAGACACGGTAAAAGTTAAATTATTTAACTTAGAGTTAAATCTAATTGATAAGGTTAAAATAATACCCTAAACTTGTCTAAATCCTATTGGTTGATAGGATTTCGACCCATCCCCACTTTAGATTCGAAATAAGACCCTTTGGAACCATTATAAACCGATTTTTACTTTAATATAAAATAACATTTTGAGATATTCCTAAGGTGCCCCTCTCCACCCTTATAAAAGGGCACCTCCTCCCCCTCCTCCTCACACCAAATTGAGAACTCAAGCTCGGCCAACCCCTGACATTTTCTCCTCTCCATTTCCCTAGAATAATCCTAGAGGTCCTGGTCTTCTTCAAAGACCAATCTTAGTTCCCTAAGTGGAGGATTCAAAGAAGCGTTTCAAAGAAGAGGTAATATCCATTACTGATCTTTTCAATTTCTTTCTTCTTAAACTTCTTCTTCTTTAGTTGTTTCATGATAAATTAATAACATCAGTATTACTTACATACTGATATGTCATTATAAATATGAAACAACCCTAATTCACCTTTTATCCATCCTACGGAAAAATGAAATCACCGCGCGTGCGTACGTACGGAATACCGTCTCCACGCCGTGGTGTAATCTATTTTCCACCATAACTTTACAAGGATGGGTATAATGGTGTAATGAGTAACTATTTATGATTATTATAAAGTAATATTTATACTGAAATAATATATTTATACTCCAATACAGTTCCAAGATCATAGGAATGATATCATCACTCGTGCATACGTACGGAATACCGTCTCCACGATGTGATGCGACTCGTTCTACATGATCATCATTACATAGTTATTATATAAATTTAATGAATAAATATGATATATGTTACACTAATACCATTCTGGATATAAGGTATTTATAACCTTAAAAGAAGAATAAGAATGTATTCGGCAAAACACGCATAAGAACAAAAGGCAATAAAGACCCGAGTAACAAGTAACAATGAAATATTACTATCAAGAAGCTAATAATATGACCATATATGATATCATATAAATATGTATGATTCTGGAATAAGTCAATAACATTATTTAAACCATTATACAGGAGCTTCGGACACGTACAAAGCAAATTGGACCTAAGGTAAGGGAAATATCACAATTTCATTTTTATCCGAGATTGTTTATTCGTAAGTAATTACTGGGGTGTATTTTATCATCCACATCCATGTTTCATCAATATGTAATATTATTTCCATCCACCTACAATTTTTTAAATCCACTTTTACCCTTCGGTGAGTTTTTAGTAAAAGAAATGAAGGGAATCTTTTGTCGTTTTTCGTACGAGGTACTTTTTGACTTTTCCGACAAAAGTACGAGAAGAATGTTTTTTTTAACGTATACGGCATGAATGGATTATTTCCAAGAAGTTTCCTTTACAAGTTTTTAAGTTTATTTTTAATCAACTTCTTTTAGTTTATAATTGTACGACATGTTAAGAAAGGAAAAGTATTTTTGAAGCAGAAAGGATATTTTCCTCAAGAATGAAGTTCAAGTATTTCATCAAAATTATTTTCCATCTAAGATAATAAAAGGGTTCTGTTTTTATCCATATTATTACATTGGTTTGATTATGTTGTGATGGAAATATTTTTATGAATTCCTTTATCTTATATGAATTGATTTATTATGTCATGATGTTTCAAGAATCCCATTTTTGTTACATGTGTTATGCGATGATGTATGATTATGTGGCACACATAAGAAAGGATTCATTATAAGATGGGTGGGACCTATATCTCCCTCCAATGCATTGGGTAAAGATTTTATATCTCATGAGATAGACATGGCTGGAACGGTAGGTTATACCGGTTCAGTGAACAGGACTGGAACGAGGGTGACTCGTTTCAGAAAGGGACTTTGTCCACTAAGATAGTCTTGGCAATGAGTCATGACTAACAAGAAATGATTTTCCATGATTATGTGTGCATGCCACAAAGTTTCAAGTTTTATGTTATGATTATGGGGATCTCATTTTCACATCAATGATTTATTCCATGTTAAGATATTATGATCTCTTTTGCAGGTTTTGATTTTCAAAAAGATATGATATGATTTTTATTTCCTTTATTTGCCCTTGCTGAGCATTTGAGCTCACCCTTTTATGTTTTCTCTTCTCCAGGTCAGGAAGATGGATATTAAGTAGAATATGCTAAAAGGGACCCTAGATATGATGAAATAAATGGGACACACTGTAGAAGATTTATGAACCAGTTGTTTATGTTTCCCAGTTTCTAAAGGCACTATACCTATACGGTCCTTTGTGGTTTTGTTATATGTTGTAATAAGTGTGCTTCAATTTTGATGTATTAACAATGTATGCAAATTATGGGTCGTTATAGTTGGTATCAGAGGAAAGGTATAGTCAACCTTTGGAAACTAGGATGTGAAAGCCTTAGTAAGAAGCCTAAGGATAAGTCTAAGCATAGAACACAATATTAGTGTTTTAGAAATGGCCTTGAATAACCTAGGATAAGACCTTAAGCATGAAAATTTTATTCTTGAATTATGTGGTTTTCCTATTATAATTAGTGTCGCTCACACTATTCTTCTTGGTTTTAGTCAATGGCTGGAACCCGAAGGAACCGTGTTATTGCGGAATGCGATGCGCAATGCAATGATTGTCCCCCTGAGCAACCAAACGATATGGGAGCTGGAATGCAAAATCTTGTAGCCATGCTCACACAACTTTCTCAAGCTATGAATCATGCAGGACTTCCAAACGAGCAAAGGATGGAGCAACATTTTGTTGAATCCTTCATGAGGCAGCGTCCACCTTCTTTCAGCGGGTCTACTGATCCATTAGTTTCTGAACAATGGATTAGTACTACTGAAAAGATATTTTCAGTTCTTGAATGTTCTGAGCATGATAAAGTCATCCTAGTAGTGTATCGTTTGAAAGGAGATGCTGATCAATGGTGGAATCTTATTAAGAATACGAGGCAAAGGGATGAAATTGAGTCTATGGAATGGGACGAGTTCAAGAACTTATTTTTCAATAAGTACTTCCCTCGTATTCTCCGAACAAAGATGGTGAAAGAGTTCCTTGAACTGAAGAAAAGGGATGATGAATCTGTTGGTACCTATGAAGCAAATTTTACAAGACTTTCAAGGTACGCTTCTGGTATTATATTCCAACCTGAGAGTAAGATCGATCGATTCTTTACTGGCTTAAAACCAAGTCTTCGAAGGGCGTTAGCCATAAGGGACTTCAATAGCTACGAGGAAATCGTTCGATGTGCTCTCAAAGTGGAGATGGAGATTGGAGTAATCCATCAGTCACATTGGTTTGATAAGAAGAGGAAGATGGAATTCAAAGAAAAATCTAAAGAGCCCACGGAAAAGAAGATGAGATTTTCCTTATGCTCAATGTGTGGAATGAAACATGGAGGGAGTTGTCTTAAAGGGACAAGTAAATGTTTTAAATGTGGAAAGGAAGGTCATCGAGCATTTTAATGTCGTGATAATGGGAAGAAGATGTCTAATGACGCAAACAAAGGAAGGGATACACAGAATGAACCTACTACACTTCAATGTTTCATGTGCAAGGAGATGGGGAATTATGCCAAACAATGCCCAAATCCAAGGGTTGATGATGATGGTCGACGTCAACAAAATCTTAAGGCTAAAGACAAATGAAAGTCACATGCAATTTCTATCAGCGATGTGGAGTACGATAACGAAGTGGTGAAAGGTACACATACCGTCCACTCTAAAGTAGCAAATATTTTATTTGATTATGGATCCACCCACTCTTTTATTTCTGAAAAATTTTCTAAGGGTATCACCGTACTACCTCAACAATTAGATGTTGAGTTAGCTGTGACAACACCTAATGGCACAACAGTCACATCAAAAGTTTATAATTCTTCCCCGAACGAAGTTTGTGGGAAAGTGCTTCCTGAAAATCTTGTGATCCTTCCTTTAGTGGAATTTGATGTGATTCTTGGCATGGATTGTCTTTCTCTACATGGAGCTCATATCAATTGCCAAATAAGGGAAGTCACATTTCATATTCCAGATCAATCTACGATCGTCTATCGATGCAAGGATGAATATAACCTTGCAGTGGAAATTCCTTCCATCTTATGGGTCTTGATTCCACTAAATGAAGGTTATTTATCTCATATGGTTGGTGAGAAACTCACGATTAAGAATATGCCCATCGTACGAGAGTTTGATGATGTCTTTCCGGAGGAATTACCAGGTCTTACACCAAATCGTGAAGTTGAGTTTTCAATAGAACTCGTACCGGGTGCTTTGCCTATTTCAAAGACACCTTATAGAATGGCCCCAATTGAGTTGCAGGAATTGAAGAAGCAACTCCAAGAGAATCTTGATAAGGGATTCATACGCCCTAGTGCGTCACCTTGAGGAGCACCTGTTCTATTTGTTAAGAAGAAAGATGAATCAATGAGACTCTGCATTGATTATCAAGAACTTAACAAGATCACTATCAAGAACAAATATCCTCTCCCACGCATTGATGACTTATTTGACCAACTACGCGGAGCTCAATACTTTTCCAAGATTGATCTTTGTTCAGGTTATCATCAATTAAGGGTCAAAAGGGATGATATACCAAAGACGACTTTCTGTACAAGGTATGGACACTATGAATTTATAGTGATGCCATTTGGTCTTACTAATACCCCTGCTATCTTCATTGATCTAATGAATAGAGTCTTTAGAGACTATCTCGATCAATTTGTGGTAGTCTTTATAAACGATATTCTTGTCTATTCAAAGAACAAGGAAGATCATGAAGATCACTTGAGAATTATATTGAAGACCCTGAGAAAGGAGAAGCATTATGCCAAATTTACCAAGTGTGAATTTTGGCTTAAAAAAGTTGCATTTTTGGGTCACATAATCTCAAAAGAGGGGATATCTGTGGATCCAGCAAAAACAGAGGTTATCGAAAGATGGTCAAGACCAACAACAGTAACTGAGATCCAAAGTTTTCTTGGTTTGGCTGGATATTTTCAACGTTTTGTAAAAGATTTTTCAGGATTATCTAATCCACTCACCAAGTTGACTCGGAAAGGAGTTAAGTTTGTCTGGACAGAGGAAGGTGAAGAGAATTTCAAGGAGTTGAAAAGAAGGTTATCCAGTGCACCTGTGCTCAAACTGCCTTGTAGTGGAGAAAGGTTTGTGATCTACAGTGATGCATCCAAGAAGGGATTGGGGTGTGTTCTTATGCAAAATGATATGGTGATAGCTTATGCCTCACGACAGTTGAAAATCCATGAGCAAAATTACCCAACACATGATTTGGAGTTAGCTGCGGTAATCTTTGCATTAAAGATTTGGAGGCATTACCTTTATGTTGAAAGGTGCGATATTTATACTGATCATAAAAGTTTAAAGTATATTTTCACACAAAAGGAGCTGAATATGCGTCAAAGAAGATGGTTGGAGCTGATTAAGGATTATGACTGCTCAATCCATTACCACCCTGGGAAAGAAAACATGGTGGCAGATGCATTAAGACGACAAGACCATGCTAGTTTATCCATGATGAGGATCACAAAAGATCCAATATTTATGGATTTACAAAGGATGGATCTTGGAATTATAATGGAAGGGGAATAATCTTATCTTTCTCAAATGAATGTTCAACCATGTATACATGTGAAGATTAAAGAGGCACAGAAAGAAGATGTCGAGTTACAAAGGAGGTGAGAAATATTCCTGAATTCAACATTGATTGTGATGGGATAATCAAGTTCATGAATCGGGTTTGTGTTCCTCCCATCCCCGAATTAAAGAAGGAGCTGCTGGATGAGGCTCATAGTTCTTCATTATCTATTCATCCTGGAAGCACGAAGATGTATAGGGACCTGAAAGAGTACTTCTGGTGGGATAGCATGAAAAGAGATGTTGCTGAATATGTCTCTCGATGCTTGGTTTGTCAACAAGTTAAAGCTGAGAGACAGAAGTCTAAGGGGATGTTACAACCATTACCCATACCCGAATGGAAATGGTAAAACATCACTATGGACTTTGTCACAGGACTTCCTAAAACATCCAAAGGCAATAAAGCTATTTGGGTCATAGTTGATCGTCTTACAAATTCTGCACACTTCATTGCTATTAGAGAGGATTTCTCTCTAGATCACCTTTCCATGATATATGTAATGGAAGTGGTAAGATTGCATGGAGTACCACTTTATATTATATCTGATCGGGATCCGAGATTTACCTCGAAGTTCTGGGGAAGTCTTCAGCATACTCTGGATACAGAGTTGAGTTTCAGCACTGCTTATCATCCCCAGACAGACGGTCAGTCTGAGAGAACAATTCAAACCCTAGAAGATATGTTGAGAACTTGCTCTATGGATTTCAAAGGAGGTTGGGATCAACACCTACCTTAGGTGTAATTTTCTTATAATAATATCTTTCACTCTAGTATTCAGATGGCTCCTTATGAAGCTCTCTATGGAAAGAAATGCAGGACTCCAACTTGCTGGGATGAAGTTGGGGAAAGAAAGCTGTTAGGACCTGATCTCGTTGATGAAATGGCAGAAAAGGTTAGATCTATTCAACAACACATAAGAGCAGCTCAGAGTCGACAGAAAATTTATGCCGAAAACAGAAGAAAAGACCTAGAGTTTGAAGTTGGCGATAAAGTGTTCTTACGAATATCTCCCTGGAATAGGGTTATGAGATTTGGAAAGAAGGGGAAGTTGAGCCCTAGATATATCGGTCCTTTTGAAATACTGGATCGTGTTGGGAAGGTAGCGTACCGATTGGCGCTTCCACCGAATCTCTCTCAAGTTCACGATGTGTTCCATGTATCTCTCCTGAGAAAATACATACCAGATCCTTCATATGTACTCAGCTCAGAAGTTGTACCGCTAGAGCAAGATCTATCTTATAAAGAACAGCCGATAGAGATTCTGGATCGTAGCGAAAAATTCCTATGAAACAAGACCACTCGCTTGGTGAAAGTTTTATGGAGCAACCACCAACTTGAAGAAGCTACATGGGAGCTTGAGGATATGATGAGGGAGAAGTATCCTCATCTGTTTGTTACAAAGTGACAAATTTCGAGGGCGAAATTCTTTTTAAGGGGGGTAGAATGTAACACCCGAGACTTTTATGTTATATAAATCATCAAAGGAATCTTTTTCTACACAACACTTTCATGGCTTGCTTTACACGCAATCGCGACCTCCCTCGATAGCTTGTGTCGTATGCAATACCGAGTTTCACTAAACAACAATATGCTATTAAAACTAGCCGTTATGAATAGTAATAACCACTTTTTGAAATTTTATAAATATTATTTTTCAAAATGGACTTCATTTTTGGACTCATAATATCGAAATTATCCTAGGGTGAAATTTTGGTATTTTTCTGAAAACTTTCAATTTTTGATGAATAGTGAAACCACTAAGTGGTAGGTTAAAAACTGAATTTTGCATAAAACTAAATTTTACCGCTTCTATGAATGGAATTTCGAAAATCCGACAGACACGGTTGATATCAGTAAGTAAAAATGTGGTTCAATGAGATAAAAATAATTTTTTGGTGAATAGTAACTTATTACTTTTTTTACCGCGGTTAATAGTAAATAGGGTAACTAAGGGTAAATATGATATTAATATTACCCTAACACATGTCCTAATTCTATTGGACAAGTGTAATTCGACCAAAAACAAACATAGGAATAAAATATGACCATTTAGGCCCACTTGGATTAGATTTGTACATTTATTATTAATTTATTTAAATAAGGGTTAAAATAGTTAAAATCAATGTTTAATAAGTAAATAATTTTTAATATGGGGTTATACATAAGATAAATTCAACTATAAATATTCATTAGAAAGATAAAAAGATTTCCTACATAATGGTATTTTATTTGTAATTTTTAGACATTAAATAATTTAATTTATTTATGATACAATGATGATGCAGTAATTATCTTATTAATGAAATATTGACATAATTGATGTTATAAACACCAAAATAAATGTAATTTGAGACTTTTTATGAATTCCAATAATTTTCAAGGTTACTATGATATATTAATGTTGATTTAATCAACTTTATTTGAACATATAATTCTGTTATGACTTTCACAAAAATCATATATCAAATAGTGTCAAAATTGACACAAAATAGTTTTTAAATCAAATATTATATTATTAATTGTTATTTTATTCCTAAAAAACTAAGGTTCGGTCAAATAAATTAGATAAGGATATATATATATTAATAATAAACAATTTGGGGTTCGTTTGGCATGTTATTGTAAGTGTATTAACCATATAGTGAAAGAAAACAAAAAGACACGGTAAAAGTTAAATTATTTAACTTAGAGTTAAATCTAATTGATAAGGTTAAAATAATACCCTAAACTTTTCTAAATCCTATTGGTTGATAGGATTTCGACCCATCCCCACTTTAGCTTCGATATAAGACCCTTTGGAACCATTATAAACCGATTTTGACTTTAATATAAAATAATATTTTGAGATATTCCTAAGGTGCCCCTCTCCTCCCTTATAAAAGGGTACCTCCTCCCCCTCCTCCTCACACCAAATTGAGCACTCAAGCTCGGCCAACCCCTGACATTTTCTCCTCTCCATTTCCCTAGAATAATCCTAGAGGTCCTGGTCTTCTTCAAAGACCAATCATAGTTCCCTAAGTGGAGGATTCAAAGAAGCGTTCCAAAGAAGAGGTAATATCCATTACTGATCTTTTCAATTTCTTTCTTCTTCAACTTCTTCTTCTTTAGTTGTTTCATGATAAATTAATAACATCAGTATTACTTACATACTGATATGTTATTATAAATATGAAACAACCCTAATTCACCTTCTATCCATCCTACGGAAAAATGAAATCACCTCGCGTGCGTACGTACGGAATACCGTCTCCACGCCGTGGTGTAATCTATTTTCCACCATAACTTTACAAGGATGGGTATAATGGTGTAATGAGTAACTATTTATGATTATTATAAAGTAATATTGATACTGAAATAATATATTTATACTCCAATACAGTTCCAAGATCATAGGAATGATATCATCACTCGTGCGTACGTACGGAATACCGTCTCCACGATGTGATGCGACTCGTTCTACATGATCATCATTACATAGTTATTATATAAATTTAATGAATAAATATGATATATGTTACACTAATACCATTCTGGATATAGGGTATCTATAACCTTAAAAGAAGAATAAGAATGTATTCGGCAAAACACGCATAAGAACAAAAGGCAATAAAGACCCGAGTAACAAGTAACAATGAAATATTACTATCAAGAAGCTAAGAATATGACCATATATGATATCATATCAATATTTATGATTCTGGAATAATTCAATAACATTATTTAAACCATTATACAGGAGCTTCGGACACGTACAAAGCAAATTGGACCTAAGGTAAGGGAAATATCACAATCTCATTTTTATCCGAGATTGTTTATTCGTAAGTAAATACTGGGGTGTATTTTATCATCCACATCCATGTTTCATCAATATGTAATATTATTTCCATCCACCTAAAATTTTTTAAATCCATTTTTACCCTTCGGTGAGTTTTTAGTAAAATAAATGAAGGGAATCTTTTTTCGTTTTCCGTACGAGGTACTTTTTGACTTTTCCGACAAAAGTACGAGAAGAATGTTTTTTTAACTTATACGACATGAATGGATTATTTCAAAGAAGTTTCCTTTACAAGTTTTTATGTTTATTTTTAATCAACTTCTATTAGTTTATAATTGTACGACATGTTAAGAAAGGAAAAGTATTTTTGAAGCAGAAAAGATATTTTCCTCAAGAATGAAGTTCAAGTATTTTATCAAAATTATTTTCCATCTATGATAATAAAAGGGTTCTGTTTTTATCCCTATTATTACACTGGTTTGATTATGTTGTTATGGAAATATTTTTATGAATTCTTTTATCTTATATGAATTGATTTATGATGTCATGATGTTTCAAGAATCCCATTTTTGTTACATGTGTTATGCGATGATGTATGATTATGTGGCACACATAAGAAAGGATTCATTATAAGATGGGTGGGACCTATATCTCCCTCCAATGCATTGGGTAAAGATTTTATATCTCATGAGATAGACATGGCTGGAACGGTAGGTTATACCGGTTCAGTGAATAGGACTGGAACGAGGGTGACTTGTTTCAGAAAGGGACTTTGTCCACTAAGATATTCTTGGCAATGAGTCATGACTAACAAGAAATGATTTTCCATGATTATGTGTGCATGCCACAAAGTTTCAAGTTTTATGTTATGATTATGGGGATCTCATTTTCACTTCTATGATTTATTCCATGTTAAGATATTATGATCTCTTTTGCAGGTTTTTATTTTCAAAAAGATATGATATGATTTTTATTTCCTTTATTTTCCCTTGCTGAGCATTTGAGCTCACCCTTTTATGTTTTCTTTTCCCCAGGCCAGGAAGATGGATATTAAGTATAATATGCTAAAAGGGACCCTAGATATGATGAAATAAATGGGAGACACTGTAGAAGATTTATGAACCTATTGTTTATGTTTCCCAGTTTCTAAAGGCACTATACCTATACGGTCCTTTGTGGTTTTGTTATATGTTGTAATAAGTGTGCTTCAATTTTGAAGTATTAAAAATGTATGCCAAGTATGGGTCGTTATACTCACATTGGGAAGTAGAACTATGTAGTGGATATGGACTCATATGTTGTGTTACTAGAAATATTCTTTTTTGCTATTGTGTAGTGGGATGTAATTTAGTTTTTCTTGTTGTATTGATATGGTTGTGGTTGGTAGTTTCCCAGTAGTGCTGGAGTAAATTAATGTGAACCCCCTTATATGATAAAGGGAATGTTTCTAAATAAAAAGGGGATGGGTTATTCTTTTTCAGTGGTGGTTATGTGATTATTCACATAAGGGTAGCATCAAATGTGGTTGTTTTGGCTAGTTGCTTGTTTGGAAACCCATAGGATGATGTGAGTCGTTGTTTAAATAAATAAATAAATATATATATATATATATATTATAGTATCTTGTGAAATCTATATGTGCCCCAACCTTATTGAGATATAAATTCCAAACACCTCCATATCATGGGGAGGGTTTCTTTCCCAACATCCTAGTGGGAGGATGGATGGCTGGTTACTGACTTTCTTCCTCGCACACACTTCTAGGTTCTTACCGCTCAAGCTTATACAGGCATGCTATAATGGCCTAAAGCTTACCATAGTCTAAGATTCTTCAGGCGAGAGTTTGTTGTTGATGTTAGGGCAAGGTATTTTCCAACAAGCTTTGTTTTACCAAGTATCATTGAGATGAGGCCCAGGTGTCTTTGGGTGAGAGATGTGGTTGTTGTGTCCCATGTGTCTGGAGACGGGATTGTGTGTGGTTGAGGCCCAGGTGTCTAAGGGTGGGTTTTGGCGGTGGGACTACATGTGGGAAGAGTGGTATAATCAAGACCATAAACATTAGGGATGAGAAGTTAACCAGTGGGAAAGTGGTGTGGGGTTCCCAAATATCGATGTCCCTATCCATATACTTTACATAACTTTCATTGTTTGGTGTGTGTGCCTTAGTGAGGCTATGATTGTTAGTATTCATTGGTTGGTAATTTGGAGATTCTACGATTTTTTCCCCAGGAAATTATTGTGATCACTCACTTTTTCATGGGAGTCTTCAGTTCTCCTACTTGGTATACATGTATAGTTACCATATGTATATAAAAATATTTTCATGTTTCCTGGAAGAAATTTGTGGACCATTATGGACTTTACTAGCCTGGATGCTGGGGTTTTTTCATATTGAAACTTAACCTCTTTTATTTTGGTACATTACTTTGGAGTTATGTTGTACCTTGCATCAGTTTTACTTATGAACATGCATGTGGAAATGGATTTTGGATTTACTAATACTTTTGGTATATTGTGTTTCTTGGGATTTACAGTATTATCTCATGATATTGTTCAATATAATGGGTAATATATTACATATTACATCAGTTTTTGTAACCTTGGTTCTAGTATCCACTTTGGGGCCTATCGAAGGTGGTACTCAGGGGGTTATTATCTCTCTTTCAACTTAAAGAAGGAAGGGTCTGGTAGTTTTTTGTTCCTTCCCCCATCATGGAGAAGGTGGACCGTGACGCACAAAAAATCATTTTGTTCTTTCATTATCTCCATTAAGATGTTGTTTAACTCATGGGACATATTTTTACACTTCTATTACCCTTATTAGAGAAACATTTTCCCTACTATAGTAATACACTATAGTGCATTGAGGATTTGGGAACATTATGGTGGATATTTTTTTGTGTACCCTTCTTAGTTATCCTATTTTCAATTCAATGGTTTGTATTTCCATGGATGTTAGTGTCTATATATTGTGTTCATTATTATAACTCATATCCTTACTCATTATCCTTATCTATTCTTCTAACTCAACACCTTAGGCTAAACACCATATTTATTCTGGCATTATGGAATTCTATGGTTTAATGGCCTTTTTTAGGGGGAATATGAGGACTTCTTCCATATTTTTTTTGGTTATGATCCAATTTGATTTTTGGGTTCCTATAATTTTATCTATTGGGTATATTTTCTTTGACACCAATATTGATTCATATTCGTGTGTTGATTTCATAGTGGTGGTTTTATCCCCTCTTCTCCATTGTTTCAATTTCATTATTGGTGTTTTCATGTCTTATGTTGGAGTGGGCATTGTGTATGGTCACTGTTGTTTAGAGAAGGTAGGATGGATCTTAAAATAATACCACTCATTAATAGTTTTTGGTTATTATCAGTTTATGGATGAGAGATTAACTACTTTTATATTTTCTTTTCATTTAGTGTGTTTCATTGTAGTGGGATCACGATTGATGTTGTTTATTTTATTTTAAATTTATGGTAAAAATATGGTAATGGAAGAATTTGGTTCAATTCATTATGAAGATGATACATTTTTCACTTTTAAGTAGAGTGTTGAAGTTATATGGGGTTCACATTGACATATATAGGTGTGTGTTTTCCCTATTTATAGATAAAGTGGTCAAGACTCCTTGGATAGTGATGTTGTTTTTAGGTAGGTGTAAGTGATAGTGAGGGGTGGTCAGGGAGGGTGTTTTAATTTAGGAATCTATTTGAATGACTAAGAAGTGAGCAATAAGACTCAAGGCCTGATGTGGGAGACGTACTTTTTCAACATAGATTCAATGTATATAACCTATACAATTAAAAATAATTCAATTACCCTGAATCTTATACCCTTACTTTGATCATTGTTTTTCTCATCAGGTTACGAACTTTTTTTTATTTTTTTAAAAAAATTATAGTTTAAGATACATCTGTTTAAAATATGTGGTAGACTATCATATTTCATGTATGTATTCCCACAAAACTGAAAAAGATTTTATAAAAATATTATAGGTGAGAATGTGATGAAGAGTGTTTTTTGATTAGTTTTATGTTCACCCTTAGTCAAGGTATCACCAATGTGTCTTTGGATACCCTTAAATTGATAGAGTTAGTTCCCTCCCAAGGATGCAATGTGTAATATCTACTCATTATTCATAGGTTATTAGGCCTCATTTATTTTAATACACTATTTATGATGTATGATTTAACTTACATACAATAGGATATGGAACTACAATGATGGTTACTCTTGGATCCCCAATCTGTAGGGTTGGTAGAACCTTGTTTAGTATTTATTTAAATCGGTGAGGTATAGGTTCCCAACTATGACCATATATATGATATGATATTCATGGTGAAATATTTTTTAGTGGATTTTCTTGTAACAAGATATTGTTTGTGGAATAAAAATTCGTATGAGTGTCCAGATGGGTTCCCTTTTTGTCATACGATTAATGATTTAATATTGTTAAACATGTCTTGTAGATTAGAGAATAGATATACCTGACTTCTTCATCATTAGTTATCTAGGGGGTTATGATTATGTATAATTTCCAAACCATATCATAATATCAATTTCCTCATATCCTTTATATTGTTCCATGTGATAATGGATGTTTATTTTACCCATTTTCCATGTGATAGTTTTATACAGGATCCCATGTGATTTATTAGGGAATTATATAGTTTTGATTCTCCTTTTTTATCTGGGTTGGTTTTGGTGCATTTGGAAGATAAATTCATAATAATATTTTCAATTTTTTACTTTTCATTTCACCAATCTGACATTAGTAGAATATTTTTTTAGGTTTTTGAAACAAAAGATAGATTTTAATTTTTTTACTCTTTCATTTTCATAGTGTTATATTGGGAACATTTATACTCACCCCAGCACATGTATCTCCACCCAAATGTGATCTATATGTGTATAAAAATTACAGTTCAATGGATAAAATTGAGGAAGTGATATTAGGGGTTCTAGTCCATGGTGATTCTAGATAGTGATCATTGATGACAATTTTCAGGTCTGAAGTTACATTAACAAGGATATATATCCCTCTTTTTTATAATGGATGTGGCATACCTTGTTCTTTTATGTAATACAATATCTTATTTCTTTGTATTGTAAATTTTATAGATGATTCGGGAAATTCAAATTCATTCATTATTCAATCCATAGTTATTCCATATTATATCATGAATGTAGTTATTGATATATTGAATTATTGGAGATGTATGGATGGTGTTGGCTTTCCAAAGGATAATCACTCCCATGTTTGTTATTTTTTATTATTTATAGTCGCTAGCTCGTAACGTATTGGAGGTGGGCTTGGGGTGTTATGCTCATCCAAACCATTATCCATGTAATGCTCTTATAGTGTTTCTTAGTTTGTAAATGGTATCATATTTGGTTATTAGTCCTTATGAAAAATATTTTGTAATGAACCGACACACTGGGGCCCACATGGTTTGTCGAAAGATGGGCTTACACAACCCCAACCCACCTATAATATACTAATGGTTGGTGAAAATAACTGAGAAATCATTATATAAAATGATAAGACTTAGCCTAATGTGCCTATATGCATGATCCCAACCATCTCTATGAAATTGTGAATAGGAAAATATATAAAAATAATATCAAGAGTGTAAAATGCATGAAATAAATTCTATGAATGTTCAACAAAGTATGATAGTACAAACAAATAAAAAAATGGGAAAAATACA
The DNA here is from genome assembly GCA_963277665.1 of Viscum album. Lineage (NCBI taxonomy): Eukaryota > Viridiplantae > Streptophyta > Magnoliopsida > Santalales > Viscaceae > Viscum > Viscum album. Next base: position 394,951,316 of record OY728131.1, on the reverse strand, counting down.
TTCACAATAAAAGATAAAGTACTAACATGAAATGATATACAATATAGGGAAAATGAGTGATCCTAGATTCATATCTTCCTGTCTCAACCACTATAGATGGTCAATTCACCAATGTGTATGTTAGCTCAACCTAATTCATCATTGATTGTGTGTTATCTACATAACACACAACACCTACATGAAAATTATATAATGTTTTAATTATATACATACCTAGTAACACAACATTAAAACCCCAAAGGTAGAAAAAAAATATTACAGACTTTAGAACAACCTAAATAAAGAGGGGAATGAAACCCAATATAAATATATTTCCTTATATTGAAACCCAAATGAAAGAGAAATGGGATCATCATATATACAACCCAAAAAATGTTTATGATCCATCCTAAAATTCCATGAGTGCATCCCTGATACCTAGTATCAAATGAATCCTCACCAAAATCTATGTGGAGGACCCAGCACCTCACTACAACAGTCCACAGTTGAGGGAGCTGTAACTCTTGCGGAGGACCCATTCAATACTAGATCTAAATTTAGAGGGATTTACACTTATGTTAATAGAGTTATTTCCCCCTTTTTAGTATTGGGTTGCTGACTCTACCTGTATAAGGAATATAGGGGACCCCCACCATGGTGCTCTATGGGAGTTCTTACCCTAATACCACTCTAATGATCTTACCTTAATTATTGTGATACACAAGCATATTCTTAAGAATCCTCATGATTAGAACACCTCACACCATATCAAATATTCCACAATGAGGGACACCATCACATTCTATGTAGAGAAACAATCAGGATTGGCTACTCACAGTCCAATACTTGAATCCTAAAAAGAGAGATATAAGAAGAATAAATTCTAGAGGGAATTTATTGTGTATATTGGGGTCCACATGGAAAGTGATCATACCTCATCACCTGGATATGTTCTCCCCAAGTCATGTATTTGGAATAAATTTCGTACTACATGGTGTGTAAAATAAGTAAATGACATATATGTCACCCTGAGATCTTGGGTATGTACACCTGGCACAAAACATGGATAGACATGTACAACCACACATCATGTCCATAGGGTACATAGTGCGTATGACCACTTGGGTCCTATGTGTAATGCCCTTATAATAAAAATTTGGATCATTGTATTCGATAGCATGTATGACACACAACACCAAGCGTGTAAGTGAATATAATATCCATGAATTAAAAATATATTTAACATTTTAAAAATATTCAATATAATTTATTTCTTGTAATGCATGGAATACAGAGTTATCATAAATTTCCCACAATAAAGATTGTCTTCTGTAGCTTTTGTTACATGCAAGACATTGTTTTACCAAACAACAATATATTATTTAAATATTATTATTTAATATAATTAGATATAACCTAGCCATTAAATTAGAGGTCATGAATATAAATAACTAAATTATAAAAATCTTTTTTTACACATAATATAAAATTAATTAGTTGTTTACAAATTAAATAGAAATGAATATATGGACCAATTAAAGATAAAGGGAATATTTTTATTGAAAACTATTTTTATGCTCACAATTATATTTTACCATAATAAATTAAATTAATTATAATTGGTGAGTGATATTAAAGTAATATATATATATATAATATTTCAAATCAATTTTTTTCATCCAATAGATTTGATATGAATGAGATTAGAACAAACCCAATATTACACATAAAAACCTATATTTTTATTAAGGCACTTTTAATGTATTTTAATGAAGAACATATTTTATATAAAATTTTTGGAAATTTTATAATTATTATATTTAAAATAAACTGAATATTTAAATAATTAAAATAAAATTTATGTTCGGGTGTTTTTTTTTATATTTTCTAGGAATTTTGCCTTTTAATTAATAGTTAAAAATACTGAATTTTAACTAAAATATTTTATTTATTTATTTATAAAGTTAATAAATAGGTTACTTTCATTTGAATAATTTATTTGATAAATTTTATATGAATTAATACAATTTATTTTAGTGGAATCTATTTCATATTGAAGTTGGATATAAAAACATACCAAAGTTTTTAACATTTGTACATTAAAACCACGCATTGTTGTCCCTTATGTGGGATTAAATTTTAATTATTTCTTTCAATTTCTATAACTGTAACTTGGAAAATTATATATCATGTTTTCAATCAAAATGATTTACAATTTATTATACTTTTAAATTACTTTTTTACCAAAAAATATCAGTGAATGTGATTAAAATTAATTATAGCGATTAAGAGAAATATATCATAACAATGGACTAATCCTTAAACATAAGGGCGCAAAATGGCCGATAAACTTAGAAAAAATCCATTTTATGGAAATATTTAGCCCCTATCAACCATTTTATCTAATATTTTCTCTTATTATTCTACTTTCAATAGTAACAATGTGGATGGAATTCCTTTCTACAAAATTTACAAGATTGCCACTCCTCCTCCATTATAAAAGGCACTCCAGCCTCCCACATCCTCACACCTCTCAATCCAATTTAGATCAACCAATATCTTACCAAATAGATCTTAAAAATCCCTCACCTCAACCTAGAATCATCACATAGGTCATAAAGTGATCCATTGAATCCCTTTGTTGAAAACAAAAATGAGTTATCCGATTAAGAGGCAACATCAATCATTAAGATCTTTAGATTTATATCTTTATCCACTCTTAAATTTATTATTCTTCCATGATTAAATAATAAAATTATACTAAATATTTTGAGACATTTTTATGGTAAGGGTTTAACCTGAACATAATCACACTTCTATCTAAGGGATAACAAACATATTGTTTATGTTTACAACAAACTATCACCTAAGGAAATGAAGTTGTATTTTTAATTCTCAAACTATCATGATTGAAAATTATGATGAAAAAACTATTTATAAATGTTATATATTATATTTATAATGTTTTTATATTTCTATAATTATTTTATAACTCATACCTTTTTGAATTACATTTCAGGTTAATACGATAACATCGTTTGTGCAAGTGTGGACTATAGACTCTCTCCAAGCGATGTGATTCATTCACACTATAAATGGTATGTGTAAATGATGGTCTAAATAACAAAAATTAATATATATGACATTTATTTGATACGATAACTATAATATACATATATATACATTTATATTCATTATATTATTACGAAAAATAAATGAAATTTGCATCCAAGCGTACGTATAACATATCGTATCCATGAACGGTGCATTTCATTTATTATCTCTAGATATAATTGATAATTATAAATAGTTATATATTGAATATATATAAATAAATAATGGTTTAAATCCATTATATTATTAAATCATTATCATCTTAATAAGAAAAATAAGTAATAACTTAATACGTAATCAACGAACTAGGAAATTAACACTAAGAATAGTTGAAATAATGAAAGATTATTATCGAACATGTAATAAGATAATATAAGAAGATAATGTAGGTTGTAGTGGAGATTCAAGAGGGGGGTTAATTCAGTTCCTAACTAAATATTTCTATTCAATACTTTATGATAAATATCCCCCAATTTTGAAACACCCTTGTTAAATAAGGTGACATAGATATAAATTTTCACATGGTATACATGTTTCTCAAAGGTTGAATAGTCCTCAGTTGAGTCATTATAAACCACTTATTCAACTTTTGAAATAGTTTTACTGAATTAATCACATATACACATTAACCTGAACTAACTATTATAGTTAATGTACAACAATATTCTATTTTAAAATTATAAGTAGTGAAAAAATTGAAAAATAGTGTATTACAAAATATAGTATATAATAGAGTTATACAATAGGTTCAGTCTCAAACTGAAACATAATCCTCTCCACTTGGTGATCACCTACCACCAAGAAGTTTATATTAACAATAAAATCGACACACAACCTATGTCCGGATTTACAAAAATTTCCTCAAACTGTCCAGGTCTCACACCCTCTACCACAATTATTTGTGTTAAAAAAACTCAAAAAGGACACACATAGCCTCTTCCATAGTTACACCTGGTGAAAAAGTGTATGTAATGTTTTGTGTGAGTATTTTCAGTATCCTTCAAGTCATGAAGTAGAGAAAGTGTGTATAATAGACAAACACCCCCTTCTCATAAATGTATGATAAACAACACAATAAACGTAATGTTATAAAGATTGATTTTAGATAGATATATGTGTTTTCAATTAAGCTCATAACTCATTGGAGTCAATAAATTGTTGCTCAAGTCTTTCCCGAGAAGTTGTCTCCAAAACAGAGTGTCCCATCACCGGGTACTAGATTTCAGGTAATGATGTGTTCTACTTCTTGGTTAGGCAGATATTTGATGAAGCGCATAAGAAAAACATGAATTGGTTCTTTCAAATAATATTCTTGATTCTCTTGGGTTCATAGTGTGAGTTCTGGTGTTCTTATGTTTTTCTTCAGAAGTAGCATGTAATGTTCCTCTCTCATGCATTCATATATTCTCTTCTCATCCATGGTCATCTATTTTATATTTGAGGTCTGACAATGGGAATAAGAAACAAAACGTACATTATTCCTCGTACCTCAATCATTCTCCAGATACAGTCTCTTGATATGTCTAAAATTAGCATTAATAAATCTCAGAAGAATTAAATTTACTATATCTGACCGTTAGAATAATCTTAATAAAATGACAAAGTATGGACTAGAGGAGTGGGTATTGGTAGACTGGTAGTTTTGGCCTTCTCAATGGTAGGCTTCATCGGTAGCCTTCAACGATAGCCTTCATCGACATCCTTCGTCGGTAGCCTCATAGCGATGTTCTCACATTGATAACTCAGCGGTAAGGTTCCTCAATGGTAACCTATATCGGTTACCTCTATCGGTATCCTTCTAGTGGTACAATTTTACATAGGGAAATTTTGCACTACAAACATATCAAGAAAGCAGTGAGATTAAAAAGATAGAGTTATTTCTTGATATAAACTATAATTATTAATGAAACATGATAATTATATAAAGAAAACATGTTATGGGATTATCAATACAAGTGATTCCAACAATCTCCCACTTTTGATAAACACAAATTATTTTAGTGAATCTTAGATTTATGTTTTCTTGAATCAGGGATATGTACATTTTATAATCTCTTCAGAGGTGTTACAATACATATATTGTGTATTAGTAGTTGAAATAGAATAAAATTTCAAGAACTGCTGTCTTAAAACATATCCCACTTTGTGATTATAAAAAAGAATGTAAGACAAAAATGAGACAAAAGATGATTTTTGTATTAATTAAGAAAGAGTACAATATTCAAAAAGATTACAAATATCCCGATCAACTATGAAATCCCACATTCAATCCACTTCAAAAATGCTGAAGGGAGCTTTTTCTTTGAGAGATGAGAAGGCATGTTCAAAAGATGGAGGTACAACCCTAGGGATTGTATTAGGCAAGGTAGGAGGTGCTTCTAGAGAAGAATCAGTCAACCGATAATGAGTATAACTCTAATGAACCATAAGAGTGATGCTTTTGAAGGTTTGTGATGGATTCATCAAAGGGGAACCACTGGTAGAGCATAGTGCAGCTAAGGAAGAAGGTAACGCTGTAGGAATAATAATGGGAGTGTAGTCCACATGAAAAAAGGGAAAAATGAGATTCCTAAAATCTATAATTATGATTCCTACTCTTTCCATAGCTTATATAAAATCATCCTTATTCTCAATGAAATATTCCAAAGATGGAGTCAACTCTCTAATCCAAAAATCATGATCCCTAAAAGCCTAAGTGATATGTGGGATCCTCAAGTTCTCCAATAGTAACATGAATTGACAATCCATCTGATGCGTAGTGTAAACCTTTTAATAATATAATTCAATTTTCTCTTTAATGGACTTCTGATCCTGGGCAGCCTCCGTCAAATAATCACATACAAGCTTATGAATATCACTGGTAGTGTGAATGACCTGAGTTATAGACTATGGTTCTTAGAACTATCCATAATGACCTTCTCCAATTTTTCTCTAAAAATTAATCTAAAAACATCTAGATCAAGCAGAGGAGAATCTGATGAGGAAGAATATGCACACAAAGGTTCCATAGTAAAATATTCTGTCTTCTTAAATGACTTGGTCAATCCACTAATCATCCTCTTCACAACATCATCTTGACCACTCACATGTGTCTCCATAGACTTCCTAACGTCTTCAAACACAATGAACATCTTCTGGAAAAACACTCTTAACATACTTAAGGTATTTATCCACTTGATATCTTAAATCCATATATGACTCTAAACTCACAATTTACAGTTTCATATACTCCATAGATCTTCCAAAGTTTTGAAATGATTCTGGAATTATATCACTTCATTTAGAAAATTCGAGTGAGAGGTAGAAATTTTTCTTTCTATGGAATATGTCATAAGTTTTTGATTATGATCCAATGTTCTCTCTATCCCAATAGATCTCTCATCAAAGTGCCTCTTCAAATCAGATTTTAATTATTCTAAATTTTCAATCTTTACATAATCTTGATGGAGAAGAACTACTCTTTGGAAAATAGTTGTCTCTAAAATAGAATTAATTGGAGGGCTTCTGTTAGGCTTTTCATGTTCAGAGTCGCCATAGTGTAAGCCCATAACCACAAATACAGGGTCTTTTGACCAATATTCTATTTCATGATAAAAAAATTTGAACATGTGGAAACAGGTTCCACCCCTTTACATGGAGAATAGTCATTGTCAATTACATTCACCTATACCATTCCTTCTTGATCATCTCATCAACAAGAGAGTCCACTGTTATTTATTATATATAATCTTCAACAACATCCATAGAAATTCCATCTCCAACCAATTCAACATCCCCTTCCTCTTCACTAGTTTCTTCATAATCATGTTCTCTTAGGACAGTCACTCTTCTAGGAAATCACTTTGGTGGGCTAGGCTCACCAAAGGATACAACATAGAAATGAGGACTTGAGGGAAGGTCAGGGTCACCGCTATCATCTATTACATAATCCTCTCTTTCTTTCACACCAGCAGCCTCCTCTTCATTATCTAAGTAAACTACTTCCACTACATCAGGTTTTAAACCTAGATCTCTCTTATTATTTGTCTTAGTACGATTGGAAACAAGATTGAATTATTAAATCAACCTAGCCTCATCATTCACTCATTCCCTTTTCCAAAGATTCCAGTTTATCTTCATAAACATGAATATCATTTTGGTAATGCATAAGTTGTCCATTACGACTATTTTTTCTTCCCTATTTCCAAAAACACCTTTCACTGTTAACTTCAAGGATATAAATATTGAATTAATCAATGAATATGATTTTGAACTTGGCCTAGTCATATCCTCTAACTATATCATTATCAACTTACAATGATTTATCCTTTGTCCATGATTTAATAGATATAATAAAAATATATATTGATACCTCAAAGGGAAAAATTCCCCTCTCTTAGTACTTAAAACATGTTCTACAAATTTAAAGGGAAATCTATTTTCCCCTTCCATCACAATAGAAATTACCTTCCTAGGGATTCTATTACCTGTCACCTCAGATAGAGACTCTTCATAACATAACTACTCACTGGTGATAGGTATCACTCTAGAGTAGTAATCGAATATTCCTTCATGAGGGAATCTTATTCATTTATCCAATCTAACAGAAGAAAAGCTTAAACTTACTCCATTTAACATTGAGGTAATTATTTTCTCATCTTCATATTGTACGAACATCAGAAACTCATAATATTTCGTGACTAGGTTCGTGTAATACGATCCATTGTTATTTTCAAAACATTCTACCCAATCTTAAGCTTTGACTGCCTTCAACACTAGAGACCTACTTGATAGCAGACATTCTAAACATAATTCCTTTCTAACTAGGATTTCCCTCTATGAAAAATGTGGATTGATCAGCTTCACCACAACCTTGATTCCTCTACTAGACCCAGTTCGAGATCTCTTAGGGTTTGGCGCATCTCCTTCATCTCCAACCATCAATCTATTTTCTATTTCCATTGCGATTTGATGTGGTTCGAGGGTTTTATCATGATGTTTGTTCAAATCATTAGGAGAAAAAGGTTCTGAATATAATTTAAGTGGATCTAAATGTGTCTTTTACATTGTTTTTATCATTTAGGTATCGAAGAAAATAGAGTAAATGAAATAAATAAGATTAAAACAATTCAGATTGTAGCTAAAAATTGCAAAATTTGAGACCTATGTATTATCGCCTATTGTTAATGTACCAACAGTGAGGTCTAACAGTGAGGCCCAATGGTGAGGTCCTAACTGTTAGGCATAGAAAGAAAGGAAGTGATGGCAAGAGGGGGGGTGAATTGCATTTTAAAAAAATAAATAACAAATTAAAATCAAAGTTAAAAGTGCAGCGGAAATAGAAGAGGCAAGACACAAAATTGATAATGGAGTTCGGCCTAAAACCCGGCCTACGTCTCCGCTCCCAACTCAACCGTTGAGAGATTTACTACCGCTTGCTTTTTAATGGTTTTAGCAAGAAACCCACTAGAATTTTCAGGTTAGTCTAGAACCTTTTACAGCTTGCTTTTAGTGGTTATGCAAGAACCCACTTGCTTTTAATGGTTGAGCAAGAACCCACTAGCCTTCTTACAGGTGAAGGCTAGCTCACCTATGTCTCAAGCCTTTTAAAAGGGAAGGCTTGACTAACCTCTTCACACCTTGAAGGTGATGTGAAAACCCGAAAGAGAGGATGAGAGAAAGAGATGGGGTTTGTAGGCACAAACCCGATTTTATGCTCAAAATAAATAAAACAATAAAACCCGTAATGAGGAAGTCTTGGGCGCCAATGGATTGATGGAGCTGATGAAGGGCGCTCCCAAGCGTCTTTGGAGGTGCTCCTTGGATGTGGAAGTGTGTTGGAGCAAGTGGGGCTCCCTTGGAGGAATCCGCCGGAGGTTCGCCAAATGATGGAAAATGTGTTTGTTGGATTCAAAATAGTTCCGGCTATGTTTCTTAGGCTTCCGGGGGTTCTTAGTCCTTTATTTATAGAAGGGGAACCCTCATATGGCCTTTGGAGGTCTTTGGAGCCGTTGGAAAGGGCTTCGGAGCCATTGGAGGCCAAGTGGACAGGCTGGTCAAAAGCCCAACGACTAGTTTGACTGGCTCCACCGGCAGACTGGTACAGAGACACCGGTTGGCCGGTGCTTGCAAAATGGAGAGGCCTTCGGGCTCAGGTGCCACTGGCTGGTCGGTGAGGAGGCCACCGGTTGGCCGGTGCTTAGGCAGTAGCAAATACTGTTCTGGCTGGGTGCCACCGGCTGGCCGGTGGTGGGACACCGGTTGGCCGGTGGTCTGGACAGAGAGATACCTTCTGTCCAGGCCTCCATCGGCTGGCCGGTGCTCTTCCATCGGTTGGCCGGTGGACTGAAAATCAGTCCACATTGCCTTCTTGCTTTCTTGGCCCAATTCCTTGGCCACCTTAAATTATAACTATCAACCAAAAACACTTACAACAAGATTAGATAAAATAAGAGGGTGATTGTGATCATGAAAATTAAACCACGAGGGGTATGAGAGGTACAACACTAACAGTGAGTTATAATGTTGAGGTCCAATAGTGGGGTCCAACCGTGAGGTCCAACATTGAGGTCCTAATAGTGAGGTCATAATAGTGAGGTCCAATAGTGAGGTCGAATAGTGAGGTCTACTGGTGAGGTTTAACAACAAGGTCTAATGGTGAGGTCTATCAGTGAGGTCTAACGGTGAGGTCCAACAGTGAGGTCTAATATAGTGGTCTAATAGTGAGGTCCAACTAAAAGGTCCTATGTTTAGGTCCAATGGCGAGGTCATAATAGAGAGGTCCAATGGCGATGTCATAACAGAGAGGTCTAACAGTAAGGTCATAATGGTGAGGTCTAACAGTGGTGTCCTAAAAGTTTATCGTACCTAACTCATATTTGATGTAATTTAACCTCTCATAGTTCAAAGGATTTGTGAAGTTATCAGAATATTGATGTTTAGTGTAAATTACTTCAAGAGTGATATCACCTATTTGATAATTATATATCAAGAAGTGATGTCTCAAATCAATGTGCTTTTTACTAGCATGAGATACTTGATTTTTAGAGATGTTAATAGCACTCATATTATCTTTTTTTATAGATATTTGTTTGAATTGATATTTGTAGTCTAGTAAAGTGTGTTTCATCTACAGATTTTGAGCACAAAAACTACTTGCAGCTATATATTCAACATCGGAAGTGGATAATGCAACATAATTTTGTTTCTTACTAAACCAAGATATAGGTGAATTGCATAATATATGACATTTTCTAGAGGTTCTCTATATGTCTAACTTGCAACCATAAAATTCAGCATCTGAATAACTTATTAAATCAAATGGTTTCCCTTTTGGATAAAATTGTCCTATGTTTATAGTATACTTGAGATATTTAAAAATTCTTTTAAAAAGAGTTAAAAGATATTATTTAGGATTGACTTGAAAACTAGCACACATGAATACAAAGAACATAATATCAGGTCTTCTAGTTGTAAGGTAGAGAAGACTCCCAATTATACCATTATAATTAGTTTTTTCCACTGGTTTACCAATTTCATCCACATCCAACTTACTAGTGATACTCATAGGTGCATCACTCCCTTTATTACTATCTAATCCAAAATGTTATAAAATATCCTTATTATATTAACATTCATTTAAAATAATACCATTTTTATTTTAAAAAATTTAAAATCCAAGGGAAATTTTAAGTTCCCCCATTAAACTCATTTCAAATTTTTCTTACATCATCTTTGAAAAATAAGTACATAAATAATTTTTAGAGGATCCAAAAATAATATCATCTACATAAATTTGTACTATTAAAAAAAATTTGGAAATCCTTTTAATAAAAAGAGTACGATCAACAATCACTTTAGTAAAACCTTTTAAAATAAGAAAGGAACAATGTCTTTTATACCAAGATCTAGGAGCATGTTTTAGACCATATAAATATTTAGGAAGTTTAAACACATGATTTAATAAATGGGGATTTGTAATTCCATGGGGTTGTTCAACAAATATATCCTCCACTATATATCCCTTTAGAAATTCACTTTTAACATCTATTTTATAAAGTTTAAAATTCAGATGAGCTACATAAGAAATCAGTATCCTAATGGCTTCTTGTCTTGCTACATGTGAAATGGTTTCCTTATTGTCTATTACTTCTTCTTGACTATAGACATGTGCAACTAATCTAGCCTTGTTTCTAACTATATTTCTAGATTTTTCAAAATTGTTTCTAAAGACCCATTTTGTGCATATGGTCAAAGTTTCCTTAGGTATTTATACTATTTCCCAAACTTTGTTTCTCTCAAAATTATTTAATTCATATTGAATAGGATTCTCCCAAAATTCATCATTGATTGACTCCTTAATATTTTCGGGTTCAGGCTATGAAAAAAAATCTCGATGTTCATCCTATTTTTTCAGAGAAGCTCTAGTTTTGGTCCATCTATTTGGATCACCTACTATAGCATCTAATGGACGATTATTGAGCGTTATAATAACTATATAATCATTTGACCATGACTTCTCATTATTTTATATATGTTCAAATTCAATATACTATGATTTTTGTAAACATCCATAACCAGTATTATTCACTGGGGGTTCACTTTTTTTCATTAAGGTCTAGAATTTACATATCTTCTTCATGATATAAAAGAGTGGTTTTGAGTTCATGTGAATCAGTCTCATAAAATTTGACATTAAAAAATTCCTCCACTAATTTGGTTCTCTTATTGATTACTCTATTGTATTTACTAGAGATTGAATTACCAATAAAAATTCCATTTTCACTTTTGGATGGAACATATTCAATATTATCCCTATTGTTAAGGATAAAGACATTAAAACCAAAAAATCTAAAGTATTTAACCATAGAGATCATATTTTTCCATAACTCATTAGGGGTATTCTTAATAATAGGTCTAATTAAGACTCTATTGATGTTATAACAAGTTGTATTAACATATTCAATACAAAAATTGATAGGCATGTTATACTCATTAAGCATAGTCTGGGAAATCTCATGAAGTGTTCTATTTATTATTTCTGCAACTCAATTTTTTTGAGGTGTTTTAGGAGCAGGTAAATTGTGATTATAACTATTATGTGGAAAAACAGATTCAAAAACCTCATATTCAAACACACAACTATGATCACTTGTCAAGGTCTTAATTATAAGACCACTAAGATCTTATATAGACTTAGAATATTTAATGAAGTGAGAACATTATTCACTTTTGTCAGCTAGAAAGTATAACCAATTGTATCAAAAAAAATCAGCTACAAGAACATAAACATAGTTCATCCCATTTAAACATGAAAAAATTGATGGTCCAGACAAATCCATGTGATGCAAATCAAGCGGTTGAGAAGTTGAGACTTCTTTCTTTGGTTTGAAAGAAACAATGTGTTATTTTCCATTTTTACAAGGATTAAAAACTTTGTTAAGTTATAATTATAATTTAGGTAAGTCTCTAACGAACCCTTTACTAGTTAGTTTCCTAAGTGAGTTCACATTTCAGTGTCCTAATATTTTGTTCCATAACCAGGATTCCTTATGAAAATCAATTAAACAAGAAACATTTTTCCTAGCGAATGAGTTTAAATCCACGTCATATACATTTTCATTTCTAAGAGAAGTGAATGATAAATCATTTTCATAATTGAAAAAAAAATTCATTCATAATTATCAAATTTATCATTAAAACCATATTCATGCAACTGAGAGATACAAAGTAGAATGTAATTTAACCCATTAAAAAAAGTACCTTTGAAATAAATATAGTATTAGGGTTACCAATTTGGCCTAATCCAATGATCTTCCCTTTGGATTTACTACCAAATGTAACATGTCCACCATAAAATTTAATTAGTCTCTTGAAGAATGATTATCCTCCTATCATATATCTTGAACAACCACTATCCAAATACCATAGGGTTTTATTGAATCTCATTAGATAACTTTCCATAAAAACATATTATGAATAGGGTAACTATGGTACCCATATTCTCATGGGTCCAAATAGGTTAGCAAGTAATGATTTGGGAACCCATATTTGCCTCATATTTTTCATACAATCAACTGATGTGTATTGATACATGAACAATTCTATAGGTCCATTAGAAAATTGTTTTGAAAAAAGATGGTCCAGAACATGAACTGGCAGTGAACTGTCATGATTTTTGAACAAATTTATTCTTAATGATCCTTCCTTTTCCTAGTGGATATCCTATACCAATTGTGTATTTTGGATGAATTTTTTCCATAGTTACTAGGTCAAGGTATATCTACTGGTAGTAAACTTCTCAAGACCCATTTTTAATTCCTCATTTGATAATTTTCATTCAGTAGTTTATTTTAATAGATGAGAAAATTTTTCTTTATGAATATCCAAATAAGTCTTATAATAGGCATTTAAAGCATGTTGTCTTTTTAAAAATTTATATTTAACCATGAGTTCATTAATGGTATCCTCAAGCATTACACAGTATTCAAATAGTTCATCTTTTGTCATATTTTCATCATTATTTGATTAAATATCATACCTAAAATGGTAAGAATTATGTATAAGAGAACTATGTGTTACCTCATATGTTTCTATCATGAAACACAAGTTTTCATTATTGTTCTTTTCAGTATTAGACATGTCAGATCCACTATAGTTGTCTTCTGATGCACTCCAAGTAGATTTCATGGCCTTTTTTATATCTTTTCCCCTTGTCTTCATATTTCTTCTTAAACATCAGTTTGGCGCAATCAGCCGTCAGATGAACTTTTTGTTTACACTTATAGAAGACTATCTCATTTGTGTTGTCATTCCATTTGCTATAATTTTTACATTGTCCTTTACTATCATACCATCTTTTATAATTTTACTTTTTAAAGAACTTTATCTTTCTATATAAATTTTTGAATCTTCTAATATGATTTTCCATCTCATCATCATTTTCAGAGTCTGAATCTTCATTGGAGAAACAATCTAGAGATACTAGAACTTTTTCTTTTTCCTTACTCTTTGAGGTAGCAGTCTTGAATGCTACAGATTTCATTCATGGGACTTCATCTGCTTATTTATTCACCTTATGCTCTTCTTCATACATCATGATATTCCAATTAATTCCTTCACTGGTACCTTTTCTATGTCACAAGATTATCAAATAGAAATATATGTTCCTCTCCATTTATTAGGTAGGCATCGAAGCAATCACATATTTTGATCAATGTTGTCTACTGGTTTCTCCAGCAGAATCATGGTATTTAATATTTAATTTATCCTGAGATACATTTTAGAGATTGGTTCTTTAGGCTTCATTTTAAAATTATGATATTTAATTGTATAGGTATTTAATCTCATTTTATTGACATTGGTTTTTCCCTCATGGGAAATAGCCAAAGTGTCCCATATTTTATATGCATTTTTACAGGATGATATTCTATTGAACTCTTCATCACCTAGAGCACAGAACCATGAATTCATTGCTTTACAGTTATTATTATATTTATCATTAATTAACTGAGACCATTCATCCCTAGTAGTAGTAGGTAATGATTTTGATTCTTCAATTGTGCCCCAGATTTTAGGACCCATGATATCTAGATACATTTTCATTTTTAATTTCCACTTAGCATGGTTATTAGCATTAATCAAAGGTGTCCTGTTAGTAACCACACCCTCATCTCTGTTATCGATAGTTTATTAGAATTTAATGAATTGAATATTTAGATATGATAGAAATTTTAAGATGTTTAAGCTACAACTTAAATCATAGTTGAATGAAATTTGAAAAATATTGAAAACAGTTCTGATGGTAACCATAAAAACAATCCTCGGATACCAAATGTTAGTCGGAGTGGAAACTCAATATAGGGTGAATTGAGTTCCTACATAAAATTTATGTTAAATACATTATGATAAATATCCCCCAGTTTTGAAACATCCCCGATAATTAAGGTAGTATAGATATAAATGTTCACTTGGTCAACATGTTTCTCAAATGTTGATTATTGATCAGTTGGATTAGTATAAAAGACTTATTCAAATTTTGAAACAGGTCTACTAAATAAAACACATATACACACTAAACAGAACTAACAATCTGAGTAAATGTAAAATAGTATTCTGTTTTTAAATTATAAGCAATAAATAAATAGAAAAATAGACTATTACATAATATAGTACCCAACAGAGTTAAACAAGAGGTTTAGTCTCAATTCGAGACTTAAGCCTCTCCACTTTGTGATTACATTCCACCAAGATGTTTGTATTAACAATAAACTAAATACATAACCTATATCGGGCTTTAGAATTGTTTTCAAAAACTATCCAGGGCTCACACCCTCTAAAATAGTTATTCAGGGAAAAAACACACAACCTAGACACACACATCCTCTTCCACAGTTACACGTGGGAAAAAAAGTGTAAGTAATGTTTGGTGTGAGGATTCTCAATATCCTCTAGTTCATACATAGGAGACAATGTTCGTAACAGTAAAACACAGATATCTCAGAAATTAATGATAAATAACACAATAGGGGTAATATTATAAATATTGAGTTTAGAAATCTCTAGGTGTTTTTAGTTTTGCTCTTGACTACTTGGAGTGAAGAAATTGCAGTTCTAGTCTTTCTATGGAAGATGTCTCCAAAAACAGAGTGTCGCAACTCCAGTGTCTAGCTTTTAGGTACTATGGAGTTCTACTTCTTGGATAGACATAGATTTGAAGAATCACGGAATATATCCATGAACTTGTTAATCCAAATGATCTTTGCGATTCTCTTGGGTTTACAGTGTGACTGTCAGTGTTCTTCTTTTTTTCATCAGATCTAGCATGTAATGTTTCCCTCTCATGAATTAATATCCTCTATTCTCTTAATATGTCTTCTATTTTATATTTGAGGTCTGACAATAGAAATAATAAAACCACTTGCGATCTTCCTTTTACCTCTTACTATCTCCAGATATAGACTCTTGATCAATCTACAATCATAATTCATTAATTTCATAAGAATTAAATTTACCAAATATGACCGTTAGAATAATGTTAAGAAATTATCAATGTATGGGCTAGACGAGTGAGTATCGGTTGACTGGCAGTGGTGGTCTTTTCAATGTTAGGTTTCATCAGTAGCCTTCATCAGCATACATCAACGATAGCCTTCATCAGTAACCTTCATCGGTAGTCTCATAGCGGTGATCTGACATTGTTAACTCAGCGGTAAGGTTCCTCAGTGGTAACCTCTATTAGTAACACCTATTGGTAACCATCTAGTGGTAGCATCTTACGTAGAGAAACTTTTCACTATAATCCAAATCGAGAGAGAAGTGAGATTAAAAATACATAGTTATTACCTTATAGAAACTATAAATATTAATGAAACATGATTATCATATAATGGAAACATGATTTGGGATTATCAAAACAGGTGGGTCCAACAGATAATATTTGATATTATAAACATGTGTATGGTTATTCAATAAGTTATTAACACTCTTATAACACTTATACATGAATTTAATGGATGTTCACCCAAAAGTAAATTCAAGTTAAGATATTTCATCTCAATTTCCATTCCATTAATTCTTATTTGTTGTTATAAACCTACTTTATTTTATATGGTGTATATACATCCTTCTGACATGTTATATCATGAATTTATTTACTATTGAGATATTATATGATTTATTTAATGTTATTACTTTAGGGAGATTACGATTAAAATGTTTAAAAGTGGTCTGTGACACATTGGAATGTGCAGATATTATTCTCCTCAAGAAAAGTTTTAGAGATAATCTTTTCAATGTCACTTCCTTTTGGGATATTTAACAATCTATTGAAATTAAAAAAAAATTCCACCTAAATTCTTATATATGCTGAAGATACTACAACTATTTCTTATAATATAATTATTCATTCATTTATCAGCGAGTTTTTGAGTCTCAATTAGAATTATTTCATTTAAGGGAATTTGAGTAAAAAGTTACCAAGTAGAAATAATTTTATAACCTAATTTATATTTATTAGGTTATAATACTTACCCATTGTCATTAATATTTTTTAATTATGTTTATAATTAAATTTACTATCTATTAATTTATTCCCACTTCCTTATGTTGATTTAACTTTGATACACATAATCTATTCATCGATTGATTCTCACTTCAATGTTATAATATTTTAAAGGGTGTATGTTATAATATCATTTTTATGATATTTTTTACACTAATTTTCATTCGGTGAATGTTATTTGATAATTTTATAATAATCTCTTTCATTTTCTTATCCTATGGATATTCATGACCTTTTTCAATTAATAGTACCATTTTCCATTCATTAGTACATAAAGTGTTTTAGAAAATATTTTCATGATAACCTGACATAAATTATCTCTTTAGTCAAGGAACCTATTTTCGTCTAAAAACCATGTTCTTTCAAAAAATTGAAAAAATATTTTATCCTTTCCAAAATTATTTATTAAATAATTTTTTTAACTTTTTTCTTTTATAAATGTTTTCATATGAATCTTCTTATCGCTTTTTAATAAATAAATTTTCATTCTTTTTTTACCATGGAAAATGTATGTTTTTTACTTGTACGACATGTACAGATTTAACCACCATCATTTATTCGATGCATCCATTGAAAGTTTTAGAAGAATCAATTTAAATATGTTTTTTTTCAAAAACTGATTTTCAAATAAAAATATTTCAAATTTTTTTTTCCAAAATAAATAGGATATTTTTCTTACGAATGTTGTTAAAAAAACTTTTTATAGTATTTATATTCATCAAAAAAAGAACCCTTTATTTATACTCCACTTGTGATATTTTATATTGATACAATTATTATTCTTCCTCTAAATGTTTTATGATTTATTTATCCAAGTATAATATGAAAATTAACTTATTTCTTCCCTTTATTAGTCCCCTTGAAATATTTAATTTCTTATTATCAGTAGTCATTCAATTTCACATTATCTATATCATTTATTATTGATATGTTTTTTGGATAAATCACATATCATTTTCACATATGGTATTTACTTCGATAGTTATTTCATTATCTATGGAAATATTAAGAAATCCATATTATTTATTCAATAGATAAATTTTATAAGGCATATTAATTATTTCAATTATTTGATATGAAGAAATATTTAGACTGGAAAATAACTATAGGCCCAATCATTATATATCCCCATGATTCATTGAAATTTTCTCCTAAGAAAAATTAGTTCCATATATTAAATGGGTTTCTACATTAAATTTTAGACCATATTGGGAATGTTTTTGATATTATTGGTTTTCAACTTCCTATTACATAACCTAAAAAAATTATGCATTTACTTTATTTTGATTTGGTATTTATTATCCATGATATTTTTAGTATGAATATGTCTGTGGATGCATTTAATTATCATTTAATTTATTAAATCCGATTTTTTTATAGTTTCTTAACATTCCATATTGATTTTTCCTTATATATTTATTCGATTGTCATGTGTTTCCAATTATTACCTTAATATTTTTTATGAAATTATTTCTCAGTTTACCAATTACATGGAAAGTGATATTGTTTATTTACCTTTCCATATTGAATATTCTCACTGATTCATGATTTCTTCTTTTATACATTACCTTTTTGTGCATTTGATCTCACCCTTATTTTTTCCCATCCCCATGTATCCAATAAGTGTTCTAAGAAATATTTTCAATGATATTATAGATGGAATAAAGTTATTATCCATAAAAGGGAAAACATATATTTTAATTAGGTTATTTATTTATAATAATTTACTCATGTATGTATCAGGTTTAATATAATTACTGAACACTTTGGTCCTTTGATATTTGATTCATTGTAATCATGCCTATTTAATGGTAGTAGACACCGACTTCGGGCTTCTATAGTCAGTTTGCTACACTGGGTGTGTAATGATAGCACATTCCATGGCTACTAAATTAGTTTCACAAAGAGTTTGGGAATATCCACATGGTGTGTGATCCTAAACATGACTGAAAACCCCACAAACTATTGAAAATGGGGTACAAAAAATATTTTCTTCCACACTACAAGATATGTTGTTGTGTTATTCATAAACAGTTCAGTTACATAACACAGATTCCTAATCCAGATTCTACATTAAGAAAAAACCTTTTAATAACTCAATATTAGAGGAGTCTTATTTGGATGTTGAATCCCGACCATTGATGGTCATAAATCAGAATATGGTTTCTCATCTGGATCCCATTATAAGAAACTTGACCATTTAGGATTCAAAAACTCGAATATATCACCCTCAACCACAAAAATTACTTTATACATCCCTAAATATCGAAATATTATTTATTTTTCATCACCTTTATGTATCCAGGGGTTTGATCATACAAGAATCTACCTCACAATGTCAAACATTGTCCATACGGTCCAATAGTAAAGATTGCAATCAATATTGGGGGGAAATTATTTTCAAAAATGTGAATCCTTTTTTTCAAATAGTTATGAGACATTGATTAAAAGATGATTATTTATAGGACGAGATCATTGAATATAAAAATTGAATTAGTTAAAATAATTTAATTCATATATCAAGCTCCTTGGATGAATTTGTGATCGCCAATCAAAAATAAAATAGATAATATCTATGCATTATTAATTTTTTCAAGGAGGAATCCATAAAAAGCAATCCCTTAATTTATTAATAATTGTTTTTAGTGAAAAAAAATTCTTCGATGATGAAGAACTCACACTACATTCACTCCCTCTCAATCTAACTTGATCCAATCATTAGTGTTCTATGATCTCAATCCATCAATGAAGAATTATGTATTTTAATCCTACAAAATTTATGTGACTAACCTCCTTGAAATTTCATATTGAAATATTTATAGAAGAAAATTATGTTGTGGGAATTTAAAATAGAATTAAAAGAATAAATTATTTATTTTATTAAATACCCCTACCAATGGATTCCTCAATTAGACTTATAGTGTTGACCAACCTTATGCCACACCTAGGGTAAACCCTTTGTTTCAGAGTCAACCATGGTCTCATAATTTCTATCAGAGGTTTCTAATGATTAGAAAAAAAATCCTAAAATGATGCATTCATGTTCAATAAATACCAAGTGAATATTATGATGTAGATGTGTGAATGATATGTTTTGATCGAAAATAAGGGTTTTGCAAAAGTCATCTTGCACGATAAATCCCGAATATTATGCTCAAGAGGAAGATGATCTAGACAGCTTCTGGTGTGTGCTTATATAAATTATTGAATATTTGGTTTAATTGATCATTTATTTCAAGTTCATCAATTCAAAAATTCGATGCAAGTAGTTTCATGTGTGGTAAAGAGATGAAGACATCTATGCAAATATATTGAATAGACATTGGTGTTAATAAACTGAGTAAGACTTCTCCCATGAAAGTGATATAGGGGGATTCAACTAAAGTGTTTTTTTTGGAGTAGTTTTATATCCCTAAAATAATTATTATTCCTAGAACACAATGTCTATGTCTGAACTCTTTTACACCACAACTAGTGAAGGTTAGTGGATTTTGGTACAACCGAAGCAGTGTCATCATATAATCCATCGACTAGACCATAGTGGTCGACCTAGTAAAACTGTTATGTTTTCTTTCTGCATGTTAATGTCGGATTATTTCATGAATTCATAATACAATTTTAACGAGTTCCTAACAACGTCGGAATAGGAACTGTGAAATTAAAAGAAAATGTAGACAGCCTAATTAACCCCTCCCCTCATAGGGTGTTCTGCGGTCCTACACCCCATTCAATAACATATGTAGGGATATACATGTATATTCTTATCTATGACACATGGAAGTCATAATGATCTTGTTCTAGAAGTGGTGGATAGGATAGATAGTATGAAACCCTAAAAATATTCCGTACGATGTCAAACATCCTTATAAACCTCAGGGGTAACTTTCCTCCCCATATGAATCTCCACAATCTTTATTTTTGAATGACAATCAAGAAATCATGGCCTCCTTTTTCAAACTCCATTTGAAAGTGACATAAATATATAAAGATATATATAAGATATGGACTATATGTATCCACTCTTGGATCAATTGGACCCTCTTGGTTGTCTCCTACACAATCTATTAGCCAAAGAGGTAATTATCTCTAATATTTTACTAGTATTTTAATGACATGTAAGGCCTCAAGTAAAAGGTCTCAAAATTTCTCAAGATGATGGTAATATGATACCTAATGTCATAAAATAATATACCAATATCAAGAGATCCTCCTATCTCTGGGAGAAGTCCAACATATAGGCTCTCTACATATCCTCTAAAACCTGATGTTAGATGATATCCCACACATACAACTACACCAAAATCACTTCCAAACAATACTCCCTGATGTAAAGTAAGTTCACCAACTCTATATGTTGATCAAATATCACTTATGGAATCATGGCCTATCACATTACATAGTATCCATATCACAAAATCCATATATATTTCATCCCATTTAATCTCTAGGATATCATAAGTTTGTACCAAACCCGCAGGAACCTTGTGCTCAACCTTCACCTAGTGACATGTGATATTCTGAGAGACAATCTTAGCTATGATGTTCCTCATTCCATCACATCAATAGTAGTACTATAGGTCCTTATAAATCCTCTCCGCACCAGTAAGTGCATACAATTGGGTGATTTCGAATCTCTGTGATCACCTCTAGAAACAACGTGACTGGCACCCCCATTCATCCCTATAAATTGATGACATTCTCCCCTCCTTCAAAAGATCAATCTAGTGATTTAATTATGGATATCTGGACCCATAGAACCTCATAGTTTTTCTCAAATCTAGGCCTCTATCCCATGATAAAGATTAATAGGAATCACCCCCATCAATGAATAAAATATCCACCCCTCCCCTCCACCAGGGTCAGCTAAAAATAATCCAACTACTTAGACACCTCATCTACCATGAAAAAACGGTACTTCATGATAAGGGAGTGCTTCATTATGTTTACCTTCATTTAATGTTATACTAACTCATATTCATATACTTATATGAACTCTAAAAAATGCCTATATCTCATGTTAAGTCTATTTGGGTGAAGTTGAACCTGAGACTCTTGTGGTATGTGTACAAAACAAAACTCTCTAGAAGTAGATATTTCTTCTACAACATGAGAGAAAAGACTACCACCTCCAAATATAGTTCATGAGTATAATTTTTTTACACATGGGGTCTCCTATCATTAACCCCTAAGTGATAACTTACTACCTATAGATTAATAAGAAACTATGTCTTGTTCTAGAGGAAACACAAAAATCTATGTAATCTATTCCCTCCTCTAGTAGTCTCTACTTTGTTTCAATTTTAATTATTAGCCTCAACAACTTGAATATTTCTTGACACTACTCGAACAAGATAAATGAAATCCCATTCCACATCAAGGTTGTCAAAGGGTGTGTAATCTTGTAAAAATTTTACAAAAAACACCACTTGAATCACGTTAATCAAAAAAGACTACACCCTTATGACAAACTCTTATGTGGATCCTAAAAAATAACTACATAAATATTCATTGGGCCCACAATTTAAGAAATATCATAAATTTAATTCCATAGAAAGTGAAACTCAAGGATTCAAAACTAGCTCTTAATGATATCACCATAATGATAGTTCTATATAAGTAAGTCTATGATCATCCTGAAGTGTCATACATGTTCCTTAGAAAATGAAAAGTAACGATGTATGTCATCAATTAAGACAACAAAAAATAATTCCAGGTATGGCTGTAAGACCAGATCCATATTATCCACAATCACTTCAACAGAATTCATTACACTGAAAGGCATTACCATGAACTCATAGTGTTTATAATGACATTGGAATTTCATATTTGGAATATCCTTTTCATGAACCTAAAATTGTAGTATTCGAACCTGATATTGAACATCATAAACCAAATTACACCTTACGACTGGTCAAAGTGGTCCTAAATCATTTCAATAGGTAATTTTTATTTATTGATACCTAGTTCAGGTGATGAAAATAAATACATATCCTAATGATTCCATTTTACTTTTTCATGAAAAAAACTGCAATAGCCTAGGGGAAGACATCAATTTTGATGAAACCATTCTCTTGATGGTCCACTAAATATACCCACAACTAACATATCATAGTAGGGGCCATTAATTTTTATTTAGAAGATATTGGATCAATTATGGGGATACATTTAATTCATTATTCTCTCTCCCACCTCATAGGTAGTACCATAATATCCTTATGGAAGATATCCAAAAATTCCTCCACTACAGAAGGAATATGGATGCCTGAAGATCCCACTACACAAAGGGATAAAATCACTAAATTATGGGTGATGGGTTATAACATCCTATATGAAAGACCCACATACACAGCCATGAGATCTCTCACACACAAAAAGGATTATATTTTCTCATATGTTTGGAGGAATAAAAATTTCTATGATGATAGTTAATTTTGGATCTAAACATGTACATCCATTCTATACACAAGATGATTTCATAAGGTTTCATAACGAAAATTATGGATTCCTATGAGAAAATATTTTTGACAATACAACATTTAACATGCAATTCAATGAAACCAATCCACCACAACATGAAACCCACCTAACAATTAATCTCATCATCAAATAACTATCTTGTTTGGGGAAGTGTCCCTCTTCCTTGAATGATCAGATCTGCATCACATAACATTAACATAGGGGCAACACCAAGAATAGTGAGGAATTTATAGAGGATAAATAAGTAATGAAGAAACTGAAAAATAGAACATAGATCATACATTCTACTATGTTTAGAGTCCCATGACCAGAAGATCTCATTGTCTTCCCTATGACTATGGATAGATGGGTCAAAAATTCCCATGCATGATGACCTTTCCTTCCACATTTAAATCACATTACAAGGTAGTTTCATCTAAAAATTTCACAAGTATTTCTATTAGATTAAAAATTATTCTGATGAAGTCTATTTTGCTTCTACTATGTTGCAGACCCATGGGATTGAGCCCCGACATAGGGAGGTCTCCTATGATGAGTCTTTTTTGAATTTAATCTGCTGGTTAATACAGGCACAATAGATCAATTATGTCCATTTCCAACTCTATCAAATCATGTATCCATTCATAGATAGTACTCTACAGCCCAAGCCTATTGAAAATGATTTTGTTCTTATACTGAGGGTTTGGTAGAGGGATAAAAGTCTCTGTGAAATAGGCACTCAAACATTTCTATAGAGATTATCACATCATTATATTTCTTGGTAACCAAACCCCACTAACTCCTCACCACACATAAAATATCGCAGTCTTAAAACAAAACATCATCACTTGTTATCTCTATATACAAACTAAAAACTAAATCTGTATAATCCTTCCAAAAATCTAATTCCTAAGGTTCTATATTAATAAAAAATATATTTGGTACATAATCCTCTAACTCTAAAATAATTATCAGTATTTCAAATCAACTACGATGAATGAATTCTTCATCTAATTATAATGATCAAGATGAATCACTAGATGTGAGTACCATCCTATATTTTTAGGTGGAAGAATTTATATTTTCCCATATGTAAAACTAATTTGTGAAGTAGCTCCTGAAATATATCCAAGATATAATGTTGGCTATCATGGAAGCCTCAAACTGGTGTATTATCACTCAACTAGTCATCGTCATGACTCTGTATCTGTATCATAGCTAGATAACGACATGAGTATATCCAGAATTTTTTCAAGATGTACCATGGTAACGAGATGGTATATATTTGTTCGATGAATCCGTAAGGATAGTAAAAGAACTCAATATTATATGATTCATGTGCCATTTTTTCCTAAAACTGATGTCTTGATATATAATGTTGTAAATTATGTAGTCAGAGTCTTTGTGAATGCATACATCAGATGCCACACCAACACAGGGTCCTGTAGCATAATATATACACCCGAGACACTTCAAAAAAATTTCTAGAAGGACCAACAATTCCTCATAAGGGAAATACTCCAAAAATAATCCAATTACATGAACTAATATAATAAAACTCTATAATGACCTAACCCACTGAGGCCCACATGGCTAGCGGATGGCTAAGACACCACAACCCAAATCCCATATCTAATTCAGTAGGAGTTAGAAACATGTACTAAGAAAGAGTAACATAAAATGGGAGGACTTTGAAAAATGTTTCAATAAGCAAGAACCTAATAATCTCAATGAAATAGTTTAGAAGAATACAAAAAACAATAATGTCCAGAGTATAATCATTCATGCAATAACTTCTAGGAAAATATAACATAGTGTGATATTATAATCCAAAACAAAAGGGGAATAATACAAGTACAACAGGAAATAAATTCCAAACCTAAAATAGCTAGAATAAAGGTATATTGAGAGATATTGGCACCTTATCTAAATGTACAAAGCACTATATCTTCTCAATGCACTGATGTATTCCTAATCCCTACTAATGTCACCGTTGATCTATCTATCATCTGCATAGTACATGTCATGTTTGTGAATATCACATATAGGGGTGAGTGCATACATACCTAGTAGGATGCCCCAAAATCCAAAAAGGTAGAAAAAGAAACATATATAGAAGGTCAAATCAATCCAAATCAATATGAAAATGAAACCCAATATACATATAATTCCCTATAATGAATCTCATACGATACAGAAAGGGGATATCCAACACCATATCCTAGTAAATGTCGATAAGTCATCATGTAGTTCAAAAAGTTCATCCTTGATTCCCTGCATAAAAACAATCTCACCAAAATATGTGTGGAGGGACCCACTCCTTGATACTACACTCCACACTTGAGGGATTCACAACCCCATGGAAGTCCTGCATCCCAAATGAGCATGAATTAGTGGGACATCAACTCTTATACATAGAGGACCTACACCCTCTATATTATAAATGATTTTCAAATATACCCATGTAATGAATATGAGGGACACGTGACCTCGTACACCAAGGGAGTTTTAACCATACCCACACTCTAACCATCTTGCCTTGATCACTTCCATCATCAACCATTATCTAAATAATTATCATTCTCAGAACACCTCACATCATATCTAGTATTCCAAAACTAAGGAAATCATCAAGTTCTACATAGAAAAAAGACATGATAAGATACTCATGGGAAAAAATAAAAGTCCATAAGATGGATATATTATAGGAAGTAGTTTTCGTGGGAATAAATAGTGTATATTGGTTTTCTCATGTCATTTTACCTTTCCATGTCTCCTATTTGTGTTATCTACTAGACATGTCTTGGAAATATTTTTCATTGTACATGATTTATATAGGGGTACATGGATTGGATTTATACCCTGGTTCTTGGGTGTGTACAATTGTAACATAGCATGGCTGGCAATGTGAAACCACCTGATGTGTCACCAGGTGACATGATGTGAATGAACACCCTGGGTCCTAAGCATGTATAACCGACACATGGATTGGATACCCATGTAGGGTCACATGGATTGTGAGACAGATCACATAGTGTGTAGTCTAAGAATCCTGTTATGTTATCCTTAACTGAGTTGAAAAACTGTGCCTTTATAT
The DNA here is from genome assembly GCA_963277665.1 of Viscum album. Taxonomy (NCBI): domain Eukaryota; kingdom Viridiplantae; phylum Streptophyta; class Magnoliopsida; order Santalales; family Viscaceae; genus Viscum; species Viscum album. The sequence goes on along the minus strand of OY728131.1, from coordinate 394,924,629 downwards.
AAAATGAATTACAAGACTTGTGTTCTTATTCACTACAGGTCATATAGTCAAAATTTTCAATGAAACATCAGTTCTTTCACATGGATTTATGATCCACCTTCTTTTACAAAACTCCAACTATTTGGACACTTGAAATATTTTGGATTCATCTTTGTTTCATCATTTCCATAACTATGATGATCAAAATTCAGAATCTAGTCACTTTTCTGGATCCCGTTTCCCAAACAGTCATTATTTAGTGTTTCAAATCCAAAATCCATCACCCATATCCATGAAAGCACCATGATTTCCCCCAAATTTTTAATACATTATTTTATTAATAGTTCCATAATGTATCTAGTGGTTTCATCAAACTCTAATATTTCATGGAATGTTGAATCATGGCCATGCAATCCAATGTATAATAATATGAATAATATTGGGCATAAATGCATAAAACAAAGGTGAATCCATCATTTTACAAGAGCACTTAGAAAATGAGTACAAGTTAGGGATTATAGGGTTAGATCATGGTATATCAAGATTAATTTTTTTTTTGGAAATTTAATTTTTATATCAGGATAATAAAAATAATGTGTGATCAACAGTCATAATGTAGACAATATCCATACATTAGAAAATTATTCTAAAGTGACGAACCTACAAATAAAAAATCATCACTTGATTATGGCTAACTCAATGGTGAGTAATTCAAATTCTAGTGATGAGGTTGTACCACTATATTTAGTACCTCTTGATCAAACTCATTCAAGTCTTGGAAATCATCGATCTTGATCCCTGAAAGAAGAACAGAAACCTCTAATCATCTTTGGATTATACAACTAACCTAGGTGAAATTTTGTAAGAACATGTTTATAGAGTCAATTTAGGTTTTGGAAATTTAAATATAAATAAAGAAATAAAATCATTTATTTTATTAAATTATCCTGCTAGTAGTTGCCTCAAATGGACATCCAGCACCAAGAAACCATAGGTTGAACTTTATGTAAACCCTCTGTTCTAGAATCATTTATGTTATCATATTTTACATAAGAGACCTCAAATGATGGAAAAATCTAGAACACTGAAATGATGAATGTTATTTCATTAAAATGTATTAACAATTTTAATATATTAATCACGAGGGTCCTAATATACCAAAACAACGTACATACTCTAAGGATAAATCTAGAAATATGAATAGAAATATTCAGTGGAAAAATCCATATATATCCTAGTCACTAACGTATTGAGATAATATTCAAATGAGGTATTGTATAGGAAAAAAGTTCTTGAAGTATGTGGATCTATATATCAGACCCCAGCCACCGGGTAAGTGGTATATAAGTTAAAAAATTATTTTTTGAAGTTTATATTAATTGTTTGACAAATGGGAGCATCCTGATTATTACATTATGTACACATTTAGGTTTTTCATACATCGTATTGAAATAAAAACAAATTTTTGTTTAGGTAGTTTCATCCAATGTGTGTTAATTAAACAAAAGTATTAGGATATAAGCTTCCTCATGGTAATATATTTATTATTACTATGATATAAAGTTTCAATATACAATTTAAACATAAAAAATACTCATGATGATATAACAATTTTTGACTGTTGTCTTCTTAATATTCTTATTGAACATAACAGATATAAGTTTTTTCTTTATAGTGATATCAATTGGATAAGGATCCCGGTGGACATGGGTTCTCAATATAGGTATAGGGTACATTTCTCCCTTATTAATGTGTACTCAATATGGTGTTGGTCCCATATATATTATATTATATCATGTACTCCCTTGATCAGTGGATAACTAACAAGAAAAAGGACCCATATATAGTGACTGGTTTTCAAGTACTACCTCATCTTTCCAGTTAAGATTCATCCACTAATGGATTCAATACTACATTGATCAATATACGTATCCCATGATTGTTCTGGGGATCTTCATAGGGGTATAAACCATAACACCCAACTACCTTGTAGCTATCAATAGTACCTCAATTGAAAGTCATTATATGACTTGAGGTGTGATTCTTCATATGCTATGTGATTATAACTAGTAATGAGGTTTTAAGGTGTTATCATGTGGAGACCGTACCCAAATATTAGAGTATAACATAGTGTAAATATTAAAATATAATCTATAATGGTAAAGAACAGTATTATGAAGAAATGAAAACTAACTAAATATAATAATTGTGATGAGTAAGTATGAAGACATTCAAATTCATGATAATGATAGCCTATAAGAGACAATCACCCATTGTGATGATCACAAATATAAAATAAAAGAGAATATAAAATACAATGAGGATCTTTTACCACCATTAGGCCACATCTCCTTCTAGTATTTATGATACTATAATTATCATTACATGATATTATATCTCTGGTCATTTTCGTTAACTAAACCTATTACCATTGTAGATTTGTAGAAGTAAACAATTTCCATGGACACCCAAGAAGGGTGTGAGTATAACTCAGCAGGGAACCACCAATGTGGCCTCTCACATAACTAGTATATATAGCTCATGTGCACAAGTTAAGCTTAAAATAAATAAATAAATGAATTTTTAGGAATAATATAAAATAAAATAACCACTATAAATTATCAGGTTCTAATGTGATAGTAATGATCAACTTTACATACTTCAATAGGTTTAGAAGTGCCTCCGACTACATCACATAATTGTTCCAACCAATATGAATATCACTATACATATAGTAGCATTGGAAAGCATAGGATCCATAGATGTATCCAAATATTATCCCATAGTTTCATGCATAATGATGAAATTCATGTGATGTAATCCAAATATTTCTTATTGTTTTAGGATTCAAACCAATTCATAGGGGGACAACCCCATGATATCTAGTAGGAACATCAATTATATAGTTAATTCCTAGGGGTGACCCTAGGTAATCCATATCAATGACACATTGTAACACCTGAGATTTTTATGAGAAATAATTTGTTATTATGTTATATAAATCATCAAATGAATATTTCACTGCACACAACACTATCTTGGCTTGCTTTACATGAAACCACGACCTTCCTCGATAGCATGCGTTGTACACAATACCGAGAATCACTAAACAACGATATACTATTAAAATATTATTAAAACTATCCGTTATGAATAGTAATAACCACTTTTTGAAATTTTGTAAATTTTATCATTAAAAATGGACTTCATTTTTGGATTCGGAGTATCGAAATTACCCTATAGTGAAATTTTGGTATTTTTCTGAAAACTTTCAATTTTTTATGAATAGTGAAAACACTGGGTTACTATTTAAAAACAGAAATTATATTTAATTAATTATTTATTTTATTCAAATTTATTTTTGGTAAAAATTGATACATAACACATATATAAGTATAATTTAATTCATTTTAGTCTTTTTATAATAATTTTATATATATATAAATTTTATTGAACTTTTCACCGTCTTTTACCCACCTCCAAGGAGATTTTGAAAATTAACATAAAACATAATTTTACCGCTTCTGTGAGTGGAATTTCGAAAATCCGATAGACACAGTTAATATCAAGGACTAAAATGTGGTTCAATGAGATGAATTTTTTTTGGGTGAATAGTAACTTTTTACTTTTTTTACCTCGGTTAAAAGTAAATAGGGTAATTAAGGGTAAAAAAGATATTATTATTACCCTAAAACATGTCCTAATTATATTGGATAGGTTTAATTCAACCAAAAACAACCTTAAGAATAAAATATGACCATTTAGGTCCACTTGGATTAGATTATGATATTTAATATTATTTTATTTAATGAATAGTTAAAATTGTTAAAATCAATGTTTAATAAGTAAAAATTTTTAATATAGGGTTATAAATAAGATAATTTCGACTATAAATATTCATTATAAAGATAAATAGTTTTCCTACATAATGGTATTTTATTTATAATTTTTAGAGTTTAAAACTGTTAATTTATTTATGATACAATGATGATGCAGTAATTATCTTATTAATGAATTATTGACATAATTGATGTTATAAATACACAAATAATATAATTTGAGACTTTTAATTAATTCCACTAATTTTTTAGGTAAATATGTCATGTTAGTATTAATTTAATTAACTTTTTTAGAACTAATAATTCTTTTATGATTTTCAAAAAAATCAATTACAAAATAGTGAAAAAATTGACATAAAATAGTTTTTAAAACAAATATTATATTATTAATTGTAATTTTTATTCCTAAAAATATAAGGTTCGGATAAATGACTTATATAAGGTTATATATATTAATAATAAACAACTTGGGGACAGTTTGTCTTGTTATAGTATGTTTATTAACCTTATAGTGTAAGAAAACAAGAAGAAACGGTAAAAGTAAAATTATTTAACTGAAAGTTAAATCTAAATGATAAGGTTAAAATAGAAACCTAAACTTGTCTAAATTCTATTGGATGAGAGGATTTAGACCCATCCCAACCTTATCTTCGAAATAAATCAATTTATAGATATTAAAAACCGAATATGACTTTATAATAAAATAATATTTTTATTTTCCCTAAGGTGCCCCTCTCCTCCCATATAAAAGGATATATCCTCCCTATCTTCCTCAAACCACTTTGAGCCTTCAAGCTCAGAAAAAACCTGGAAATTTCTCTTCTCCACTTCCCTAGAAACATCCTAGAGGTCCTGGTCTTTCTCAAAGAACATTTTCAGTGCCTTAAGAGGAGGTTAAGAAGAGGTGCTTCAAAGAAGGGGTAATATCTGTTACCGATTCTTTCAACTTTATTTCTTCTTCAACTTCTTCATATTTAGTTTTTTCATTATGAAGTAATAAAATCAGTATCACTCATATACTGATATGTTATTATAAGTATGAAACAACCCTATTTCACAATCAATCCATCCTACGGAAAGCGAAATCACCGCGCGTGCGTACGTACGTAATACCGTCTCTACGTCGTGGTGTAATCTATTTTCCACCACCACCTTACTTGGATGTGTATAATGGAGTAAATAATAACTATATATGATTATTATAAAGTTATATTGATTCTGAAATAGTATACATACACTCTAATAAAATTTCACGATCATGGGAATGATATCATCGCTCGTTCGTACGTACGGAATACCGTCTCCACGATGTGATGTGACTCGTTATACATGATCTTCATTGCATACTGATTATTTAAATGAATTGAATGAATAAATATGATATATATTACACTAATACAATTCTGGAAATGTGGTATCTATAACCTAAAAATAAGAATAATAATTTCTTCAACAAAACACGTATAAGAACAAAAAGTAATAAAGACTCGAATAACAAGTAGAAATGAAATATTACTAATAAAAAGATAATAATATGACCATATATGATTTAATAACAATTAGAATTATTCTGGAATAAGTCAATGACATTATTTAAATCATTATACCAGAGGTTCAGACAATTACGATGTAAATCGGACCTAATGTAAGGGAAATTATCACAATCTCAATTTTTTTCCGTGATTGTTTATACTTCAGTATTTACTGGGGAATATTTATCATCCACATCCATTATCCTCAATATGTAATATTATTTGTATCCTACTAAAAATTTTTAAATCCAATTTTAACCTTTGGTGCATTTATAGTAAAAGATATGAAAGGAATCTTTTTCCATTTTTCGTACGAGGTACTTTTTGACTTTTCTGGCTAAAGTACGAGAAGAATGTTTTTTTAACATACACAGAATGAATAGATTTTTAGAAAATTATTTCCATGAAGCTACCTTCACTTGTTTTAAATTATATTTTTATCTAAATTTTTTAGTTTAAAATTATATGACATGTTATGAAAGGAAACTGTTTTTGAAGTAGAAAGAATATTTTACTCAAGAATGGAGTTCTAGTGTTTTATAAAAATTATTTTCCATCTAAGATAATATAGGGTTCTGTTTCTATCCCTATTTTTGCATTCTTTTGATGATGTTATGATGGAATTATTCTTATGATGTCCTTTTATCTTATATGGATTGTGTTTTGATGGCATGATGATTAAGAATCCCATTTTAATTACATGAGTAATGATATGATGTATGATTTATGATTTTGTGGCACACATATGAATGGTTTCATTATGAGATGGGTGGGACATATATCTCCCACCAATGTAGTGGGTAAATATTCATATCTCATGAGATAAACATGGCTGGAATGACAGGTTAATCTTGTTCAGTGAAACAGAACTGAAACGAGGAGTGAACTCGGTTCAGAAATGGAATTTTTCCGCTAAGATTGTCTTGGCAATGAGTCTTGAATACTAATAAATTATTCTCTATGATTATGTGTGTATTCCACAATGTTTCATGTTTTATGTTATGATTATTGGGATTGAATTTCACTACTATTATTTATCCCATGTTATGAAATTATGATATCATTTGCAGGTTAAGATTTCGAAAATGTTATGTTCTTCTGAATATGATGTGATTGATATTTCTTTTGTTTACCCTTACTTAGAATTTGAGCTCACCCTTTTGTATGTTTTCTTTCCCCAGGTCCGGAAGAATGTTATTATGTAGGATATGCCAAAAGGGACTCTAGATATGATGAAATAAATGGGAGGTAATGTAGATGCTTTATGAACTAGTTGTTTATGTTTCCCAGTTTCTAAAGACACTATACCTATACTGTCCTTTCATGATTTTGTTAGATGTTGAAATAAGTCTGCTTAAATTTTGGAGCAATAACAATGTAAATTGTGGGTCGTTATAGTTGGTATCAGAGAAAATGTATAGTCAACCATTGGAAACTAGGATGTGAAAGCCTTAGTAAGAACCCTAAGGATACGTCTAAGTATAGAAAACAATCATAGGGTTTTAGAAATGGCCATGAACAACCTATGATAAGACCTTAAGTGTAAAATTTTGTTCTTGATTATGTGGATTTCTTATTATAATTAGTGTTCCTCACACTATTATTCTTGGTTTTAGTCAATGGTTGTAACCTGAAGGAACCGTGTTAACGCAGAATATGACGGGAAATGCAATGATTGTCCCCCTGAGCAACCAAACGTTATGGGAGCTGGAATGAAAAATCTTTTAGCCATGGTCACACAACTTTATCAAGATATTAATCATGAAGGAATTCCAATCGAGCAATGGAAGGAGCAACATTCTATTGAATCCTTCATGAGGCAACATCCACCATCATTTAGCAGGTCTAATGATCCATTACTGTCTTAACAATGGATCAGTACCACTGAATTGATATTTTTAGTTCATCAATGTTCTGAACATGATAAATTCATCTTATCAGTATATCATTTGGAAGGTGAAGCTGATCAATGGTGTAATCTTATCAAGAATACGAGGCCATGTGCTGAAATTGACCTTATATAATGGGACGAGTTTAAGAACATATTTTTCAATAAGTACTTCCCCCATATTCTTCGAACAAATATGGAGAAGGTGATTCTTTAACTAAAAAAACATGATGATGAATCTATTGGTACCTACGAAGAATGTTTTACAAGACTTGCACGGTATGCTTATAGGATTATAATCCAACCTGAGAGTAAGATTGATCAATTATTTAGTGGCTTAAAACCATGTCTTCGAAGGGCGTTATCCATAAGGGACTTCAATAGCTACGAGGAAATCATTCGATGTGCTCTCAAGGTTGATATGGAGACTAGAGTAAACCATTAGTCATATGGGTTTGATAAGAAGAGTAAAATGTAATTCAAAGGAAAATCTAAAGATCACACTGAAAAGAAGATGAGTTTTCCCTTATGCTCAAAGTGTGGAAAGAAACATGGAGGGAGTTTTCTTATAGGGACAAGTAAATGTTTCAAATGTGTAAAAGAAGGTCATCGGGCATTTGAATGCTGCAATGATGGGATGAACATGTCTACTGATGTGAACAAAGAAAAGGCTACATAGGGTGCACCTCATACACTTTAATGTTACAAGTGAAAGGAAATGAGGCATTATGATAATCAATTCCCTACTCCAAGGGTTGTTGATGATGATCGACGTCAACAAACTCTTAAGGTTAAAGACAAAGGGATGTCAAATAAAATTTTTATAAGCGTTGTGGAGTACGAGAATGAAGTGGTGAAAGGTACACATACCATCCACTCTAAAGTAGCAAATTTGTTATTTGATTCTAGATCCACCCACTCATTTATTTCTGAAGAATTTTCTAAGGGTATCTCCATATTATCTCGACAATTAGATGTTGAGTTAGATGTGACAACCCCTAATGGCACAACATTCACATCAAAAGTTTATAATTATTCCCCGATTAAAGTTTGTGGGAAAGTGCTTCCTGAAAATCATGTGCTCCTTCCTATAGTGGAATTTGATGTGATTATTGGCATGGAGTTTCTTTCTTTATATGGATCTCATATCAATTGCCAAACAAGTGAAGTCACAATTCATATTCTAGATCAATCTATGATCGTTTATCAATGAAAGGATGAACATAACCTTCCAATGGAAATTTCTTCCATCTCATGGGTCTTGATTCCACTAAATAAAGGTTATTTATCTAATATGGTTAGAGAGAAACTCATGATTAATAATATTCCCATTGAATGAGAGTTTTATGATGTCATTCCAGAGGAATTTCTAGGTCTTCCACCCAATCGTGATGTTGAGTTTTCAATAGAACTCATACCGGGTGCTTTTCTTATTTCAAAGAAACCTTATAGAATGACCCTAATTGAGTTGTAGGAATTGATGAAGAAACTCAGAGAGAATTTTGATAAGGGATTCATATGCACTAGTGCGTCACCTTGGGGAGCACCTACTCTGTTTTCTAAGAAGAAAGATGGATCAATGAGACTCTACATTGATTATCGAGAACTTAATAAGATCACTATCAAGAACAAATATCCTCTCCCACACATTGATGAATAATTTTACCAACTATGCGGAGATCAATACATTTCCAAGATTGATATTCGTTCAGGTTATCATAAATTAAGGGTAAAATTGGAGGATATACAAAAGAAGGATTTATGTACAAGGTATGGACACTATGAATTTATAGTGTTGCCATTTGGTCTTATTGATTCCCCTGCTATCTTCAGGGATCCGATGAATAGAGTCTTTAGAGACTATCTTGATCAGTTTGGGGTAGTATTTATAGACGATATTCTTGTATACTCAAAGATCAAGGAAGAACATTAAGTACACCTGAGAATTATATTGAATTCCATGAGAAAGGAGATGATTTATTCCAAATTCACCAAGTGTGAATTTTGGCTTTAAAAAGTTGCATTTTTGGGTCACATAATCTCAAAAGAGGGGATATATGTTGATCCAGAAAAAATAGAGGTTATCAAAAGATGGTCGAGACCAACAACAGTAACTGATATCATAATTTTTCTTGGTTTGGCTGGATATTATCGACTTTTTGTGAATTATTTTTCATGATTATTTAATCCACTCACCAGGTTGACTTGAAAAGGATTTACGTTCGTGTGGACAGAGGAATGTGAAGATAATTTCAAGGAGTTGAAAAGAAGGTTATCTAGTGCACCTGTACTCACACATCCTTGTAGTGGTGAAAGGTTTGTGATCTACAGTGATGCATACAAGAACGGGCGGGGGGTGTTCATATAAAAAACGATATGGTGATAGATTATGCCTCACGAAAGTTGAAAATCCATGAGAAAAATTTCCCAACTCAATATTTGGAGTTAGCTAAGGTAATATTTGCATTAAAGATTTTGAGTCATTATCTTTATGGTGAATGGTGTGATATTTATACCAATCATAAAAGTTTAACGTTTATTTTCACAGAAAAGGAGCTGAATATGCGCCAAAGAAAATGGTTTGAGTTGATTAAGGATTAAGACTTCTCAATTCATTACAACACAGGGAATGAAAACAAGGTGGCAGATGTATTAAGTCGACAAGACCATGCTATCTTATCCATGATGAGGATCACAAAAGATCCAATATTTATGTATTTACAAAGGATGGATCATGGAAATATAATGGAAGGGGAGTAATATTATCTTTCTCAAATGAATGTTCAACCATCTATAAATGTGAATATTAAAGAGGCAGATAAAGAACATGTATATTTACAAAAGAAGGTGAGAAATGTTCCTGAATTCAACCTTGATTGTGATGGGATAATAATGTTCAGGAATCGGGTTTGTGTTCCTCCCATCCCATAATTAAAGAAGGTGCCTCTGGATGAGGCTCATAGTTATTCATTCTCTATTTATCCTAGAATCAAAAAGATGTATAGGGACCTAAAATTATAATTATGGTGGGATGGCATGAAAAGAGTTGTTTCTGAATATGTCTCTCAATACATGGTTTGTCAGCAAGTTAAAGCTGAGAGACAGAAATCTAAGGAGATGTTACAACCATTGTCCATACCCGAATGGAAATGGGAAAACATCACTATGGACTTTGTCACTGGACTTCCTAAAACATACAAAGGAAATAATGCTATCTGGGTCATTGTTGACCGTCTTACAAAGTAAACACACATCATTGCTTTTAGATAAGATTTCTCTATGGATCAGCTTGCCAGGATATATGTAAAGGAAGTGGTAAGATAGCATGGAGTACCACTTTCCATTATATTAGATCGGAATCTAAGATTTACCTCAATGTTATGGTGATGTCTTCAGCATACTCTGGATACAGAGTTGAGTTTCAACACTGCTTATCATCCTTAGACAGACGGTCAGTCTGAGAGAACAATTCAAACTCTATAAGATATTTTAAGAGCCTGCTCTATGGATTTCAAAGGTAGTTGGGATCAACATCTACCTTTGGTGGAATTTACTTATAATAATATCTTTCAATCCAGTATTCAGATGGCTCCTTATGAAGCTCTATATGGAAAGAAATGCCGAACTCCAACTTGCTGGGATGAAGTTTTGGAATGAAATCTATTAGGACCCAATCTTGTTGATGAGATGGCATAAAAGGTCAGATATATTCAACAACACATTAGAGCAGCTCAGAGTCGAAAAAAAAAGTTATGCCGATAATTGAAGAAAATACCTAGAGTTTGAAGTGGGTGATAATGTGTTGTTACGAATATCACCTTGGAAAAGTGTAATGAGATTTGGAGAGAAGGGAAAGCAGAGCCCTAGGTATATCGGTCCTTTCAAAATACTGGATCGTGTTGGGAAGGTAGCTTACCTATTAGAGCATCCACCGATTCTCTCTCAAGTTCAGGATATGTTCCATGTATCTCTCTTGAAAAAGTACATACCTGATCCTTCACATGTACTCAACTCAGAAGTTGTACTGCTAGAGCAAGATCATTCTTTTGAAGAACAGCCGATAGAGATTTTGAATCATAGCAAAAAAGTCGTACGGAACAAGACCACTAACTTGGTGAATGTTTTACAGAGGAACCACCAATTAGAAGAAGCTACATCGGAGCTTGAGGATATTATGAGGGAGAGGTATCTTCATCTATTTGTTACCAAGTGACGAATTTCGAGGGCGAAATTCATTTTAATGGGGTAGAATGTAACACCCGAGATTTTTATGAGAAATATTTTGTTTTTATGTTATATAACACCTATATATGTTCAATGTAATACATTGGAGTCATTATAGTAATACATACATTTTGAAATATTGTAATTTTTATCATTCAAAATGGACTTCATTTTTGGATTCGGAGTATCGAATTTAGCCTAGGGTGAAATTTTGGTATTTTCTGAAAACATTCAATTTTTGATGAATAGTGAAAACACTCGGTTATTATTTAAAAACCGACTTTTTATTTAATTAATTAATTATATTATTTAATTTTTTAGGTATAAATTGTTAAATAAAACCTATATATGTTCAATGTAATACATTGGAGTCATTTTATAATAATTTTAGATATATAAAAATTTTATTGAACTTTTCACCGTCTTTTACCCACCTCCTAGGAGAATTTGAAAATTTACATAAAACATAATTTTACTGCTTCTATGATTGGAATTTCGAAAATTGGAGAGACACGAATATTATCAAGGACTAAAATGTGGTTCAATGAGATGAAAATAGTTTTTGGTGAATAGTATCTTTTATCTTTTTTTACAACAGTTAAAAGTAAATAGGGTAATTAAGGGTGAAAATGATATTATTATTCCCCTAACACAAGTCCTAATTCTATTGGATAAGTTTAATTCGACCAAAAACAACCATAGGAATAAAATATGACCATTTAGGCCCACTTGGATTAGATTAGGATATTTAATATTATTTTATTTAAAGAAGAGTTAAAATATTTAAAATCAAAGATTAATAACTAAAAAATATAAATATAGGGTTATACATAAGATAAATTCGACTATAAATATTCATTATAAAAATAAATATATTTCCTACATAATGGATTTTTATTTATAATTTTTAGACATTAAATAATTTAATTTATTTATGACACAATGATGATGGAGTAATAATCTTATTAATGAAATATTGACATAATTGAGATTAAAAATACCCAAAAAATGTAATTTGAGACTTTTTAAGAATTAAACTAATTTTCTAGGTTACTATGACATGTTAGTATTGATTTTATTGACTTTTTCGAACTAATCATTCTTTTATAATTTTCACAAAAATCAATTACCAAATAGTGTCAAAAATGACATAAAATAGTTTTTAAAACAAATAGTATATTATTAATTGTTATTTTATTCATAAAAATCTATGGTTCGGCCAAATGACTTAGCTAACGTTATATATATTAATAATATACAATTTGGGGTTCTTTGGGCTTGTTATAGTATGTTTATTAACCTTATAGTCTAAGAAAACAAGAAGACACAGTAAAAGTAAAATTATTTTACTAAAAGTTAAATCAAAATGATAAGGTTAAAATAGAAAACTAAACTTGTATAAATTATACTGGAAGAGAGGATTTCGATCCATCCCCACCTTATCTTCGAAATAAATCAATTTGGATCTATTAAAAACCGAATATGACATTATAATAAAATAGTATTTTTTGTTTTTCCTAAGGTGCCCCTCTCCTCCCTTATAAAATGACTCATGCTCCCTCTCTTCCTCAATCCACATTGAGCCTTCAAGCTCGGCCAACCCCTGCCAGTTTCTATTCTACACTTCCCTAGAAATATCCTAGAGTTCTTGGTCTTTTTGAAATACCATTTTTAGTGCCCTAAGAGGAGGTTAAGAAGAGGCGCTTCAAAGAAGAGGTAATGTCCGTTACTGATTATTTCAACTTTATTTCTTCTTATACTTATTCGTCTTTAGTTGTTTCATTATGAAGTAATAAAATAAGTATCACTCATATACTGATATGTTATTATAAGTATGAAACAACCCTATTTCACCATCTATCCATCCTATGGAAAACGAAATCATCGCGCCTGCATACGTACGAAATATCGTCTCCACACTGTGGTGTAATCTATTTTCCACCACCACCTTACTTGGATGGGTATAATGGGGTAAATAATAACTATATATTATTATTGTAATGTGATATGTATTCTTAAATAGTATACATACACTCCAATACAATTCCACGATCATGGGAATGATATCATCGCTCGTGCGTACGTACGGAATACCATCTACACGATGTGATGTGACTCATTCTATATGATATTCATTTCATAATGATTATATAAATGTATTTAATGAATAAATTTGATATATATTACCCTAATAACAATTTTTAAATGAGGAATATATAACCTAAAATTAGAATATTAATTTATTCGACAAAACACACATAATAACACAAAGTAATAAACACCCGAATAACAAGTAGAAATGAATTATTATTAATAAGAAGCTAGGAATATGACCACATATGATATAATAAAAATTATTATGATTCTGGAATAGGTCAATGACTTTATTTAAATCATTATTAATGAGGTTCAGACACTTATGAAGGAAATCAGACCTATGGTAAGGGAAAATCTCACAATCTAGATTTTTATCAAAGATTGTTTATACATAAGAATTTAATGGGGAATATTTATCATCCACATCCATGTTTATTCAATATGTAATATTATTTATATCGTCCTACAATTTTTTGAATCCAGTTTTACCCTTCTGTGAGTATTTAGTAAATTATATTAAAGGGATCTTTTGTCACATTTCATACATGGTACTTTTTGACTTTTCGAGCCAAAGTACGAGAATAATGTTTTTTTAACTTATACGACATGAATGGATTTTTAGGACATTATTTCCATGAAGCTTCATACACAAGTTTTCAAGTTTATTTTTAATCAACTTTTTTTAGTTTAAAATTTTATGAAATGTTAAGAAAGGAAAATGTTTTTGAAGTAGAATGGATATTTTCTTCAAGAATGGAGTTCAAGTGTTTTATCAAAATTATTTTCCATCTAAGATAATATAGGTTTCTGTTTCTATCCCTATTTTTTCATTGTTTTGATTATTTTATGATTGAATTATTTTTATAATGCATTTTATCTTATATGGATTGTGTTATGATGACACGATGATTGAGAATCCCATTTTTATTACATTAGTTATGCTATAATGTATCATTTATGATTTTGTGGCACACATAAGAATGGTTTCATTATGAGATTGGTGGGACCTATATCTTCGTCCAATGCATTGGGTAAAGATTTATTTCTCATGAGATAGACATGGCTGAAATGGCTGGATAATCCAATTTAGTGAAACAGAACTGAAATGAGGAGTGAACTCGGTTCAGAAATGGACTTTGCCTGCAAAGATAGTCTTTGCAATGAGTCTTGACTAAAAAGAAATGATTCTCTCTGATTATATGTGTATGACACAAAGTTTCATGCCTTATGTTATGATTATTGGGATTACATTTCACTACTATGATTTATCCATTGTTATGAAACTATGATCTATTTTGCGGCTTAAGATTTCCAAAATATTATGTTCTTATGAATATGATGTGATTGATATTTCTTTTGTTTACCCTTACTGAGAATTTGAGCTCACTCTTTTGTATTTTTTCTTTTCACAGGTCAGGAAGAAGGTTATTAAGTTGGATATACCAAAAGGGACTCTAGATATGATTAAATAAATGGGAGGCAATGTATATTCTTTATGAACCAGTTGTTTATGTTTCCCAGTTTCTAAAGACACTATACCTATATGGTCCTTTCATGGTTTTATTATATTTTTTTATAAGTGTGCTTCAATTTTGAAGAAATAATAATGTAAAGTGTGGGTCATGTTACACATGATCAATGGATCTAAGTTAACCACTTTTTAATACCATTGTGATCATGTATACTATATGAATACTATGTATTACCCCTAGAATCCTTCATATTCATTTCAGCTGAATCTAGGGGTATTTCCCAAATCATTCTAGATATATAGTCATAATATTGAAATATTTTGGGATTTTACAATCCATTCCAAATAAAATTAACAAAATATTTGAATCATGAATAATAATCCATGCATTCTATATAACGTTAAATTATTAATTATTAAGACACAATGGTAGTTAATCCCTCCCATAATATCATGCAATGAATAATATAGGGGTTTTCCATCTATCCAAATCTTCCCAAGCAATCAGGGTCATTAACTCAACTTCCCAATCTAACCCCATGATATCCATAAATGGTTCAAAACATATAATCTTGTTCTAAGGTGATTCCCACAATCATAAATACTAAAATATTACACATTCCTTCACTAGGGTCATTATATAATTGGGGTACCCATCGTCCCCTAAGTCTCATTACATCATTTTCAACCTATATGGTATACTGTGTAAAAATCTCATCTATCTAGACAATCCTCATTACTTTGAGGATATAACATACCTTATAATCCTCATTCTCATGTGTATTTATCATTGAAATTCTAGTAAGGCCATATTAAATCACTGAAAAGAGATTCCAAAAATCCATCTCTCTTCCCAAGGTTATCTCGAGGTGGCCCTCACACAGTCAACCCGCCTATAATCTACCTAGGGTACACTTATCTAGTGATCTTGTAACAATGGTGGAGTATCACTCCCCCCAAGTTCATCTCAACATTACCTTAGACTACAAGGCATCTATAGGGTCCAACATTGCTAATCCCTATGCCATCTGTCTCAATTAATTTCTCACCTATATATAGATGTCACTAAAGAAAATATATAACAAAGGTTGATTAAAATTGTTCATATTATTTTATTTAATCCATTACTCTCAAATTATATACAACTATTAGTAAATATTTATAATGAAAACTCAACAATCGGGTTCCAAATCACAAAATCGATGCTCAAGAGTCTAGTGTGGACCATGAAAATTCATTTGTTCATTCATATTTATCTTATTTTGTTAAAAAAATTATTTAAATTTAATAAATCAATCACCCTTAGTAACAAGAAAACATACAACATGCATACATAATTAAAATTAATTTAATAAATTGGTATACTCAAATTAATACGCAACCTAGTTGATGTTATTACCTTTTAAGATGAGCTTGAGAACTCCTAAAAATATATGACTAAGTCTCATATTATATAATGAAAAATTATCAATATCTATGAAATCCGATAATTAATTATAAAAAAATATAATTAATTAATCAACTTAAAAATAATCATTTATTTTTTAAATTTTTATTTCATTCGAATAGCTTTACTTACAAATAGCTTTTTGGGTCGTCTTATCACACACAAAATATAACCAGTCACCCATAGAAGGTCCATCACGCACCACCAACAACATCATAGAGATATAACTACAATTTTCAACAAAATCTATAACCAATTTTATTATCTAAATCAATAACCATAGATAAATTCATACGATGACATTCCTAAATAGAAACATTGAGCAACCGTGCGCATTCTTCGCTATAGGATGTCCTCTCTCAAATCGACAATAAAGATGATCATATAAGTATTTTTGAACATGGTATGGTATAATCAATAAGGAATCCTTAATTAATGTCCACAAAATAATATAGGAACATAATAGGATGTACTGTGAGCATAAATGTGGGATATCTCACCTCAAATTCTTAAAAATCATTACAAAAATTCCCTATTTCTTGGGGATAATAAGATTTGGGACTTGTGGGAGCTCACCTGAGATTCAAAATTCTTTCTACATATGAATTATAAAAATTTGGAGGTGTTTCCTCAATATAAATTCGAAAAATGCTTACTCCACCATTTAAAATATCTTGTAATGGGTACACCACATCATGAACCACCCTGTGGTGTACCTCTAGATAGCTCCCAAGAGCCTCTGACATGTTTGAACACCATGATGATGCCCTAAAACCCTTATTATTTCATTATATTCCACAACCAATGCCATGAGGTTTTTTAACATCCTTTATTATACAAGAATCTTTTCCATGTACCCCAATAACACAAGAAACCCCACTATCAACATTGGCCATTTCCCCAAGCCCCAATCACCCCCTCTATGAGGATATCCATAGCATAGATGGTATACCCTATCCATTTAAAATTATGAAACTACATAAAAAATAATATTTTCCATGTATTTTTATAGTATGTATAATTACTAGGTGTTATTACCTATAAAATTCATGTTCCCCATGATCAACCCAGCATAGTCCCGTCAACCTTACACTTCGTCATGGTGCGGTGGTCCTCATTGTGGTACAGTTGGAGTAAAAATTCATTATAAGCCCACCTAACCTCGCATGGATGTATAATCAGACACATAAAACACCTTCTAACCCTCAATCCACATTCAAATACATTACATCAATATGATTTAACAATCATAACTCGGATATTAGTTCTAATTAATAAAACATCTACCACATTGGGAAAAAAATCAAACATCCCCATATATTTCACCACCTAAAAAATACCAGTCTTCACATCCTACCAACTATAGTAGCATTAATACACATATTACCATTATTGGTCCTAAAAATATAATTATATACCAATATTAGTCATCAATTTAAGGTAAAATCATTGTATTCTGTTCAGGATGGATGAGCTAACTTATGTTGTGCAAATCAAAAAATGGTGTACACTACTCATTAAAAATCGATCCACCTACTCATTACTATCACAGAAATAATGATATGACACTTAAACAAACCCATTAATCCTAAGAAACTATTATTTCATTAAATCCCAACCTCAAGATTATGGTTCTTTCCACCATGATATTCTTCTCATAAGGACCAGTTTTGATCCATAATGCTCTCCTCTATTTGAATCAACAATCGAAACACATTTTCCATGGACCAATGACCTAATTTATGTGATTTCCTTTTCTATACACCCAATTTAATGAAAAAAATATTTCATAACTCTCATTTTTCCCTTTATTGAAAACTCTTATCCTTGCTAGCTGACATAACATATCACCTGATTACAATGCCTACATCCTGGATGGAATCATATGATTTTCCAACTACATGTATAGAAGTATGAAATAAATATTTTATTTAATTATATGGTGTTTTTCTTTTATAAACCATCATCTGATCAAAATCATTACACCCATTCCAACCTATGAAAGATTCATTCCTCTGTTAACCATTCTTAATCCATTTCAACACGTAATTACTGGGTGTGGTTTTCCTACTCATAATTTAGTGCCTATGTGAAATATAAATCTTTAATATTTTTTAAAACAAAAATAACATAAACCTTGAAATCCATTTAAATTAATATAAACTGAGATTCAAAACCTCTATTAGCCTTTGTTGCACCCCCTAGAAAATGTATTTTCTTATACCACTTCTTGAGTGAAACATTAGCTAGATTATTTTTTGAAATTATGTTGCTCCTCTAATTCCATAATCGTTTTATCCTAAATAAGTCCTATAAATTATTAAAACTGTTATCGACTATGTCCCAACAACCAAATTTTTTCGATAGCTAACTCTCACTATAGAGGTAAACATCCAATTTCATCCACCACCTTTGGTTTAAATCCACAATCATTACATAAAAACAATCAGTCTTTAACCAAGACATGTCTAATAATTTATTAATAATTCAAATGAATCTATGTATATCTAGTGTGCTCTACATCAATATAATCCAAACCTATGGGTGTATGATCTGATACCATTTATTTTCATGACCCAAATCATGCTCTCATGATCCATAACGTATCAATTATAGTATCATGTTTATAAAATAATAATCATGCTCACTACATGTGTGCCACATCATTTAAGAAACACCCCTATTATCCACTTCAAAATCAATGAATTTCCCCACAATTTTTTTTACCAAACAATCACCCACTATCCGATGAATATTCCTCAAATATATAGGTGTATACTTATTATCTATACATAATATGTCAGATCATATAGGTTCCCGATCCTCAATCGCATTAGGAATGACTCTCAAAATAAATTTGTTGAGGAATCCTATTGATTTTACCCATCGAAACTGGCGTTTATTTCAATAAAAGCTTAGTATTTTTCATTAAAAAAGCCTATGTCACATTCATGCCCATATAATATACCCAAAAGAACCTAGAATGTAATGATATCATATTGTAAAATATCTACCATTATTTTCACCTCTATGGTCGTCACAAACATTAGCTAACCTCTTATTTGGGCTGACCTCATAATTATCATCTCAACCACAATTCTTGGTTATTAACTGTCTGACGATATATCACAAATAACTATGATATCCTACCTAATATAGTGAAATTCTCTCACATAAGTAATAGAATATATGAAACACCACGTAGTTGTCATCTCAAAATATATCATGACAACTCACATGACATGAACCAACTATATAGTTCCAATACATATATTTTTCATCACAGACCAAGTCATCAACTTATTCGGGAATTTATCCTCACTAATCGTCCACATATAAGACTAATCCCCACAAATAATGCAGTAACATCCAGACATATTTAATATAATTATCCCAGATAATATATAATGAGCATGACAATGAAATATGGTTTAGTTCATTATAATTCCACCAAGATGATATATTAAAAAACCCCATATAATATATTGTTTACATGTTATGTAACTAAACATATTTTCTCTCAGAACCAGTACTATGAAAACATGTGTTTCTTCTAACCCACTATGGGTAAATTAATTTCTTATATGAAATGTATTTCATATAAATTGTCATGGATCTTCCATTTTTATAATCCAAATGACCTATCCCCTTTGAAAGTACATTTTTTCACATTTTAGTGAAATTCCACTAAAAGGTTATATTGTAAAATATCATATAAGTTGTTTTTAATTGGTTAAACAAATTAATGATTTATCATCAGTGATAATAATCATGTATTTGAAGATGTATGTCATGTGATTTGTATATTCCATATATTATTCATGAACACCATATCATTCCAATGGGCTAGTAGGCAAAAAGCCATAAATAATAATCCCAAAACATCAAGTGTGTTAAACATGGTGAAATCATTCAACTATTAAAGAATAATCCAATAACATCAATCATATATCCTAAAAAACGTATAAGTTCAATAAGAATGTGTGTTATCTATGCACTAATTGAAGGTCCATCATGATCTCAGATATATTCTTTTCATCACATATCTACCATTTCCCCTATTAGATTGAAAAAAAATGTCAATACCACATTCTAATTCCCCATCTCCTTGTGCAACATGATAATTACCATGACATTAGTCTCTACATAATCTCAATCACACAAACCCCTACAGATGAGGCTGCCAACTATTTGAGATGATCTTGAATATGGTAATGAGGATAAAAAACCTCATATCAGAGAAGAACACACCAGGAAAACCAAACATAATATGAAATAATAAATTAGAGTACCATGAGGAAATAAAATGAAGTAATATATAATAAATGAAATATAGAAGAAAGTCTTCATATGAACTCACGGTTAGGCTAATATATAATTAAACAACTACTCACTGTTCTGATCATATATAAAATATAAATAATGAAATAAAATATAAGGAGGATCTACTACCAACCTTGTGCCTCATATATTCTTATATTTTAGTCTTATCCAAGCTATCATGCATGATCATAAAACATCAGGCCTCTACCCTACCTAAAACCATGAAAAGAGATGCTATGATCAAGTAACCAAGTTTTGATGGATGCCCAGAAATTCTACGAGTCAAACATGGTAGGGAACCAATAACATAGTCCCACACATACCAAGTAAATATATTCCATGTTCATGTGATATTCAAAGAATAGATATAAGACAATTAGTGTGTAAGCCTAAATAAAATAACTTATATGAATCCTTAGTTTCTAACTTGACATCCACGATCAAATAAACATCATTTAGTCAATATTTGAGTCACATTGAATAAACCACATAAAAATTCCACCCAGTGCCAAATAAAATGGCCATATAGTAATAGGAGAAGGAAGCTAATCCCTTGAATTATCTAAATTCATCCCAACAGAATCAGGAAGAATAGTTCCATACAAAGTATGTAATACAAGTATTTCATAATCTATTATGAGTATAGTTGATTAAAAGGGGGTGATATTGGGAAATATATATAAGTAATACATTCTTTATATGTCTGAGGAAAGCACCTGGGCATCCAATACTCATTAGGCGTACTCACCAGATCCAAGGTAGTATCCAAAATATCCTAAATAGGTATATTACCTTAATATAAAGGGATTTCCCAAGTCATTTTAATCCAATAGTAATTAAATAATAACAAAAGGGGATTTATCAAGTATCAGATAATCATAAAATTTGAATCCGAGAGAATTAGACAATTTATTGTAATTAAAATAGGTATAACAACTATAACATGGGTAATAAATCAATTTTTTTAATATCATCATACATTCAATTAATATGACTCGAGGGAAACTTCTCCCTCCTATGATATATCACATACCATAACATTTGGATTTTCAATATACCTAAACCTTTTCATGGAATTAAGTCATTTCTATTAATATCCCGACCTAACCCCATCAATACCACAATAGGATCACTCCACCGATTCAGGTTATGTGGTGACCCACAAAATAACAAATAATCATATCTTGAAAAATCAATCACTATGATCAAGGATCTACTAGCACACCTAGTGAGGGTCCTTAAGCATAATTGTAAAATAGATCCCCTACATGAGCTCCATGGTCACATTATTATATCCTAATAAAATCCACATCACTCCATGTACATATTTTCTCACATAGTCCTCAGAATCATATCATGACCTCATTGGCCTCCATATAATTTTATTCATCATCAAGATACATGTGTAAAACAATTACTATTTACCATACTGAGTTCCTCATGTTTTTTCTTCATACGCTCAACCCATCCATATTTTACCTAAGGCACACTCACTAGGTGATCATATACCATTAGGGTTGGAAAAATCATCACACTATCAACTATACAACCCATATAGCTAAAAGGAATATCAAGGGTCCCACATGGTCAATCCCTAGGCTATCTAACTCAATTCAATACTCACTACTACCCGGAGGTCACAAAGGTAACCTATCACAAAGTTCAATATAAGTTATTAATTTAATTTGATTTAATTTATTCCCCTCAAGGTCCATACATATCATAGTAATCAATTATAACAAAGCATCATCCATTAGTGAAAGAGGAATTAAACAATTTCTTAAGTTTATTACATGGACCTTGAAACTTCACAATTTAATTCATATTAAACCTATTTTAATTAATATATTAAATTAAATATAACAAGTCAATTTTCCACATTGTAAATTCCACATATAAATGTATAAAGAAAAAAAATTCGTCAACTAAAGGGTTCTGGTCCAAGGAACACATTCCTTAATATATGTTATTCCCTTGTTAGGGTAGCCCAAAAACTATAACCTAATCTCATCAATGTCACCTCCAAAATACAAGGGAACCATAATCACACAAGAATGGTCCACTTCATCATAGAGAGCTCCAAAACATGTTTCTCCCCATGTTCTACCTGTCCTCACTCTAATAATTAAATGTGATCCTGAAACTCATCTAATGCATCGATCCTCATAAAAAAAATTTCCTTAATATTTTTTAAAACACTAAAATCTTATCCAAGTCCCAATTCATGAAATCCCCCTACTTCAAGAATAAAAATTGAAACCAACACTAAAAATTTACCACTATTAAATAATGGGTCTATACATTAAATACATCAATCGATGTAGCTAGTCATAATTAATTGAAGGTACCACATGTGCATTATAGAGTGAGGAATCCCTTTGGAGTTGGTATTTGATCCTCCATTTTATACGTTAGGTTTTATACATCAGGTGATGAGTCATGGGTTTCCACATATAAAATATAGAATTCATGTACTCCACAATGTCTCTATGAATATTCTTTTATCCATAGAGTTGAAACTCCCATGGTAAATATAAATTTCCCTTGATGATGTGTGTGTCATCCATTAGGGCTATTACCCAATCATATGGTATGTATAACTTAGTAGGTATACATTATGCACAATATTATCATCACAATGTTTTGTAAATTATAAAATACTGTAAATTTTGATATTATAAGTTTACCACTAGTGAGGTAAGGTTCCCCTCGACTAAATCTTATTTCATCGGTGATGCATAAGATCTCCATCAAACCTTAGTAATTTCAAGGTGATTTTTTGGAACATGATGATCATTATTTACCAATTGGATAAGTAAATAGTCCTATAAATTAGTCAATATATAATATTTTATCCTTTTAGTCAATTAATTTTGAGAATCAATGGTTATAGAATGAATGCTGGTAGGAAGGGGATACTTGGCTAGAAGTGAAAAATCAAATATATCAATATATTTTCAGTAGAATGTGATTTCTCAATGATGATGTTCCATTATTGATAGGTGTATGAATGATGATGATCATGATATTAATTATTTTTAGTTATAATGAATTCCTTGACATGTATTTTTTATATATTATGCATGATCACATAGGTTTGAGTTGTTTAAAAGAGAGGATTCAATGGGATTTTTTTAAAAAAATGATTATATGACTTTATGTGGGTTATATATAGAATTAAAAATATATTTACAAACACATATATAAATTTATTCTTTTCTATGTCATTCCTTATGGAATTAGTCTCTTTGTTTCGCTGGGAATCCAATCCTTTGGAGAAAATGATGTAGTAATCAAAATTAGTATACTGCCCATGTTTTTAGTCATCTCTATTATATCAAAACCATACATAAATATTTAGAGTCTAAATGGGATATTATTTACAACTTATCAATTGGATTCATGAATTATATGCTTCTGAAGGTTGGTTGTGAAGCTTATCATGTTCTAGCATATGATATCATGAAATTTAGTGAAGAAAAAATAGGGTCATATTAATGGGTCAAAAATTTCTACTTTATCTTATAGAATATTGGTTCATCTATGTGCTAGTATGATATTAAAATGTTTTTAAAGAGGGTAATAAAATTATAGGATGTATTTATTATTATATTTCATAGTGTTGAACCGACCCACCCAGCCCGCACACCACAACTATCTAATAAATCTATTATGGTTGATTAGATCATCGAAGAAGTATTTCCTTAGTTAAGGTAATATATAAGGTGATATGGTAAAGCTGGGGTTATCTTAGGGAGTTATGTGAAATACATTGATGTGTTTATTTCTAAAAATAAATAGAAAATTATTGAAAGACAACTATCGGAATATTAAGTTAATGATATTATGAGAAAGTGTAGTTTTATTTTTATTTCAAATTAGGTTGTTTAGTGTGACCATTAATCCACCCAACTCTTGGGTCTGGTTTGGATATATTCTGATTTCATGTAAAAGCCTCTTAGGTAAATCCTAAAAAGGCGGCGAATGTGATGCTCTTTGCTAGATGATACTATTATTGAAAAATTATCTCATATGTGATGCTAATTATTGGTAGTTTTGGTTATTTTTCAATAGAATTAATGGCATGGGAATATGAACGTATTTGGTGGAGAAACAATTGAGAGATTCTTGAAAAAAGAGTTAGTGTGCACATCAAGGAAATTCCAATTAATTTATATTGAACAGATCCATTTTTTGGGAAAAATAAGAAACAATAGAAATAGAACTTCATACGATAGTGAAATAAATAATAAATTTTACCTAAGCGGTTATGTTTTGAGTCACAAAGATTTTGGAACTCCAAAATTAGGTGAAGTGCATGTGAGAGTCTATAAAAGCTTCATGTGATGTGGACTAGGAGATTAATGGATAAATAAATTAAGATGTTTCATTTTCAGTAATGAATGCATTAATGGTTTGGGAATTTCTGACCTATTTTTTCATTGAGTGTAATATAGAATATTCTCTAATTTCAATTACTCACACCCATAAAAATGGTAAAATTGAATATTTTTCAATTATAATAATGAAATTTAAAATTTTTCTTTGGATTTGGGACACATTTTTAGTCTTGGAATGTGATTTAGTAGTTTATTTAGTGTATTTGATTTTACAATAAATTATAGGTGTCAAGAGAATTAAGTAATTATTCATTTAGTATTGTAATTCATATTTTTGGATTTTTATTATAAAATAAATAATTTTGTATGTTCTACATTTCATGAAATAACAGTGAAATGTAATTATTGAAGGATTTGGATTCATATTTTTTTTCCTAAAATGAATGATAAATAAATTTACATGTTTTTTTGAATGGTAGAATGAAATAAAGAAGTCACATAATCATTTTTGGGTAATTATTCATGGAATAAATGAATTAAATGAGTTTATAGTTAAAGGTATTATATAGAAATAATTACTTTACAATTATAGTAATTATTTAATATTCTATCCAAATATTTTCAATGCATATAACTTATGTAAATGTTGTGGCATGGAGTATAATGATGGGTAAATATAATGACAATATTATATGAGTGTTCAATATAGTTAATCAATGGATTATAGGATATATTTTTACATGGAATCAAGGTATATGATTATATAATCTCACTCCATTTAATTTATGTGCAGTTAATGTTATTTTTCAGTTATGGGATAATTAAATAAAAATAATAACTTCCTTAACACATAATTTAGAAGAATAATTATTTATATTATTATATTATTAAAAAAAATTACTTATAAAAAATGATTTAAAATAGTAAAATATGGAATTATAATTAAAGAGAGATAAATCATATTTTACAGAATTTTTAGTTTGTATTATAATCCACCATTATAAAATATCCTTCTTCAATGGTGGTTTATGATTAATATGTATATTATGATATGTTTTATGTTATAGAGACTATTAAAGTTAATTAATGTTAAATAATTGTGTGATATATATCAAATTCATCAATGTAAATCTATTTCATAGAGTCATTAAATCATGTAGATAATGACGTGGAGTTAAGAGGAGGAATTATGTAAAATTTGGTGTAGGTTATTCCTTTTTGGAATGGAGGTTATGAAACATGCTAGGAGAAGTGTTATGAGTCTTTGTGAAGTCATGGGTATGAATTATTAGTGAGTTATATGGTTTTATTCAATGTATAAATATGGTGTTTTACACACCCATTAGTTTGGTTATAATATTTGGAGTGTATTAAATGAAGAGTAGTGATTACTTAAGTGTTGTTCTATTTATGGTTAGAGTCATTTAGATATATTCTCTTGAGATGTGGAGAGTATGGGATAATATGATAATATTATAG
The DNA here is from genome assembly GCA_963277665.1 of Viscum album. Classification (NCBI taxonomy): domain Eukaryota; kingdom Viridiplantae; phylum Streptophyta; class Magnoliopsida; order Santalales; family Viscaceae; genus Viscum; species Viscum album. Next base: position 394,898,010 of record OY728131.1, on the reverse strand, counting down.
GTATTCAAATCTAGTTTGAATGTAAAAAACCAGATTTCTCCATGTAATTTTTTTTATTTATATGAAAATATTACGAGTCTGTGAAAATTGACGGCGTGTGATTCCGAGGATCGGTGTTCTGAGAATAAATTTCGGAACTTTTTTTGGGTACGTTCATTAAATGCATTATTGGCGTTTTGTTACATTTCAGCCGCTGCTCGGAATATAAATCTGAGGACACCACAGAACATGTAGCACGGGTATTCTCTTAAAGAGACCCTCAACTCGCCCACAGTATGTTGAGGGTAGAAGATAGATTTCTGGATTTTCGTGAGAGAGTTAAAAAAATTATAAAATAAAATGATCAACTTTTATTTTATTTTAATAAAACCTCCAATTCGAATTTAGTCGTGGGGAGTACCTAAGCTTTGAAACCTATTCTTTATTGTGAGGTAACTCTTTGTTTCCCCCAATTTAATATGCCAACTTAAATTTAATTAAGGTGAAAAAATTAATTGAATTAATAAACATAACTCAATTTAAGTTGGATCATCCCCTCTTGTGGGGGTGATCATTGGTATAAGTTTTTGCGGGAGAAATCTCGGTGGAGGAAACATGGAACCTCCAATGAAGATCTAACCTCCGACGTGGATGACACTTGAGCCTGGATCGAAAGCATATTTCAAGAGCGGTGAACGTCGACATCACCATCTACATCTTCCACCTCGCAACACCTCCAACAGACAATCGAGGTACGAGGTTTTAATTTGATGTTTGATTAACTTTGTTTGTTGATTCTTCATTTTCTTGTTTCTCCACGACGACATCCATACCAACATGGCCATCGATACACACATATACCTTGATTCTACTTGCGTTCTTCGATGCCAAAAATTTATGATTGCTAAAAAACAATGTGTCTTTGAGTGCGACATATGAACACATAGGTCTTGACCATAGGATCATGAAAATACGATCTTCATAAATTTTGGGCTTAGACAAAAGTTTCGGTAGAACATGGAAGAAGGGAAGCATATGTCTGCGCCGCTGGTTGAGGAGGAGGCCGCGATTTTCAAGCCGTAGTGACACACTCGAAGGGCAGCCGACACTCGGCCAGCCACAGTTTGAGCGGGTGGTGCACCCGGAGGGCGGTCGGCGCACCGACTGTCCATGAGGCAAAGCGGTAACGCGTGTCCGCGCCGCCAGAGCTAGAGAGCACGGCCACTCGGCCACTGTAGAGACCAGAGGGCATCCTACACTTGGGTGGCTGTAGTGGAGGAGTGGCACGCGACGACGCCACTAGAAGGAGGACCGACCACACCAACTGGCCACATCACACCGAGTAGGACAACTCTGGAGGGTCCCACATGCTAGCTGAACCGTCTACGTACCATTTGGGAAATCGGGGGGGGGGGGACGCCTCCTCGCGGGTGACGGCTTGGGTAGACTCTGCCACGTCGGACCACCCAGCCGAGCAGGACACACCGTAGTGGGCCACATCTAGAGGAACAAAAATCAGCGGTCTCTTCCTAGTGTGCCACACCGTAGTGAGCCGCGCCCAACGCAGGCCGGGCCGACCCTTCATGGGCTGGACCCGGGACCATCAAGACCCAGATTCACCTTTGTGGCCATATCTTGAGAACCTGGATTCCGTTTGACATAACCTATGTGGATCTAGGATCCTGGGATCGAGACGGTACTTTTGGTATACTCCACTTGAGTTTTGGATAATGTTGGAGAATGACCAGGTTGGATCGAACCCGAATCCAATCGGGCCCTTAGAACGAAAATGCTAAAAACTTATAGATCGATCATCTGATTGATGTGTCGTCTGCTACGTTGGGTCCCTTATGATTTGGAAAAACTATGGGATACTTATTCATAGGATTTCATTGCAGTTGATGTATCAAACTATTGCTTGAGGTGCAGAACCTCTCGGAATCAATTTTGTTTAGTGTGGAAACCCTATGGCTGGATGAATCGTGAAGAAAGAACATCGATCATGTGTGGGTCTATGCTCAGTGATCCTTTGTGGGTCGGAGAATACCGATCCTATGTGGATTAGTGAGTATTATTTACCTATCGATCATGTGTGATTCAGATGAAGTGATACTTAATATAATAAGATGATCCATCTTTACGACTAATCATTTCAACTTTTGTACATTAAGTTATACATGGAGTGATTTGAGTCTTATGGCTTCATGGTGTTACCTATATAGTACTTTTACTTAGTGGTGTTACCTGTGTGGAACTTCTACCTTCATGGTGTAACCTTTTTGGTTTCATTTACGTGGTGTTACCTATGTGGTAATTCAACCTTTGTGGTTTTACCATTGTGGTATTTTTCTCTCCTGTGTGAGAAGAGTATATCGTTACAACTTAGGTATATGTATGGGAATTTACCTAATTAGTGTTTATGTCTATGGATGAGTGATTTGTTGAATTTCCTTTGTGGAATTCTAGGAGACCTACAAGGGTCTCGGGATCCCTATTGAGTATCGTTATACTCACCCTTGCATGGGCTACACCCGCACTTTGTTGTGTCTTGTGCAGATGACGGGCAGTGCTGATCGAGGACGTGGGTACCAGACTGGAGGCTGGACGAAGGTGGAAATTAGACAATACAAATTTCAGAGATGACTATTCAAGAACTATACATACCCTTCAGGTAGGATCATTGGTGGGTTTTCACTAGAGTTTTTTTCAATTTTAATTTTACATTCCAGTTGGGCTTGTATTCTGGACCCTTTACTTACTGTACACAATCTTTTTTACTATACAGTTTACTTTGTTTTCATATGTTGTAGTGTTCTTGGTTGTGTGAGTTTATATGTTATAAATTCAATGTTTTCCCAGTTTAGAGATTTTCCTTTATAGTGCTAGTTGCCATCCCTTGGTCTATTCAACGTGGGCTTGGGGTAGTCATGGCACGAGAACAGGGGGATGGGTCATGGAGAATTGGTATCAAAGGAGTCGGTTCGACTGATGAACTAGGAATCTAATATTTTCTGTGTGGAAAATGTATTAAGTGATATGAGTTTGGTTTTTGGTTTGGGGAATCTAGTTTTGGTGCGACAGCTGACATATCTGTACACCAGGACCATGACATCTGATTTCTGACTCTGTACATGAAAACACAGATTGCGTGTGTGTTTTTGAAAATTTTTCTTTGTGATATCATTGTGTCAGCTCATCATGAATATCTTATTGACTTTGGGGCACCTGTTTCATTCTGGATGCCTCCAGGTAGACAGCCAGCCAGTGTCCCAGAAAGATTATGTGATTACAGCCCACCGAGCAATGAGGCTTTGTTGTAGGGCCGCCATACGGTAGTTGTACCACTAAGTCGTATACCATCAACACCACTAATCTTTGGGTAGCTGATTCCACCAGCTCCAGCAGCAGAGGGTGCACCCCACTTGTGGGCGTTGTATTAGTTCTAGTGCCAGAGGCCACTAAGGTTCTAGGGCAAGATGAATTCATATGTGGTTGTGTACTGGATGGAGGTCGTGTCTATAGTTTTTCAACGTGTAGGGACACTAACTGGTCTCAGGGTGATCCCTCACACTAGTCTTTTTTAGGCGGAAATGGGTAGATGGTGGAGCTTGATCCTCCAAGTCCATCACAAGTATACTCTCATATGGGTGGACATAAAAAGCATTTTCATGGAAGAGTTCGTCCCATCGACCTTTTTGTAAGTTCATATACAAGAGATTCTCCACTTGTAGTAGGGTAGAATGACCGTGAATCATTATTCAGAGAGGTTCACCGACCTCTCCTGCTACTCCACTAACATGCTGAGGGACCCTTTCTTCATGGCCCAGATCATTGAGCCGGGGCTCATACAGGATATTAGAGCCTCAATGATTTCTCTCTGCATCCTAACATAGGAGGGGGTGTTAGAGAAAGCACTCTTTGTAGTAAGATTCCTTTTTGAGCAATCACCGGCAGTGAGACCCACCAACAAATGATATGTAGCAAAGTCATCTATAGATGGAAGTAGACAGTTGACGCAAATGTCCAAGGGGACCAGACCTAAAAGTGGAAGACCGTAGGATACAAGTCGGTTGTGTATGGATCTTGAGACAGAGTAGGGTCGGCGAGGATCAGGCAGTGGTACTAGTGCAGTGGGTAGGGTCACATGTCTCGTGACTGCCCGATCCTTCATCCAGATGAATATCATATGGTTGAAGGACCTCCTAGGCATAGGTGAAGATTCAATCGAGGAGGTATGCATGTAGTTGTAGGCAGTGGAAAAGGAGAATGTCGTGTAGCAGGCGGCGAGCGGCGATTCGAGGTTCTACCGCCACCACCTTTAGGTGGTCCACCATGACCACATGGAGCAGGTGTACAAGGATGAGCGTAACTACAGGCAGCTAAGGCCTACAACCATGGTGGTCTAGTGATGATATGATGTATGATCTGTGTCTACTCCACCTTAGATGCAGTACTTATAGACACATGTTCTATTCATTATTTTATTGCCCCGACCATCTTTCGGAGCTTCGAGATTCCGGTGGAGCCATTGGCTCGATACTTATTTCTAGAGACTCCTACGAAATATTTTTCAACGATTAAGAGCATGTACCAGAAGCCTGATCTTACTCTAGTAGGAGATAGCTTCGGGTGGCATCTTCTAGTAGCGACATCGAGGCCTTACGACATCATCATGGGTATTGACTGGTTATCTATAGTCCATGCTCAGATCGACTGTATTAGGCGCAAAGTGTGGTCTGTCTGCTAGGATGGGACATGTTTTTCCTTCACTGTCAAGAAGGGATCCTTTACAGGACAAGATGGACATACCCGGAGGAGGGTATAGCCAATCATATATCAGTTGGCTAGCCTTTCCCTTAGAGTCGTTGATATTGAGAGTCCGATCTATCTTATAGTGGTGGACCAGTATGATGATGATTTCCCTATTGATGTTCTGGGTCTATCTCCACACAGATAAGTGGACTTTTATATAGTATTATACCCCTGGAAGGCACCAATATCTACACCAATATATCGGATGGCCAGCATGGAGCTTCGAGATCTGCATGTACAACTGGAGGACTTACATAACACGAGGTTCATTAGGCCTAGTGTTTCTCCTTGGGCAGCCCCAATTTTGTTCGCCATGAATGCGGGAGGGAGTTTGAGACATTGTGTGGACTATCGGTTCCTGAAACAGTTGAATGTGATGTACATGTAACCACTCTCAAGGATTGATGATCTCTTTGATCAGTTAAAGGAAGCATGGAAGTTTTTGAAGAAAGAACTCAGATTATGAAATCTTTAGCTCAGGGTAAGATACGAGGATGTTCCGAAGACAACATTCAGATGTTAGTATGGCCATTATGAGTTCTTGGTTATGAAATTTAGTGTAACCAATGCTACAATAGTGTTCATGAAACTCTTGAACTAGATCTTCCAGCCATACATTATCGCTTTGTGGTTGTCTTCATCGATGACATCCTAATATACTTAGGTATAGAAGAGGATCATTCCTATCATCTGTAGATAGTTCTTCACACACTATGAGAGAATCATCATAATGGTAATCTCTTGAAGTTCCAGTTCTGGATCCGAAAAGTTCAATTTCTAGGGCATGTTATCTTGAATGTTGGAGTTGTGGTGGATCCAGAAAATATTGAGGTTGTGCTTTCTTGGGAGCCACCCAAAAGTGTGAAGTAAGTGCAGAGTTTCATGGGTTTGGCCGGTTAATACAAGAGTTTTATGCCTGAATTTTCTAGAGTTGTGTCACCCTTACCAGCGTTCAAGAAAAAGTGGAAACCCTTCGTGTGGTCGGAGAGTTTCAACCAGAGTTTCCAGGAGATGAGGTAGAGACTAACGAGTGCCCACATCTTGAGGCTACCAGAGGAGGGTGTTGGGTACATAGTCTACTGTGACGAATCAGGGACCAGGATGATATGCCTTGATGACGGAGCAATCAGTTATCGCTTATGGTTCTCAACAACTGAGAAAACATGAGAAAAAATATGATACCCCTGACATGGATTTAGCAGTAGTGGTCTTCTCCTTGAAGGTGTGGTGACATTACATGATGGGTGAACGTTTTACAGTATACTCTGATCACAAGAGTCCCAGTTATATATTTTCTTAGAAGTACCTGAACTTGAGACAACTGAGTTGGCTTGAGTTCCTCTAGGACTATGACTTAAGGATAGTCCATAATCTTGGGATGGGGAACATAGTAGCAGATGCACTCAGCAAGAGATCGTGTTTATAGTTACTAAGTGAGGTGATAGAGCAGTTATCCACTTTGCAGATATCCAACATGGATCGAGATGGAGAAGATTATCTTCAGTCACTGACAGTCAATACCCCACTCCTTCAGCGAGTGAGGGAGGCGCATCTTGGGGACACTAATTATGAGGCTCGATGTGCTCAGATATCCATAGGACAAGCACCTAATGGATTTTCTAATGTTGGGGATCATGTCATCCTCTTCAGAGGACGTACTATGGTACTGATGACACTACAGGTGGAAGTGTTGAGAGTGGTCCATGAATCCCCTCTAGAGGTATATCCAAGAGTGAAGAAGATGTACCAGGACCTTTTGTGTCAGCACTGGTGGCCAGGAATGAAAAAAATTATAGTAGATTTTGTCTCTTAGTGCCTCACTTTCCCGCTTGTGAATGCGGATAATCAGGTTCAACCAGGCTTAGTTCATCCACTGGAGGTGCTAGAGTAGATGTGTGATGGAATTTCTCATGACTTTTTTATTGGACATTCATGCATGTATAGGGGTCATGATTCCATCTGGGTGATATTTGAATGACACACCAAGTCATCCCACTTCCTACCTATCAGAGAGGATGGACCAGTAGGGGGCTTGGGGTGACTCCATGTATAAGATATTGTGAGGCTTAATGGGGTTCCATGTACGATTTTATCTAATAGTGATGCATGTTTTACTTCACAGTTATGGAAGGGGTTGTAGGAGATGTTCGGGACATAACATTGGTTGAGCATTGCCTTCCATCACCAGAATGATGGTCAGACAGAGTAGACCATTCGAACCCTTAAGGACTTGTTGTGTGATTGCATCCTTGATTTCAGTCATATCTAGGAGGATCACATTCCCTTGTTCTAGTACATATACAAAAATATCATTCAATCCACTATATGTATGGCAACCTTTGAACTATTGTGTGGTCGACCTTGGAGATCACCTCTGTGCTAGACTGACCCAGGGGAGTCCGCACTCATGGGACCAGAGATGGTATAGGCTACCTCAGAGAAGGTGCAGATCATTTAGGAGCGGATGAAGACTACACAGAGTAGGAAGAAGTCTTATGGTGACATTAGAAAATGACATATGGATTTGAGGAAGGTGACCATGTCTTTCTACAGGTCTCACCTTGACGAGGTTTACAATGATTTGGCCATGGAGTAAAGTTATCTATCATGTTCATCTGACCCTTTCATGTCCTCAGTGGTGTTGGTGAGGTGGCTTACTGCTTAGCTCTTCCAACTCAGTTTCACCACGTTCATGATTTTTTCAATGTATCATAGCAGAGGAGATACATACATGATCCCTCACACATCATTGACTGGAGAGAGCCGGGCATCGATGATAGGGAGATGTTTTCGGAGGTTGTAGTGGAGATTGAGAATCGATAGGGGAGATTCCTTCATGGGTGATCGATACCTCTGGTGCATGCACATTTCCAGAAAGAGAACCTCTATGAGAGAACATGGGAGCGGGAGGCTCAGATTCGTTCTCAGTACCCACACTTGTTTTCCAATATTGTGTTGTGTCTTTTGGGGATGCACAGCCCAGAGTTGGGGATAATTTAAAGAACTAGATTATTCTATGTAATATTTTTCAATTATATGGAAATATTACGAGTTCGTGAAAATTGACGTTGAATGATTTCTAGGCCCGGTCTTCCAGGAATAAATTTCTGGAACTTTTTTTCAGGTATGTTTAGTAAACGCATTGGTGATGTTTTGTAATTTTTGAATCATTGCTTAGAATTGAAATATGAGGACAACGTTGAACTCACAATGCCGATATTCACTTAATGAGACCTTCAAATCGAACGTAAAAGGGTGAAGGTAGATATTATTTTTTCAGAATTATGAGGGATAGTTAAAAAAATAATAATAAAATAAACAACTTTATTTCATTTTAATGAAACCTCCCATTTTAATTTAGTGGCGGTAAACACCCGCGCTTTGAAAAATATTCTTTAATTTGAGGTAACTTCTGGTTTCCCTCAATTTAATGTGCCAACATAAACTAAATTAATGTGCCAAAATTAATTGAATTACTAAATTTAAGTCAATTAAAGTTGGATCCTCACCTCTCGTGGGGGAGATCATTGGAAAAATAATTTGTGGGAGAACTCGTGGTGTATGAAACTTGTAACATCCAATGAAGAATGTACCTCCAATGTGGATGACTTTCGAGCCCAGATCGGAAGCGTGTTGCGAGAGCGACGAACATCGACGTCACCATAAACATCATCCCCCTTGGGAAACCTAAAACAGACGATTGAGGTAGGGGGTTTTAATTTTGAGTATGATTAAATATTTTCATTGATTCTTCGTATTCTTGTTTCTCAATAACGACTGCCAAACCAACATGGCCATCGATCTGCACATATACCTAGATCCTTCTAGCATTCATCAATGCCAAATATTTAACTATGCTAAAACCACAATGTCTCATTGGGTGAGATATATGGACATGGAGGTCTCGACCAGAGGATCATGACTATACGAATGTCATAAATTTCAGGCTTGGAATGAAGGTGCAATATCGTGTGGAAGAAGGGTGGTGTGCGTCTGCCCTGTCGGTAGGGGTGGAGGTTGCGGCTGTTAAGCCACTAATGCACACCGGATAGGTGGCCATCAGCCGGCCGACCACAGTTCGAGCAGGGGGCGCACCCAGAGGGCGACTGGAACTCCGACTGGCAATGAAGTGAAGTGGCAGTGTGCATCTATGCCGCTAGAGGTGGAGACCGTGACTGGTAGGTCGTAGCGTAGAGTACTGGGTGCCCAACACATGGTCAACCTTGGTGGAGGAATGATGCGGGAGCAGGCCCCTAGAAAGACGGCCACCCACACTAGCCAACCACGTCACACCGAGTGGGACTACTCCAGCGGGTTCCGTGCGCTAGCCGAATGGTCAACAGATTGTTCCAGAAAACTGGGGTGCGCCTCCCCCCAGGTGATCACTAGGGAGGACCCTACCATGGAGGACCACCATGACGAGAATGCCACACTACAGCAGGCCGCACCGCAGTGGGTAGCGCTCATCGGGCAGTGCGCCCCCTTCACGGTCTGGGCCTGACTTGGAACGGTTCATGGCGACCCGAACCGGGTCGGGTTGGGTTGGCCTAGGCCATGCCGGGCTGGGACGGACCGGACCCGGGCCCTTCCAGACCAAGATATGCCTTTTTCCCATATCATGCAAACTGAGCGTCTGTTTGATCGACTATATACGGCACGAGGATCCCTGGATCATGATAGTCTTTTTTGAATAATCCACTTGATTTTTGGATAAAGATGGAGTATGGTTGGCTTGGATGGATCTCGAATCCAACCAGGCCCTTGGAACGAAAATGCTAATAACTTACAAACCGGGCATCCGATTGATGCACCATCTTCTGTGTTGGGTCCCTTATGACTCAGCTGACCATTGGGATACTTATTCAAGGGACTTTATGGTATTTGAAGTATTGAATGATGGCTTGAGGGGCGGAATATCCCTGAATCAATCTTTCTTGGTACATAAATCCTGTGGCTAGTTGTATCATGAAGAAAGAACATATAACCTATGTGGGTCAATGCTCATCGATTCTATGTGGGTCAGCACATACCAATCCTATGTGGGTCAGATCCAATGTGGGTCAGCGCGCAATGATCCTGTGTGGTTCAGCGTATACCGATCCTGTGTGGGTCATCAAGGGTTTGTAATTGATCGATCATGTACGGGTCAGATGTATTTGCTACTTAATAGAATAAGATGATATAGACATACAACTAATCATATGTACTTCTGTACTTAATGTTATACCTTTTTTGAGCTGATTCTTTAACCTTCTTGGTGTTACCTATGTGGTACTTTTACCTTCGTGGTGTTACATGTGTGGTATTTCATCCTTCATGGTGTTGTTTTCATGGTGTTACCTATGTGTTATTTCTACCAAAACGGTGTTACCTTTGTTGTATTCTTCTCTCTGGGTTGAGAAGAGTATATCTTGATACCATTGGAATATGTATGGGCATATACCTATGTATTGTTGCTGTCTGTTTCTTCATGCTTTGTGATTTTTCATTTTTGGAACACTAGGAGACCGAAGAGGGTCTCGGGGTCCCTATTGAGTATCGTCATACTCTCCCTTGCATGGATACACCCACACCTTGCTATGTCTTTTGGAGACGAAAAACAACGCTGATCCAGGTCGAGGGTACCAGGATGGTGGTTTCACAAAGGTGTACATTAGACGAGATGAACCGTAGAGACGACCGACCGAGAACTGTACCTACCCTTCATGTAGGATCCTTGGTGGGTGTTCACAGTTTTGTTTTTTAGTTTTACTTTTACTTTCTAGTTGTGCTTGTATTTTGGCCCCTTTAATTACTGTACACACTCTTTTTACTATACATTTTACTTTGTGTTCGTATCTTGTTGTGTGCTTGGTTGTGTCAGTTTACATGTTATAAAGGCAATGCCTTACCGATTTTGGGATATGACTTTCAGGGGCAGGTCGCCAGCCCCTGGCCTATGGAAGGTGGGCTTGGGTTAGTCATGACACGAGACCTGGGGGATGGGTCGTGACAATGAACCCATTTAAAACCCCTCAATGTGATTTGATTGAGGTGTGAATTTTTAATTGTGTTTTAAATCATGTGGATTTATTTTATATGAACATATGATGTGTTTTGTTCATGGGGTGAGGTTATATAACCTTTCTATGCAGATGATATAAATAATTTTAGGGATGAGTTTTGATTATACTCTATAGGATTTTGTGGTGGTGGTATTAGGTGGGATGATTTTATTTTTATATGACTATAACATTGTGGTTTATGCTCAGAAGACCTCTTAGAATAAACTTATATTGTCATATAAAGTAAATACAAATGATTTTATCCATTTATGATAACCTTCAGATCATATCGACCATATTTTATAATTATAAAATAAAAAAGCCCGTTATGATCATTTATCATTATATAATGTAATGGAAGGGTCGTCTATGACCTCAGAGTATGATTACATGTAATTTGGAAAAATGTAATTCTTTATCCCAACATACATGATGACTATAAATGAGTGTTCTATCCAGAGTTTATGGGGGTTTCATACTTCCGTGGAGATGTGTGAATGATAGAGTTTTTATTCCACACATTCATTATGGAATTTTGTATTCCATAATATTTTATTGGTAGACGTTGATTTAATAAGGGTTTTTTAAAGTATCATGAATTCCAAATATTGTGTTCAAGAATTCTATAGGTGCCACATATAAATAATGAAGTTATAGGATACCTATAGATCATTGTTGAACCATTGAAATTTTGAGTATTCATATTCCCACACTCTCACGTATGGTGCTAAAATAAATTTTTTAAGACACTAGCATTGATACCACGTGAAATGTCATAAACTAAACTAAATTAGATATCATTAATTTTAACATTAAATCTCACAAATAATTTCACGATCCTAAAAATAGATTGTTTATCTTTTAGGATTTTCCATATAAGAAACATATTTTATGATACATGTGGACACTTTCTCTGTAATCAAATCAAACTAGACTCCTCTCTAGAATTCTCATCAGTTATACTCATATTTATAACACTGGGAAGGGAACAGAGGAATGAATTGAGCTAAAAATCTCAGTAAGGGATAAAATTTCAATATGTCATTATGTTTTAGAACATAAGAATGATATAAAATAAAAGTTGGGGAGAAATTTCTCAATAGAAGGAACCTTAAACAATAAGAGATTCCCATAATTAGTGATATAAGGACATGTAATCTCTAATGAACAAACACATACCTCGAAAAAAGAATGTTGAATCTTGAGATAATAAAAATGATCCATAGATCTTAACATAGTAATAATATTATGATATAAGATTTTGACATAAACAGAAGACAGGAAATCATATTTCATTACTACCCACCAAGATAATAATCACATAATAGGCTAGGTCTAACAACCCATGTACCTTGATGGACCTATTCATAACACCCACCAACCCTTGGTCTTGTCCATACCACCTATTTACCTTTAATGGTCCTGGTAAAATACTCTTATATACCCTTGTACTTGTGTTAGTCCTCTCGTGAACCCATTGGATTCAGATTATCTTCCCTTGTATCGTTTTTCCTGGGATAATCCTTCTTTACACTCTTTTGAGCTCATGAGATATAAATATTACCAATTAATAGGAGGTATATAAAAGAACACATTCATAAATCATTCATATATATATATTTTATTTGAAATAAATTATTTAACCTGAAACATCACTTAAGTAAACGATGAAAAACTGGTGGGTTTCATTAATAGATTTCACAAAACATTTCATAATCCATCCAAAGAATGAAAAAATATGGTGGCATAACAAAATACCCCCACTCTATCATTGTGAATGTAATAAAATATAAGCATAGTTGAAAAAAATCTTTTCAGTTGATGGATAAATTAATTTAAAAAACAAAAAGAAAATTCACTTTTTTAAATTCATGTAAACATCTCAAATTGACTTCTTTAAAAAATATACATAGATCTTGATAAAAACATTATAGATTAAAATTTAAAATATGATGTTGTAGGTCCCATTCAAAATATAATTTCCCAAAAGGTGATGTGAATTTTTTTGAATATTATAATTTAAAATATTTTCATTAATAATATGTATTTGAAATCTATATAATTTCTTTAGAATAAATTTGGAGTGAAATACAAAATGTTTTATTTTGAAATGATAAAAATACATTTTTCTATTATACTATACCTTTATTGAAAATTCAAATAATAAAAAGGGTTTATAAAAATTTATATTTAAATATGATAATGGAAATATGAGGATAAAAGGAGATAAAAAATAATTAGGTTTTAAAATACAAGTGAGAAAATTTTTGGTAAGGAAAATATATCGACATGAAAGAAAAATTATTGTTAGAGTGTGAGAATTATTCTTAAAAATATCATACTTTTATGGGGTAAAATTTATTTATGAAATCATATTTGAAATAAAAAATAATTTTTCTTAATGTTGAAGAGAAAATAAAATATAAAATAATTTTATGGTGGAATAACCTAATCATGGAGGAAATATGTTCAATAAGAAATATCATAACTCAAAGAAAGATGTTCTAAGTTATCAATATCCATTACAACTGATGAAATTTTTTAATAAGAAAACAACTAAAATAGAGGGCTAGATCCTTGAATTGAAATACCATAATAAAAATTAAATTCATGTTATACTATTTACTATATGAATTATACAAAACATAGAAATGCAATTTGGTCCATAAAAAAACTTGTCTCAATGAAATAGAATTGAGATAAAACACCCTTACCTTGACTTGCCACTTATTTGATGGTACCCTATTCTCTTGTATTATTAACATTAAATTATTAATCAGTAATTTCCTAAACTTATTCAAAGATATTACCATTTTTATATATAATTTTTAGGATTATTTTATAAATATGTCACTTGGTAATAGTTTATTTTCATCACTGAAAGTTAGTATTGTCCACTATTTATTTTGTACAAGTTTTATGATGATGGGATTGACTCACACTTATTTTTTTCATGTTCATCATCCCCAAATTATTCAATATATAATAATAATTTTTTATAATAACCCTTAAATACCACTCTATTCGGTGAAATACAAGAATAAGGCTTTCAAAAAAGGCAATTCTTTTGAACTAGTTTTAGTGTGTTTAACGATCGAAAGGTGATAGATTATTAAATATATTATATATTTAAATTATTAAAGAACCAATAAAACAAATTAAATAATTCATTATTACATTATATTACATTTATATATCATTCCTTAATTGTTCATTATATAAATATGTTATCTTCATTCAAGTAGGTGGTAAAAGTGATCCAAACAGCATTGTGTTGCAATGATATAATGAGTAATAAATTTTTTTATAATGAAGAAATAAAATTGATTAAATATTAAAAAATTAATATAAATAATATATATTCATTAAATGAATTCTAAAAACCATACATATTGGGTTTAGATGATAAAAGAAAATTTTCATAGGTAGAGGTGGTAGTTATCATGTATGTATTATCAATGTTTCTCTTTCTCAATGAATGGGATACTGTTTCTATCGCTTTCTCCGGGGAAGTGCACACCCATCACGTAGAGGACGCACTGCTATGGCCCTGCATTCCTGCTTTCCAAAGGTGGGTGACATCTTCCCCTTATTCAGGGATGTCTCCTCCTTGATCGAAACCGGGATGATGGGATGTCAGTTATTCCTTTCATGGATTCCTCCTCGGAGCTCGTCACCTAGTCTGAGTATCCCTCATAGATTAAGTCATGGTTCTTGATTCTCTTCCCAGTGCCATATCTTCATGGACACCAGTTAATTATGCCTCTTCTGTCAAGACCTTCCAAGGGGTCTGGTCAGGGAAGCAACCTTCGGTTAGTGGAGTAATAATGTTGGGGCATAACTGGTGTGTCTTGATGTAGGGGAATTGGCATGTCTATTTATTCCCCTTATTATAGGGCATCTCGAGGGCATGGAAACCCAAGGCATCCCACATCGAACATGGGGAACTGTATGCCATAGTCCTGTATCTGAGGTTTTCCTCAGCTTCCCATGTTTAACACAGGTTATGCCACAAGTTTAACATCCACCGGAGACAGATCAGACTGATTGGAACACTAGCTGGAGTGGATCATATTGATGAACCCCTTGGAGGGGAAACCGATGATGGGGCCAGCACATCGGCGGCTTCCCGGATACTGTGGAGGGGAATGAAACGGCATGATCCCACTGGGATGTGGTAGCTCGGGAAAGAATCATGATGAAGGATGGCTTTGGGCTTGAGACTCGAGAAGACTTCCTACATATACCTGTGATAAGGAATCAATGTCTATGTAGTTCGATGAAATAGACTTTAACGACATGTGGGATGGGGCATTTGGGGCATACCCTCTGGGATAGCCCAAATATATAGAGTTGGTGAACCGACGTGAAGAGGGACCTGGGGTCTAGATGGATTGGGGCATATGCTCTAAGATGGCCCTTGGTGGTGGGGCATGATCCTCACGAAGGCTTCTTACGTACCATGCCTTGACCTTGATCAAAGTCTCCATAGTTTGGGATGGAATAGGGATTATGCTCTGAGATGGACCAGGGTGGTGGGGCTTGAACCTCATGGAGGATTCCTACGTACCATGCCATAGCACGGATCAATGTCCCCGTAGTTCGGGATGGAATGAGGCTTATTCTCTGAGATGGACCATGTGGTGGGGCATGAACCTCGTAGAGGCTTTCTACATACCATTCCTTGACATGGATCAAGGACCCCGTAGACCGGGATAGATTCGGAATTATGCTCTGAGATGGCCCATGGTGGTGGGGCTTGAACCTTGTGGAGGCTTCCTACATACGATACCTTGACATGGATCAACATATTTGTAGTTCAGGATTGAATGGGGCTTATGCTCTGAGATGGCCCATGGTGGTGGTGAAACGACGTGTAGGGGTCGGAACAACTGGGTGGTGGGATTGAACCTCATGGAGGCTTCCTACATACCATTCCATAGCACAGATCAAAGTCCTTGTAGTTCTCTATAGGAGGGGGTCCGGGTCGGTGCTCAATCTAAGCTCACAGGATTCATTCTTAGTGTGATAAACAAGGGGTTGTAGAGATATGACGATCATGTCGCGAATGGTGCATCCGTGGGAAGCGAATGAGTGGCTTACGTGTTGAGCGGGCCATGGTTATGGGACATACTCCAACATGGAGGCCCGAGGGTGAAAAAATGCTGTGGTAGAGGGATTTGGAACCCAGTAAGAGGGGAGGAGTGTCACTTCCCATAATTCTCTCTACTGGCCCTGGCTCTGAGAAACTAAGGAGGTTCAGGGGTGTTACCTTCCGCAAGAAAGGCTAGGGACTAACACCAAGGCAACTACCCTTCCCCACAGACAAACTCCACTCCAATAAATCACCCCATATGAGGGATGACGCCACTATCCCCATGGATATGAGCAGTCGTGGAGAATGTTCTGGGCGGGGGGACCCTACGTGCTAGGCATGAGGCCGGGTCAGAGATTAACGTCATGCATTGAGAATGAGGTGCTTGGCAGTTTATCATCCTGCAGCCCAGACGAGGTGGGTTTCCTCTGCACCCCTAGGTCTTACATAGCCAGTTCTCTCTGCCCCTTGTGGAATGGAAGGCATCAACAATGCCATTTTGAGGGGGTGGTGTGGGGCGGACAATCGAGAGGTCCATGTTAGCATGGTTATTCGAAGAAGTAATTGCCATTGGCATGCCTATGCGAAGAAGCATGAGGCGAAGAAACACAATGGGAATGATTGTCCAAGGGAAATTGAATTTACTTTGTACTAGCCGAGAAGGTCTTACGGGAAAACCATACAGGATACGAATGCCTGGGGTGCACAGGACACCTGTAATGGCACCCGGAAGGAGGGCATTAAGAACTCACACATAGGGGGTGCACGGGGAGCACCGAGGTGAAAAGCACCGAAGGATTAAACACAACCCTTGGGCTGCATGAAATAATGGTGGTCGAGGCTCTGCGCGACATGAATGGATTGAGCACAAGGGGACAGATTAAACGCGGGTGGTGAGGGACGAGCGTAAGGACAGGGGGCGTGCAATAATTGCATGTAATTGACGGGCCTGCATGCAATGAAAGGAATTGTGCGCAAGGGTGGGGGAACCCAAGGAGTTGGATTTTAGTCTAAGATAGGGGGATCTCACATGAAAGAGGATCCCTAGGTGACTTGGAAAAAAAAGAACCCTACCAAAAGTCCATGTTTCACGCACTTGGAATGGAAATTACGCGCATAAGAGTCAGTTCAAATTCTTCAGCCCCGAAATGGAAGGTTGTATCCTTCTATTTATAGGCATCTGGCAGCGCTAAATGCCAGGGTTGCACGAAATAATTGCGCTCCTGATGCGGAAGTGCAAAATATCAACTGTGTGGGGTGCGAGCGCAAAACTATTTCGCGCCGGCGTCGAGACCATTCGCGAATCCCGGTACCTTCCGCGTGGCCTGTAATTTTTTCTCGAACTTCTCCCTTTTTTGCACAACATCTCCGGGCCTCCATACCGGGCCTCCGGTTCTGAATATGACTTCTCTTTTTTCGTTCCATTAATTTCTCTAGAACTTACTCAATTTTCGGCATCTACAAATTCCCACCCCCCCTTCATAATTGGATCGATAAGGGTTCGCAATGATCGGATTCCGAGGGAAATGCAGAAATGTAGGGCCTAGGAGCCGCTGGTGTGCAAAAAACGTGAGCGGCGTGAAAAAGAACACTGGTCAGGCATGAAAGCCTCTTTATGCGTGGGGAACAGAACCCTGAATTGGCTTATAAAAGCCGCCATGGGCCCCATGCTCAGTACGGAGCTTCTCAGCGATAAGCCCTAAGCTCTCGTGCGCGAAATTGGTTCCACTTCTACACAAAAACTTCTTGGCTACGCATAATTCTGCCGAGATTTAGATGCCTTTTACATGAAAACCCAAGATTTTCCATGCCACACTCTGTGATTGTGCACAAGTCGCTGCCTTTATATGCCCGACTACCAGATTCTATTCCAAAGTCCTAGATTTTCCAAACCACTGTCAAACAGTTAGCTTGAAGAAGATGGCTACAAACCACGTTGATGAGGGGGAGGTCACAGCGCACAGAGCTGAGATGGCTGCGAAACCAGAGGTTTACGGCGCAAAGAGGGTGGTCTCTGATAAACAAAACCTCTTGAAAATGATAAATACCGCCCAGAAAGAGTATACCTTATATGATAATCTGGCATTGTGGAACTTTGGCATTTAGGAGGAAGTTCCGCTGCCGGGCTTCGAAGTTGATACCCCGAGGTCATGGGTGACCCACAAGGATGATCTTCCTCGATAAAAATTTACCAACAATGGTTGTCCTGCCAGAGAAACCAAGCACATGGATGTTTATGTCCTGAACCCCAGGAACAGGACCATTTCCATGGGTGATCCTGTTGAGGAGAGCTCTCCAGCCCTTCACGCGAGCACTTTTCGTCAGAGTATCACTGACGAGACCAAAGGCTGGTTTCAGGACTAGGATCTACGTTCTGGGGGATACATCACCAGTGAATGGGCCTGGGCATACTAGGTTCGCCACACATGTGACCAATTCGGGTCTGAGCTGCGGCACAATGGTCTCTTTGAGGCAGTCTGGACATCACAGTTCCACTTCTACCGGCATCCTGAGCTGGGATCGAAGCTGTTCACTCGGTGGTCCTCAGACAACAACACATTTCATCTTCATCATGAGGAAGTCGGCAACAGTCTCTAGGACATCCACTGCATCAGAGGCGTCCCCTTGGAGGGCCATCAATACGAAGAGTTCCTCCTGCCGATGAATATCTATGGTGACTGGTCTTGACCCCCATACTGAAATGTCACCTGATGGAGTTGGCCAAGGAGAGGTTGAAGGTCAAGGAAATCAGGAAGGACATTTCTTACAAGGATTGGTTCATCCTGTTCTTGGAGAAGGTCCTATAGGTCAAGATTCCAGGGTGGGGAAAGCGGTGTCCAACAACTGTTCATAGGATAAATAGTGGATCCTACTAGAGGATCATAGAGGCGAGGAAATTCCAATCATGGGGATAAAACATCAATGTGGCCCGGGACCCAAATAAACGGTATGCTAGATTACTCACCACGTTCCTAAGTGGGTGGCTCTTGCCGGTATGGGAAGCGAGGATGGGCATCCGCCCCGCGACCTTCGTGATGGCGGGAATCATTGATGCAAACAAAAGGTTCAACCTCGGGGTCCCCGTGCTGGCTCGGCTGTATGACATCTTGGGATGTATCTCAAGATGGGGATAACCTCGGAGAGTATGAGGCCCCTTCTAGATCATCCATTTCTGGGTTGTGGCTCACTGTGGTGGTTACACCTTCCCAAATTCCATTTGTCCCCTGTGCAATGGCCTGCAACCCTCTCTACTGAATATTTCCGGCATCACGCCAATGATGCTCAATGAGGAGGGGATACCGATCAGGATTGGTAACAACACCAAATTCTACGTCATCCCATTCCCTACCCCAACCGGTCAGCTAGTAGACAATGCTCATGGATCTCTGGAGTAGAAGGAATACTTCCAAATCATCAAAGGCGGGGTACTTGTGGCCCAGATTGATGTGAAGATTTTCTACGAGCCTTATCTGTCATCCCAGTTCACGAGGTAGTTAGGATACCTATAGTGAATGCTGAAGAGGGTAAACACAAATGTCCAAGAGGAGATGTATCTCTGTGTTCTTCACCATCTATGGCTGATGTTCACAACCTACGACTCTGGTGACATCATCACTTTTCCGCCCACCAGCATCGACGCGGGACTTTCAACTGAGTATGCTAAACCTTGGACCATAGCATACCTTGAGGGGATTTTGCGGAAGCATGCCCAGTAGCTCAAGGTTTTTATCACGGAACCTCGGTGGCGAGAGAGTAGGCGGGGTTCTATTAGCAGGGGAGGACCAACATCACCTTAGGAAATGAGGCTCGTGTAAGCTGGGACATCAGCAGCGGTGGCTTCGCACTGTGCGACCGCACCGTCATTACATACAAGAGGAGGGGCCCATGGAGTGACCATATAACATACTGGGAAGCAAATAAAATACATTCTTCATCCTTCCCAGGATTCAGTTTTCCCCACGTTGTGGTCGTCTTGGATAACCCTATTGCAGTCAATGAGTACTGAATCACTCTAGAAGAAGATAATGCGGGAAGATATCTAGCTGCCGGATGTCGGGCTTGTTCGGGTCACGGATAGAGTAGACTTCCACCAGCGGCATGCATACCTGATTACCATGGACACATAAACACACCAATGAGGTCAGCGTGCGGAGCCACCTCTCATGGTGAAGGTGATGCTTGGCTAGTAACATGATCTAGAGAGAATGATGTCCGGGGAAGATGAATGCGATGAATCGGAGGGAGAAAAAATAGGAGAGTGGGCAAAATGAGAAGGGGAAGGTGAAGGAGAAGTAGAAGGGGAGTCCGAAGGTGAAGGATCACAAGGGGTGCCCACCAATAGAGTCTCCGAGAAAGCTATGAGAACGTTGGATCTGACATGGACGTGATCGAACTACTCATGGTTCGCTCAAACATGTACCCCACTTCTCATGTATTCTCCTTCCTTTTCAACCCTTCAACCATATTCATCATCATACTCTGGAGCACATCAGCACTGACCAAGCCTCTCTGACCGAAAGATGGGAGGAGGCGTTAATAGGGTAAGGCAGGGCACCATCACTCATTATCGAGCTGACAAGTGGTGAGGTATCCCCCACCGCGACATATCCTATAGTAGCGAGAGCAATAGAGGCTGATGCCATGGGTTCTTGTAAGTTCCTTTCTTTGACATCGCTACTCAGTATCAGGGGACTAAACTGATCAGGGTGCTCCTTGTATATAAAATGATCATGGCACTGGAGGCAAGTTGGGCTGCTGAGCCCGGGCCACATATTAGTATGCAGATGACACCCGTGCCACTCCATCTAGGACATGCCTCTCAAACTGAGTTGGATCTGGCAATCGGTGACCAGGGAGTGGTGTATATCAGCGGTGCTGCCGTCGGGGCAGGGCCGGATGTTGATACGGATGCCACCGGAACTGAGGGGAGAGAGGAAGGTTATCCGGATGTGGGGGGACCCATTCCCCTAGGAGGAATCTAGGAGGAAGACCCTGCTGCTGCCCTGTTGGCAGTCTTCCCCATCTATTGGCCTGCTGATACCGAATAATTTGATGATTCAGATTTAGAAGTGGCTGAGGAGAGTTGGATGACGTGACACAGGGGATGGAAGTGCATATGACATTTCCTCAATCAGCACCAAGTGGAAGCGGCTGGGTTCTCTCCACACCTGGCTACACCTCCTGTGTTCTGGAGGTGTGAATGCTTAGTGTCTTCATCTGATGGTCCATGAATACATGGACAAGATTATGCAGAAGATCATCTGTCATGCCGATGTAATTCGTTGCCAAGAGGAGTCTGTAGAGTACTCGGGCCTTTCTAAGGGAGGAACAGGAGGTTTGATTCCTCGAGGAACAGGCAAAAAACCAAGAGGTGTTCATTGCAAAATTCTCTGAGCTTGTAGAATATCTGAGGGCCCAGTTGGTGGATGGTCAACATCAACTCATAGAAGTGATTCATCAAATAACCGACCTCCAAGATGAACATGCATAGGCACATTCCAGGGTTGGTGAGCGGCGCTTCGCAGTTGCTAATGAAGAAAGAGGTCTAAGGGGAGGGGAGGCAGTCATAGAGGCCACCAGCAAAAAGGTGGCGGTATTGGATAGATCCATCCACGAAGCCGACCCTTAGGGGGGGATGAATTCCCCAAACCACTACACATGTCCCGCTCTACTGCTTTAGGTTGTTTCCTAGAACCGCATGTATAGACAGTCCTATTTACTTGCCCCTTTTCTTAACATACCTGTCCCTTGGGTTTAACATCCTCAACCATAATCCTGAAATAAATAGCAATCCATCCCTAATCTCACATGGATTGTGAGAAAAAAATGAGCCTCGTACTATCACTTCTTTCGATTGTGAGAGCATCGACCATGCTCCGGGCATTCAAAATTCAAAACCGGGTTCCTGAGGAGATGAGGGAGGCCCGACCAAAGGCCAAGGACCTCAGACCAATCAATTTACATCTTTAAAACATGATCTATCGCACGTGTGGGGCAATTACATGGGCATTGGAATCAATCTGAACATAGGTGGATAAAAACGGTGAATCACGTTTCCCAAATTCGGAAAACTATGGGAGGGGCATGAAGGAGGATGATAGCTATTGACCTTGGTGAAAACACAGCATGCATATCGTATTATCCTGAAATGGGGACAACAAATGAGGGCTGACCGCTGACCATGTTCGCAACACGTGGCCTTACTCAAATGTCGTTAATCAGTATTTTTGAACATTGGACCAGAAATGCAGGCAGACCATAGGTCGAGCATCCATACTGTTAGGGGGTACCTCCAAACATGACCAGTCATCCCGAACGTTGGGCTAGGATAGCAGGCGGATCATAGGTCAAGCATCCATACTGTTAGGGGGTCCCATCAATCATGAAAGAGGATGAAGATCCGAATAAAGGGGCACATGAAGCATGGAATTCAGAGCAATGGTTTGTTCGTATGGAATACAACACTCCTAAGATCACGCCACCGTGTTGGAGGCACATTAGGCGGACATATTAATCCAGTAACAGATCATCCCTAATTTTAGACAGGACCTCTCTAGTGAGGGAAATGTTTCTTCCCAACATCATTATGGGGCATCATGATCTTATTCAGGGATAATGCTGTAGTTTCAAAACTCTTCGAGAAGTTAGGCCAATGGGGTGATAGTGATGGGGACGATGGGTTGGTGATGTACGGGGCTAGACCTGAGACGAAATGTATGGGCGTTCCTACATATCCCATAAGAATGGGAATCAAACCACACGTAGTTCTGGTAATGGTATTAGTTTATGGTCTTAGAACTCAGACCAAGGATGGGTAAGGAGATAATGAGACACACGATAAGGTGGTTATGAATCCCGACGTGAACGAGGACATAAGCCCTACTTACCATGTGTTCCATGGGGAAATGTTCCGGTCAAGGGACCAAACACGAATGTTAGGGTGGGCCCATGAGGAAGTTCCAGGGAGCTCCTACGTATCACATAAAGATGGGAATCATGCCATACGTAGTCCTTGGTGGGTGGCACGACAAGGTATGGTACCTGTGCAAAGGATGAAAGGGGCATGCAGGTCTAGCCCTCACAGCAAAAGAAGCGGCATTTGATGTATCTTGTTTGTCCTTTAAGGTGAATAGTTTTTTTCTTTTGTGGAGCAACCGACCTAGGTTAAGATTTCCTGGCATCGCCACAATTATCATTCCATATACGGGCATTGAAAAATGGTATGGTGTGTGACCGATACCAAACGTGATGTCCTCTATGGAGAGGTTATCACAATGTAGTGCTGTTTTCCGTCATGCGGTCAGGACGATATCAACACAATTAATGGTCATGTGGTAGGACCAACCCGCACAATTTAAGGTCATATGGATTGGACCTGGGGGAATGTGCATGATACAATAAAGCATACCCGACTTGAATGAGGATATAATCGCATATCAACACCACGCGCGATATCGAGAGTGGAGCCTCGGGCCATGGGGTCGGCGAATGTCTAATGATAAAAGGGTAGGAGACACTATCCTCCAGCTGAGCTAGGCCCGAAATGAAATGTCTGGGCGACCCCACATATCCCATGGGTATGAGGGTCATGCTGTGAATGGCCCTTAGAGAGGATCTTACCCTATAGTCTTGGCGCTATGATTGCAGGAGCCCTGAGGGACGTTGTATTGTAGCTTTGTCATCCTAACATGTGGAGATGCACTGAGGGGTAGTGAAAAAGTGTCGAGATTCCACATTTACACGATGAGGTGGAACATAATGCATATCCTGAAACCAATATTCAGGGCCTGAAGGGGCTGGCATGAAGACAGAGGATTGCTGCTGACCATGTTTGCAACACAGCATCCTGTCGTGTTAGCCTGAAATGGGGACAAACAAATGACCATCGACCACTGACAATGTTTTCAAGGTAGTATTTGTATCAATTTGTTGTCCGAGACACTGAGGGGCGTTTTCCCATAATGGTAGGAGAGCTCTTAGGTGTTGTATCATGGTCGTTTTTTGGGGGTCCCTCCGGGTGTGTGAAAGATAACGGGGGCCCGAATGAAGGGGAACACGAAGCATGACAATTAAACGGAACATGCCTATGATGAATCTGAAACTCCATGTCTAAGACTAGAGTACTCTGAACACATTAGCGGACCACTGAAAAGGGTCGAGGGGCTCAATTTGATAGGGCATAAAGATGGAGGATTCCCGGGAGAAGGAGGGCATGGTGCAAAAAAACCCTGGACCACCCCTATATATCCCCCTCATTGAGAGGAACAGGCCATGTGGCCAAGGTGACCGGTAGATCTGGGTATCTCTTAAGAGATGGGGCTGGACATGAGATGTAGGTGTTCAGGCGGTCCTACGTATCCCATAAGGATGGGAATCAAGCCACACATAGTTCTAGTAGAACATTTTAACGTCATTTAGGATGATTAGAGGCATCGCATCCGAGGATACACATGGTACGATGGGTAACCTGACATGAATGAGGACATAATCGCACACCAAACCGCATAATCCCATAAGAGAGGACCTGGGACAGAGGCCTGAAAAGGCCAAGGGGCCTGATGATGGGCCTCGGTCTGGAAGGCCTGAACAACTATTATTTTAATTTCTTGTAAGACAGGCATGCAGTTTATGGTCAGGAAAGACAGTTAAGAGAGGACCTAGGCCAGAGGACCGAAAAGGCCAAGGGGCCTAAGGCTGGGCCTCGGTCAGGAAGGCCAAACCAGCTTGCAGTTTAATGTCGTGCGAGACAGGTGTGCAGTTTACGGTCATGAAAGGCCATTAAGAGAGGACCTGGGCTAGAGGCCTGAAAAGGAAAAGGGGCATGAGGATGGGCCATGGTCAGGAAGGCATGGCCAGCTTGATGTTTAACGTCTTGCGGGACGAGCATGCAGTTTAAGGTCATGCAAAACCATTAAGAGACGACCTTGGCCAGATGCCCGAAAAGGCCAAGGGGCCTGATGCTGGGCCTCAATTAGGAAGGCCTGACCATCTTGGAGTTTAATATCTTATGGGATGAGCATGCAGTTTAATGGCATGCAATATTGTAAAGAGAAGTCTTGGGCCAGAGGCCCAAAAAGGCCAAGGGGCCTGAGGCAGGGCCTCTGTTAGGAAGGCCTGACCAGCTTGTAGTTTAACGTCCTACATGCCGGACGTGTAGTTTAAGGGCATGCAGGACCGTTATGATCAGGAAAAGTGTTGCTTTATGAACATGGCATTGGTGGGAGGAGTTATACGCTCACCATCCATGGTCACCAAGGAGTACACTTCATTGGGATAAACCTTACGAACAGTGAAAGGACCTTCCCATTTGGGGTCCAAAATGGGTGGTTTCCTGCTGCGGATCATTGGTGCTCTATGGGCCAATACCAAGTCACCTTGTAGAAATGTGTGGAGGTGAAAATTTTTGTTGAACACTCATGATATCCTACCCTAGAGCCTCTCTAGGTTATGCAGTGCACAATGCCTATTCAAGTCCAATGCTTCCAATTCTACAAGACAGATTTCATCCACCATATACAGCACTTGCGGGTCATAAACCGTTGTGCGAAATGTGGGAAACAAAATCTAAATGGGAAGGACACCCTCTGTTCCATAAACAGGGGAATATGGGGTCACCTTTGTGGAATTAGGGGTCATCATCCGATAATCCCAGAGGGTGTTGGGGAGCTTATCCGGTGAACGTTTCTTGTTCTAACCAACCATTTTCTGCAAAATGTTATATTGGGTTATGCTGAATTCCTCAATATGGCCATTTTCCTATGCTTGATAGTGGGAGGTATGGTTGGATCGAATGTTGTATGTGGCGTATAATTTCTTCAGCTCGATTGCTCAGAAGTTGGTGATGTTATCGGTGAGGATAGAGTGTGGTATTCCAAATTGATATATTATATTGGAAATCACAAATTTGATGATAGAACAGGCCTTGAATTACTTGAGCGGAATTTCCTCCACCCACATGGAAAATAAGTCCGTAGTGGTAAGGATAAACTGGCACTGGTGATTTGTTGCCATTTTGTATGGACCCATGACATCTATCCCACAGACTGCAATGGGCCAAGAGTACTTGGTGCTATGGAGAGGCTCTGGGGGCCGATGCACAATGTTAGCATGAACATGGCATGAATGGAACCTCTTGATGAACTCGATACAGTCATGGATCATGGACGGCCAAAAATAAATTAGTCTCTGGATCTGGTGAGATAGTTTTGACCCAGCCTGATGGGTGCCATAGGAACATGCATGAACCTCTTGTATGACCTGTGGAATCTCGACACCTTGAAGGGAACAGAGGAGAACACCATAAAATCCGCGTTTATAGAGGATCTGCTCTAGGTTGGAACAACACTAAAGGGTAAACTGCAGTGTGTGGTGTCGGATTCGCTCACGCTCTACCTGGTCTGATGAAATAATACCATATTGGAGGTATTCAAAATATGGTTTCCTCCAATCGGCCACTACTTCGATCACTGAATCTGAAGCACCTAGGGTTACCGACGTAGGGGAACGAGTAGTAAGATGGTTTATCTGCAGGCCGCCATCATCCTATTGGGTAACTGGAGCAATGAATATCAGGTTCCCCACATGGTAAATCAGGTCATCATGTTTGGGCTCTACAAGCGAGGCGGCCAGGCGGGGAAAATCATCTGCTCGACCGTTCTGTGACCGAGGGACCTGAATGACCTCGGGCCGAGAAGTGAACTTGGCCATTAGCTGGATAGTGTGCTATAAAAATGGTACATGCTCTGGATTTATGACAACATATTCACCATTGACCTACTTGATTACCATCTCAGAATACCCTTTCAAATGAAAATGGGGCACGCCAATCTCAATGTCCAACTCGAGAACAGTAATGAGATATTGATACTATGCCTCGCTGTTGGTGCAGCCTTCTGACAACATGAATGAGTAAGATAGAACGGCTTGCTCTGGGTTGATTAAGATGATACCAAGGACCACTCTGTTGAGCCTACGATCGTAGAGTCTCATACCGGTGGGCCTCCGGGAGGAACCGTCTAAGTGCAATTTCCAACATGGGATGACATGATCGACTAAGAGGATTGCCTCATCGGGAAAACCTAAGTACAACAGATGAAAAACGGTGGTTGGGTGGGCAACTAGGAAGTCTACCAATGCCATCCCCTTGACAGCCTTCTAGGACACGAACCGTATGTAAAACTATTGGAGGATCAACGCCCACCATGCTAGTCAGCCAGTCAACATGGGGTGATACAAAATGTACGTCAGCGGGTCCACTCAAGAGACCAACTATACCTCGTGGTGCTACAGGCAACGCTGCAGTTTCTGCACGGAAAATAAGAGCGCAAGGAATATTTTGTCGATGGGGGAGTAGCTGGTCTCCTTATCATGGAGCAAACAATATAGGTAGTAGATGTTGTTCTCTTTCCCCTAAATGTCCTTCTGGTTGAGAAGGGATCCCAAGGAACTTTCCAGGGTGTTGACATAGAGAATCAGTGGCTTACCAAAGATGTGTGGCATCAAGACCGGAGGATGGAGAAAATATTTCTTGATTTCTACAAAGGCAGTCTACCAATCCTCATCCCACTCATAAGCAGTTCCCTTCATCAGGATATATAAAATAGGCTTACACTTTCCAGACATATTCGCAATGAATCGAGGAATATGTATAGTAATATATATTAATATCACTATATAGTTATATTTATTCTTATAGTAATATATATTTATATTAATATATATATAGTTATATTAATATATATATAGTTATATTAATATATATATATTGTTATTTTAATATATATAGTTATATTAATATATATATAGTTATATTAGTATATATATATTGATATTAATATATATATATAGTTTTATTAATATATATCTCTATTTATATATATATAGTTAAATTTATTCGTATAGTAATATATATTTATATTAATATATATACATAGTTATATTAATATATTTATATATAGTTATATTAATATATATCTCTCTTTATATATATATATTTAGTTATATTTATTCGTATTGTAATATATATTTATATTAATATACATATATATATAGTTATATGAATATATATGTTTATAGTGATGTTAATATATATTTTTATAGTGATATTAATATACTTATATATATAGTAATATTAATATATATGTATTTATGTTAATATATATATAGCTAGAATAATATATATATATAATGTTATATTAATATATAGTAGTTATATAAATATTCATATTTTTCTATTTTAAATAAAATGGATATTAGTTATTTTTTAGATAGAGATAATAAATATTATATGTAACTATATTTAATTACTTATTTTAAAAATTTAATTTTAAGGTGTTAATATATAAATAATATGTACATATAGTTATATATATGATTATAATTACCAGTTCATTATAAAAAAATGGTAAAATTACAAAGAAATAATGTCAATATGAATGTAATAACTTGTAATAAATTCAGTCCCCACCAAAAAAACCAATAATACCCCCTAAAACGAGGTTGAAAACCCGCAAAATGTTAAAAAAATTTGGTACCCCGACTAAAAACTCAGTTTTGGAGGCCTTATGGGCCTCTTTTGGCCTCAAAAACGCTTGAACATAGTCCTTCGGGTCACTGCGACATAGAGCTCGTTGCAGGATTCGATTTGATATGTTGTAGATCTCAAATAGACACCCGGATCAAAAGTTATGGCCGTTTGAAATTTGAGTTGCGTTTTCAACTTATTTTAGATCTTTTTTAATTTTTTTACATTTTTAGTCTTCCAATTGTTATTAAATGACTACTACTCCATAATAATTATCAAATTATTAATTAAAAATATTTTTTAAAATTTTTAAGAAGTCATTTTAACTAAATATCTTATATATTAAGTATATTAAGTGTTAATGTACATTTATACTTATCTAAAATATATTTAAAAATTATATTTTATATTTATATCAATATACATATATTTATATATTAATATATTCATATTTTTTTTTAATTTTTTTTTGAATTTGACCCTTTATCTGCGCTTTTAAAAAAAGCCCTGATAAAGCCCCCCTATCAGCGATACTAAACAAGCGCTGATAAAGGGGGTCCCTTTATCGGAGCTAAAAAAGCGCTGATAAATGGGGGGGATTTATCAGCGCTAAAAAAAAGTGCTGATAAAGGCACCCTTTATCAAAAAAATTTTGAGCGCTGATAAAAGCCCCCCCCCTTTATCAGCGCTTTTTCGTTAGCGCTGATAAGGGGGGGGTGGGAAAAACTGTTTTTGTGGTAGTGAATAATCAAAAAATCTAAACATGGGATCTCTATAAACACCTGAGGTTATCCCCACCTCCTTCGTACAATTTCATAAGTCTCTAAGCATGTCATTAAGACTATACCAACCCAATATTCTCCCAACTATGGGTTATATACTCATACCTTGTCCTATTTAGAACTAAGGGGTAATATACATATCCCTGTAGCCCTAGAATCCACCCAGGGGTCATGATCATCCTAGATTTTTTCATTAGTCATTGTGACCACCCAGGGGTCATGTTTTCCCAACATTAAACTATATTTTAATGTCTCTTCACAGGCGTATGTGTTCACCATGGGATTAATCATAACTTCCTTCATCAACCCATGTGTCATATTCACCAAGAATATAGACATATCTTCCATTATATTCATGGTATAATATAAAAACAAAAATTAAAATGGATTCAATTAAAATTTTCATTTTTCAAAAATTTCCAAGTCGAATTTTCAATGAAAAACCTTCACAATTAAAAAGTCCATTTCCAAAATCACATAACACTTTAAAAAAAATTCAAAATAATTTTTTAATAGCATATAAGATTAGAATAATAACATCCCTGATAAACATCATAAATAAAACACTAGCCCATGTCAAACCCATATTTTCAAGTGAATACTCAGGATTCATAACCCCCAATGCAATCCATGATCTTACCCTTATTCATTTAAAAATAAAAATGTTCAAGGATCATATATCATTTAAAGGAAATGTTTTAATGATTTTAGACAAAAATAGAAGTCATGAACAGTAACTATATTGAGACACATAACATAAAACTAACATAGTAATTTCCTGACATTGGGGAAATACATAGGAACCACATTCTTTTGGCCTATGAAGGTCCATATAACCAATATTTGGACTTTATTCATCTTATAATGATACATATCAAAGTAGTAGAGAAAATACTTGAAAACTAGAAAAACTATTTAAATATCATGGAATATCACCTGATAGATAAATAATGCAATAATTATTTGGATTTTTACACTTTCACAAGACATTAATCACAAAAATAAATATCCCAAACATTCATAAATAAATGAAGATTCACTAAGAAGTAGGGGAGGATAGGATACACATGGTTGATGAGTATATTGTGAATAATTATTGGAAATAATGTTAGTGGGATAAGATTTTTTAAGGTAACTATGTTAAATTCTCTCATTCTACAAGGTCTTCTGTTTTGGCTACAGGGTTGCCAAACCAAGCACCAACTATGTGGACCATACTATTCAAAAACACATCACTTCACATGGTTAATCACATTGAAATAAAAACCATGTATAAACCACAAAAAATTATATTCAAAAATAAATTGTATTTTTCCAGGTTTCTTTGACTCCATTGAATGGTTTAATCAACTATAATCATTGATTTACAAACGGCATATTTAGGGTGTATTATTAGCACAAACTATGACCTAATTGTGCGCTCTGTTATTTTCCTCCAAAAAAATAAATTCTTACCTTCAAACTCTCCCATGACACTCTTAAGACCTATAATAATACCTTAGGGACACTTTATGGAATAATTTTTGGGGTTTTAATAAAATTTAAATGTATATATACCTTGATGTATTGGTACTGATTTACCACCCCCACCAAAAGTAATATCATCCATTAGTTGGGATCTTGAGCCTCTTTGGCCATCTTGATAAAGAACTCCAACCACTGGTCCCAATCCTCTAACACTAATTGCAATGTTTCCTCCTAGTTCAGTCCATGTTTTGATAACAATCCTATATGTGGTATGTAATTCTTATGGGAGTACTTTCACTGGGGTGAATGGTGTCTATAGGACACACCACAAAAGAAAAATCAACCTCTAGCTAATTATCATCAACATAGATAATATAAGATGGGTCACAGTGATAATACTAAAGCTAAGAGACAGAGAAGACATCATGAATTGTTTCATACCTCTATAGTAGATTTAATCAATTATATATATTTATTTCCCTCTCCATAGTCTGGTAGGGACCAATGAACCTCGACACCAACTTTCCCTACCTCTGAATCCGACGCTTCCCCAATCTCGGTGACACACATTAGAACACCTAATCACCAACATATAATTCTAATGGAGATCTCCATTGGATGGAGTAATCCATATTCCTTATCTATTTATTTTATAATTTATTTAGATCTTTTCAAAGGTATCCTTCACTAGGAATCTCCCAAGAATCACTAACTCACCAAGTTCCAACAAGAATAAGGGATAACATTGTATCCCACAATAATATTCCATGAATGGATTTATCTAAACATATGTATGGTAAATACTATTGTGAAAATATTTCTATATGTAAAAATTCCTCTCACAATAACGCTAAAATTCAAGGATACATGTATAAATTATGTCCCCCTTCAATTGAATTGTGCACTTTGATTAATCATCTATTTATGGGATGTAAACTATATTTTCATGGACATATATGCCAGGTTCATTTTAAAGTACTTCCCAAAATATCATGGTTAAATGAGGATATATATTATACATTTCTCTAAATAACCTCATGTATATATACTATCTATTTCTTAAATTATATTATTTTGGGATTTTTATTTATTTACTTAATAATGGTTTCTACTATGCTCTTGAATTTACTAAATCATATCCCCTAGTAGTGTCAAAACAAGAGTGCAACAATGCCCAATGTCAAGTACCAGCATACCTCAGGTCAAGCCATAAAATCCTTGTTAAAATTTTTACTTTTAGGTACATTTGTGCCAGAACCATCTCTAACCATTTTTATCTAAATAGGTATTTTTTTACTTGATAAACCACTTACTCTATACATACCAAAATTTAAAAATATTGTCTTATACTTAGTCTCACCATTATGGTCCTTACTAAAGTGATTTATTCCTAATCTACAATAATAACTAGACCATCCACTAATATCAACTGTAGAGACCCTAGCCTTTTACATATAACAATACATGATTTTAAGTATAATTTTACATCATAGTACAAGCCAAGGATCTTGAAGTCTAGTGTTTGGGAAGACTAGTTACATAATAAAACATTATAAAAACTACTTTTTATTTAATCTCCATTATGAGATCCTATCATAAATATTTCTCATACATATGCATAGGATAAAATGGGGATACCATGAACAAAGTGATCAGCTAAAGGCCTAATAAGGGAATAAACATAAGAACAAACCATTAAAACATGTGACAGAAGTCATGAGAAAACATTTTTTGAAAAATCATAAATTAACAATCGTATATAAACATAAGGGTTACCCATTTAAAAAATTGGGTTCCAAAATCATGACACAAAGCATAACCAATGGGTGTGTCATGAAAGTGTACACAAAATAAAATAATTATAACATACATGGATGTTAGAAAGGTAAAAAAGGAATATATCATGGTATGTGATGTCAAATAGAAGTGACATCATGTAAGAAATGCATTTGAGAAAGTTTAGCATTAAAACGTTTTTTTGATGTTTTACGGAAAATACTATAGATATTTCAAAATATAAAATGGAATAATCCTTTATATAAAAACATAATTTTACCAAATAGGTTTAAATAATAAAAATACCAATTTGATAAAGACAATGGTGGCCTAAAATAAAGGATAGAGTTCACTTAAAATTGGGTAAAAATTTGGGAAGTTCCCTTAAAATGATTCTGCTTATTGGGATGTATAAATGAAGGAATCACGTAAAAGAATGTATATCCTAGAAAGATAATGAAGGATGGATCTTGGGAGATGATTTTGGATCATACAAACAGAATTTAGAAGTTTTACCTAAAAATACAAGTCAAATTAATTTAACTAAAAAGAAAGATAGTGCATCTCAAATGTTTAAAGTTAGTTCGTGTAGAATTCCTTATGTATTACTCGCATGGTATTAGGGGTATATAAGTGATGTCCATGAGAGATAAAGTGTTTTCTAACCACTTATAAATAATTAGGTAATCATGGTGGAGGTTTTATAACATAACCCATCATTAGGTATGACACATTAAATGGCATAGCATAGAAGACATTCTAAAATTAATGTGAAATGAAGAGGATCCCTTACTTTAAGTCTGTTGTTTTTCTCCACATATTATTAATGACATGAATAAAAAAATTAATTATTAAGTGCATAACATATTTTATATATAAATTATTTATTATAACATTTTTACATTCATTCAGGACCTTTTTTGATGGCTAAAGTAGTTCAATTTCATTATTTGGGTCTGTTTGTTTTCATGATTTTTTTTTGATGAATTTACTTATTTTCATTAATAGATAAACAAGTAAGATGAATGTGGTTTTCCATAATTGAATTTATATGAAACTAGTGAACATCCAAGAGATTAAACGGTTTTACATTTTCTTTTTTTCAATTTGAGTGAAGTTGAATAATTTTATAAAATATTAATGATAAACACTTGAATTAATTTTAGCGATCATGCTCACAATTAACTTGTTTGGTATTATTATTTCACATCATGAGTGAATAGGGATTAAAGAACATCAAATAAGATAAAATAAAAATATAATAGCATTGTTAAACCATGAAAATGGTTTCATGACCAGAATTGAATATAGTAATCAAAATTGATAACACATCTTCCTTGATTGTGATAAATTAACACATCTCAAATGGTGTTCTCATTTCATTTAAATAAATGTGAGGGAAAATGAGATTTTAAATTGAATTATCCCATTAATTGAAACAAAATTCTAATATATTTATTTTATGATATTTATCATATAAATAGGGTGAAGGGAGGTGAGGAAGGAAACAAGAAAAAAGAACTTAATAGAATTGGAAAGAGGAATTTACAAGATGAGTTTATCTCCATCGAGAGCCTCTTAAGGGGAGAGGATTTGTTATTTTGAGGAGAACATTTGATTTTGGATGTGGGTAGCATGGGGAGTGATTTTGGTAGAAATTAGGTAAGCCACAAGGCTTTAGAGGAGTGAAGAGAAGAGGTAAGAAGGGGTGGTATTTATATTGGCGGAGATGAGGGTTTTCATAAAAATTAATTGATTATTTAATTATATTCCTTAAATAATAGAAATATTCATGGATCCCTGACAAAAAATAGTAATAAGTTCACATAAGATCAAAGAAATTGGTCTTATATCATCATATCTTCATCAATGACTTAATAAATCCATTATTTAGCATTTATCGTAAATTATCGTATTTAACTATTCATCAAAAATTCACGTAAAATCCAAAACATTAATCATAACCATTTTTCGATGTGTAGATTCAAAAAATTATATCCCATTTTCAAAAAAAAATTCTGAATAAAATTAATTTAGTTTTCAATTAAAATTTTAATTTAATTGAAAAATAACAATTTTAAAACATTTAATTTCTTAGTCCATGATATAGGTATATCATAATCCCACATGAATATTATTTATATAATACCATATGTTAGGTTTCTATTCATTAGGTTATGTCACTATTCACAAGGGTAAAATTACTATTCATAAGAGTATGTTACTATTCATAAAAAATTTAGTTGGTCATATTAGACTCCAAATAACTTACTGATCGCAACTGTGTATGTCAGATATTCAAAATTCAAATCACAGAAATGAAAAAAATATGTTTAAAGGTTAGAAAGAACATAGATTTTCATTATATTTTGATTTCATGTGATTATATGGGATAATCGTAAGAATTAAATTTTCATTTGAAAAACATTGGGCCATTACATTGTGTGTGCCTTCTGATTCCCAATTGACGAAGGGATTATTGTGGGAATATCATAGTTTTCCCTTTATATTTCATCATTGGAGAAAAACTTTGTAATGAGATAATCAATAGTATTTTTGGTGGGATCAAATTAAAAGGAATATTAAAATTTTACAATGATTTCTTTCACATGTCAAGTGGTTAAAGTAGAGTGGCAGTAATTGGAAGGGATGCTTCATACACTACCAATGTCAAATTTGAAATGAGAAAATATATCTGTGGACTTCATTGTGGGATGGCCAAAGAGTTCTTGAGGTATCAATGTAATATGGTTTAATGTTGATCGATAGGCTAAATCTACTCATTTCTTTTCTATTCAAGATACCATGTCTTTGTATCATTATTCTCGACTATACATCAAATATATTGTCATGTTACATAGATTTACCATTTCCATTGTATCTTATTATGATATCAGGTTCACTTATAATTTTTTGAATTGATTTTAGAATTCATTTGGAACAAAATTAAATTTTAGTACAGACATTCATCCTCAGATAGATGGGTAGTCAGATTAGATGATTCAGACGTTAGAGGATATCGTTCAAGCATGTTCAATGGACTAATAGGGATGTTGTGATCAACATTTTTCATTATATGAGTTTTCATAAAATAATTGTATTCATTCAAGTATATTGATGGAATTTTTTGAGGCATTATATAGGAAGCGGTGTTGTACTCCACCTTTTTGGGATGAATTTGTGGAAAGGATGTTGATTGAAGCGGAATTAGTATAGGAAGTGGCGAAGAATGAGAAGATGATCCATCAACACATGATGATATCATAATGTAGGAACAAAATTTATGCAGATAATAGAATGAGATAATTTTCTTTTTGGGTAGGTGATCACGTTTTTCTTATAATCTCGCCATGGTAATGTGTTATGTGTTTTTTAAGAGAGGATATTTAATTATAATATTCATTAGAGCATATGAAATATTGGTAAAATTTGGACCAGTCTTTTACTGAGTAAATTTTCCTCTGATTTTATCTTAGGAACACAATTCTTTTCATGTTTTGATGTTGATAAATTATATGCCAAATTCATCTCATGATTGGATCCCAGAAGAAGTTCAGTTGGAAGAGAACCGTTTTTTATGAATAAAAACTTGTTCACATTATTGATAGAAGAGAATATGATTTTATGGATAATGTAATACACCAGGTATATGTTTTTTAGAGAAACCACATGATTTATGAATCAACATGGGAATCTGAAAATTCTATTATGGTAGGGTACCCTCACTTGTTTAATATGTAAATTAAATTCCGAGGACACAATTTCTAGTAAGTGGGGAGAATATAACACCCCAAGGTTTTAAATATAAATTGAAATGCATGAAACATTGTGTTTATATATAATGGCTATTTTTAAAGAGATCTTTATAAACCAGTCATTAAATATAATTTTCCCACTTCTGTGATTGGAATTTCAAAAAATAGACATCTATGATAGTGACTAGTAAACAATCTGATAGAACCAACTTTTTTTTTTGGTGAATACTAATATACCCTTATGAATAGTACTATTAATAGTAATATTCCCCTTATGAGTATTATATATTAATATTATTTTATTTTTTAATGATATAAGATAATGAGTTCATGATTAATATTTTCATGGTCATATAGAGTGAGTTGTTGTTTTAAGATTGTTATTTTTCAAATAAATAATGATTTTATTTTAAAAAATAAATTACTCATATTTAGAAAATTATTTTCAAAAAATAGAGTTCAATTTTTTATTATACAAATTGAAAAATGGTTAGGGTAAAATTTTTGGATTTTTATGACATAATTTAATTTTTGGTGAATAGTAAAAATACAGTTTTATGTTTCTGGGAGATTAATTACAACATAATTATGTAATACTAATGTAATCATTATGGTTGAATCTTATGGATTAAAATATGATATTATGTTTCCCAAGTGTCCAATACCATGTATAACACCATAGTAAATCCCATGGTTATTCAAATACCACTAATGATGTGTCCCTTGAAATTAATTAAAACCTACCTCACATTAATGATAAATACAACCCCCAACCCACTCTTCCTCACAAACTAATAATGAGTTAAGAATTTTCTAAATTCAGAATAATCCATTTCCCAGGGTTCTTCTCCCAATCCATGAACTACTGGACTCACCAATTGGTCAAAACCAAATGCCTTATAGAGGATCTCAATGAGAAGAGATCAAGAGCTAAAGATCATTTTTTCCTTGGGTTTTCATTTCAGCTCTTTTATTTTCTTATACTATCTTCTACTTCCATTATAAAAGACTAATGGAAGAACCATTATTATATATATTATCTATTTTTATCATGTTTATGGAAAAATCATTCATCATTCTTCCTCTTCTATTCATCATTTTTTAAAAATAAAAACACCATCCATGATGTGTCGATTTACCGTCATCATGGACAATATATCTTTAATTACCATTAGTTCCTTCAAATATTTTTATAAAAAAAATTTTATATTTAAAACATCTTGTAATATGTATTATAGGACCTTTATTATGTCATATAATTATCTTATATGCATAATATTAAAGGTATATGAAGAAACATGTTCCTCATTATCTATGATCCACCAAAATAATATATATGATTTCCAATAATAATTTATCTATTGATTTAGCCACGTACTATATAGCCAAAATGATTAATGGAATCACTTAATATTCTGGAAATATATTAACAGCATTTCCTTCCACTTCTGTAGTTTCTCTTCCAATCGGCATGAAAATTCATTACGTACTGATCATGGAAATCTTGTAAAGCATGCACCTGAAACAATGGAAATAAGAAAATATTATTAATAAATAGATCGAATTTTGTTATATAATGTTAATATAAGTTGTTATAAACAAAATTAGTATTTCTTAAAATATTAATAACACCCTTATTACCATTATAGAAGAGTTTTAAACAAGTTTTAAGTAATAAAACCCTGATGTAATGGAATTCATAACCCAATTTCCATTCTATGGGTTAAACTTATATTTAAAAAATTAAATGTTACTAAGATCATTTGGGTAATGAATTTAATTAATATTATGTTTTATTATGTGTATTTATAGTGTATAAACATATTAATTTTATTCTATCAATTCTCACATCAATTATATGACATTTTTAAGGGAGATTTATTTTAAAATTCGCTTTTTAAATTATATTTTAAAAAATTAAAATGAAATGTTTTTATGAAACTATTAATGTTTTATGAATATGTTCTAATTCTAGTAATTTTCTTATGATGAAGGTTGGGACCATTATCTCCCTCAAATGCATTGGGTATGTGTATGTTGGAGGTCGCAGACATGGTTACTCCAAGTGTAACTATGATGGTTACACTATCAGGTAGCCGTGATGGTTATATTGCAAGGTAGCCGTGAGGGTTAAAAATGGTATGGTAGTTATAAGGTTTACACAATAAGTAATTAATTCCCTAATATACCTTTATGGTTTTATATATGTTCCTTGATGTTTTATGAAAGTCTCATTTTTCCCAAAGTAACCATATATGGGTGAGAAGTATTCCTTTATGGAAATGATTTCATATGTTTTTACATTTTCATGGACTAATGGTTTCTATCCTTCTTTTTATATCCCTTACTGATATTTTTAGGTTCATACCATGGTTTTAAATTTTTTAATAGGTTATAAGAATGTTTAAGGGAAAGAAAGAAGTCATGTTAAATGTTATAAATACTTTTCTAAGAAATCATGTTGTATTTTTGTGTCAAAAATGAAATTTTTGGAAGAAATAGATAATGTATTAATGGTACCCACATTGTATTATTTAAGGATGATTTGTATGAGTTATGTACTAAATTTTTATGAACGTATATGAAAAAGATATTTGGAAATTTAAATAATTTAAATATTATTTAAATATCTATATTATTAAATATTTAAGGCCGAGTCATTATAGGGGTGGTCTGTACCTCTATATTTTTAATTTTATGGTAAAAACTTCTTTTAAAAAATCATATTTTAACTTTTATCTTCTTCTTTTTAGCAGTAATAAAATACCCATTTTTTCAATGTTATTTTCTGTGTTTTTTAGTGCTGATGAAGTTGTTCCCCATTTAACTATGCATATATTATCAATACTTTTCTGGAACTCATAAAAGTGATTTATAGAACTAATAAAATAGATTTATAGTGATGATAAAAGGGGGACATCTGTTAGTGGACCCATGTCATAGATATATTAATCAATATTTAGATATTTATTTAAATAGATAATTTAGTGATACAAATATTTATTTGATAAAAAAACATTTTTTTTGTTGGTGGTATGTAGTTTAAAACAATAGTGGCCACTAGGTACCAAATGAGGTTCCTATTAAGGGAAGGTCCATTATGGACCACCAATTACCTGGTGGAGGGATATAAATTACCTGATAGAGTTTAATGAGTCATAATCCATTTATTTAAATTGGGGCTTCTTATTTTTATTAATTTTCCCCAACTAATGATTATTAAATTAAAATTTTATTGGATTCTACATATATATAAAAAGATATAAAAATTATATATTCTAGGAAAGTTGGGGTTTCTTAAAATATATAAAATTATGGTTATGTTATTGTATTGGATAATTAATATACAATCTAAAATAATATTATGTTAAAGAATAACTTTTAAATTTTTATTTAATAAATTGAGTAAATTACATAATTATATTTTGTATCATTTTTATCATTAAAATAATAATGAAGATGGGGTGGGATTTATTTCTAACTCATACGAATGCATAGGTTGTGGTTTGGTGATGCTATATGTGATGGTGGTACGTGGCCCCACGATGGCGGGTCATGGGAGTAGTAGATGTGGAGGACCAAGGCATACAGTCAAAATACAAGTGGCATGTGTGTGGGAAAATGATGGAAAGGGACTATGGGACATCATCAATGAACCCTTTGGTCCACTAACCTCTACGCATCTGGAAAATTTCTAATATTTATTATTATTATTATAATTATTAGTATTATTATTAGTTATGGTTGGGATTAGTAGTAACTGACCCATAATACTACATTAATGATGGGGGTTCAAAACCCATTGGTTGCAGGTATTATAGAACCACTATAAACATACTATAGGAGCGGCTAGACTACAGCGCCGATGATACTATAGCAGGTACTGTAGCAACCCTGTTACTGTAGCTGTACTATTCATCAGAGGTCCTTTAGTCCAAAAATATAGTCATGGGCATTAATTTCAAATGGTCCTATAGACCATGTAATGGTTCTCCACTAGAATACTTCTCCTCCACCCTCCATTGATTCAATTTTTCCAAATTTTATTCTAATTTCCATTAAATGGACACGCTTTATAATTACCTTTAAATAAAATAATATCACTAATAGGTTTCTCTAATCCTTATTCTTTTCTCAGAAAAATGTATTATTTATGATTTTAAATAGTTAGGGGAGTCAAGGATAGGTTATTTGCATTTTATTTGGAGGTTTTTTGGATGATACTACCAAACTAACAGTTTCACGATGTATTCTTTTGATTTTCCTTAAATTGGATACATTTTGAGTTAGGTAAATTTGGCCTTTTGTCTATTTTGTTTTTTGTTGTGTTATAACGATCATCTATATTAGTAAATGTTTCTTTTTATGATACCTTATTTATAGTATTTATCTTTTCTGGACTTAATTATTATTTGATTTAGATTATTTGTTTTGGGAATTTATTTTAAATCCTGACCGACTAAAAATAGACCCTATAATTGCATAAAAATTGATATTAACAACACTAAAAAAAAATTTTGTCCTCAGAACCGTTATAAGGGGTCCATTATCAGTAGTAAAAAATTGTTGAAAAATTGTTAACCTATTGAAGTGTTCTATTTAAATAAAAGCACACTAGATAAATTACATATAACTTGTCTAAAAATATATAATTTAATTGAAATAAATTTTACATCATGAATATAATAAGATATACTATATACATTACAAGAAATGTTTTTCATAATTACATTTACAATTACTATCCAAAAACATTTTAATACATTAATATTTTTTTGGTACTCATTATCTCTTCTCAAAGAAGCCTGATCATGGTATCAGTTTCAAAACAAATCATCCCACCATAAGTAAAATGTTACACCTATAAATGATAAATTTATTATGATAATAATACTATAATGAAATAAAAAAACATTAATATGAACGAATACATTATCAAAATGTTAATTTTAAGAATAATGAAACACTTAGAGTTATACTTGAGACACCATGCATTGTATTGAGGATTTTATGATTCTTATATGTCACAAATGATTTACAAATCATTTTCTTAATAAATAAAAACAATACGAATGAATTTTCATAGATTTTAGTATGGTTTTGGTTATTTTTACTTAAATTAATTTTCATTTTAAATAAACAGAAACTCTTGGAGTTAGACCAGTCA
Organism: Viscum album; assembly: GCA_963277665.1. Taxonomy (NCBI): domain Eukaryota; kingdom Viridiplantae; phylum Streptophyta; class Magnoliopsida; order Santalales; family Viscaceae; genus Viscum; species Viscum album. Next base: position 394,856,610 of record OY728131.1, on the reverse strand, counting down.
CACTGTGAATTATATTATAGTGTGACTAATTCCTATATATCCCAAATAAATTATGTGTCATTTTCCTCAGGTATCAAAACAATTAGAATTACTTTTATCAGTTTTCAGTATTTAACTTGTGTTTTCCACAAAAATGACCTTTGAAACTAGAAACATGCACTTTGAATCATAACGGTGACATCATGTCTCATTTTGATTAGACATAGTTTTCTACATGTAAAAAATGATATATGATTTATTTTTCAAAATTATCAAGATATTAATATTTTGTTTTCTTGGTTTTATGTGACTGAAACACGATTTCAAATAAAATGTTAGTTATAAACTGAAAATGGAAACATTGAATTATACCGGCCACACCATGCATCAGACTAAGGTGTGGTTAATTTATACATGTCATAAATCACTTCTGAATCATTATTCTAATGTATGAAATATCAATATGGTGTTTTATTGGTTATTAGAATGTCACTTATTCTTTTTACTAAAATAAATGTCGATTTTAAATAAAAAGACACAATTTATGTCATATCAGTCACACCATACATCAGATTGAGGATTGGTTAATTCCAATGCATAAAAAATGTCTTATGGATCATTTTACAAAACTGAAAAAACAAAATAAAAATATTGTATTAGTTTTTAGTATGTCACTTATTCTTTTTACTAAAATTAATTTCTATTTTAAATAAAAACATACATTTTTACTTATACCAGTCACACCGTACATCATATTAAGGATTAGTTGATTCATACATGTAAAAAATGACTTATGGATAATTTTAATAACGTATCAAAACAATCAGAACAGGTTTTATTTGTTTTCAAAATGTAAATTATTCTTTCTACTAAAATTAATGTCAATTTTAAATAAATATACATACTTGGAATCATGTATGTCACACTATGCATCATATTGTGGATAGGGTGATTCATATGCCTAAAAAATGTCTTATTTATTGTTTTTATAATGTATCAAAACAATCTGAATGCATTTATTAGTATATAGTATGTCACTTTTATTTTATTAGTAATTTGTTATTTTTAACAGGAAACAAACATTTGGATTCATAACTATCATAACATGTGATATTTTTTTGTGAGACGAATTCTTATGTGTCATAAATTACGTATGAATCAGTTTCCTAAATTATCAAGTAAATCTGAGCATGTTTTCTCTGTTTTTAGTGAGTGACCATTTTTGAACTAAATTGTTTACTTTAAAATGATAGAGGACACTTTGATTCATACTGTACACATCAGGTATCCAATAGAGGGGTATCTTATTCTAACACATTATAAACTACTTATGGATAATTTTACTAATGTATAAAAATAATACTAATGTTTTTCTCTTTTTTGAGTATGTTGGTTGTCTTTTTTACAAAAATTAATTTCAAGTTTAAATAAAATAATGAACATGGAGTTATACCGGTCACACCATGTGTCAAATTGTGGTGGGTATAGTTACTAAATATTCCATTTGACTTATGGATTTTTTTCATAACGTATCAAAATATTATGAATACATTTTCTCAGTTTTGAGTATGACACTTTTGTTTTTTTAATAAAATGTCAATTCAAACTGGGAACATGTACATTGAGTCATACAAGTCACATCATGTGTCGGCATGACATGATACTACATTATACACGTCAAAAATGACCTATCAATATTTTTCCAAAATTATCATGACAATCAGATCATGTTTTCATTTTGTAGTGAGTTACACATGTTTTATTCTAAAATGTCAATTTAAAACTAATACTAAAAAGTTTTGTCATACCAGTCACATTGTGCATCATATTGAGGTGATATTGATTCTAACTTTTCAAAAAGTACGTATGAATATTTTTTATAATGTATTATAATAGTCCAAATGTTTTTTCTTAGTTTTTAGTGTGCCACTTGTTCTTTTTACTAAAATAAATGACTATTTTAAATAAAAAGACAAACATGGAGTCATATTGATCACACCATTCACTGAATGGAGGTGGAGTTGATTCCTACACATAGTAAATTAAATATGGATCATTTTATTAAGGTATAAAAACAATTAAAAAATGTTTTATTTGTGCTCAATATGTCAACTGTTCTTTTTACTAAAATTATTGTAAATTTAAAATAAAATGACACACTTTGAGTTATACTGATCACACTATAGATCAAATTCAGGATTAGCTAATTACTAAATGTCACAAAAGACCTATGTATAATTTTACTCAAGTAATAAAACAATATGAATGATTTTTCTTGGTTTTCAATATGTATGTTGTTCATTTTAGTAATATTAATGTCAATTTTAAATAAATGTACTCACTTGGAATCATATCAGGCACCCTGAGTATCATATTGATGTTAATATAATTTTTACACATCAAAAATCACCTATGTATCATTTTAATAATGTTTATAATCAATATGAATGAATTTTATCATATTTTATTACATCACTTATCGTCTTTAATAAATTGTCATTTTAAACTGGAAACATGTACTTTGAGTCATATCGGTCGCATCTTATTCTAGTATGATGTAATATTGATTTCTACATAATGAAAATTATTTATAAATTTTATTTATTAAATTAACAAGAAAATTTGAGCATTTTTTCTAGTTTTTCCATGAGGGAAAATTTGTTAAACAAAAATTTCAATTTTATACTGATAACAGAAACATTGATTCATTCCTACCACATAATCATTTGTATTGAGTTTATATTGATTCCCACATTTAAAAACTGATATATGGATCATTTTTATAAAAGTTTCAAAATAATTCGAATGTTTTTTCTAATTTTTTAGAGTTTTAGTTTTATTATTTACTAAAATTAACTTCATTTTTATTTAAAAAAGATGCTCTATGAGCCATATTAGTCACACTGTGTGATATATTGAGGTGTGGCTAATTCATACATGTCCAAAATGAATTTTGGATCATTTTACTAAAGTATCAAATCAGAATAATCTGAAATTCCTATTTTACCATGAATTCCATTTCCATTCTTTCTTGATTGGGAAACACTATATATTGATTTAATGTTCTTAGATAAAAAACATTTTTCTGGTAAGAACATTGAATCAACATGAATTGTTCAATGATCGAGAAATAATGTAAGTGGAATGTATGGTAACATTTTTGAAAGTAACATATTATATCTTTTGTGTCTTGTTGCAGATAGATGAAATATAAATATGAATTCCCAAGGGATTTTTGAAAAAACTAAATAATTATTAGATTAAAATGATAATGAAAATTAACTTCATAATTATAGACAACATGATGAAAAAATTAATTTAATTAGTAGTATGAATTCACATTTTCATAAAGGTCATATATATTCATGACCCATTTCATATTTTTTCATTATATTAGTTGTAGCCTCAAAGTACAATATCTCATATGCATGAGAAGATTCTAGCAATCCACCCTAACTTAAAAAAATAAATATTTATAATAATTTTTTTATTATTTATAATAGAAATAAATAAATATAAAATAATTTTGAAATAATAAATTAATTCTATGGAAAAATAAATTACTATGAAAACATCATGATTGCCTCTAGGATTGAGAAAAGGCAGTGTCGTTTCTCTACATGCAATGAAAGTGAAGGGTACATAAAGGAAATTGATAAATTCCAACACTGTAGATATGAAAGTATTTTGATGTAGAAAAAGTGTGTGGATGTATTGGTAAAACTGTTAGGAAATACAGACAAAAATATTCCAAAATAATCAAATTCTACAGGGAATAATGAAAATCAAATCAATTTTTTATTTCAAAAATTTTCAATAAAATAGATAAATTATATCATAGAATTAACATTAATTCATTCCAATGGTTTTCCCTAATTATATTCTGTTCTTTTGTGGGATTTCTAACATCATCTTGTTCAAAATACATTGTATACAAGAGTATCTTAACATTAACTTTATATTATGTTAATTAGTAGAGTAAAATAATAATAATTTGATGAAAACATAGAATATTATAAATAATTTTACCGTTTAATTGAACTATCTTTTTCTTTTTTTAATGGTAGAAGGAATTCACATTTTCATGATGGTTGTATACATTGCTATGACATTTAATTATTGTCATTATTTTAGTTACAGCCTAAATTTCCAATCTTTCATGAGGTCATTTCATTATGATCTGTATGAAAATTAACAATAAAAGTATCATATTGAACTAATGAATAAATTAACTGAAAAAATGTGTAAAATGATGATATAATCCACTAAATTTAAATTAGGAAGTCCCATATTCATGATATATGTGTACATTATGCCATCAGCTATGATTCCCATTCATTTCTAATATTTTATATTTCTTCTTGTAGATGAGATTATTTTTAACCACCATGGAAGTACTCTAAAAATATAAATAAAGGATTAACAAATATTTTAAATTATATAATAATAATATTTGGAAATACCACTTCAGAGATGCTAGTTTTATTGATTGTGTGTAATCTATCATAAATTTACATACATAATAACAAAAATATTTACCATTTTTCTATTTCAAAACACGTAGGAAAATTGAGAAAATTATGTAATGTTTTATTATATATGCTTAGATAGTGATATATTATTATATATACCCTAATACTTGTACACTTGTATAAGTCAACGAGTTCATTCTATGCATAGACTGTTCTCATGCCACGATGTTCATGATATGTAAACACCACCCTATCAAGATATAATTATCATTAAAACATTATAAAAATTATTTAAATTGATGTTTAAATATAAAACATTATATTTACAGTATTTTAAATACAAAAACATCATCATGTTAGGTCAATTTGATGGGTATCCATGTAGTGAATCTTGGAAATAAATCATTTGATTATCAAAATTGACCACATTGAGTACCTGATGTTTCAATAAAAAAGTAATGAAAGTAATGAAAATATATTTTATATTATTAAATTATATACTTTTATCCCTACATCATTGGTATTAATAATATTTTTTCACCGATCAGTTCAAATTGAAATAATATGTCTAGTTTCTACACTATTTCATCTAATTTTTTTATTTCTATTTTGTATATATAATTTTATCAAGGACTAATGTGTCCATATTTATATTCATGGGATAATCCCTTCAATTTTCATTCATATATACACTTTCCAAAAATATGAAATGTACTTATTCATAATTGACATAGTATATCAGCTACTAAAAAATAAATCATGAAAACAATCCTCATCTATACATTTAAAAAGGATACTCCTATCCATTCATACATGATGTTTTTATTTACATTATTAAGAGAAATATAGTCTATAATAGTCTTTCCATTCATTTTCCTAAAAAAATCTAGGTGTGTACTACTATGTTACAACTTTGTATCTACATGAACCTTGAATGTTAGTAAATGAAATTATTGAATTGGTAGTGTAAAGGTGCATTATTAAGATATTTTTGATCAGTTGGTTGATCCTTTATATGATATTGTATTGACCTTTCATTTTACCCCTTACGTTTTTCAATCCTTGATATAATTCACCTGTTCAATTATTTTTAATAAAATTTTAATGGTTTATCTTGAAAAATAAACTGGATCTGGATACCTTCATGTCAAAATGTTTTTGAAAACATATTATGGCCATATTATGAGTGTTCTTATATATTTTTCCATTGTATGGACATCAATATAATAAAGTGGAAAAGGTTTCCTTTACCTGTATCATGATCTATGGTAATCCCCACTCTCACATGACCTATTGGAAGTGGTATGTTGTTTAAAGGGTCTTCTTGGATATTTAACATGTTATCCCTCACAATATGGTGATTGGTTGGTGTTGATAGATAAAAATCCCAGTCATTTTCACCATTTAGAATATCATTACAAGAAAGATATCAATGTATTCATGATTCAAATTTCCAAGAAAAATTATGATAATATTGATTACCTCGTCTAAGAAATCTATTTGAGGGGAATGGATCACCTCAAAACAGGTTGGGGTGGGGTGACATATTCATGAATTGGTTTTCCATGAGTTATTTATTCTATTTCCGTCCACTATAACATTATTTAGAAACTAGATATTCCAATTAATGTTTTCTACATGAGAATCTAATCTTGATATCATATATTCCAATTATTTATCATTACCCCCTGTTATTTTTTTTCTCAAAATATTTTTGAGGTTTCAACCAAAAAACCGAACCTATGGAATGACCATGTCGTTATGTCTACTTCAAGGACACCGATAGTATGTGTTCATCTAGTATTGGTGTTGATCATTCACGGGTCTAAGTCAGATAAGAAATATCGGAAAATTAGTAATCATTATTATCTAATAATGATTAAAAAACCAAATTTTTATTATGTCATGCTTACACATCCTTCTCACACTTTTTGTTTGTTTTCATTTAATATTATCCCATATTTATATACATGTTCCTCCATCCATAAAACATGATGTGGGATGGAAGTGTCTTTGGATTTGTGTTCATTAATCTACATATAAAAAGATGAAAATAATTATATTGTTGATTCATGTCACATAAAAGAGTTGTGGTATATTTATGATATGTAATTTTTTTTTCAAGTGAATCATACCCCATTATTACTTTATAGTAGGGTACATTGGCATTGTTTTTTGTTCTTTATTTTCATCACTTGGTTGAAATTTCATAAAAAAAAATTCTCAATCAAATTTATTAAAAAACATATTTTAAAACAATGTATTACCATCCAAAAATTTCCTGAAATGATATCTCCCTATAACATCTAGTAAATTCTTCCCATTCTTTTTGTATTATTATTTGTGTATACATAAGTGATGGGAGCAGGATAATTTTCAAATAAATATATTTAAGAAGAAATTTTGATAGAACTGTAAAAAATTATTATGTGAGTATTTCCATTAAGAATTAATGAAAATCTCTTATGGGATTTATCTAATATAAATGAAATCTATAATGGATTTGGATGAGAAGGTCAATGTTATATTATTTAATTTCTTATTAATATAAATACATGATATTATAAAGATATCATAGTCTCTTCCCTAATTAGTTTCATAAACATGGTCCCAACATGTTTTCATGAATCTACATTAATTAGAACATGATTTTGAGTGATGTTCCCAAAATAACTCTTGACCATGACCTTTTGGGGTTAATAGTTTGGTATTTCTATTTCAATTCAACCTAAAATTTGATGAGTTTTATATTCACCTTATTAATTTTTTCCTACATCGTTATGCTATAACACTCCTATTTTTTATATAACATAGGTTCTTTGTCGTATACCATTTCTTTGAGTTCAACAACATCAATATTTTTTCCTCTAGATTTTTATCATCGATAAGTGATTTAGGTTGTCATTACTCACACTGTTAGAAATAGAAGGTTAAGAAACATGTTTTTTCTCCGGATTGGTAGAGTAGACAAGCGCATAAGTCAATGTTCCTCTGCACTAGGAGAAGTAGAATGTTGAGAAACCTATTGTTCCCCAATATTGGAAGCATAAGTACGTGTAAATTCAATATTTATAAATGTGGTTAAACATTTATTTTTGATTATATAAATTCAACTGCAATTAGATAATAATAATAGGTAAGACAATGTATATTACATAAGAAATATAACCTGATTATTGAACTCCCATTTTAAGGGTTTAAATGATTTTACCCCTCTATTAATTATCCAAATACATTCAATGTAGTCTCTAATGACATAAAAAACCCCATCTACATTTGTAATTCTATGAAATGATTGAAAATCCCAATGAAAGGTTCATAATCAGTTGAATTTTCATCAAACCATTTACTGGTAAGTGTTAGTAACATAAATTTTGACCACTTTCAGTTTGTGGGATCAGGAACATAAAATACTTGTACTACATGGGATTCAATAATGAACACTTTGTTTTTTGTATCCTTCCTTAATTAAGTCCACTTTCATTAATCCTAATTCATATAATTTGACAGCACTCATCTTATCAACCCACATTGATTGAAAAATATGAACATGGAATGTTATATAGTCCAACTCGAATATTTTTTTGAGGATTCCAAATTATGACATTTTTATATAAATTTTATTTTTATCCTTATTTCCAGAAACATGAATCGCTTCATACATAAGTGTAACATTACTATTTTTCAAGGTACTTCATCATGTTAATTTTTATAGATCATATAACCATTAATTACCTAAAAATTTTATGAAAATACCTAAAAACTTGTTCCTCTCGGTACCCATCGATGTCATTCAGATATTGAATATAGATTTTCATCTCACTCCATAAAAATATGGATCCAAAACTATCCAATAATATTTTTTCTATGTGTACATGATATCTATATTTTATCCCTTACTCGATACAAATTCCTATGAATTTATTAGTGGGATTCAACATATGGGGATCGAATTAAATGATTATGATAAATATAATGATGGTCTTACTTCTGATATATGATATTGATTTCTACATGATATATTCTAGAAATTAATTCAACTACAAGCCTTTAAATGTGATGATATTTCAGTAGACCAATTCAGTCCATAGCATATGGGTAGTTGGTATAGAATTCAATGGATTCCTCAACTATATATCTCTCTACAATAAAACACTACGACTACCTTTAATTTTTGACATACCCTTCCAAAATATTCATATATCATTCTATGGGGATAAATACATCTACAATGTAAAGGACCACATGTTCTAATATCTCTCACTATGTGAACCATCATTGGAATTACCATATGAAATAATTATAGTGGAAAAAACACTTCCAATTCACATAATTCGATGGAATTTCCATTCCCATAGTTGGAAATTCCACTGGGTCTAAAACATTTCTATATATAGCTTTCAAAAAGAAACAGATCTAGGTTATATTATAAAAATAATTCTTTGGAAAAATGAAATGTAAATCTATAAGAATTATATCTTAAATAAAAACAATCAATCCATGTAATTTATGTCCCTTTAACATTAAATAATTCATTGAAACTATATTATTGATATTATATAATTACCACATTGTATCCTTTACATGTTTTTTGAATTTTGAAAATTGATGTCTATAATGTCCAGAAAGAGCATAAGAAAATAGGGGATGAAAATTTATTTTTTTATTATTCACTAGAACCAAATATTCCGATATTTCCATGTCAATCATTTCCAACCTAGACATTAATTCATCCTATGTTTTTTGGATGAATTTATTAATATGATTATCACACTATCACATTCGTTTTTCTGAACATGTATGACATCAATAAAATGACTAACATATAGGAAATTCAAGTATGGTAATTCATAAAAAACTGTCAACAATTTTCAACTTGTTTTCATATGGTTTTACAAAAAGCTTTTTTATCAAAATAAGTTTCTATATTTTTTTACATTCTCAAACAGTTTATCACCTATTAGTGGAGTCAGTTTTGTAGCATATTCTAAACACCCATTGAATGATTTCATCCAAGATCAGTACCAATTTCATTTGGGTAGAAATAAATGATTTCATAGAATCATAGTATTTGATGAATGTTTTAACACAATTGATTGTATAACTTATTCAAAAATGATACACCATGGAGATTCATTAATTCTATATCCTGAAAATTTTCCATAATTAGGAATGTCCTTTATTGTATCATAAAACATTCCTATTAATATGAAATCATCATTTATGTAATCATCATGCAATGTAACACATGAATCCAATTATTATTTCAAATCATCGACCAATGGTTCCAAATGACCATTAATGTTATTACATAGTGGTTTTTATCCAGATGTATGCATTGATATTAGAAATTATTTTTTATTCAAGCATAACCAAGATGGAAAATCATAATTTACCAACATAACCAACCATGTATTGTGATTTATGCTTTGAAAATCATAATAATTCACTACATCTGTAGATTAAATAAGAAGAAGGTTTCTCAGCTCGTTTCCAAAATTTAGATACTCACGATCATTTCTCCTCCTCTAAATAGAGGCTATTGGGTTGTAAATTTTAACATATTTATTTATTGTATTTTCATTCTACATTAATTAACATAAATCATTATCACATTCACATAGGTTTATAAAACATAGAATGATTGGAAAGTACCATAAAACATTCTAAATAAACAATTCATTTTTCTTACATAAAAAAGTACCATACCTTGGGCATTAATTAAGTAATTTTTGGTCCTTGAGAAATAGTATACAGTCAGTTGGAAAAGAAGGTATCCATTAAAATATTTTTCCCATAAAATATTGCATTTGTTTAGCATTATATATCTAGCAATATATTTCATTATCTTTTCGTATCATATAATTTACGGGAGAAATAAGTTCAGTAAAACATGAATCAATCCATTCGTTTCCATATTTTAAATTATAAATATTTTTCACAAGTGAAGCAGATGAATATTTAGTGTAACCGGCATATAATTAAGTCTTTACAAATATATTTAACATCGAAAATTTTTTGTGAAATCACAGAGTTCTTCTTCAACTACAATATTCATTTCATCAATTTGATCTTCACCATCATCCAAACCTATAATCACATCCTCGATACAAACTTCTTCATTCTCCACAAATGTAATCATATAAGATGATCCATAAAACAAAGTGTCATCCCAATCACTAGCTACATTCAATTTTTTAATATGTTAATTCTAACTTTTATAACTCAAACATATTCTGTGATATATCTTACATTCATACATCTCCTATGGACTAATTATCCGTGAATTAAAATAGTATAAACATAGACAAAGGATTTGAGAAGGGACATCTACATGATATTTTGGAAACATTATTAAATTTTTAACCCATATTCATACTTTTTTCATACAATTAGAACCCATCCATTTTTTATTCATATCCATTTTATTTTATTTTTGTAGTATTAATATTTAGTGACATAATTAAGTTCAAAAAAGTGGATTTTGAAATAAGAGTAAACAAACATTTGAATGTTTCAAATAATTTTATCACACATTGAATGAAATGGGTATTTGAATTTAAGAACATAATTCTTCCAGCAGTATGTGATGAATAATATACTAAATAGTTTGAACAACATAGGCGCATCTCCATATGTGATGAGAGATGAGTATTAGACAAAAAATACAATAAAACTATTCTGGAGATAAAACTGATGAGGATGATAGTAATTAATGAATTTTGATTCCTGAGACACATCCCCTTAGAATAAAACAAAAAATTTGAGAGAATGAAATAGTAAATAAGTAAGTGATAGTAAAACTCTAATATATGTTCAATTAAATATGGTCCTCATAAATTCCATGAAATAAAATATAATGATTCAATGAGATAAAGAGTATTAATAAAAGTTGAATTAATCTTTGAAGAAACTTATTTGTAAATTATAATTAAAAGAGATTATAATGATAGACCTGAATTTAAAAGTAAATATGGTTTATCACAATGATATCCAGAAAGAAAGAAGAAATGGTCTTGATTTTACTATAGAAATTTATTTTCCATGAATGGTAAGTCTAAATTAATTGAGACAAAGTTTATTGAAGCTGAAAATTCCCTAAATAAATTTTAGTTCGAATAAATTTAGTCAATGATATTGGAGAACATTCTAAATCTATGTAAAATGATGGTGTTTCTACAAAACAACATGTCTATTATCCAAATTATAAGTTTAATATTTTAATATATACTCAATAAAGAAAAAATGATAGTGTAAGAAATGAAAATAATGGGAATAAAAATACAAAATAACTAAATAAGGTTTATACACACATTTATATATCTAGTGATTGTTTTGAAAATATGAAATTCAATTAGATTCATAAAATAGGAAATATGAGTCTAATACTTGGTGAAAATTCAAGTTTAAAGATATAACATATAATAATGAGTAATATAAATAAAATCTATGTACTTCAAATCTAAATAAAACACAATGAGAAAATATTGAGAATTCAATATCACAAATGATATAGATATTTTCATTAAATGGTGATGTTGGTACTGAGGAGTATGAAAAAAATGGATTCACATGTCGATTAAATATAAATTTTCCTCAGTCAGAGAGAGGTTGTGATTTTACGGTAAATACATGATGAATTTATAATAAACTACCCCTGATATCATCTAAGAATAAAGGCGATATTGAAAATTTCTTATGAAGTTCTTGAGAAAACTTATGGAATGTGTGATACATAAAAATATACCTACAATAATTATTTTACATTAATACCAGAGAATCTAAATCAAAATGGAATGGAAAAATCTATCAAGATAAGAAGTGACAAAGGGTAATCCAAGATGGTTAAGTAGGAATAAAAAAATAAAAGGAAAAAAACATGGACCATGAAAATTATTTAATTATACAAAATGATAAAAAAACGTATTGAAGGAAATTCATAAATATAATTTTGTATATTTCACTTCTAAAAGCGAATTTTTACTTAAATTGATTGATTTAATAAGAAGTAAAATTATAGTGCGTAATTTTTGATGAAATAATGTTCTATTTATTGATGGATTGAGGTACAATCCCTCAAGCATTTCATAACTTTTGGAAAATGGGAATGAAAATATTTTAAGGTATAACAAATTATTCATTAGAATATTAAATCATAGAAATATCATCATTATTGATTAAAGATCAATCAATAATTTATTTCATATTTTTTATTATAATATCCCTTATTGTATGAGTATGAATGATATATAAAATCGCATTTACATTATAAATTATCAATGGAAATATGACTATTTAATGTAATAATGGAAATAAAAAAAGATATATAATTTGAAAATAATTTTCAAAATATAAAATATTGTTATTGAATATTGTAATCATTTAAAAAATAGAAAAATAAATTATTATATTCTTAATATATTTTTGACACTGATACTGAGTTTACCAATGTAAAAAAGTATTAAAATAATGATTAATTGAAAAAACTATAATGGTATAAATTTTTAAATTACAAATTTATATATGTTTATAAATGTATATAAATTTATAAAACTATATAAAAGTATATATATGTTATAAAAGTATACATAATAAATAGAAGTATGTAGTTTTAAATGTTTATAAAGGTATAGAGTTATAATATATAAATTTATAATTTATAGAATTATAGATATATATAAATTTATAAAAAATAAATCTACAATCGTATATTAATTTATAAATATACAAAACTATAAAATTATATACAATTAATAGAATTTATTATTTAAACTATATATGTATAACATGATATATTATAAAATTTATAAATATTTATAAATTTAGTAATGAATAAAACTATAAAAGTATAGATATTTAACAAAACATTATTATTAAAATATATTACTATAATATGTTATACTATAAAATTATTAAGTGTGTATAAATTTGAAAATGTATAAAAAAATAAAAATATAGATGTTTAAAAAATTTATATACATATTATATAAGTTTAATGATATATACTATATAATTTTTAGAAGTAATACATGTATAAAAATATATATCTAGATGTATAATTATAGAAAATCATACATATAAAAAAATATTAATTTCTAATTTATGTTATTTATAAATATGTAAAAGTAGTAATCAGTGTTAATAAAAATTATAAATTTATATTTTTTTTTGGTATTATTTTTCTGTGGGTGAGTTTTAGATTGTTGTGAAGAATAAGAAGAAATAATTCATGTGGGTCTAAAACACACAGAAAATGAAGATCTCAAAAAATGAATATCGAGCTATGTTTCAAGTGTGTCAGATTATGATGAATGAGGGGATAAATTTTTGTTAGTGCGCCACACCTGTTGGTTGAGCCTTGTGTGTAACAGAGTACAAATGAGTTTCCATGAGTCACAAAATGAAAGAAAACAAAGTGGAGGGGTGTTTCCTGGGTCCACAACATGTTGGATAGAGGGAATATGATCCATAGGGGATCCTGATAGAGGGAGTGAACTGTAGAGGGAAATGATCGATGTGAAATGTTGGTGCATCATAATAATGATTCTGTATTGTTGAACTAACACAAAGGGGTGGATTGGTTTTGGGGGTATTTTTTTAGTTCATCAAGAATAAGTGAAGACACGTAAAATTTGGTTTTTCGAGTTGTCACTAAATAAATAGAGGCACTAGAAATAAGAATTGTGGAACCTACCTTAGATTTGGTGATATTAATTCGATGAGAAGATGATCAACGACAGAAGTAGGGTCCACCAATATAGGTGAAAACACTTTTGTTTTATGGTGATGTCATTGAGACCCACAAAAGTTAGGATCCCATCTCATTATGTTTTCATGGATCAACCTAGATCCTATTTGAGACCCTAGTATAGGTAGAGACAGATATCAAATGTATATGTAGGGAATCCAATTACATCAGTTGTTAGTAGTTGGAACTGGTGTTCGGGATCTAGCCAATTGTATCTGATAGTCTCGATCATTGGGAATTATGATTCCTTGAGACATTGAGTGGCATCCTCAGGTGGTTTAGTTTTTTTAAAAGGATTCATTTCATGGTACACATAGAGTCTTTCTTTTTTGCAGGGTATGCACTGGATATTGCTAAACTTTGTGAATGGAAGAGGCCATGCCGACTCCTTCATGTGCTAGTTAAAAATGATGATGGCCCTAACTGACAGAGGGTATGATATCCATGAGTTAATCTATGATTATGACAGAATTGTTCTGGATCCTAGTGGGTCATATGAAAATGTGTGGCAATGATGTGGGGAACTGTTTAGTGTTTGGGATGATGAAAATGTGGGTATTCCAGATGATGAAAATGGAACTAACCTCTGGGTCTGCAATGACTTTCGTGTGTGGGGAGTGGATACCTCAAGATGAGGTAAGTAACCATCTTGGTTATGGGTTGGCGCTGATAGTTCATTTTCCTGTTTATAGTGCAATAATGTTTCTAGTAGTATGTAAATTGGTCTTCTACCATCAGAACCAGACCAAGAAGGGTGCATCATTTGGTTTTTGGGTATTGGGTCAAAAACAATAGGCCTTTTGGGTGATTTTATATTGGTAGATCATGGACTATTAAATATTGGTTATGGGGTTTTTTTTGGATGAAGTTACCATGTTTGTTTTTATATTTGGTTGTGTGTTTTCCACCTTCATGTTTGGTGGTACATTATTGTACAACATAATTTGTATTATTGTTATTTTATTTTCTTTAATAAATTTTTGGAGATAGTGTTCTTGGCTTCTGAACATTCCTGATATATATTTATTAATTGAGTATTAGGGTGGGTTATCCTCTGGGGGGGCTATGACCTAACATTCTATCATGTTTGTCTTTTTGAATGTAATTGTACCCCAAGAAACTAAATATCTTTAAAAATTATTTAAATGTAATAAAATAAAACAATTAGAAATATTTTTAATATAAATATTAATGAAATATATTTATTCTAAATTTATTACTGTATATGATAATATAATATTTATATTTTAATAAAATTAATGAATCTTATATAGTGAAGTATAGATCATAAAGAATGGGTCATGAAATATATGGATGCATGAATTATAATGGTGTTTCAATGTATACATCAACATTCATGAGACATTAATACAAAACATATGTATGCATAATAACATGGTTAATCTACGAATTTGGAACATAGAAACCCAAAATCACATCCACAAATAAACTAATGATCGAATAGTGTCAATTATACAAATACATAATTGGTTGGAATCTAACAATTATTTGGAATCTAACACTTAGATGGAATATAACACCATATCTAGATCAGACATTGGTGAAAAAATAGTTGGAATCTAAGGGGTTGGACTCATACATATCATCTTAGATACCTCCTCTTGTGATGCACCAAATTTTTTATTCCTTTCTTCTGAGGTAAATAAAGAGAAACATTGATCATAAGACCATAATTTTCTACTACCTATTCATCTCTATAAAATGTAAATAATTATTTTTATAGAAAAAAATTAAAATATCACATGCAATGAGTAGGTGTAATAAGATCAAGCTGACCGAATGCACTCTTGTTTCATGATAAATAAGAGGCAATAGGGGATGAGATCCACATAATGAAGAGTGTCTTAGACCATAAAAAATAATAGAAGATTTTTTTGAAGAACATCCAAAGTACTGAACATTCAATTAGCCACTTAAGACAAGGGTAGTACCCACAAAATAAATACTACCTGCCAAATAACTCTGAGGTTTTTGTTTTCCCACATTTTTCCTATTCATATAACAAAAATCATTCAAAGGATTTCATGGAATAACAGGTACATCCATGTTTGTTCCCAAAAATTTTGACTTCCCTGGGATGGTTGTCTAATGTTTATCCTTCCATTTGAAATCCTTGGATTCCATTATTTCATCTTCAAACCCTTGGGTGAAATCTGAATATGATTGGGTAGAGAGTTTTTTATCTAATTGATTGTTATCAGATTCTATTTGATCATGCTAATTGATAATGCCTTGAGATAAGGCATCCTTAATGGTGACATGAGAATCCAAATGACATTCCTCTTCAAAACCAACCCATGTTTTATATGTCTTAGCACATACCAGGTTAGTGGGAGGGCATGCAAAATATCAATCAATTGAGAGTAAGAATAAATATACAATGTACTATAATATATCTATAAAGAACCTTTAGGTTCAATAACCACAAAAAACTATAAAGTGAATACAAAATATACATTTTTATGTTATTCATATTGGTTGAATCAAACAATAACCGAATCAAGGGAGTCATTAATTTGAATAGTTTTATCAATATGTAAAATAGAATTTTAAACATTACCAATACTTTTGTCCCTACGATATTGAAGCATATCATGAATAAATTAATTAAATTATGAGAAGATAAACTATCCTTAATGATTGACATCATAAGAACCATGATTTTACAGAAGTTGCAAAATGGGGGCATCCTTTCATACTCTATTCTATGATGAACATCATTCAATGGTGTAGAAAGAATAAATTTATCTATAAAAATAGAACATAAATATACTTCTACCAGAACTTGGTAAAAATGATTAAAATTGGCCAATTTTTGGTTTTTTCAATCCAAATAGGTATTCCAATTATGTTAGAAATTTCAAAAATATTTTTAGGATTCCATATCACCATGTTTAAACTATGAATCTTTATAGAGAGATACACACTAGTTTATATGAAATCATTCAAGATAAAATTCATGTTATATTCGTAGTCCCTAAGGATGCCAAGTCATAAATTGGCTGAACTAATACTCCAAGACCTACTTTTTAGATCAGTATAGTGGAAGGGCATATGGAATAATCCTCAGCCTTTAGAGACACATTTAAAAATAGAAAATACCCAAATAATGATTAATTGTGAAACAAATCCAATGATATTCTTGGGCTTCATGCCTTTTAAAAAATTAATTTGAACAATGAATGAGTGTTTATAGAGGTCAATCTGCTCAATAATTGCACCATCAAATGAAGAAACATGACCAATAGTAAATTTATAAAAAATTCATAAAAATAAAATTAAATATTTTTTATAAATATAATAATTTTCTTTTTATTTATAGTTTTTATTAAAACTTTTATCAGTTATAAGAATATCATTGATAATGGTAATCCATTATCAGTGAAAAAACAAAAATTGACGGTACACATTTTTCATTTTTATTTTTAGCACTGAATAAAGTGACCAATATAAATGATTTTATCTTGCACTGGTGAAGGTGAAGCTTTTTACTGAAAAATATGATGCTTTTATCAATTATTTTTGTTTATTATCAAGATAAATTAAGGCACTGGTTTTGTGTTGATCTATGGTAGTGTTGGGTTTCTCAGATTTTATAAGTGGTTTTAACTGGTAGGTAGTATCAACCATCATTACCTTTTTTTAATATTATTTGTGCTCAAAATATGTCTTCCTTTTATTTTCATAAGTTAAATACTGTTGTATTTTTTTGAATTTAAAACTGAATTTTCTTGGACACATTTAATGAATTAAATTATGTTATTTTCCAAAAAACCAACAATAGTTATAAATTATAAGTGTTATAAAAGTTTTCTCAGTCATGGATAAAATAGCAGGATTGGTTATTTTATTTATAGTTTATATAAATACATTATGAATATTAAATTTTGATATTTTACACTTCCATGAACTAATAACATTGTTACATTTCTTTTTAGATATTATTAACTTCTATTAAAGTGTTTTATACCAAAAATTATCACGGAAAATATTTATTTTCAATTTATTGTAATAATAATAGTTGTTTTATTTAGGTTCAAGTGTATACATACACACATGAAAATAGTAAATAACACATTCAATTGAATTTATTTTTTATATAATAACATATGATAGTGAGTACAAATTGATATTTTAACCACACTTTTTTGTTTTGTAGTAGGAAAGTAAGACAAGTAGTTATATGTATGTTATTCCATCATGTATCCATAATTGGTGAGTATTAAATGGGTTTTAATATAAAAATTATTTATTCAGATATGAATTTTAACTACCTGAAGAAATAGTTATGTATAATGTTTTTTATTTAAAACCAAAATATAACTTTATAAATAATAATTATTATTTTTGAAATGTTTTAAGTATGAGTGGAGTTTAAAAAAATATTTATTTTAGTAATTTATATTTTTGAAACCAAATGGATTAAATTTCTAAATAAAGAGGGGATTAATAGGGGAAATATGTTTTCATGGATATGAATATTTTCGGTAAATTTTCACACAAATTGACTCATCTATTTAATAACGGTTTCCCGAAACAATGGTTTACATTGCATGATTTAAATAGATAAGAAATTATCATCTTTCCACTAGTAAACATTGATTATTAGTTATAGAGTTCTTAGTTACTTGTTTGGAATTCCACTAGTAAGACATAACTTATAGTTATATATTTCATAGTACCTTGTTAAAATTTACACTAACTAGTCCTAATGTTTTCTTATAATCAACCTAATTCCATTTTTATATTTCCACTAATATGTATTCATTCATTATTTTTCCATATCTCATGTTTTTATAAGACTTCTACCATAATTTATATTATATGATTATTTTGGGATTGATTTATAAACATAATTTATTGGCACAAGTTATGTTGGTATTATTTTTTTACTATATAAATGTATAAATGTCTTTCATTGATTGTTTCCAGGATAAAAATTTAAATTCTTTATCCAACTTATTATTTTTTATCATAGAACTGTAGATCATTTTATATATAACTAATATAAGGTAATTCTATATATTTTTTTATATATCTTTGTTTCATTTTCATTGAGAACTTTTTCATGTTACATCAATGGGATGGTAGGTGGACACCCACTACACGATCTTTGTTTCCCAAGTGAACTCATGTCGCACAAGTATACTTGCGCGACTAGGACATGTGTGCCAGACCGGGACTTGCGCGCCTCGTTTCAATTCACTTCCATTCCTCAAATGCATCTGTCCTCTTCAATATTTAGTCTTCAAAACCACATTCAAATCCATTTACGACATGGTTCATTTGTTGGCTTCCTTATATGAAAGGAATTATGTGGAACATCACTCAAAACCTCATGATTTACATAAATTTATGTCATTAAGGTTGGATATTTCCATCATTCAGCTTCATACTTTAGGATGCGAAGATCTTTAATTTGGGAATCCTCCTAAGGAGTAATCACCAAGATCTGTGTTCATGGGAATCCAATTTTGGAGTATGCCCCACATTCCCTGTTCATGGGCATCCTCATTAGGATTATGACCCATGTTCTTTAATCAGGGAATCCTCTTTCTTAGGATTATGTCTCAATCATAATTTCATTTAACATTGGGTATCCTCTTTAGGAGTAAGCCTCGTTGTTTATTTAATTTAATGTGGGCTTACTTTTTAGGAATGTAACCCAATCCTAAGATCCTCTTAATTTGGTCCTCCCTCTCAGGAGTAAGTCCCGAGTTAAAATTCCAAATGTCCATAAAGTTAAAAAAACATTTATGAACCCTTCTCCTTGGCATCTTTCTTGAACTGGGTCCAAATATTCAATTACATAGGACATCATACATACGTAATCCCCAAATCATTTCTTATGATTGCATCATTCATGCCACAATCGTCAGATTTCGTGATACCTCTTGTTTCTCACACCGAGTACAACTCATTTGAGCTTAGAGTGTAAAAGTAATCACGACATCTCTTTTTGGGAAATTTACCATGAATAATACCCATATTTGTTCCCTGAACTACATGGGCTTTGATCTCCTCCTTTAATGTATAGTACGTAGGAAGCCTTTGTAAGGTCCAAGCCCATTTTTATTAATTCATTTTCAATCCCATATGGCGTTAAACTACGTCTTTCATATCAATCTACGTGGGTTATGATTCCTTTATTTTTAAGAAGGATATGTAGGAAAACCATCTGTGGGTACGATACCTACTCTAAAATAATCTATGTCTTTCTGAATGACAGTAAACTTCAAGTGCCACACTGAGTGGAGTTAAAATAGGTATGGTTATCATAATGAACATGATATTTCTATACAATGTTTTTATGGATACCATTGACTAAGATCATCTAATAAATACCGAAGATTATCTGTCAATGATGAACCTCAAATACATATAAAAGATTTTTTAAATCACATACATATCAATAATTTATTTCCAAATATAAAGAAAAACACACTTTCATATATGGTGAATTAATAAGGATTCATGAACATAACATAAATATATAAGAGATTCCTGGAGTAGGTAATAATTCACCACAAAAAGGTGTGATGAGCCTAACCTCCCATACTCTCAACCAATGAAAATTCTTAAGCCTCATTGATACACAACTATTGAGCACCTACCGTTGGAATGTAAGTCCAAATGGATATAAAATCATTGGATGTTTCTGGTTCTACGAATAAACCCATTAGAAATTGATTGGAAAGTTTGAGACTTAAACAAAAAAGGTCATCACCATTTCCAAAAGAAAAAAAATGGTGAACCTAACGTGAATACTTAACCAAGTTAAATGATGTTTTACTTATTTGTTAGGCCCCAATTTAACTAAATGTAAGGTCAACAATGAAATCAATAACATATGTGATCATCAAGAAGATGTAGTCTAGCCAATCATATGTTGATTATGTTTATTATATCAAAATGTCAATCTTTTCCAAGAAATTTTTGTATTTCAGAAATGGTTTCTTTAAACTTCACACCTGTGAATACCACATCCACTACTCCTGTAGGATCCTTGTCCGCTCTGAGGACGACATCACCTACTCAACGTCTTCAACGCGGAGTCTCAAATTCATTGGCTATGGAAAACCATCAACATGGCACCATTCTGACTCTGGAGGCCACTCGATGAGCCCTCCAAGTTAACAACTCACCCTTGTTGTCAGGATTGGGATGACCACTGGTCACGAAGCAGGTGGTGCTAACCACCGTCTCCAACCATTTCGGGTCATTATCCCCAGAACGCAATCACTAGTCCCTCCCATATTATGTGGAGGTGAATGAGAGTGTCACTCAAGGCCTTAATTCAAAAATACAGGAGTCCTTTCCAAAGGATCCCATCAAAAATCACCTCCAGAATCATGCGGTAGTAAACCTCCAACTTGATGAGGGTATCACCTTTAAGTGTTACGCTTAGGATCCTCAGACACAAGCACGCAATACAAACCTTCATAGGTGAAATCTAGTCAAGAGGGAGTAGGTTCTTAATTCTTCCCCCTCCGGAGAAGTCCATCAAGCCAACTTGATGGAAAAAAATGAGCAGGCATATACACAAGTCTATCCTGACATTACAACCCAGTAGACTCATCTAACAGTAACATGCCAATCCCACTAGGAAATTCTGGTAGAGTATTATAGGTCGGCATAAACACTAATTTATAATTCAGTAGCTAGTCAGTAGGCTCGTCTGACTGCAACCAAAGAAACTCGCCAATAAAATGTGGTGGGGAACATTCAGCATGCACATACACAAGCAATTTTTCAGGATAACAAACAGTCTCATTTGGTAGCACCCGGATATGTCAATTAGAAAGCTCCTATGACAAGCAGGAGGCATACACTGTTTTCTGCCCCCACACATGAGTACTGTCAGAATTCACTAACACCAAAAGGAGGACATGAGCATGAATTCACATCTACTCCAAGAACAGAATTGATGTATATTCCCATTATGGTAGCTGAAGTCACCAAACACATTCTGACAATGGTGAAAGAACAGAAGAAAATCCTTGCCCATATTCTGGATGCCAGTCATAATATTATAACAACTTTAGAAGCATCACAGGGAAGGAATCCTAAATCTATCCGTATTAGTGGAGTGACTCATCAACATATCACTCTAGAATAGATACACACCTATGTCCCAGTCCAGGAGGGTTGTAGGGCATACTCTCCCATGTCATACGGACAATCAATTCAGGCACATACACCTGATTTGAATGGAGATAATCAGCCTAACCTGACCATTTCTATTGATTAGGCACATAATCCTACCCATAATAACCACTTTCATCAATAAGTGGTTTCCAATGTGAGTAAGAAGGATTATAAGAAAAAGACTCATCCATCGCAGTCGAGAAATCAAGAGCTAATATATAATAAGGCCTTGGTCGATGATGTTGTACTTGAAGCCCTTAGACAATTATATGTTGCAACTCAAGATTCTCCACATTCATTTTCAAATTCCAGAAATAATAATAATAATTCTGATGGTTTCATTAGAAACATTCTCATGAAGGCTTGCCTCTTGATGGTTTAGTTGATCTCGAAGTATCATCTTGAGATGAGAGCCACGATAACCTTCTGTGTGGCAAGAAGATCAAGAAGACAATGTTTTCACATTTTTCTATAACCCACCATGGTGGCCCTCCCCATGATGATGAATTTAGCTTCGAATGTCCTTTCCATATTAGTAATTCACATTTACTGGAAAAAATTTCAAAGGAGAGTGAACTAACAAGAAATCCCTCTTATATTGAGGCACTTGCAAATGTGAATCCAGTCATGTCTGATGCTTTACTGCTAGCAGGTGAAATACTTTCTCAATCAGAAGATAGCCTGGGGTTTAGGTCATTATCTGAACCACCCATAGGTCATTCATCTTCTAATTTGATAAATGAATTTTCTACCGATCTTATTGAGTCTGATAAAGAAACATAGAAGCACCAAATTTGGTGTAATTAGGTAGAAGAATCTTCATCAAATGATATAGAGGAAAAAAACTGGTGAACGGTGAAGTACCAGTATTTTTTTGGACATTGGATGACTCTCAGAATGATATTCTAGAAATTTTGATAGAAGATTGTATTGATGATATTCGTCTCAACATGTTGAAAACACTTTGTCACTTCAAAAAGAAAATTTTATCTAATGATGAATATGAAAATCATGTTATGATAATAGATGCGTTACAACACCGAATTGATATCGCATCTCTCTCAATTTCCTGATATCCAAAGGTTGAAAAGCAGTAGAGAGCCCTTCAGCATGGATGCTTTACTGCACTAAAAATGTTGCACCAGTTAATTACCAATGCCGCATATGGTATTCATATCAAGGGACAGGGTGTTCATGGAGCACATCATTTCACTGTACTCTCCAACCAACAAAGCCCCCCAAAAGTGGTCTCATGTAGTGTTATTGCCCATGGTCGGCCACAACCAATTGGTTTTGTGTGTAATCAATGTCTTGGTCAGGAACATGCCTTAACTTGTTCTTACCAAAGACAGGCATACAACGAACAAGTTGTTGAATTACTCTTTCATCAAGAAAATTAGAATATCGAACAGGCTTCTCGTTTAGAGATTGCGGATCATCAGGTGATAGAGGTGTCATAAATCATTCAACGGTCATTTGAGCCAAGTGACTTGAGTGAATGTCGGATGATGCATCCGAATAATTTCAGGACTAAAATCCACAAAATATGGAGTGATTTTAAAAAATTATCAGAGGTAGTAGCTCAAGAACCACCTCGGCTTGCTAGGACAGGGAATCTTTTTTCCCAACACATGGGATCAATAGATGGGATTCAAGGAGATGAGCAGGGGACACAAGAAAAGCCCCAGTCCACCAGACTGGGGAATTATTAAAACCCTCAATCTCTTCCTCAGCAAAAGTCTTTTTCTCTCGGTTAGGGAAGAAGAAACAAGAGGAACATAGAGCCAAATTATCAGGAGATTCCCTCCAAATTATGGTTCATCAAGAAGTTACTGGGGGATCAACTCAATAAAAGGAAATGTCTCATAAAGGACATGGAAGAAGACAGTATCGCAAAAATTACAATAGAAGGAATGAAATGTGTTATGCATCGATAAATGTCATCAATGTCATTGTTACAGATCCCCCAGAACATGAGGTTCACTTAGAGGAATTAAATGAAGAAGTTTCTATTCAAGAAGTTGTACACATGGACATAAATGAAGAAGCTGTGCATACCAGATGCCATAGGGTTGCCCAAAGGAAAGATATTCTTTCAGGCAATGCCCTTCCATACTCTATAAAGGCGCATGCTAAGGAAAATGTTAATAGTAAGTTTACGTCCCACCCTACCTCTGGAGAAGGCCAATTACTCTCATCAGAGGAAAGGTTCACACAACAAGTGGAAGAAATAAAGGAGTTAAAGAGGTTCAATGAAGAACTATTTCCATGTAGTCTTCTTCCTAAACATGCTGGAGTCAGTCAGTCAATGTAATTCATTACAGTTACTGGGATCGATCGAGAATATCCTCCATTACACGCACACCCTCATAGGTCCAATCCTATGGGTCATGCGCAACAAAAACTAGTAACAGTACCATCAGTTTCAATACCAGTCACAAAACCTGTCCAAACTCCAGTTATTTCACCTGCTCAAGTCCAAGCTCAACCAGATGTTTCTCAAAAGATAATAACTATCATCGGGTCATTAACAGCATGGTAGGAAGCGATGGAGGGAAAACGTGTACAAGTTCAACTGGAAAAGAATGCTTACCCTGAATTGGATGATGAAATTCCACCCCCATCAAATTTTTCGAATACCACATTCCCAATTTTTAATGGTTCGGGAGACCCAGAACAACACATAAAATATTTTTTTTCTCATTTTGATCCTATTAGGCGAACACCTCAACAACAAGAACAAGTTACGCTTAGATGTTTTGTGGAGTCATTATTATGGATTGCTTTTGTTTGGTATACAAGTTTGCAGTATCGGTCAATTACCACGTGGGAAGATCATCATCAACAATTACTTCTTCAATTTATCTCAACAATACCAAAGATGAATGTTTTTTATCTTGCCAATTTTATGCAAAGGGAAAATGAAATAGTTTTATATTTAATTTCTCTGTTGAAGGGATTAACATATTCCTTAAGCATAACACTCCCTCAATAATAATTGTTGCCAATCTGTGTGGAAAATTTCCATGATGAATTACACAGAACATTGATTCCTGTGAAATAAACAGGAGGGTTTAGAGACCTTACTTAAATCGCTCAACAGATCGATGATTCTCTTATAGAGACTATGGCTAAAAATCATGCAATTCCATCAGTTTCAAAAATAGAATGGGGAGAAAAGAGACTGCTATAGTTACACTTAAACAACCATCTGTATCTGCTTCCACTTTAAAACCATAATCTTATCAAAGGGCTCCACATCCTAATAGTCAACAACATAAGTCATCACATCAAGATGATCAAAGAGATCAAAGACAGAAACAATTTGAGGAGTTAAAGAACAATGCTTATTCTTTCCAAAATGAACAAGTTCATGGTTTCTTCATTTCAGCTCTGGAAAATAAATTGGATCAGTTTCCACGACCTAAATGGCCAAACATGGAAAGAGATGAAGACCTTCCCAACTATTACCCATTTTAACAGATGTTGGGGCATCCCATTCATGACATTTTTTTCATCAAAGACCTTCTGCAGAAGATAGTTTTCTTGGGACAAGTAAAACTGAAAGGTTCTTCAGCTCATGTAGCATGTGTTAGTAATAGAGATCCATAGGAAGAAGGCGAGTGGCACGAAGTCAAAAGAAAAATTCAAAAAATATAATGATGGGATGTTTAGGAAAACAATCAACTGAACTCATTTAATTTTATAGGCGTAATTGATGAAAACAATGGTGCATTTTGATATTTCTGCCATAGAAAAACTCCCTTCTTCAGAAGGAAAATCCTCAAAGAGGTGGCATAATTCGAAGAAGAAGAGTATTCAGAAAATATGAGCTCATGTAAAATTCTAAATTGTCTTTGACTCTGGAATATTTTATGCCATCTACATCAAAAGTATGAGCACCTCCCCACCAAATGTTATAGCCTGAAATTGTTCATTAGGATGAGTGTTCATCAAATTAAGAGTTGATCTTTGGTTCAGTTAACATGATTTACATAACGGATCAGTATGCCAGTCACAATTTTGATCTTGATGAGCCTGAGTTCCCTGTATCAAACAGTGGAACTAGAGCCATTTGCAGAGGTATAGGATACAGGGGAAGATGTGGATATTTCATAAGACATTATTCCAATCGTACCCCTTCTAGAACTTTATATGCCACAAAAACTCGTGGAAAATACTTTCAGCGGGCTTAGCAAGAACAAGAAGCTTTTCCACATATGGAAGATTCAGTCATAGAACAGTTATTTTGAAAGATTAGTTAGAGGTTACACCTTCTTTCTAGTAGAAAATAAATATACCTACTTGGTCCAATCGACCAAATCTAAGAGTATTTAAAACTCCTACCCCGATACAAGATGCATATACTTCCAAAGCATCAAATTATGAGGCACCTATGAAACCACGTGTTCCTTTTGGGAAATGTAGACCTTTGGACCAAAAGTATGATGTCTTGAATCATTTGGCCCAAATACCGGCCAAGTTAACAATCCTAGATTCCTTGAATCTATCAATGGATCTTCGGGAGGCACTAATATGGGCATTGTCAAGTCCTTAGGGATTCGAAACTAAAATTGATGCGGTTGATGTCTACCATATAGAGAATTATCCAGCATAATGCCATGTAGTGGTATCATTTAAAGATGAAGATGAAGATGATTTTGTGAATGGACATATTAGACCATTGTATTTATTTAGAATGGTCAATGATATAGACATATGATGATCTTTCATTGATAATGGTTAATGAGTCAACCTCATCCTTATTCATACACTTCATCGATTGGGCCTCACCGAATCTAATTTATCTCCTTGTACTTTGATGTTTCAAGCATATTATAAAAATGAACAAGACCCTCTTGGTGAGATTACACTCAGAACTCAGTGTGAAAACCTTGTATCCAATTCAGATTTCATGTTTGTTCATCATGACACAACCTTAATCATTTTTCTTGGAAGAAATTGGCTACATGAACATGTGTATATAACTTCATCATACCATCAATGTCTCAAATATTGTTTCAATGGTCAAATTAAGACATTGTATGGTGATAAATCCCCATTCAAAACAAGTAAATCTCAATACATTGAGGCAGAATTCTATCACATGGAGGGAAAGGAGGTATCTATAAAGAAAGAAGTTACCAAAATTAATGCTCCATATGGTTTGGAAAAGATTCTAGTAAACCCATTAATACATGTGAGTACATATTAAGTGTTTCGTATCAGTCAAATTCACAGGATAGACCCAAATACAAATACTCTTATGTAAACTTCTAGAATGTCAATTACGACAACCAAGTTAGACAGCACGGTATAAATTTTTGATTCAACATGCAATGTTGAAATCTCAAATGGAGATTTCTTCATTTCATCTACTGAAATCCATAAATTCTACTCTTCATCAATTGGACTAGATGAAGTTATAGTAATTCCAGAGATGAACACTGATGTTGACTTTCAATCCATCATATCCTCTTTATTACACAAGGAAGACCTTTCATCCTCAATAGGGTCAGAAATGGTAGCCTTTTCTTCAAGATGTTCAAATTCTAACTTCTCCCTTGATTATGGAAATTATGCTTTATCATCTACTATTCAAGTAGAAACAATAGAAGTAACACATATTGAAAAATAAGAGGAAGATCTCAGGGATGCTCATCCAGCATATGAAGAAGGTATCTCTACCATTGTGAATGAACTCAGAGAAATAAATCTGGGCACAAAAGAAGATCCATGCCCCACTTTAATTAGTTTGTCCATGACTCTTGAAGTGCACAAAATGTATATTTCATTTTTAATTAAAAATAGAGATATATTTGCTTGGAATTATACATAAATTATAGGTCTAGATCCTGATGTTTCTACTCATCATTTGGGTTTGCTAGAAGAACACCAAGGATTCATGCAAGCAGCATGAAGAACACACTAAACATATGCCCAAAAAATTGAAGCTAAAGTTGATAATATTTTCAAAGATAATTTCTCAAAAGAATTTTAGTATCCCAAATGGCTGGCTAACATTGCCCCTGTGGAAAAATAAAAATGGAAAAGTTAGAGTTTTCAATGACTTCAGAGATCTAAATCGACATTGTCTCAAGGATGATCTCCGGGTTCTAATCACAGAACTCTTAATTGATGCAACAACTTTTTATGAAGAACTTTCCATAATGGAGGGATATTCTGGGTATAATCAAATCTGAATGGCTCAAAAATATATAGAATCTACAGACTTCAGAGCCCCTCAAGGTGTTCTTTTCTATCAGGTAATTTCCTTTGTCCTGAAGAATACAGGTTCAACGCATCAACGTGCCATGCACCATATCCTCAAACCATTTTTAGGGAAATTTGTTGAATGTTATGTGGATGATTTGGTGGTTAAATCTAGTCAATGTTCAAATCACCTGGTTGATCTGGAAATCATATTCAACAAAATTCAACAACACAATTTGAAGATAATCCCCTTTAAATGTGCTTACAGGGTAACGTCAGTAAAATTTCTCGGCTTTGTTGTACTCCATCATGGTATCGAAGTTGATCCTGAGAAAAAAAATCAATCATTTTTCTGTCACCTCCTCGAAATTTGAATGAATTATGAGGAATTCAAGGACACTTTGCCTATATTTGATGTTTCATTTCCAATTTTCTAGGAAAGTGATTACCCTTCAATAAATTAATGAATAAGGGAGTCACTTACCAATGGACTGAAGATTTCCAGGAGAAATTTGATATCCTCTAGAAATATATCTTGATTCCACTAGTATTAATGCCACATGTTTATGGAAGACTACTTATCCTCTATGTTACAACATTAGAGCGATAATTAGGTGCCTTCATAGCCAAAAAAATGATGTTGGGAAGGAAAACTACCTTTGGTATCTTAGTCGAACTATGCTTGAGGTAGAAACTCATTATTCAAGTATTGAAAAGTGCTGCCTAGCATTAATCTTTGTAGTTTAGAAATTTAGACACTACCTGCAACATCATGAGGTCTAATTAGTATCTCCCAATAACCGCTCAAATTTATCTTTTGTTGTCTATTGCATACATAACGTTTGGCAAGGTTGGTAATTATTTTGCAGTAGTTTGATATCCAATATGTGTCTAAAAAGGCGATAAAGGTCTAAGATTTGGAAGATTTCCTTACTAAAAACCCTTCAGTATAAAATACATCTATAGATATTGAACTTCCTGGTGAGGATGTATTCTTTATTTAAGATAATCTTCAACCATCGGAAATTTACTTTGATGGTGCTTCTAGAAGTCTAAGAGGAAAAAAAATGGAAGATCCTAAATTCAACAAAGTTGGGTTAGGAATTATACTTATTTCCCCAGAAAAGGCAGTGCTATGCTATTATTTATTATTGTTGGAAGGCGGTACAAACAAAGAAGAATAATATTTATCTCTTATAACAAGATTCGAGTTGGAACTTCAGGCATATGTGAATCAACATAGACGTAAAAGGTGAATCAGATTTGGTAATCAACCATGTCAATGGGGACTCTGCCATCAGAAAAGAAGAGTTGATCCCTTTGTATGATTATGAAAGATAGTTAATATCAGAATTTCTTTTGGAACTGACATTTTCTTATGTCCCTCGATCATAAAATGCTCACGCTGAGGTACTGGCTAATGTATCAATAGCTCTGGCAGATCCAAATCGGGACGAAACAATCATCAGTATTTCCCACCGTCGTACATTTTCACCTTTTGTTGAAATCAGAACATAGGAAATCATTGAAATTATTCCAATTTCTGAACCATATGGTCATACTACAGGATGGATCCCAAGTATCAGGGAATACCTTCAAAATGGAACACTCCTACCTGATAAGGCCAGGAAAGAACAAGTTGGGGGTTGTGTGGTCAATTATACTCTTTATGATAGCCCGATCAACTAAAATATATTCTATACATGTGAGGTTTTGATGGAATTATAATCAGATGTATTGATGGTGAAGAGACAATGGTTTTCATCAAATAAGTACATATAGGGGTCTGTGGTTCCCACTATTCTCGACATAGATTGTCTGATCATATTTGAAGACTTGGATACTTCTAGCCGTCAATTAACCAATATTGTATTGATTTCACTAAGAAGTGTCAATATTTCCAAGTATATTCCAATTTCAATCATAAACCCCTATAATTACTCCATACACCTAAATACTCATGGCCATTTTCCACATGGGGAATTGATATAGTAGTACCTTACACTTCAGCTACATCCAAGTAGTTTAAGTATATTCGTACTGCTACTGATTTCTTTTCCAAATTGGCAGAGGAAATACCTCTCAATTATGTTAGTTATAAATGCATTATAAGCTTCAATAAGTCTAACATCATTACTAGATTTGGTGTCCCTCATACTATATTGACGGATAATGGCACCAACTTCTGTTCATCTGAGGTAAGGAAGTTGTATCAAGAACACAACGTCAAATCCAACCATTCATCTCGGTATCATGCAGCGACCAATGTACAAATAGAATACATTAATAATAATCTTTAAAATATAGGGAAAAAGATGGTGGATAAAGATAATAAATCATGGCCTGATAATCTTTTTCATGCTTTATGGGCTTATCGGACCACCACCCACACTTCTAAGAAGTCAACTCCATATTCATTGGTATATGGAACAAAATATGTCTTGACCATTGAGGTTCAATTACCATCACTCCGAGTAGCCATATGTGATCAATCATCTACCAGTGAAAAATCTCAAAAGCAATTGGATGAATTGGAATGATTAGATTAAAAAAGATTGTTCACCCTACGCCACATGGAAGTCTATCAGAATCGAATAACACATGCTTTCATCAAAAGAGTTCATCTTCATTCATTCATTTAAGGAGAATTGGTATTGGTCCACATAACTCCAATTATACTAGGGAAGAAACCTCCAAAGCCAAAGTCAAAGAGGGATATACCTTACTCAATACATAATGTCTACTACAATAGAGCTTATTCATTAATATAAATGGATGGAGAACTCATCACGACTCCAACCAATGCCAGATTAATGAGGAATTATTTGTTATAACACAAATACATCTTTAGTCTTTACTACATGAATTTAAACTACATGGTCCCTCCATTGTATAACATTACATTAAACGGTGTCCAGTCCCTTATATGTCTTAAATGACATTAAACTGTGCACCGTTAAGGTTGTTGCTACAAATTGTTTCTCACACATATTATGACTCACGTGACCTTAGAGTAAACTTCAACCATATTACATTCTCTGGGATACTAGCCACACATAATTCCCAAAACATTTTTTGGCTCATTGTCCTCAAGTACAACTCGATCAACAATTCATTTTCAATTGAACTATGTAGACTTTGACCTTACCTTCTAAGCTAGGAACATAGGAAACCTCTTATGGTTCAATCCCAAAACCAATATCTTCACATTTGGTTCACCATCATCCTTTCAATATGACGATAAACTATACAGCCCCCATTGTCCTCACTGAAAGACAATAAACGAAAAACCAATACATCTTAGCAACATGACACTAAACTATGCAGCATAAGTCCATGCATATGACCCTAAACTATTTGTACTTTTGTCCAGTTTGACAATAAACTACCATAGTCATTGACACCCTCACCTTAGAGGGAATCATTATTGATATTGATCTCCAACCATGTCATATTCCAAGGACTACGTGCATAAATGGGAATCCTGGAACTTTAATCTTGGGTAAAACCATCATTTCACTAAAGTAACCTTTCACCATTCACTTATATGAACCAAATCTATACAGAGGGTATTTCATGAACTGCCTATGGATTGATTCCCATACTTATGGAATACGTAGGAATGTTTGAGAATCCCTCGAATCCAGCCCCAAGTCTTTGGGCCTAACCCAAAATTCCACTTTCAGTCCATTGGTTGAAAACTCCCCCTGTGAAAACATGTATGTGGTATGAAAACCAAGATCCTTATTCACATCAGGTTTATAAAATGCACAATGTGTATTCCTCATTATGGTCCGAACTCTATGACCCTAAACTAAGATATCCTACATTGTTGTCCCACATGATGATAAAATGTATTTCAAGAACTACGTGTGGCTTGATTCCCATCCTTATGGGTTATATAGAGATGTCCATCATCTCAATTCAGGACCCACACACAACATGATTATGGTTAGCATTGGTCTGTGTTTCTCCTTCATGCATTGGACAGTGCCCATTTTGAGGTGTCATACGCCTAACCATAAATACTTCCACATCTCCATAACCCTTTTCTTGACTTCTGGTCGCAAAATGTCTGATACATGGGAATTATTTTTCCGGACTATGCAGCACGTGACCCTATTTGGCCTTGCATAAGTAGTATACATAACAGACCTATCAGCCAAAAGATACTATTTTTTTATTATGTCTCCAATTCCCTTAAATTTCCCTGCATAATTCAACCCCCTAACGGGTTTTTAAAATAGTGGTAACTTCATTCTTGGGAGAAAAACATCTTTTGTCCTTATTTGTCTTAAATACAATATGTAGGGATCCGAAAAAATAGCCATCCATAAAATATTTGTCCCATAATCTTTTTCATGATGTGAAAGTAATCAAGTCTATGGTTTATATTTCCCTTCCCAATGTTTGGGTGAGTCCTTCATAGGAGTGAAATTCATCCAAATCATTGACAATATTGATTGTAAATATCCTCTCCATATTCACGTACCTCTATCCATACAATAGACTCAATTATTTGGACAATCTGAATCTCCATAAACGTTCACTAGTTTTTAGAAATAGAAATGTTAAATTTTTTAGAGTTATTTTTTCTGACTATGAAGTACATGCCCCTAGGTGGCCTGGCATATGTAGTCTACATAACAGACCTGTCATCCAAAAGATTCTATTATTTGACTATGCATCCAATTCCCTTTTGTAACCCATCTTAATTTAACGCCCTAACGGGTTTTTGAAATAGTGGTTACTTCACTCTTAGGAAAAACTTCTTATAATGATTTTTAGCCCTTTTTTCATATCATCCCTCAGATTCAGAATTCCTTATGTCATAGTTTATATGTTTTCCCCCATACATGAATGTGGTAATATGTTTTCAGATAAATTATCAAGTAATTGATTCAATTTTAATCCATTCGGTAAAATCTATTCGACCATAAACATTAGAATTTTTATATAAGACATGAATGACATTAAACTGCCAACAAGTGATAGGGTACTCATTAAATTAGGAACCTCTAAAAGGATCCCTAAACAATAGATGAGTCACAGCTCACTAAACGTACATTTTGTATGATTTAGGAAATATTGTGCAATAAAAAGATTCAAAGTTTGTAGGGTTAATTTTATAATCCCAGCTACAATTAAACTATGCTTACTAGGCCCATTAGATTAGGTAAAAATATATATAAGTAATTTTCAAGAGGAAGCATGTAAAAATGATTGATGGTGAAATGTCTTTTTCATTTATGTACAAAATTATAAGAAAATCCACATATCGGATTACATTCTCTTTTTCAAGAAATTAAAAAAAGGATTTCAACAAAACCCTTCATTTCATTTATGGAATTCAGAGATTCATCAGCAGCAACATTAAGTTCATTAACTAGTCCATATTCACTATTTTCAGCTTAATGGAGTGCTTTCTAGGCATCTGTGATGGCTTTCATACCATTCATACGAACTAATTCCAGTGATTTGTTAAGTTGGTCAAGTTCCCTAGTAAAAGCATATAACTATTGCTAAAGGTGAATCTATTAGACAACATTATCCTTGATCTTATGCTTCATCTCCATAAATATTGCAACATGATCAGTCTCATCTTGGGAAACTACATCCTCAAATTCACTGATATTGGTCAAAAACCTAGCTCTGGTCAGATCATGACAGTAATTTTTCTCCTACTCCATCCTTAAGAGGACATGTTTCACCAAGAAATGGATCTATTGATATGCAAAACCACCATGTCCTAACATTAAAAAAAATGATGACAATCATGTGATAGTAGAAGATAGATCTTCAAGAGGCACAAAAGATATGGTCTTCCATATATTCTGCAATGCCTTGCGACATGAGAATTGGAGCACCTTCTGCACCTCTGGT
Organism: Viscum album; assembly: GCA_963277665.1. Lineage (NCBI taxonomy): Eukaryota > Viridiplantae > Streptophyta > Magnoliopsida > Santalales > Viscaceae > Viscum > Viscum album. The sequence continues at coordinate 394,822,146 of OY728131.1, read as the reverse complement.
TCTAACTCAACATCCCTATTATAGGGGGGGGGAATATAGTCTAAGAATAATTCACATTAAGAAGTGACATGTTCTACTACTTTTCCTCTGACCCTTGGTACTTAAATTTCTACTCCAATTGGGGTAGAGACTGCAACTTAACCTCATGATCTAGTCCCTAAAATTGACAGTCTGACATAGTCAATTGAATGTTTTGGTTTGTTTCAATGGATAAAAAAAGTAGATTATGATTTATTTCATATTAAGTACATCAACAGATATTATTATCTCTTACCCAAAAGTAGATTGACATCATGAGAAGGCTCCTACCCATCATTCCTAGCTTCAACAGTATTTTCCGGACAGATTTCAGGAAGCTTGGCTGGGTTATGTTCCACTTGAGCTAGCATCTCTGCAACGACGGGGTTGTCTCTAGCACCTTCAGGAAACAACCGGTTAACATTTTTCTTAGTCGGAACTATTTATTTCAACCAATAATGGTTAGAGATGTATTAATAAATTTTTAACAGGGCGATGGATAAAACTCACTTCCAAAATCTTCGAAATCACATGGTAATTTAACATGATTTAATGATTCATCCAAATATGCGCCATGTTTCATAATTTCAACCATTGATATCTCAGATTCTTGGTTAGTTTCACCAGTGGGAGCATCTAATATGTCTTCTTGTTGACACTCATCCTGTGGCCTCTGACCCCGGGCAACTTCTTGATAGAAAATTGTGGAGTCAATTTTAGTGGCCACCAAATGATCTGGTGCAGGTGTTGAAACTAAATTATCACAGAACGGAAGTCATTTGATGTTTTCATTAAACGTTCTATGAAGTATTGTTAATTTACCAGAAGCATGATCTTCTCTCCTTGCAGCAGAAACATGAGCAGTACTAGGAACAGAAACTGGCTCTTCATCAGGAGCAGCCAAGTTAGCATGAATTTGCGATTGTTCACTAGTACCCTCTGTCATCCTCAGAGGAGGGTCAATCCTCTCCCTCAATGGGAAAACTGAGGAATCCCCTGAAATTACACGAAATATGAGAAATCTTTTCATGAGTTAGTATTCATGACTATTTGAAAGACATACCATTACTGATGAAGCATTTAGCTATTAATTCTTCCTTCTATGCCTTGGTTTCTATGAATTTTTGGTGTGTTGACATAATCACCCCCAGATACAGGTACTGGAGAGTGAAAATCCCTTTCTAACACCACATCCATGGCTTTTCGGCCTAGAGATACCTCACCCGGCTCGTGAGAAGATTCAATAGCTCCGAAGGGAGTGCCACAAGGGCTATACTGTGGTGATGGAACCTCAGCAGTTCCTCTCTTTACATGGGGCAGGATGAAGAATGTAATTTCATTGAGTAATAAAGATTTTATTGAAATCAAGTTGCAACGGAAATACGGAAAGCGACTTACATATTTAGGGTCCACATAATCGTGCCACTCATAATCTACTGAATCACTAATCCCCTCAGTGGTGCCAAGATCCATCATTTCCTCCACCCACTTGGTGATAGGAATAGAATCATCAGTGGAATTTATTAGTATCTCCAGCTCTCTGATGCATTCCCCCACTTCATCGTGTTTATCCTCAAAACAAATATAAGTAGAAGATGGAAGATTCTGTATTCCAGGGATATGTAGCCCTTTGCATAAGTCCATCCAGGCGGTTTCAGCATCACAATATAACTCCACCATGTCTTGAAAGCCTTTGGTTGTAAATATTCAACATCTGCACTAGAAGACCGCGAGGTGGGTCCTACAATCTTAGACTTCAACTTCTTCCCATCTCCTGCAATCACGGATAAAGAATACAAAAATGAAATTTGTTTCTAAATAAGATAATGGAAATTGAATTGCCTCAATGATATAACTCACAAGGAGGAGATGGATTAGGTCTCTTAACTTTTACAGGGGGATTATATGTGGTAGAGCCCATTTTAACGCACGTCGTACCTCATCATCCCCATTCTGGGAATCCGAAAAATCAGCCCCTGTTGAGGAACCCGGTGAATCAGCTCCGGGTGAAGAAGAGTCACCTTCCAGAAAAAGGGTTTCTTTCTTAATAGATCTCTTTTTGGTCTGCACACGAGGAACTGGTGGATTCAGTACTCTTTTATGGTATGATGCTACTCAGTTCTTAGCATACCATGTAGTCAATTGACTCGCCGCTCCAGCAACTAGTAGATCAAACAATACCCTAGTATTCTCCAAAGCTATAAGCAACCATAGTTGTCGGGCAACCTTTGGATGTCGCTCTGACATGACATGTACATGAGGGGATACAACAATCTCCTATAGAAACATGAATTGGCATTCAAATCTATATAAATCAAAGGCCTCACATATAATCTCCCCGTCAATTCTGGTGGCCAATACACCATCTCTGCAAGCTAGCGTGTATGACCTCAATTCCAAGTTAGCTGTTTCATCATAAACTTACCACCCATTTGGTAGGTTTCCATAAGGAATTAAATGGAATTCCTTTAACATGCTCAGCCTCACCTTCAGATCATATTATTTGAGGGAAAATGGAAAACTTCCAGAATATGCCTCCACTGATGGCCTGAAAGAGTTTCTAGGAACGTGTACTCTGCTCTGTACAACATTAGTCTGAATGTGAGTGGTGATCCATCCCAAAAAAATGTGTAATGGTCCCACTATTCTCAAAGGAGACTTACCTATATAGACATGGAGTAATCTCCTATGAATCATCGCCTAAATTGGGGTGGCCAACCCAACCATTTTACTCTCATCTAACTTGGATGCACCAACGAAGGTCCCTGGCTAGATGCCTCTCTTCAAATCCATAACTGGAAGAAGATAAACACTGAGCCCCAAAGCTAAAAATCCCTGCAAAATGTTCTTCTCTAGAATTATTTGGTCCACTTCATACCCCCACTTTTCAAACACTCATGCTTCCAGAGTTGGCCAGAATGTGCCAAGAGCTCCCCTCTTCCTTGTTCTGGGGTAGCTGGAAGGACGAGTATAGGTGGGCCCCTTATCCTTCTTATTGATAAGAAACATATCCATTCACTACTATGGATGAATATCCTTTCTAGAATGAGTTTTGGTGGATATTGAATTCTTGATCTTGTGTAAAATTTTCAAAAATTCTCGATCCAATGCCGGAGTCTTCTCTAAATCATTCCAAGTCACCTTGGGGGGATGAATTCATCATTCATATCACCCAAAATTGGAGCCACTGGTATCTTTTAGACATCCCTAAAACTATTGCTTACTACTCCGCGAGTCAAATGGAATGAATTTCTTTTTGGGATCCGGTGGCTAATTAGCTCCGGCACAAGTTATCATTCTTGTAGATATATGTTTTCCCAGCCCAAACGGCTTCATATATTGCAGTTCCTTTCAGATCCTCAAAAAATTTTGCATAGGTTTGTCACACCCAATATACCCACATCTAAGTCGAATTCACACCTCCTCAAGGACTAAAATCCCATATTTTTTCCATCACATGGATTGATCCATATAAAAATTTCAGAAAAATGGAGGGATATCAATGACACTGTAGCTCAGGCTTGTCAGGCTTCAGATCTAGAGCATATGGGCTATGATACATTATGAACACCTTCTCCACTGTTCCAGAATTTTCAAATGATCCTGCAACTGAGACATTTTCTGAAGTGAAATTGGTGTATGTTTGAAACCACGAATGATGAATATATTTCTTTACATCTGGAACATTTACTCCTTGTAGATGACCATGGCCATATAAAGGCAGGTATATACATTGTGGTAAATTGACTTGATATTTCTTCATGTACTTGGACAAATCTGGGAGTGCGTTGTCACAAATATCATAGTAATCGTGGCCAACAATGTTCACCATGTCATCAATCCACTTGCTAGCCAAATCATCAGCCGATCCAATTGATTTGGGAGAAATTAAATCTACACAAAGATCAAATAATTAACATTTAAGTAAGTTTATTTTTCATAAAATTTGTGAAGATATAAACAAAATGGCTAAATTATTATGGTGCCCAATTCTAATCTTTGCGCGCAAGTCTAAGACGGTCCCGTAAGTTTTACCGCGCTAGTACTAGTGTGCAAGTCAGAAACAAACTATGGAAGCGTGACATAATGAGAAAAAGCGTGGATGAACGAAAAACCGAAACACTCGTGCGGATAGAGCTCCTATACGTGACGAGTGCGAGAAGAATTCGAAATGTGGATTCTTTGCGTGAAGTTACACCTATCTTTATAGGCGATCCAGAAACTTGTGCACCGTATCCTACGCGCCTCATACCTGTGTGCTGCAGGATCTTGGTTTCTCCATTTCCTTAGAGTGAAATCCACTTTCCTTTTTCAGATCCAACATTAAGGGGGGGACTTTTTTTAAATCTATGTTCCATCATAGAGTCCAAATATTGACTAAGGGAAGTACCTCAAGCAAAAAAGAGGGAAGAACATCAAGAATTTCACAACGGCATTAAGGCGTGAACGTATACCTACGTGCCCGCCTTGGCCATGCAAGTCACATGTGTACCAGTCATGGGCGTGCATGTCACTTGCGCACCCAATGCGGTTTTTCACCCAAACTCAGGTGGCCTATAAATAGCCCTGGTGGGCCCCCATTTCGAGGATGAAAAAAATAAACAACATCATATTCATGTTCTGGTCTCCCAAGTTTCTATCTGAATTTTTCCAAGAACTTATATGGTAATCCTTTTCCTGTAATAGAAGCTATAAAGAGGAATAATAAGGCCTAAGTGTTATAAATACTTGCGTTCCTAACTGTCCAATCCTTAAGTGAAATGAAGACACTTGAGTGATGCATTTTCCTCTCACGGAATCTTGCATGCTTCCCTTCTGGAAGAATACTGGGATATCAATAAGGGCATGAGCCAAGTCTTGCCCAAGTATTACCCGATAGGTTCTCCAACGCCAAAGTGAACTCATGTCACGCCTGTATAATTGCGCGACCAGGACATGCACGCAAGACCAAGACTTGCACGCCTCCTTCCAGTTAACATCCTTTCCTCAAATCCATCTCTCCTCTTCATGAGTTACTCTTCAAAACACTCTTCAAATCCATTTACGACATGGTTCCTTTGTTGGATTCCTTATCTGAAAGGAATTCTGTGTAACATCTCTCAAATCCTCATGATTTACATAACATTATTTCATTAAGGTTAGATATTTATTTCAATAAACTTCATCCTTTAAGATGATTAGATCTTTAATTTGGGGATCCTCCTTAGGAGTAAGCCACAAGTTATAGGTTCATGGGCATCATACTTTGGAGTAGGACCCATGTTCCCTGTTCCTGGGCATCCTCCATAGAGTAAGCCCCATGTTCCCTATTCATGGGCATCCTTCTTATGAGTAAGCCCAGGATCCTTAATCTAGGCATCCTCCTTCTCAGGATTAAGTCTCAATCATAATTTCCTTTATCTTTGGGCATCATCCTTAGGAGTAAGCCCCAGTTTTAATTTATTTTGATTTCGGCTTCTTTTTCAGGAATGAAACCTAATGAGAACCTACCTTTAGAAAGTATGTCTAAATGGATATAGAATAATTGGATGTTTCCAGTTCTACGAATAAACCTGTTAGAAACTGATTGGAAAGTTTGAACCTTAATAAAAAAAAGTCATCCCCATTTCTGGAAGAAACAACAGGCGAACCCCAAGGGGAACTACTAGGTCTGATTAGACCCTTTAATTTCAACTCCTCAAACTACTTCTTGAGCTCCTCCAACTCTGGTGTAGCCATCATATAAGGAGGAATGAACACTGGTGCAACTCCTGGCATGAGCTCAATTGAAAATTCCACCTCACACTTTGGAGTTAAACTTGAAAATTCATCTGGAAGACATCCATGAAAAAATCCACCACCAGAAGAATGTATAACTGGGAAGTCCCATGATCGTCCAGACACAAACTAGGAATCTGGGTTGGAACTCCTCCTAACCCAAGATGCTCTGGACCTGCTCTTCTTGCCTAGACATCGCATTCGCCTTTATAAAGAAACGATCGTCCAAATGGTGATATGAAACTCACCCCACAATGATAGAAATCGATAACTTCCTGGAAAGGAACTAACCTATCCATTTCGAGAATGAAATCGTATATTGTCATCACTATGACATAGAGATCCAAAAGGAAGTGACACCCACCAACCTCAAGAGGGAACTCCTTGCACTGACATACAGTAGATGATCTCATCCCCAACATAGTGAAAAGTTCCACGATATCGATAGAAGAAATGATGGAGATCCCAAAGAAATCCACCACAGAAGTAGATATAAAGTTATGGAAATCCCTTGAATCGAACAGAGTTGATGATTAAACTGAGGAAACTAATATCGTACCTCGAACTATAGAGGGGTCGAGATCCTGATCTTGTTGGGTCTTCTCCACTACAAATGTCTCGCATGATCCATAGCCATATGACCCTGATTGACCACTCTGATGTGATTCATCTTGATATCACTAGCAACCTGGGGATTGACCACCGCAGCCATGACCTCAACCTCGGCCTGAACACCCAGAAGAACTTTAGTTCCTAGACTAGTGAGAAACTGGTGGAGATACTTCTATATGGGGAGTCATTGGTGAACCCTTGTCTCTAGATGCTAGTTATAAAACATGATATAAATGCTGATGGTGACCCATCTTGCCACAATATCATCACTCCACTGGGTCTCTCTGGCAGCGCGGCCTTGTATGCCCACTTCTTATGCACTGGTAGCACTCCACATGGCTACTAGAAGATGCATCCCACCTACTTGGATCTCCTCGTGCATCTTCCCTGCAATGGTCCCTACTATCAGCCGGAGAAGCACTAACCATGGATGTTGAATCACCCTAGCTCACAGATCTAGAATCCCTCAAATTGCGCTCTGTGATTAGAACCTGGTTGACTATGGAGGATATCAAAGTCAACCTGAAGATTTCCTCCTTGGATCATATATCATGCATGAAACCATCATCAATCTTCCATGAAAGGAACAACTCATCTCCCCTTAGGATGGGTGTAAAGCAATGTATCTCAGTGAAGCAAGAAACATACACCAGAACAGAAAGAGTACCTTGCTCCAGACTCATAAACTATTGGGATCGATCGGCCTTGACGGTCTCTAGATAGAAATAATCATAGAAGGTGTATTGGAACTCCTCCCAAGCCATATTCTTCTGGCATCCCACCTGTGAGATCACATCCCCCCCCCAAATCTTGGTGGTTTCTCAAAGCATGTATTTTGTGATATTGACCCTCCCCTTTAGAGGCATCTCTGAATGCTCTAATATCATCCATATGGCTTCTAGACATGATTTAGCAACTTGGGGTCTCATCCCCTAAAAAATTCAAAGGATGCTACTGCTGAAAGACCTACGTTAGTTCTTCCATCACCGGGGCATGAGCCATTGACCCTGAACGGTTTGCATAATCCTTAGGAAGCCCTATCTAAACTGTGTATCAGCACCTGTGTCGGGTATAACAGCCAGTGCCAAGCCTGGCAGAACTGGAGGATCTGCAAGAAGTCCTTGATTAGCCATATCTGGCATATGTTCATTCCCCTTCAACTGGCATAAAACAAGAGGACGTATTGATGGCATGACTCTCAGGTAAAGCGCACATCATAGATCATGATTAATAGGGACTAAAAACATAGGAGTAAAATAAGGGAACATGAGAAAGAAGGCATTCAAGTTTAGAAAAACATGACTACACGACGTTTACGTCCCCTACATCGTGTGTTCCCTCAATCCATTCACATGGGTGTTTACTTCTGCCAACCGAAGTCATGTAACACCCCAAACACATGGCATTTTGTCCTCACACACAACGTGTAATTTAACTCTCATACCTTTCCCAAGCACTCTACATGGATAGGCCACTCAGTTCTCTTAAACTAAAACTACTTGGAATTTCTGTTCCAGATATGTAATGTACTTGACATGTTTCAACAACCCGTGTTGTTCGATACATGGCCGGTTACATGGCTCACTCTACATGGCATCTTATTGGTGGGCATGGTTTGTACATGAAGAATTTTCCTGACCCGTGTGGTTCATTACACGGATGGATACTATTGTTTCAAAACAGGGCGTGCTCTATCATAACCTGGCATGTATCTTTTAATATTTATCCCCCCCATGTTGTTAGTCACATGGGTAGACACATGGTCATCACAACATGGTGAGTACGTATCATACACGATCTGTTCTAACAAGATTCTTCACGACATCATGTCTCTGCCCACCCAGTCTGTGACACAGATATAGAATACACAGTGTGTACATTCAGTACACGGAGTGTACTTAAGAATAACTATTCCGTCCTAAAAAAAGGACATAGGACGTGTAGTAAAAAATACACGGTGTGTATTCAGGGAATTTTTGGACAGTAAGCCTCCGAAACTACTCTAGAACCCAGAAAAAACACTGAAATAAACCTAAAAGTGCCAAATTCTGATCCGTGACGGCCAATACTCCATGCGAATCAATGTTCGGAATCTTTTACATGTCACAGCAAGGCAACCAAGGAAATTATCCACCAAATTCAGGTCCATGAAGGCCTATAACACCATAATAACCAAAGTTTGGTGTTCAATAAAACAAACCCGTACACAAAAAATACCCTAAAATTGCAGGTATGCTATCAAGGAATCTATCACAACAGCATGCATATTCTACACAACAATTATCAAAACAACATGAAATTGATAATGCTTCCTAAATGGAATTACATGAATGCATGAAATGTGATCTCTATCAAGTGTATATATGATGCATGAGATGGCATACCCTCTTCTCATTAGTTTGTGATAGAAATAGAACCTCAATAGCATCAATAGTAACATCACAAAACATGTGAGTCACCCAATGGTGAAATCAAATTAACTTTCAAATTGAAAAATAATAAAATTGAAATAATCGAGGTAAATTATCTTTCCCCTATACACGGGTTATCTACTCTCGGGTAAAACTTTTTACAAATTACCTATTCCATACTATCGCTAGCTACATGCTCAAAATAGTAAATCAAGAAGAAAAGAATCCATTTGATACCACATTGTATCGTCCCAATTCTGGAAGCCACCCAGAGGCGCCCCGTACCCAGTTGGTCACATGGCCTCAACGACATTTCCCCGAGCGCCATAGGCTGGAGACTAACAGCGAGGGCCCTAGGGTGTGATAATGGGGAAACTACACCCTCATTGGAAGAGTACACAATGTATGTAAAGAGATAGAAATATCAGAAAATATTAAGCATTCATAGGACAGTAAACAATAGAAGACTAATAAAAAACAACTAGATAATATATATAAATGATGCACGATAAATATATGTCTAGGAAAACATCCAAAAAAGCCACAATGATGATATACAGTACTAATCCAATGTTCAAAAGAAAATATATGATCTCCTCTGCAGTGTAATCCATATCATGGTCCCATGCTCCCCAACTCTACAACAATCAAGCACCTAAAGTAAAAGGGTGCTTTCCCTTATCTATACCTGCAGCAATATAATCAGTTTGGGCCAAAAAGAATGACCCAAATAGGGTGTGAGACTCTATCAAAGTAGGAAAATTCCTAAATATTTTTGCCTAATAGATAGTGAATATATATGGCATACAACAAAATAAACATCAGAAACAAAGAAGGAAGTATTCAGCAGTAACCATTCCTACAGTTCAAGCAATCAAAATCACATAGCAAGTAGACTCGTAAGCAAGAAGGTAACCCTCTGGGTAGTACTCATAGCCTAACCCCTCTAGTTCAACCTGAGTAGTCAAGAATGCATCTAGATCAACAATAACTCTCTGGGAAGTACACACAACCTATCCCCTCTGGATCAGTCCTAAGAATGTAACAAGGACTCTCTAAAGAAGCACGCTCGGTCAATTTACTATATAGTCAAATGTAATAAAGCACTCACTGAGGATGCTAACTCAGTCAATTCCCCTTATAGTCTAAATCAATTAAAGAAACTCTGAGAAAGCTCACTCAGTAATTTCCCATTATAGTATAAATTAAATCTTGACTCTCTGAGGAAGCTCACTCAATCAATTCCCCTTACAACCTATTACCCTACGTTCTCACGACCCTGTGTATTTCAAGTGAGAATATTAATGAAATAAGGCCAAAATTAATCCTCAAGAACTAATTGGATAATCATTCTACAATATAACAACATGTCAGAAATACAACACTCCATCCTATAAGCATTAGGCATGGAAAACAAGCAAGGATGCCTAACAGGTAAAGCAGACCAAACGGCCATAAACAGTACATGCTTGGGAAACCACATCCAATGTATATAAAATAACCCTATTCAAAATAAAATATCCTCTACTCAATCATAAATGCCATGAAAACAACGTTCAATGCTAAAACAGTAAACGTGCAGTACCCTGTTCAAGGGTATTGGGCATAATTGCACATAATACTCAAAGAATTTAAACAGAAAGCCACAAACGACATACCTCGGCATTGGGAGATCAAAATCGTTGAATCTCAGGGCTTGAATCACCATATAATGATGAAGATATATAAAAATGCAAAATACCCTTGATGGAATCATTTTGGCGATTAGACGCGACCCCAGTGCGTTTAATGGAATAATGAACATGGAGTGTACTTTTGAAGTACACAACGTGTAATCTATGTTTCTGTACTCTACTTTAGGAGGATTCCTGTCCCCCCCCCACATGGTCATGTGCACGGCTTCTACACAACCAGCACATGGCTACCTATAGTAACCAAGAACCCGATGTGTACTCATAAAGGTCATGACGTGTAATTAAGAAATTTCCAGATTGTCCTCATTTCCCTCAAAAACACCAGAAAAGGAAAACATACCTGAAATGAAGATATGGGTTCTTACCATTGATGTTCTTAATGTATTTTAGGATGTGAGGTTCTAGAAGTCGATGGATTTTTACAAGAATACGCTTCTTTGTAGTGTCTTTATATATTTCCTTAGCATCTGGGAGGATTTTTTCTTCATGATGGATTGTGGAGTGTATTCTTTTTAGGGTTTTCATGGTTTTTGGTGATCAATTTTGGTTCTATATAATGGTTTTAGTTCTTTCTCCCTTCACAATGTTCATTATTGATGGTTATGAGATTTTTGTGGTCTTTTTATATGTTTTTAATATGGTAATTTTCTAAGGATGACATTTTACTTCGATGGGTTTTCCTCGCTGGTGAGATGGTGTGATGATGGGTTCATCTTTGGTCAAGGTTCATGATAGGAAAAGGGATTTTTCCCGAGGTGTTGATGTTGTATGATTTTGAAATTTTGAAAATTGAAATTTGATGTTTGAATATGATATTTTGTGGTTGAATTCATGGTGTTATGAATCTTTTTGGTTCTCACATAACAAAAAATTGTCTTTTAGAATAATAAAAAACGGATTAGATGGAGTATTTTTCAAATAAAGTGTAATATTTTTTAAAAATTTAATTTTGGAAATTTCGAATTTATTTTTTGATAAAATAGATCCAATTTATATATTACATGCATCAAAAAATCGTTACGGTGATTTTTTCATATTTTTAAAAATAGTTGAATTTTGGGTGAATAGTGAAATATGGTAATTTATGGTATTTATCATTATAATCCAAATACATGAATTTTTTAGTAATGGATGATGTAATAACACATCAGTTCGAACTTACATGATCCATTTACTATATATATTCAAACAAATCACTACTATTGAGAAGTTTGATCCAAAATAATAAACTAATGAATATAGTGACCAAAAACACCCTTCTGCTCCCCTCATAAATACCACCCATCACCACTCCTACTCAAACCTTATAAGACATGAATATCTCAAAATATATTAAAAAACCATGCATACATACTCACCACTAATCCAAGTAATTATTTTCACTCCAAAAGTCCAATTCCATGTTCCTTTAGTGGCACTTCAAGGATTTGATATTAATGTGGTAACATTCTCAAACATCATCATTTAATTTATTTTTTCCTTCTTACTTATCCTAGAATACTTAATATATTAAATAATAATAAATCCCATATATATATATATATATATATATACTTTAATGTTAAATTTAAAATGGAATATCTTCTATCCAACCCTTTTCTCATATCCTATTGTTCAAATAAATGAAACCGTTGTCAAAATTATGATCGTTAATCGTCTTCATGGATAATGTGTTTTTGTTTTCTATTAACAGCCTAATGGACGGTCATAAAAATAATTTTATGGTTAAATAACATTTTTATATGTATATTATAACTTGTTTTATGATATATAACTAACATATATACCTAATATTAAATAAAATTAAAGCAGTTCATAACGGATGGTAAAACTACTAAAATCGAGCTGTATAACGATCATATTTTTATCTAAAGAACCATAACCATATCAAAAATAAATGACATATGGGAAAATTAATAATTATAAATGTTCATTAATACCATTTCATTTTTAATATAGAGTACTATTACCATTTAACATGAACATCCATAATTATAAACAAGTGAACCAACCATAAAACCGTGAAACGAAGGCTCCTAGAACGATGAAACAAAATATTATAAATAATATTAATGACCATACATTAACTAAATAAAATTTTTATATAAAAATATTTATTTAATTGGTTTTTAATTAAGAATTTAATGAATATTATTTTATTTTCTAGGACATTAATTCCATGTTAATTACGCATTCATACCAAAAGTAAAGGATATCACTGAATCTCCATATTTCCATTGGGTAACACTATATCTTTATTTACTAAATTTATATATTCATAGTTATTATATAATTCTTATATATTATGTTTAACTATTCAAAAATATATAAATATCTTAATTTATTTGTCTTTTATGGGAAAATATATGTTTTAAAAGGTTCTCTTCTCAATAACTCTTGATAAGCAAACCAGATTAAGGATAACATCTATGATACTTACCTAGTTTCAAGTACACTCCATGTTTTTATAAAGCCACTAATGTTTTCTAAAATGGATAATTTCATCAAGGATGAAATATATTTGTTAATTTAATATTTTACAAAAACAATTATTCCTCTGTACTTATTAAAGACTCAGTTCATTTCCCTAAATCCACACTTAGGTTGCACATTTCAATGTAACATCAACAATATTTTTCATGTTTTCACATATGAAGGACATTTTTATTCATGATATATTATTTTTTTATTAATTTCTATGAGTTATTTAAATCCTTTTTCCCTGGATACCATTGTGATACTCCCTTTGGTTATTCCTTATGACGTGATCACCAAACCCATTTATTCCCATGGGTAACCCTTATGTTTATTCATTTTGTTTAATTTCATTTTATGGATCATATATTCATATAAATATTAATATGGGTGTGCCTAGATATAAATTTGATGAATTAGATAATTTTTTTGTATTATGATAAGTTATAAATTGGATTATGGAGTAAACCGTTTCCATTTTGGGACTCTCTCCACTATGTGATATTATCTTGGATGTTATCCTAGACTCATGTTTATTTCATGATATATGTTGCTACCACATTCAAATATTAACATGATCATATTAATTCTTCTTTTATTTTTTGTGCCTCCATATGTTTATTCATGAGTAATTCCTTTTATATTATCATGTTATGAATTAGGAAAAATGTTATATTCATTATTTCCATGATTTATCCCTTATAGGGATTTCAATAACATCCCTTTTTTATATATATTCCCTAGGTTATTCAATGCAGTAATAGGAGCTCAAAGGTTGTTATGATCTCATTATAAATATAAATAAAAAATTTATTCTTGTTTCTTATTTTCTAATATTGTACCCACTCTTCCAAATACACTAGGATTCTCAATCCTTGGTTTGTATTTGTTGGAAAATTATGCTCAAAATCAAGTAATAATATGTGTAAACGGAAAGGGACACTATAGTTTCTATAAGAGGTCGGTCTAGTTATTTTTTTTGTATTATGACTATAATAAATTATTAATAACCTTATGGATAATTTTATCACCATGGATATCCATGCTTGAAACATTTGGAATAATGTGTTAGGATTTTATCTTCATTTATAAGTTTATCCTTAAATATTCATAGATTCATTTTTATATGCACATTATCCAATTATAAAAGTTTAAATGTAATTAAATTTTTTTTACTTTTAGTTCATGTATGGAAATAAGATAACCCATGCTACCAAAAATGTGATAGGAAATTTGATATTTCCACAAATGGATTCTAAACCCAATGGTAAGTCTAAATGGATATAGAATAATTGGATGTTTCCAGTTCTACGAATAAACCTGTTAGAAACTGATTGGAACGTTTGAACCTTAATCAAAAAAAGTCATCCCCATTTCTGGAAGAAACAACAGGCGAACCCCAAGGGGAACTACTAGGTCTGATTAGACCCTTTAATTTCAACTCCTCAAACTACTTCTTGAGCTCCTCCAACTCTGGTGTAGCCATCATATTAGGAGGAATGAACACTCGTGCAACTCCTGGCATGAGCTCAATTGAAAAGTCCACCTCACACTTTGGAGTTAAACTTGAAAATTCATCTGGAAGACATCCATGAAAAAATCCACCACCAGAAGAATGTATAACTGGGAAGTCCCATGATCGTCCAGACACTGACTAGCAATCTGGGTTGGAACTCCTCCTAACCCAAGATGCTCTGGACCCTCTCTTCTTGCCTAGACATCGCATTCGCCTTTATAAAGAAACGATCTTCCAAATGGTGATATGAAACTCACCCCACGATGATAGAAATTGATAACTTCCTGGAAAGGAACTAACCTATCCATTTCGAGAATGAAATCGTATATTGTCATCACTATGACATAGAGATCCAAAAGGAAGTGACACCCACTAACCTCAAGAGGGAACTCCTTGCACTGACATACAGTAGATGATCTCATCCCCAACATAGTGAAAAGTTCCAGGATATCGATAGAAGAAATGATGGAGATCCCAAAGAAATCCACCACAGAAGTAGATATAAAGTTATGGAAATCCCTTGAATCGAACAGAGTTGATGATTAAACTGAGGAAACTAAAATCGTACCTCGAACTATAGAGGGGTCGAGATCCTGATCTTGTTGGGTCTTCTCCACTACAAATGTCTCGCATGATCCATAGCCCTATGACCCTGATTGACCACTCTGATGTGATTCATCTTGATATCACTAGCAACCTGGGGATTGACCACTGCAGCCATGACCTCAACCTCGGCCTGAACACCCAGAAGAACTCTAGTTCCTAGACTAGTGAGAAACTGGTGGAGATACTTCTATATGGGGAGTCATTGGTGAACCCTTGTCTCTAGATGCTAGTTATAAAACATGATATAAATGCTGATGGTGACCCATCTTGCCACAATATCATCACTCCACTGGGTCTCTCTGGCAGCGCGGCCTTGTATGCCCACTTCTTATGCACTGGTAGCACACCACATGGCTACTATAAGATGCATCCCACCTACTTGGATCTCCTCGTGCATCTTCCCTACAATGGTCCCTACTATCAGCCGGAGAAGCACTAACCATGGATGTTGAATCACCCTAGCTCACAGATCTAGAATCCGTCAAATTGCGCTCTGTTATTAGCACCTGGTTGACTATGGAGGATATCAAAGTCAACCTGAAGATTTCCACCTTGGATCATATATCATGCATGAAACCATCATCAAACTTCCATGAAAGGAACAACTCATCTCCCCTTAGGATGTGTGTAAAGCAATGTATCTCAATGAAGCAAGAAACATACACCAGAACAGAAAGAGTACCTTGCTCCAGACTCATAAACTATTGGGATCGATCGGCCTTGACGGTCTCTAGATAGAAATAATCATAGAAGGTGTATTGGAACTCCTCCCAAGCCATATTCTTCTAGCATCCCACCTGTGAGATCACATCCCCCCCCCCCAACACTTGGTGGTTTCTCAAAGCATGTATTTTGTGATATTGACCCTCCCCTTTAGAGGCATCTCTGAATGCTCTAATATCATCCATATGGCTTCTAGACATGACTCAGCAACTTGGGGTCCCATCCCCTAAAAAATTCAAAGGATGCTACTGCTGAAAGACCTACGTTAGTTCTTCCATCACCGGGGCATGAGCCATTGACCCTGAATGGTTTGCATAATCCTTAGGAAGCCCTATCTAAAATGTGTATCAGCACCTGTGTCGGGTATAACAGCCAGTGCCAAGCCTGGCAGAACTGGAGGATCTGCAAGAAGTCCTTGATTAGCCATATCTGGAATCTGTTCATTCCCCTTCAACTGGCAGAAAACAAGAGGACGTATCGATGGCATGACTCTCAGGTAAAGCGCACATCATAGATCATGATTAACAGGGACTAAAAACATAGGAGTAAAATAAGGGAACATGAGAAAGAAGGCATTCAAGTTTAGCAAAACATGACTACACGACGTTTACGTCCCCTACATGGTGTGTTCCCTCAATCCATTCACATGGGTGTTTACTTCTGCCAACCGAAGTCATGTAACACCCCAAACACATGGCATTTTGTCCTCACACACAACGTGTACATTAACTCTCATACCTTTCCCAAGCACTCTACATGGCTAGGCCACTCAGTTCTCTTAAACTAAAACTACTTGGAATTTCTGTTCCAGATATGTAATGTACTTGACATGTTTCAACAACCCGTGTTGTTCGATACATGGCCGGTTACATGGCTCACTCTACATGGCATCTTATTGGTGGGCATGGTTTGTACATGAAGAATTTTCCTGACCCGTGTGGTTCATTACACGGATGGATACTCTTGTTTCAAAACAGGGTGTGCTCTATCATAACCTGGCGTGTATCTTTTAATCTTTATCCACCCCATGTTGTTAGTCACATGGGTAGACACATGGTCATCACAACATGGTGAGTACGTATCATACACGATCTGTTCTAACAAGATTCTTCACGACATCATGTCTCTGCCCACCCAGTCTGTGACACAGATATAGAATACACAGTGTGTACATTCAGTACACGGAGTGTACTTAAGAATAACTATTCCTTCCTAAAAAAAGGACATAGGACGTGTAGTAAAAAATACACGGTGTGTATTCAGGGAATTTTTGGACAGTAAGCCTCCGAAACTACTCTAGAACCCAGAAAAAACACTGAAATAAACCTAAAAGTGCCAAATTCTGATCCGTGACGGCCAATACTCCATGCGAATCAATGTTCGGAATCTTTTACATGTCACAGCAAGGCAACCAAGGAAATTATCCACCAAATTCAGGTCCATGAAGGCCTATAACACCATAATAACCAAAGTTTGGTGTTCAATAAAACAAACCCGTACACAAAAAATACCCTAAAATAGCAGGTATGCTATCAAGGAATCTATCACAACAGCATGCATATTCTACACAACAATTATCAAAACAACATGAAATTGATAATGCTTCCTAAATGGAATTACATGAATGCATGAAATGTGATCTCTATCAAGTGTATATATGATGCATGAGATGGCATACCCTCTTCTCATTAGTTTGTGATAGAAATAGAACCTCAATAGCATCAATAGTAACATCACAAAACATGTGAGTCACCCAATGGTGAAATCAAATTAACTTTCAAATTGAAAAATAATAAAATTGAAATAATCGAGGTAAATTATCTTTCCCCTTTACACGGGTTATCTACTCTCGGGTAAAACTTTTTACAAATTACCTATTCCATCCTATCGCTAGCTACATGCTCCAAATAGTAAATCAAGAAGAAAAGAATCCATTTGATACCACATTGTATCGTCCCAGTTCTGGAAGCCACCCAGAGGCGCCCCGTACCCAGTTGGTCACATGGCCTCAACGACATTTCCCCGAACGCCATAGGCTGGAGACTAGCAGCGAGGGCCCTAGGGTGTGATAATGGGGAAACTACACCCTCATTGGATGAGTACACAATGTATGTAAAGAGATAGAAATATCAGAAAATATTAAGCATTCATAGGACAGTAAACAATAGAAGACTAATAAAAAACAACTAGATAATATATATAAATGATGCACGATAAATATATGTCTAGGAAAACATCCAAAAAAGCCACAATGATGATATACAGTACTAATCCAATGTTCAAAAGAAAATATATGATCTCCTCTGCAGTGTAATCCATATCATGGTCCCATGCTCCCCAACTCTACAACAATCAAGCACCTAAAGTAAAAGGGTGCTTTCCCTTATCTATACATGCATCAATATAATCAGTTTGGGCCAAAAAGAATGACCCAAATAGGGTGTGAGACTCTATCACAGTAGGAAAATTCCTAAATATTTTTGCCTAATAGATAGTGAATATATATGGCATACAACAAAATAAACATCAGAAACAAAGAAGGAAGTATTCAGCAGTAACCATTCCTACAGTTCAAGCAATCAAAATCACATAGAAAGTAGACTCGTAAGCAAGAAGGTAACCCTCTGGGTAGTACTCATAGCCTAACCCCTCTAGTTCAACCTGAGTAGTCAAGAATGCATCTAGATCAACAATAACTCTCTGGGAAGTACACACAACCTATCCCCTCTGGATCAGTCCTAAGAATGTAACAAGGACTCTCTAAAGAAGCACGCTCGGTCAATTTACTATATAGTCAAATGTAA
Source organism: Viscum album (assembly GCA_963277665.1). NCBI lineage: Eukaryota > Viridiplantae > Streptophyta > Magnoliopsida > Santalales > Viscaceae > Viscum > Viscum album. Next base: position 394,803,530 of record OY728131.1, on the reverse strand, counting down.
TAAAGCACTCACTGAGGATGCTAACTCAGTCAATTCCCCTTATAGTCTAAATCAATTAAAGAAACTCTGAGAAAGCTCACTCAGTAATTTCCCATTATAGTATAAATTAAATCTTGACTCTCTGAGGAAGCTCACTCAATCAATTCCCCTTACAACTTATTACCCTACGTTCTCACGACCCTGTGTATTTCAAGTGAGCATATTAATGAAATAAGGCCAAAATTAATCCTCAAGAACTAATTGGATAATCATTCTACAATATAACAACATGTCAGAAATACAACACTCCATCCTATAAGCATTAGGCATGGAAAACAAGCAAGGATGCCTAACAGGTAAAGCAGACCAAACGGCCATAAACAGTACATGCTTGGGAAACCACATCCAATGTATATAAAATAACCCTATTCACAATAAAATATCCTCTACTCAATCATAAATGCCATGAAAACAACGTTCAATGCTAAAACAGTAAACATGCAGTACCCTGTTCAAGGGTATTGGGCATAATTGCACATAATACTCAAAGAATTTAAACAGAAAGCCACAAACGACCTACCTCGGCATTGGGAGATCAAAATCGTTGAATCTCAGGGCTTTAATCACCATATAATGATGAATATATATAAAAATGCACAATACCCTTGATGGAAACATTTTGGAGAATAGACGCGACCCCAGTGCGTTTAATGGAATAATGAACATGGAGTGTACTTTTGAAGTACACAACGTGTAATCTATGTTTCTGTACTCTACTTTAGGAGGATTCCTGTTCCCCCCCCCACATGGTCATGTGCACGGGTTCTACACAACCAGCACATGGCTACCTATAGTAACCAAGAACCCGATGTGTACTCATAAAGGTCATGACGTGTAATTAAGAAATTTCCAGATTGTCCTCATTTCCCTCAAAAACACCAGAAAAGGAAAACATACCTGAAATGAAGATATGGGTTCTTACCATGGATGTTCTTAATGTATTTTAGGATGTGAGGTTCTAGAAGTCGATGGATTTTTACAAGAAGACGCTTCTTTGTAGTGTCTTTATATATTTCCTTAGCATCTGGGAGGATTTTTTCTTCATGATGGATTGTGGAGTGTATTCTTTTTAGGGTTTTCATGGTTTTTGGTGATCAATTTTGGTTCTATATAATGGTTTTAGTTCTTTATCCCTTCACAATGTTCATTATTGATGGTTATGAGATTTTTGTGGTCTTTTTATATGTTTTTAATATGGTAATTTTCTAAGGATGACATTTTACTTCGATGGGTTTTCCTCACTGGTGAGATGGTGTGATGATGGGTTCATCTTTGGTCAAGGTTCATGATAGGAAAAGGGATTTTTCCCGAGGTGTTGATGTTGTATGATTTTGAAATTTTGAAAATTGAAATTTGATGTTTGAATATGATATTTTGTGGTTGAATTCATGGTGTTATGAATCTTTTTGGTTCTCACATAACAAAAAATTGTCTTTTAGAATAATAAAAAACGGATTAGATGGAGTATTTTTCAAATAAAGTGTAATATTTTTTAAAAATTTAATTTTGGAAATTTCGAATTTATTTTTTGATAAAATAGATCCAATTTATATATTACATGCATCAAAAAATCGTTACGGTGATTTTTTCATATTTTTAAAAATAGTTGAATTTTGGGTGAATAGTGAAATATGGTAATTTATGGTATTTATCATTATAATCCAAATACATGAATTTTTTAGTAATGGATGATGTAATAACATATCAGTTCGAACTTACATGATCCATTTACTATATATATTCAAACAAATCACTACTATTGAGAAGTTTGATCCAAAATAATAAACTAATGAATATAGTGACCAAAAACACCCTTCTCCTCCCCTCATAAATACCACCCATCACCACTCCTACTCAAACCTTATAAGACATGAATATCTCAAAATATATTACAAAACCATGCATACATACTCACCACTAATCCAAGTAATTATTTTCACTCCAAAAGTCCAATTCCATGTTCCTTTAGTGGCACTTCAAGGATTTGATATTAATGTGGTAACATTCTCAAACATCATCATTTAATTTATTTTTTCCTTCTTACTTATCCTAGAATACTTAATATATTAAATAATAATAAATCCCATATATATATATATACTTTAATGTTAAATTTAAAATGGAATATCTTCTATCGAACCCTTTTCTCATATCCTATTGTTCAAATAAATGAAACCGTTGTCAAAATTATGATCGTTAATCGTCTTCATGGATAATGTGTTTTTGTTTTCTATTAACAGCCTAATGGACGGTCATAAAAATAATGTTATGGTTAAATAACATTTTTATATGTATATTATAACTTATTTTATGATATATAACTAACATATATACCTAAGATTAAATAAAATTAAAGCAGTTCATAACGGATGGTAAAACTACTAAAATCGAGCTGTATAACGATCATATTTTTATCTAAAGAACCATAACCATATCAAAAATAAATGATATATGGGAAAATTAATAATTATAAATGTTCATTAATACCATTTCATTTTTAATATAGAGTACTATTACCATTTAACATGAACATCCATAATTATAAACAAGTGAACCAACCATAAAACCGTGAAACGAAGGCTCCTAGAACGATGAAACAAAATATTATAAATAATATTAATGACCATACATTAACTAAATAAAATTTTTATATAAAAATATTTATTTAATTGGTTTTTAATTAAGAATTTAATGAATATTATTTTATTTTCTAGGACATTAATTCCATGTTAATTACGCATTCATACCAAAAGTAAAGGATATCACTGAATCTCCATATTTCCATTGGGTAACACTATATCTTTATTTACTAAATTTATATATTCATAGTTATTATATAATTCTTATATATTATGTTTAACTATTCAAAAATATATAAATATCTTAATTTATTTGTCTTTTATGGGAAAATATATGTTTTAAAAGGTTCTCTTCTCAATAACTCTTGATAAGCAAACCAGATTAAGGATAACATCTATGATAATTACCTAGTTTCAAGTACACTCCATGTTTTTATAAAGCCACTAATGTTTTCTAAAATGGATAATTTCATCAAGGATGAAATATATTTGTTAATTTAATATTTTACAAAAACAATTATTCCTCTGTACTTATTAAAGACTCAGTTCATTTCCCTAAATCCACACTTAGGTTGCACATTTCTATGTAACATCAATAATATTTTTCATGTTTTCACATATGAAGGACATTTTTATTCATGATATATTATTTTTTTATTATTTTCTATGAGTTATTTAAATCCTTTTTCCCTGGATACCATTGTGATACTCCCTTTGGTTATTCCTTATGACGTGATCACCAAACCCATTTATTCCCATGGGTAACCCTTATGTTTATTCATTTTGATTAATTTCATTTTATGGATCATATATTCATATAAATATTAATATGGGTGTGCCTAGATATAAATTTGATGAAATAGATAATTTTTTTGTATTATGATAAGTTATAAATTGGATTAGGGAGTAAACCGTTTCCATTTTGGGACTCTCTCCACTATGTGATATTATCTTGGATGTTATCCTAGACTCATGTTTATTTCATGATATATGTTGCTACCACATTCAAATATTAACATGATCATGTTAATTCTTCTTTTATTTTTTGTGCCTCCATATGTTTATTCATGAGTAATTCCTTTTATATTATCATGTTATGACTTAGGAAAAATGTTATATTCATTATTTCCATGATTTATCCCTTATAGGGATTTCAATAACATCCCTTTTTTATATATATTCCCTAGGTTATTCAATGAGTAATAGGAGCTCAAAGGTTGTTATGATCTCATTATAAATAGAAATAAAAAATTTATTCTTGTTTCTTATTTTCTAATATTGTACCCACTCTTCCAAATACACTAGGATTCTCAATCCTTGGTTTGTATTTGTTGGAAAATTATGCTCAAAATCAAGTAATAATATGTGTAAACGGAAAGGGACACTATAGTTTCTATAAGAGGTCGGTCTAGTTATTTTTTTTGTATTATGACTATAATAAATTATTAATAACCTTATGGATAATTTTATCACCATGGATATCCATGCTTGAAACATTTGGAATAATGTGTTAGGATTTTATCTTCATTTATAAGTTTATCCTTATATATTCATAGATTCATTTTTATATGCACATTATCCAATTATAAAAGTTTAAATGTAATTAATTTTTTTTTACTTTTAGTTCATGTATGGAAATAAGATAACCCATGCTACCAAAAATGTGATAGGAAATTTGATATTTCCACAAATGGATTCTAAACCCAATGGTAAGTCTAAATGGATATAGAATAATTGGATGTTTCCAGTTCTACGAATAAACCTGTTAGAAACCGATTGGAACGTTTGAACCTTAATCAAAAAAAGTCATCCCCATTTCTGGAAGAAACAACAGGCGAACCCCAAGGGGAACTACTAGGTCTGATTAGACCCTTTAATTTCAACTCCTCAAACTACTTCTTGAGCTCCTCCAACTCTGGTGTAGCCATCATATTAGGAGGAATGAACACTCGTGCAACTCCTGGCATGAGCTCAATTGAAAGGTCCACCTCACACTTTGGAGTTAAACTTGAAAATTCATCTGGAAGACATCCATGAAAAAATCCACCACCAGAAGAATGTATAACTGGGAAGTCCCATGATCGTCCAGACACTGACTAGCAATCTGGGTTGGAACTCCTCCTAACCCAAGATGCTCTGGACCCTCTCTTCTTTCCTAGACATCGCATTCGCCTTTATAAAGAAACGATCTTCCAAATGGTGATATGAAACTCACCCCACGATGATAGAAATCGATAACTTCCTGGAAAGGAACCAACCTATCCATTTCGAGAATGAAATCGTATATTGTCATCACTATGACATAGAGATCCAAAAGGAAGTGACACCCACTAACCTCAAGAGGGAACTCCTTGCACTGACATTCAGTAGATGATCTCATCCCCAACATAGTGAAAAGTTCCAGGATATCGATAGAAGAAATGATGGAGATCCCAAAGAAATCCACCACAGAAGTAGATATAAAGTTATGGAAATCCCTTGAATCGAACAGAGTTGATGATTAAAATGAGGAAACTAAAATCGTACCTCGAACTATAGAGGGGTCGAGATCCTGATCTTGTTGGGTCTTCTCCACTACAAATGTCTCGCAAGATCCATAGCCCTATGACCCTGTTTGACCACTCTGATGTGATTCATCTTGATATCACTAGCAACCTGGGGATTGACCGCTGCAGCCATGACCTCAACCTCGGCCTGAACACCCAGAAGAACTCTAGTTCCTAGACTAGTGAGAAACTGGTGGAGATACTTCTATATGGGGAGTCATTGGTGAACCCTTGTCTCTAGATGCTAGTTATAAAACATGATATAAATGCTGATGGTGACCCATCTTTCCACAATATCATCACTCCACTGGGTCTCTCTGGCAGCACGGCCTTGTATGCCCACTTCTTATGCACTGGTAGCACACCACATGGCTACTGTAAGATGCATCCCACCTACTTGGATCTCCTCGTGCATCTTCCCTGCAATGGTCCCTACTATCAGCCGGAGAAGCACTAACCATGGATGTTGAATCACCCTAGCTCACAGATCTAGAATCCGTCAAATTGCGCTCTGTTATTAGCACCTGGTTGACTATGGAGGATATCAAAGTCAACCTGAAGATTTCCACCTTGGATCATATATCATGCATGAAACCATCATCAAAATTCCATGAAAGGAACAACTCATCTCCCCTTAGGATGTGTGTAAAGCAATGTATCTCAATGAAGCAAGAAACATACACCAGAACAGAAAGAGTACCTTGCTCCAGACTCATAAACTATTGGGATCGATCGGCCTTGACGGTCTCTAGATAGAAATAATCATAGAAGGTGTATTGGAACTCCTCCCAAGCCATATTCTTCTGGCATCCCACCTGTGAGATCACATCCCCCCCCAACTCTTGGTGGTTTCTCAAAGCATGTATTTTGTGATATTGACCCTCCCCTTTAGAGGCATCTCTGAATGCTCTAATATCATCCATATGGCTTCTAGACATGATTCAGCAACTTGGGGTCCCATCCCCTAAAAAATTCAAAGGATGCTACTGCTGAAAGACCTACGTTAGTTCTTCCATCACCGGGGCATGATCCATTGACCCTGAATGGTTTGCATAATCCTTAGGAAGCCCTATCTAAAATGTGTATCAGCACCTGTGTCGGGTATAACAGCCAGTGCCAAGCCTGGCAGAACTGGAGGATCTGCAAGAAGTCCTTGATTAGCCATATCTGGCATCTGTTCATTCCCCTTCAACTGGAAGAAAACAAGAGGACGTATCGATGGCATGACTCTCAGGTAAAGCGCACATCATAGATCATGATTAACAGGGACTAAAAACATAGGAGTAAAATAAGGGAACATGAGAAAGAAGGCATTAAAGTTTAGCAAAACATGACTACACGACGTTTACATCCCCTACATGGTGTGTTCCCTCAATCCATTCACATGGGTGTTTACTTCTGCCAACCGAAGTCATGTAACACCCCAAACACATGGCATTTTGTCCTCACACACAACGTGTACTTTAACTCTCATACCTTTCCCAAGCACTCTACATGGCTAGGCCACTCAGTTCTCTTAAACTAAAACTACTTGGAATTTCTGTTCCAGATATGTAATGTACTTGACATGTTTCAACAACCCGTGTTGTTCGATACATGGCCGGTTATATGGCTCACTCTACATGGCATCTTATTGGTGGGCATGGTTTGTACATGAAGAATTTTCCTGACCCGTGTGGTTCATTACACGGATGGATACTCTTGTTTCAAAACAGGGTGTGCTCTATCATAACCTGGCGTGTATCTTTTAATATTTATCCACCCCATGTTGTTAGTCACATGGGTAGACACATGGTCATCACAAAATGGTGAGTACGTATCATACACGATCTGTTCTAACAAGATTCTTCACGACATCATGTCTCTGCCCACCCAGTCTGTGACACAGATATAGAATACACAGTGTGTACATTCAGTACACGGAGTGTACTTAAGAATAACTATTCCTTCCTAAAAAAAGGACATAGGACGTGTAGTAAAAAATACACGGTGTGTATTCAGGGAATTTTTGGACAGTAAGCCTCCGAAACTACTCTAGAACCCAGAAAAAACACTGAAATAAACCTAAAAGTGCCAAATTCTGATCCGTGACGGCCAATACTCCATGCGAATCAATGTTCGGAATCTTTTACATGTCACAGCAAGGCAACCAAGGAAATTATCCACCAAATTCAGGTCCATGAAGGCCTATAACACCATAATAACCAAAGTTTGGTGTTCAATAAAACAAACCCGTACACAAAAAATACCCTAAAATAGCAGGTATGCTATCAAGGAATCTATCACAACAGCATGCATATTCTACACAACAATTATCAAAACAACATGAAATTGATAATGCTTCCTAAATGGAATTACATGAATGCATGAAATGTGATCTCTATCAAGTGTATATATGATGCATGAGATGGCATACCCTCTTCTCATTAGTTTGTGATAGAAATAGAACCTCAATAGCATCAATAGTAACATCACAAAACATGTGAGTCACCCAATGGTGAAATCAAATTAACATTCAAATTGAAAAATAATAAAATTGAAATAATCGAGGTAAATTATCTTTCCCCTATACACGGGTTATCTACTCTCGGGTAAAACTTTTTACAAATTACCTATTCCATCCTATCGCTAGCTACATGCTCCAAATAGTAAATCAAGAAGAAAAGAATCCATTTGATACCACATTGTATCGTCCCAATTCTGGAAGCCACCCAGAGGCGCCCCGTACCCAGTTGGTCACATGGCCTCAACGACATTTCCCCGAACGCCATAGGCTGGAGACTAGCAGCGAGGGCCCTAGGGTGTGATAATGGGGAAACTACACCCTCATTGGAAGAGTACACAATGTATGTAAAGAGATAGAAATATCAGAAAATATTAAGCATTCATAGGACAGTAAACAATAGAAGACTAATAAAAAACAACTAGATAATATATATAAATGATGCACGATAAATATATGTCTAGGAAAACATCCAAAAAAGCCACAATGATGATATACAGTACTAATCCAATGTTCAAAAGAAAATATATGATCTCCTCTGCAGTGTAATCCATATCATGGTCCCATGCTCCCCAACTCTACAACAATCAAGCACCTAAAGTAAAAGGGTGCTTTCCCTTATCTATACCTGCAGCAATATAATCAGTTTGGGCCAAAAAGAATGACCCAAATAGGGTGTGAGACTCTATCACAGTAGGAAAATTACTAAATATTTTTGCCTAATAGATAGTGAATATATATGGCATACAACAAAATAAACATCAGAAACAAAGAAGGAAGTATTCAGCAGTAACCATTCCTACAGTTCAAGCAATCAAAATCACATAGCAAGTAGACTCGTAAGCAAGAAGGTAACCCTCTGGGTAGTACTCATAGCCTAACCCCTCTAGTTCAACCTGAGTAGTCAAGAATGCATCTAGATCAACAATAACTCTCTGGGAAGTACACACAACCTATCCCCTCTGGATCAGTCCTAAGAATGTAACAAGGACTCTCTAAAGAAGCACGCTCGGTCAATTTACTATATAGTCAAATGTAATAAAGCACTCACTGAGGATGCTAACTCAGTCAATTCCCCTTATAGTCTAAATCAATTAAAGAAACTCTGAGAAATCTCACTCAGTAATTTCCCATTATAGTATAAATTAAATCTTGACTCTCTGAGGAAGCTCACTCAATCAATTCCCCTTACAACCTATTACCTTACGTTCTCACGACCCTGTGTATTTCAAGTGAGCATATTAATGAAATAAGGCCAAAATTAATCCTCAAGAACTAATTGGATAATCATTCTACAATATAACAACATGTCAGAAATACAACACTCCATCCTATAAGCATTAGGCATGGAAAACAAGCAAGGATGCCTAACAGGTAAAGCAGACCAAACGGCCATAAACAGTACATGCTTGGGAAACCACATCCAATGTATATAAAATAACCCTATTCGCAATAAAATATCCTCTACTCAATCATAAATGCCATGAAAACAACGTTCAATGCTAAAACAGTAAACGTGCAATACCCTGTTCAAGGGTATTGGGCATAATTGCACATAATACTCAAAGAATTTAAACAGAAAGCCACAAACGACCTACCTCGGCATTGGGAGATCAAAATCGTTGAATCTCAGGGCTTGAATCACCATATAATGATGAAGATATATAAAAATGCACAATACCCTTGATGGAATCATTTTGGCGATTAGACGTGACCCCAGTGCGTTTAATGGAATAATGAACATGGAGTGTACTTTTGAAGTACACAACGTGTAATATATGTTTCTGTACTCTACTTTAGGAGGATTCCTGTTCCCCCCCCCCCCCACATGGTCATGTGCACGGCTTCTACACAACCAGCACATGGCTACCTATAGTAACCAAGAACCCGATGTGTACTCATAAAGGTCATGACGTGTAATTAAGAAATTTCCAGATTGTCCTCATTTCCCTCAAAAACACCAGAAAAGGAAAACATACCTGAAATGAAGATATGGGTTCTTACCATGGATGTTCTTAATGTATTTTAGGATGTGAGGTTCTAGAAGTCGATGGATTTTTACAACAAGATGCTTCTTTGTAGTGTCTTTATATATTACCTTAGCATCTGGGAGGATTTTTTCTTCATGATGGATTGTGGAGTGTATTCTTTTTAGGGTTTTCATGGTTTTTGGTGATCAATTTTGGTTCTATATAATGGTTTTAGTTCTTTCTCCATTCACAATGTTCATTATTGATGGTTATGAGATTTTTGTGGTCTTTTTATATTTTTTTAATATGGTAATTTTCTAAGGATGACATTTTACTTCGATGGGTTTTCCTCGCTGGTGAGATGGTGTGATGATGGGTTCATCATTGGTCAAGGTTCATGATAGGAAAAGGGATTTTTCCCGAGGTGTTGATGTTGTATGATTTTGAAATTTTAAAAATTGAAATTTGATGTTTGAATATGATATTTTGTGGTTGAATTCATGGTGTTATGAATCTTTTTGGTTCTCACATAACAAAAAATTGTCTTTTAGAATCATAAAAAACGGATTAGATGGAGTATTTTTCAAATAAAGTGTAATATTTTTTAAAAATTTAATTTTGGAAATTTTGAATTTATTTTTTGATAAAATAGATCCAATTTATATATTACATGCATCAAAAAATCGTTACGGTGATTTTTTCATATTTTTAAAAATAGTTGAATTTTGGGTGAATAGTGAAATATGGTAATTTATGGTATTTATCATTATAATCCAAATACATGAATTTTTTAATAATGGATGATGTAATAACACATCAGTTCGAACTTACATGATCCATTTACTATATATATTCAAACAAATCACTACTATTGAGAAGTTTTATCCAAAATAATAAACTAATGAATATAGTGACCAAAAACACCCTTCTCCTCCCCTCATAAATACCACCCATCACCACTCCTACTCAAACCTTATAAGACATGAATATCTCAAAATATATTACAAAACCATGCATACATACTCACCACTAATCCAAGTAATTATTTTCACTCCAAAAGTCCAATTCCATGTTCCTTTAGTGGCACTTCAAGGATTTGATATTAATGTGGTAACATTCTCAAACATCATCATTTAATTTATTTTTTCCTTCTTACTTATCCTAGAATACTTAATATATTAAATAATAATAAATCCCATATATATATATATATATACTTTAATGTTAAATTTAAAATGGAATATCTTCTATCCAACCCTTTTCTCATATCCTATTGTTCAAATAAATGAAACCGTTGTCAAAATTATGATCGTTAATCGTCTTCATGGATAATGTGTTTTTGTTTTCTATTAACAGCCTAATGGACGGTAATAAAAATAATGTTATGGTTAAATAACATTTTTATATGTATATTATAACTTATTTTATGATATATAACTAACATATATACCTAAGATTAAATAAAATTAAAGCAGTTCATAACGGATGGTAAAACTACTAAAATCGAGCTGTATAACGATCATATTTTTATCTAAAGAACCATAACCATATCAAAAATAAATGATATATGGGAAAATTAATAATTATAAATGTTCATTAATACCATTTCATTTTTAATATAGAGTACTATTAACATTTAACATGAACATCCATAATTATAAACAAGTGAACCAACTATAAAACCGTGAAACGAAGGCTCCTAGAACGATGAAACAAAATATTATAAATAATATTAATGACCATACATTAACTAAATAAAATTTTTATATAAAAATATTTATTTAATTGGGTTTTAATTAAGAATTTAATGAATATTATTTTATTTTCTAGGACATTAATTCCATGTTAATTACGCATTCATACCAAAAGTAAAGGATATCACTGAATCTCCATATTTCCATTGGGTAACACTATATCTTTATTTACTAAATTTATATATTCATAGTTATTATATAATTCTTATATATTATGTTTAACTATTCATAAATATATAAATATCTTAATTTATTTGTCTTTTATGGGAAAATATATGTTTTAAAAGGTTCTCTTCTCAATAACTCTTGATAAGCAAACCAGATTAAGGATAACATCTATGATACTTACCTAGTTTCAAGTACACTCCATGTTTTTATAAAGCCACTAATGTTTTCTAAAATGGATAATTTCATCAAGGATGAAATATATTTGTTAATTTAATATTTTACAAAAACAATTATTCCTCTGTACTTATTAAAGACTCAGTTCATTTCCCTAAATCCACACTTAGGTTGCACATTTCTATGTAACATCAACAATATTTTTCATGTTTTCACATATGAAGGACATTTTTATTCATGATATATTATTTTTTTATTAATTTCTATGAGTTATTTAAATCCTTTTTCCCTGGATACAATTGTGATACTCCCTTTGGTTATTCCTTATGACGTGATCACCAAACCCATTTATTCCCATGGGTAACCCTTATGTTTATTCATTTTGTTTAATTTCATTTTATTGATCATATATTCATATAAATATTAATATGGGTGTGCCTAGATATAAATTTGATGAATTAGATAATTTTTTTGTATTATGATAAGTTATAAATTGGATTAGGGAGTAAACCGTTTCCATTTTGGGACTCTCTCCACTATGTGATATTATCTTGGATGTTATCTTAGACTCATGTTTATTTCATGATATATGTTGCTACCACATTCAAATATTAACATGATCATATTAATTCTTCTTTTATTTTTTGTGCCTCCATATGTTTATTCATGAGTAATTCCTTTTATATTATCATGTTATGACTTAGGAAAAATGTTATATTCATTATTTCAATGATTTATCCCTTATAGGGATTTCAATAACATCCCTTTTTTATATATATTCCCTAGGTTATTCAATGCAGTAATAGGAGCTCAAAGGTTGTTATGATCTCATTATAAATATAAATAAAAAATTTATTCTTGTTTCTTATTTTCTAATATTGTACTCTCTTCCTAATACACTAGGATTCTCAATCCTTGGTTTGTATTTGTTGGAAAATTATGCTCAAAATCAAGTAATAATATGTGTAAACGGAAAGGGACACTATAGTTTCTATAAGAGGTCGGTCTAGTTATTTTTTTTGTATTATGACTATAATAAATTATTAATAACCTTATGGATAATTTTATCACCATGGATATCCATGCTTGAAACATTTGGAATAATGTGTTAGGATTTTATCTTCATTTATAAGTTTATCCTTAAATATTCATAGATTCATTTTTATATGCACATTATCCAATTATAAAAGTTTAAATGTAATTAAATTTTTTTTACTTTTAGTTCATGTATGGAAATAAGATAACCCATGCTACCAAAAATGTGATAGGAAATTTGATATTTCCACAAATGTATTCTAAACCCAATGGTAAGTCTAAATGGATATAGAATAATTGGATGTTTCCAGTTCTACGAATAAACCTGTTAGAAACCGATTGGAAGGTTTGAACCTTAATCAAAAAAAGTCATCCCCATTTCTGGAAGAAACAACAGGCGAACCCCAAGGGGAACTACTAGGTCTGATTAGACCCTTTAATTTCAACTCCTCAAACTACTTCTTGAGCTCCTCCAACTCTGGTGTAGCCATCATATTAGGAGGAATGAACACTCGTGCAACTCCTGGCATGAGCTCAATTGAAAAGTCCACCTCACACTTTGGAGTTAAACTTGAAAATTCATCTGGAAGACATCCATGAAAAAATCCACCACCAGAAGAATGTATAACTGGGAAGTCCCATGATCGTCCAGACACTGACTAGCAATCTGGGTTGGAACTCCTCCTAACCCAAGATGCTCTGGACCCTCTCTTCTTGCCTAGACATCGCATTCGCCTTTATAAAGAAACGATCTTCCAAATGGTGATATGAAACTCACCCCACGATGATAGAAATCGATAACTTCCTGGAAAGGAACTAACCTATCCATTTCGAGAATGAAATCGTATATTGTCATCACTATGACATAGAGATCCAAAAGGAAGTGACACCCACTAACCTCAAGAGGGAACTCCTTGCACTGACATACAGTAGATGATCTCATCCCCAACATAGTGAAAAGTTCCAGGATATCGATAGAAGAAATGATGGAGATCCCAAAGAAATCCACCACATAAGTAGATATAAAGTTATGGAAATCCCTTGAATCGAACAGAGTTGATGATTAAACTGAGGAAACTAAAATCGTACCTCGAACTATAGAGGGGTTGAGATCCTGATCTTGTTGGGTCTTCTCCACTACAAATGTCTCGCATGATCCATAGCCCTATGACCCTGATTGACCACTCTGATGTGATTCATCTTGATATCACTAGCAACCTGGGGATTGACCACTACAGCCAAGACCTCATCCTCGGCCTGAACACCCAGAAGAACTCTAGTTCCTAGACTAGTGAGAAACTGGTGGAGATACTTCTATATGGGGAGTCATTGGTGAACCCTTGTCTCTAGATGCTAGTTATAAAACATGATATAAATGCTGATGGTGACCCATCTTGCCACAATATCATCACTCCACTGGGTCTCTCTGGCAGCGCGGCCTTGTATGCCCACTTCTTATGCACTGGTAGCACACCACATGGCTACTATAAGATGCATCCCACCTACTTGGATCTCCTCGTGCATCTTCCCTGCAATGGTCCCTACTATCAGCCGGAGAAGCACTAACCATGGATGTTGAATCACCCTAGCTCACAGATCTAGAATCCGTCAAATTGCGCTCTGTTATTAGCACCTGGTTGACTATGGAGGATATCAAAGTCAACCTGAAGATTTCCACCTTGGATCATATATCATGCATGAAACCATCATCAAACTTCCATGAAAGGAACAACTCATCTCCCCTTAGGATGTGTGTAAAGCAATGTATCTCAATGAAGCAAGAAACATACACCAGAACAGAAAGAGTACCTTGCTCCAGACTCATAAACTATTGGGATTGATCGGCCTTGACGGTCTCTAGATAGAAATAATCATAGAAGGTGTATTGGAACTCCTCCCAAGCCATATTCTTCTGGCATCCCACCTGTGAGATCACATCCCCCCCCAACTCTTGGTGGTTTCTCAAAGCATGTATTTTGTGATATTGACCCTCCCCTTTAGAGGCATCTCTGAATGCTCTAATATCATCCATATGGCTTCTAGACATGATTCAGCAACTTGGGGTCCCATCCCCTAAAAAATTCAAAGGATGCTACTGCTGAAAGACCTACGTTAGTTCTTCCATCACCGGGGCATGAGCCATTGACCCTGAATGGTTTGCATAATCCTAAGGAAGCCCTATCTAAAATGTGTATCAGCACCTGTGTCGGGTATAACAGCCAGTGCCAAGCCTGGCAGAACTGGAGGATCTGCAAGAAGTCCTTGATTAGCCATATCTGGCATCTGTTCATTCCCCTTCAACTGGCAGAAAACAAGAGGACGTATCGATGGCATGACTCTCAGGTAAAGCGCACATCATAGATCATGATTAACAGGGACTAAAAACATAGGAGTAAAATAAGGGAACATGAGAAAGAAGGCATTCAAGTTTAGCAAAACATGACTACACGACGTTTACGTCCCCTACATGGTGTGTTCCCTCAATCCATTCACATGGGTGTTTACTTCTGCCAACCGAAGTCATGTAACACCCCAAACACATGGCATTTTGTCCTCACACACAACGTGTACTTTAACTCTCATACCTTTCCCAAGCACTCTACATGGCTAGGCCACTCAGTTCTCTTAAACTAAAACTACTTGGAATTTCTGTTCCAGATATGTAATGTACTTGACATGTTTCAACAACCCGTGTTGTTCGATACATGGCCGGTTACATGGCTCACTCTACATGGAATCTTATTGGTGGGCATGGTTTGTACATGAAGAATTTTCCTGACCCGTGTGGTTCATTACACGGATGGATACTCTTGTTTCAAAACAGGGTGTGCTCTATCATAACCTGGCGTGTATCTTTTAATCATTATCCACCCCATGTTGTTAGTCACATGGGTAGACACATGGTCATCACAACATGGTGAGTACGTATCATACACGATCTGTTCTAACAAGATTCTTCACGACATCATGTCTCTGCCCACCTAGTCTGTGACACAGATATAGAATACACAGTGTGTACATTCAGTACCCGGAGTGTACTTAAGAATAACTATTCCTTCCTAAAAAAAGGACATAGGACGTGTAGTAAATAATACACGGTGTGTATTCAGGGAATTTTTGGACAGTAAGACTCCGAAACTACTCTAGAACCCAGAAGAAACACTGAAATAAACCTAAAAGTGCCAAATTCTGATCCGTGACGGCCAATACTCCAGGCGAATCAATGTTCGGAATCTTTTACATGTCACAGCAAGGCAACCAAGGAAATTATCCACCAAATTCAGGTCCATGAAGGCCTATAACACCATAGTAACCAAAGTTTGGTGTTCAATAAAACAAACCCGTACACAAAAAATACCCTAAAATAGCAGGTATGCTATCAAGGAATCTATCACAACAGCATGAATATTCTACACAACAATTATCAAAACAACATGAAATTGATAATGCTTCCTAAATGGAATTACATGAATGCATGAAATGTGATCTTTATCAAGTGTATATATGATGCATGAGATGGCATACCCTCTTCTCATTAGTTTGTGATAGAAATAGAACCTCAATAGCATCAATAGTAACATCACAAAACATGTGAGTCACCCAATGGTGAAATCAAATTAACTTTCAAATTGAAAAATAATAAAATTGAAATAATCGAGGTAAATTATCTTTCCCCTATACACGGGTTATCTACTCTCGGGTAAAACTTTTTACAAATTACCTATTCCATCCTATCGCTAGCTACATGCTCCAAATAGTAAATCAAGAAGAAAAGAATCCCTTTGATACCACATTGTATCGTCCCAGTTCTGGAAGCCACCCAGAGGCGCCCCGTACCCAGTTGGTCACATGGCCTCAACGACATTTCCCCGAATGCCATAGGCTGGAGACTAGCAGCGAGGGCCCTAGGGTGTGATAATGGGGAAAATACACCCTCATTGGAAGAGTACACAACGTATGTAAAGAGATAGAAATATCAGAAAATATTAAGAATTCATAGGACAGTAAACAATAGAAGACTAATAAAAGACAACTAGATAATATATATAAATGATGCACGATAAATATATGTCTAGGAAAACATTCAAAAAAGCCACAATGATGATATACAGTACTAATCCAATGTTCAAAATAAAATATATGAACTCCTCTGCAGTGTAATCCATATCATGGTCCCATGCTCCCCAACTCTACAACAATCAAGCACCTAAAGTAAAAGGGTGCTTTCCCTTATCTATACCTGCAACAATATAATCAGTTTGGGCCAAAAAGAATGACCCAAATAGGGTGTGAGACTCTATCACAGTAGGAAAATTCCTAAATATTTTTGCCTAATAGATAGTGAATATATATGGCAGACAACAAAATAAATATTAGAAACAAAGAAGGAAGTATTCAGCAGTAACCATTCCTACAGTTCAAGCAATCAAAATCACATAGCAAGTAGACTCGTAAGCAAGAAGGTAACCCTCTGGGTAGTACTCATAGCCTAACACCTCTAGTTCAACCTGAGTATTCAAGAATGCATCTAGATCAACAATAACTCTCTGGGAAGTACACACAACCTATCCCCTCTGGTTCAATCCTAAGAATGTAACAAGGACTCTCTAAAGAAGCACGCTCGGTCAATTAACTATATAGTCAAATGTAATAAAGGACTCACTGAGGATGCTAACTCAGTCAATTCCCCTTATAGTCTAAATCAATTAAAGAAACTCTGAGAATGCTCACTCAGTAATTTCCCATTATAGTATAAATTAAATCTTGACTCTCTGAGGAAGCTCACTCAATCAATTCCCCTTACAACCTATTACCCTACGTTCTCATGACCCTGTGTACTTCAAGTGAGCATATTAATGAAATAAGGCCAAAATTAATCCTCAATAACTAATTGGATAATCATTCTACAATATAACAACATGTTAGAAATACAACACTCCATCCTATAAGCATTAGGCATGGAAAACAAGCAAGGATGCCTAACAGGTAAAGCAGACCAAACGGCCATAAACAGTACATGCTTGGGAAACCACATCCAATGTATATAAAATAACCATATTCAAAATAAAATATCCTCTACTCAATCATAAATGCCATGAAAACAACGTTCAATGCTAAAACAGTAAACGTGCAGTACCCTGTTCAAGGGTATTGGGCATAATTGCACATAATACTCAAAGAATTTAAACAGAAAGCCACAAACGACATACCTCGGCATTGGGAGATCAAAATCGTTGAATCTCAGGGCTTGAATCACCATATAATGATGAAGATATATAAAAATGCACAATACCCTTGATGGAATCATTTTGGCGATTAGACGCGACCCCAGTGCGTTTAATGGAATAATGAACATGGAGTGTACTTTTGAAGTACACAACGTGTAATCTATGTTTCTGTACTCTACTTTAGGAGGATTCCTGTTCCCCCCTCCCCCCACATGGTCGTGTGCACGGCTTCTACACAACCAGCACATGGCTACCTATAGTAACCAAGAACCCGATGTGTACTCATAAAGGACATGACGTGTAATTAAGAAATTTCCAGATTATCCTCATTTCCCTCAAAAACACCAGAAAAGGAAAACATACCTGAAATGAAGATATGGGTTCTTACCATGGATGTTCTTAATGTATTTTAGGATGTGAGGTTCTAGAAGTCGATGGATTTTTACAAGAAGACGCTTCTTTGTAGTGTCTTTATATATTTCCTTAGCATCTGGGAGGATTTTTTCTTCATGATGGATTGTGGAGTGTATTCTTTTTAGGGTTTTCATGGTTTTTGGTGATCAATTTTGGTTCTATATAATGGTTTTAGTTCGTTCTCCCTTCACAATGTTCATTATTGATGGTTATGAGATTTTTGTGGTCTTTTTATATGTTTTTAATATGGTAATTTTTTAAGGATGACATTTTACTTCGATGGGTTTTCCTTGCTGGTGAGATGGTGTGATGATGGGTTCATCTTTGGTCAAGGTTCATGATAGGAAAAGGGATTTTTCCCGAGGTGTTGATGTTGTATGATTTTGAAATTTTGAAAATTGAAATTTGATGTTTGAATATGATATTTTGTGGTTGAATTCATGGTGTTATGAATCTTTTTGGTTCTCACAAAACAAAAAATTATCTTTTAGAATAATAAAAAACGGATTAGATGGAGTATTTTTCAAATAAAGTGTAATTTTTTTTAAAAATTTAATTTTGGAAATTTCGAATATATTTTTTGATAAACTAGATCCAATTTATATATTACATGCATCAAAAAATCGTTACGGTGATTTTTTCATATTTTTAAAAATAGTTGAATTTTGGGTGAATAGTGAAATATGGTAATTTATGGTATTTATCATTATAATCCAAATACATGAATTTTTTAGTAATGGATGATGTAATAACACATCAGTTCGAACTTACATGAACCATTTACTATATATATTCAAACAAATCACTACTATTGAGAGGTTTGATCCAAAATAATAAACTAATGAATATAGTGACCAAAAACACCCTTCTCCTCCCCTCATAAATACCACCCATCACCAATCCTACTCAAACCTTATAAGACATGAATATCTCAAAATATATTACAAAACCATGCATACATACTCACCACTTATCCAAGTAATTATTTTCACTCCAAAAGTCCAATTCCATGTTCCTTTAGTGGCACTTCAAGGATTTGATATTAATGTGGTAACATTCTCAAACATCGTCATTTAATTTATTTTTTCCTTCTTACTTATCCTAGAATACTTAATATATTAAATAATAATAAATCACATATATATATATATACTTTAATGTTAAATTTAAAATGGAATATCTTCTATCCAACCCTTTTCTCATATCCTCGTGTTCAAATAAATGAAACTGTTGTCGAAATTATGATCGTTAATCGTCTTCATGGATAATGTGTTTTTGTTTTCTATTAACAGCCTAATGGATGGTCATAAAAATAATGTTATGGTTAAATAACATTTTTATATGTATATTATAACTTATTTTATGATATATAACTAACATATATACCTAAGATTAAATAAAATTAAAGCAGTTCATAACGGATGGTAAAACTACTAAAATCGTGCTGTATAACGATCATATTTTTATCTAAAGAACCATAACCATATCAAAAATAAATGATATATGTGAAAATTAATAATTATAAATGTTCATTAATACCATTTCATTTTTAATATAGAGTACTATTACCATTTAACATGAACATCCATAATTATAAACAAGTGAACCAACCATAAAACCGTGAAACGAAGGCTCCTAGAACGATGAAACAAAATATTATAAATAATATTAATGACCATACATTAACTAAATAAAATTTTTATATAAAAATATTTAGTTAATTGGTTTTTAATTAATAATTTAATGAATATTATTTTATTTTCTAGGACATTAATTCCATGTTAATTACGCATTCATACCAAAAGTAAAGGATATCATTGAATCTCCATATTTCCATTGGGTAACACTATATCTTTATTTACTAAATTTATATATTCATAGTTATTATATAATTCTTATATATTATGTTTAACTATTCAAAAATATATAAATATCTTAATTTATTTGTCTTTTATGGGAAAATATATGTTTTAAAAATTTTCTCTTCTCAATACCTCTTGATAAGCAAA
This sequence comes from Viscum album, assembly GCA_963277665.1. Classification (NCBI taxonomy): domain Eukaryota; kingdom Viridiplantae; phylum Streptophyta; class Magnoliopsida; order Santalales; family Viscaceae; genus Viscum; species Viscum album. Next base: position 394,783,111 of record OY728131.1, on the reverse strand, counting down.
CCAGATTAAGGATAACATCTATGATACTTACCTAGTTTCAAGTACACTCCATGTTTTTATAAAGCCACTAATGTTTTCTAAAATGGATAACTTCATCAAGGATGAAATATATTTGTTAATTTAATATTTTACAAAAACAATTATTCCTCTGTACTTATTAAAGACTCAGTTCATTTCCCTAAATCCACACTTAGGTTGCACATTTCTATGTAACATCAACAATATTTTTCATGTTTTCACATATGAAGGACATTTTTATTCATGATATATTATTTTTTTTATTAATTTCTATGAGTTATTTAAATCCTTTTTCCCTGGATACCATTGTGATACTCCCATTGGTTATTCCTTATGACGTGATCACCAAACCCATTTATTCCCATGGGTAACCCTTATGTTTATTCCTTTTGTTTAATTTCATTTTATGGATCATATATTCCTATAAATATTAATATGGGTGTGCCTAGATATAAATTTGATGAATTAGATAATTTGTTTGTATTATGATAAGTTATAAATTGGATTAGGGAGTAAACCGTTTCCATTTTGGGACTCTCTCCACTATGTGATATTATCTTGGATGTTATCCTAGACTCATGTTTATTTCATGATATATGTTTCTACCACATTCAAATATTAACATGATCATATTAATTCTTCTTTTATTTTTTGTGCCTCCATATGTTTATTCATGAGTAATTCCTTTTATATTATCATGTTATGACTTAGGAAAAATGTTATATTCATTATTTCCATGATTTATCCCTTATAGGGATTTCAATAACATCCCTTTTTTATATATATTCCCTAGGTTATTCAATGCAGTAATAGGAGCTCAAAGGTTGTTATGATCTCATTATAAATATAAATAAAAAATTTATTCTTGTTTCTTATTTTCCAATATTGTACCCACTCTTCCAAATACACTAGGATTCTCAATCCTTGGTTTGTATTTGTTGGACAATTATGCTCAAAATCAAGTAATAATATGTGTAAATGGAAAGGGACACTATAGTTTCTATAAGAAGTTGGTCTAGTTATTTTTTTGTATTAGGACTATAATAAATTATTAATAACCTTTTGGATAATTTTATCACCATGGATATCCATGCTTGAAACATTTGGAATAATGTGTTAGGATTTTATCTTCATTTATAAGTTTATCCTTAAATATTCATAGATTCATTTTTATATGCACATTATCCAATTATAAAAGCCCCCGTAATTAAATTTTTTTTACTTTTAGTTCATGTATGGAAATAAGATAACCCATGCTACCAAAAATGTGATAGGAAATTTGATATTTCCACAAATGGATTCTAAACCCAATTTTAATGGGAACTGATAACTTCATGAATGTACTAGATCAACTGGATCAATTTATGAATAATATCTTGAATCGTGTGGAACACCCACCTTGTCCTATGGGATAGAAAGTTATTTTTGAAACTTTTATATGTCAAAAGCCTCCAAAAATTAGTGGATATTTTCACCTTATCATCCTAGAACAATGGATTTACTCCATTGAGAAGATATTGTTTTTCTTCCAAAGCTTTGAAGAAAATAACTTCATGGTGGTAATCTATCGATATGATGTGGAAGTTGACCAGTGGTGTAAAATGATAAATAACATGAAGTATAATGATGAAATTTATTCAGTGGAATGGGAAGGAGTCGAGAACTTTTGTTTCAAAAAATATTTTTCTAAAACATTTTATCTTAGGATAGAGTGGGAGTTCCTCGAACTGGTGAAAAATATATATGAGTACATTAGAGAAATATGATGAATACATTACAAGGATTTCATTATATAACTATGAATTTTTTATGAACAATAAATTGAAGGTGGATCAGTTCTTTAGTGTATTAACAATGAGTATACAAAAATCCTAGGCGATTTGAGACTTTGATAACTATGAATAGATTTTAAATTATTCCTTTAAGGTTGATATGGATATTGGAGACTCTCAGTGGTCTTCTATGATCAATAAAAGAGAGTGGAAAATGTTGTTTGACATCATGGGATCAATAGATAATTCCTAGGTAGGCAAGAAATCCCAATATCCCATGTGTCAAAAGTGTGGTAAGAAGAATCCTAGGAACGGTCTAAAGGGAACCAGAAGATGCATAATAAATCAAAAAGTGGGGAATCATGCTAGTCATTTCTAAAGGTATATGAGGAAACCAAATAATTCAAAATAAGTAATGATGGTTACTATTAATACTCAGCATGTATTACAGTGTTTCAACTATAAATAACAGATACATTTTCTGAACCAATACCATAATGTAAAGGTAGTTTGAGAAAATAAATGACCAAAACCTCTATGGTACTAATAAAATGCCTATGATATCACAACTACTGAGAATGAAGAATGATACAATAGTTTTCATATCAACTAATAATAATTCAAAATAATCTAATGGGATTATAAATAGAAAATAAGATAATAAGAATATGATAATTTGGATATGCTTGATCCACCAGAATGGCCACACTCATAAAAAATTATGTAGAAATAAAACATAATGTTAATAATACAATATTCATTTTAAAGATGAAGGTATATATAAACATGGGGGAAAATTAAATTTAATTAATAATGAGTGTAATAAGAAGTTATTATATATATTATATAACCCATATGGCTATAATAAATCTATCTGTTAGAAAAGTAATTTGTCAGATAAAATAGTAACCCGATAGTTGGAGTTGTAATTTCTCTGTTCGGTATAGTAATCTGAAAATTATAATATTAACCTCACAATTATAATTTTAAAATAATATTTGGGTATCCTATAAAATTGAAATATGATATATTTATATTGTGGTATGACTAAATTAAGGTTCTAAAATTTTTAAATTAAGCTGTGGTATTTTTTTAAAGCATAAATATTTCTTTATTAATTTTATAATGGATATATTGAATTCAAATAAAAAATTTACCATAAAATTAATTTATAAATTATTATTATGATATATTTTAAATATAATATAATTTTATGTGACCATAAGTAATTTTTCAGAGGGTCATATTATCAATATTAATATTAAAAACATTATTTTTTTTTGAAGAAATTGGATTTTATTTAAATTTTAAAATTTTAATCTAAATAAATTTTTTTTTATAAAATAGATTCCATTTTTGAATTAAAAATTTCATCAATTTGTTAGGAAGAGTTTTTTGGATTTTTCTAATATAATAGAATTTTGGGTAAAAAGTGAAATATGATTATTTATGGTATTTAACTTTATAATCCAAATACATGAATATTTATGTAATGGATGTTGTATGAATCCATTATTTGGAACTCAAAATAATAATTTTCTACATATAGTCACAATAATAAATAATATTTATTTTATTGAACAAAAATAATAAACTAATTAATATAATAATCAGAAACAACACTCTCTTACCCTTCTAAATACCTCCCCACACCACTATTTCAAATCACGTCTTATAAGTCTTTAGGATTTCAAAATAGATGAAAAAACCCCCTATTCCATTCTATCAACACATCCATATTCTATATTTCTCAATAAAAGACCAATTATATGTTTTTTAGGGGTCTTTCAAAGATGTGATATTCAAGAGGTAACTTCTCAAAGTACCTCTTTTAATATCTATTCATCTTCAACCAAATCCTCACATCCTTAATACATAAAGTCACAATAAATCTTGTACAATATATATATAGTGAAATGTTATATTTCCAATGTAAAATCTTCTATCCAACCATTTTCTAATATCCTCTTATTCAAATAATGGAAACCATTGTCCTAATTTTTGTGGTCAACCATCTCCGCGGATAATGGGTTTTTATCCATTAACACCTTCAAGGATGGTCATAAAACTATTATTATAGTTAAATAATATTTTATAAATTATATTATAACTTATTTAATGTTTTGGATCTAATATATATCTATAATATTTGATAAAATGAAATAAGTTTGTGTTTGTTTTTAATACCTCCTAAATGAATTGACTACATAAAGATATCATTGTTACTCAAAGAACCATCCCCATGTTAGAATAAATTATATATGTGTCATTTTTTACTTTTATAAATGAATTAATACCATTTAATTTCACTTCTAGAGTAGCATTCCCATTTTACAAGAACATTTTAAAGTACATATAAGTGAACTGACAATAAAAACAATAAAGAAACCCTATAATAAATATGAATGTAAACATTATAACGCATAGAACTAGCCATAAATAAACATAATAAAATAAAATTATATCAAATATATGTTTAATATTTTATGAATTAAGTAATTCATTTATATAAAATTATTATCTAGGAAATTAATGTCAAGAGAATAACACATTCATACATAATGTATGTGATATCTCCAAACCTACATGTTTTCTTTAGGTAACATTGTATCTCTATTTTAATCAATTTATATATTAATAATTCTTTTATAATTCTATTATGTTTTCTATACATGTTCCAAACAAATATATCTACCTCAATTGAATTTCTTTGATGGGGAAATACATATTTCAAATGGTTCCTTTCTCAATTACTCTTGATTAAAAACCCCAATTAAAGGGAACTTTATTGTTTCTTACCCACTTTCAAATACACTCCATTAATTGTTATAACCCACAAAAAGTTTCTAAAATCAGTAATTTTATCATGAATTTTTTTTTTCATTTTTGGTTCTATAGAAATAAATATGGATTTACCCTATTTAATGAATCATTATTATTTTTCATAAAAATGTTCATAACTAGAACATTTCTAAAGTTATATAACCATTATATTTCGTATTTTAACTAATGTTAGGAATTTTTTTTCATGATATATTCTTATTTTTACGTTATTAATGTTCAAGAATGATTTAAATCCCTTCTTTCATTTATACCAATATAATACTCTCTTTGGTTACGTCTTATGACATGATTATGAAATACATTTCATTCTATGGATAACCCTTATGTTTATTTATTATGTTTGATTTATTCATGTGGAACATATATTAATGTACAAGTTGTGATGGGTACACCCAGATAGTGCTCCAATGCATTGGGTAATGTTTTCAATCTTGATATTTTATGTATCAGATTTGGGAGTAAACCAAATCCATTATGGGGCGCCTTCCACCATGTGATATCATCTTTCCAGTTCCCCATGACTCATATTTATGTCACGATATTTTTTTTCTACTTCATTACTATATTTCCATGATTATTTTATTCCATGTTTTATATATTATGATACAATTTTTTATTAATTAGCCAATCATTATATGTTATCATTGTTGACATCGAAAAAAGCCCGTAACTCCCAGAGGATGTTTCGGAATGACGAAGAGAAGTCATTTTCGGAGTCAGAGGCCCGATCTGGAGGCCCGGGAAGTGGTGCGTGAAATAAAGTAGGATCCACACGCAAAAATGTTCTGCGCATGAAGTACTCCGGGGATGCGCAGAATTGTGCCGGTGAGGAGCACAATAATTGCCTGCCCCGGTTCTGTGCGGCCTGATATTGCGCGCAAGCGGTTCCCGATGCAGAAAACTTCACGAGCCGCCTGGATTCCGCGCCGGAGGTCACCTATAAATATAAGGTGACGCCGAACGATTTGGGGGTTGAGGAATCTGAAGCGACTCTCATGTGCGCAATTCGGATCCCCCCTCATGAAAGATGACATCCAGGTAAAACCCTCATTTCGCGCAACCTTGCCCCGGATTTCGCCTTTGGGCGCAACTCCACCGGCTTCAGTGAATTTTCCCCTTCCTCCGGTTTCCCCACTTGCACGCAATCCGTGTCTCGTGCGCGCAAAACCCTGCCATGCGCGCAAAACCCTGCATGTAGTTCCCTCTCCATGCGTAATTCCTTTTCTCCAATTGCGCGCCGTCCCGGTGTTTTGGGCGTGAATCATCCCTTTTGCGCGCTCAAAGACGAGGACCCCTCACCATGATGCCCCTTGGCTACCCCCTGCAACCGCACCTGATGTCTCCCCTGCCGGGAATGCACACCATGCGTTGTTTTCCCGCACGGCCTTCCAGGCTCGTGCGAAGTAACCTCAAGGTCCCTTGGGTTGTGTTTCCCGTTGCATTGCTTTGCCTTATGCTTCTTCGCATAGGCACGCTAACGGATATTGCTTTTTTCGCATATCCATGCTAATGTGGACCCCCCGGTTGTTTGCCCTGCGACCCCCTTCACCACGACCTTGCCAATGCCTTCCCTCCCATAAGGGGTAGAGGGCGTTGGGCTTGTAAGCCCTAGGGGTGTGGAGAAACCCCACCTCGTCCAAGCTGTAGGACATTAAACTGGTAATCACCTCATCCTTAACACAAGACGTTAAACTGTGGTCCGACCTCGTGCTTCGTACACAGGGTCCCCCCAGCTCGGACATTTTTTACGCCCACTCGTCTCCACGGGAATGGAATCTTCCTCACATGGAATGTGATCATCCTTGCCCGAGCGGCGTTTGTCCGCGGGGGAAGGGCTGCCTCAGAACGTAAGCCCCTTACCTTTCTTGCGGATGATTCCACCCGTGCATCTTCGTACTTCCCCCCTGCCGAGGCTAGTGGAGTACTTTCCCACTGCGCTTTGTCGCACCACGAGCCTCCACCCTAGAGTAATACCCAGCACCAAGGGCCGCTAACCACGCGTAATCCCCTGTTTCCTCTTTGGGCCGCTCAACGCGTAAGCCCCATTACACTTCTCACGGACACACCCTTCGCGACGTGATCATCTGGTCCCTATTGCCTCTTGTTTCCCACAACGAGCATGAGTCACGTGGGCTTAGAGCGCACATCGACCATGACATCCTCCTATGGGCTGCCTCAGAGCATAAGCCCCATCCCAGCGAACTACGTGGACTTTGATCTGTGCTAACGCATGTTATGTAGGAAGCCTCCACGAGGTTCAATCCCACCACCCGGTCATCCCGAACTCTCCGTGTCGGTTCCCTATCCACCTTGGGCCTCCTTAGAGTGTAAGCCCCAAATATTCTATCCCGTGTGACGTTAAACTGTATTCTGTCCCGCGTGACGTTAAACGGTATTCCGTCCCGCGTGACGTTAAACCGTATTCCGTCCCGCGTGACGTTAAACCGTATTCCGTCCCGTGTGACGTTAAACCGTATTCCGTCCCGCGTGATGTTAAACCGTATTCCATCCTGCGTGACGTTAAACCGTATTCCGTCCCGCCTAACGTTAAACTGTATCGCATCCCGCATGACGTTAAACTATATTCCATCCCACATGATGTTAAACTGTATCCCCCTATCATGGGACGTCTCAAAACATAAGCCACATGTCTCACTCCACCATCCATCCTGATCCTTACCCGGGACGCCACATCCTGGTGAGCTCATTCCGCCGTTTCCCACTCCATGATATACGGGAAGCCGCCCACATGCTGGCCCCAACATCGGTGTTCCCCCTAGGGATCCTTCAACCCGATCGGTCTCTGCAAGACTTTAAACTTGCGACATACCCCGTGTTAAACATGGGAAGCTGAGGAAAACCTCAGATGGTACACATTCCCTTCGTTCGATGTGGGATGCCTAAGGCTTCCGCGCCTTCGAGAAGCCCTATGAGGAGGGACCAAAGATAGACATGCCGACGATGCCCCAACGTGACCATTCTCCTCACCGCAGGTTTTTGTCCCGACAAGACCCCTTGGAGAGTCTTGACGGAAGTAGCGTAATTAACTGGCGTCCATGTAGATATGGCATCGGGAATGAGCTTCACGAACCCGTCTTAAATCTATGATGGAGACCCAGAGTAGGTGATGAGCTTCGAGGAGGAATCCACAGAGGGAAGAACCGACATCCCATCATCCCGGTTTTGATCAAGGAGATGACGTCCATGAACAAGGAACAGATGCCGCCCACCTTTGGAAAGCGGGAATGCGTGGCAACAAGTAGCGCGCCCTCCCTGGAGGACGGACGCGCGTGCCCCGGCGAAAGCGTCAGAAACAAAAAATACTGAACCCGACATGAATCTCTTCTCCTCAACACGGTGAATGGTAGCTGTTGGGGCATCGGCTCCACAAAAAATGGTGAACCCGACATGAAGATCTTCTCCTCAACACGGGGAATGGTAGCCGTTGGATCATCAGAATAATAGCATGTCACCAGGTCTGGGTAACCCTCACCAGGACGTGAATCCGCCAGGGGTCGAGGCCGTCAGAACTTTGACTACTCCATTCTATGACATCGTCAGCGTGGATCCCTCTCGCTAACCATGGAAGACGGAATGACTCTAGGCCTTGGTCGTTGATCTCCATTCCTGTTGATGATAATCGTTTACTTTCCCGGCTTCCAGGAATTAGATCACTGCATTCGGAGCTCAATCGCCACCTACCCAACAGCGTAGTGGCAGGGGAAGTACCGACGTGTCTACCCCATGCGATCCCACCTATTCGGCAGTCGCTCCGGCTTCGATCGTCGTAGAAACAGGGCGATTGCGCCCCCTCTACCCATCCGAAATCATCCAATGGAGGGTGATCAATAACCTGGTTCGTAGGTATGACGAGGAAGGGGTCATCCCCACCAGGGGTATGGCCCACTTGGATCTAGTGGCGGTCGCGCCTCACCACCATCTCCACCCTCGAGGGTCGTGTAGGGAGCCGCCGCTCCCCACGCCGAAGTTCAACCGCTTCGGGAGTCTATCCCAGGAGCGCTTTGACACATCCCTCCCCTACGCCAATGAGGTGGGGGATGTCCGGGTCCACCCGATTGGTGATCCATCACAGTGGTTACTGGAAAGAACCCCCGCCAGGCTGCGTCGACGCCACCGCCCGACTCCCGGAGCCGAGGAGCAGGCAATCTTCATGCCCGCGCCGCCGGTTCCAGTCCATCTGATTCGACGCCAGCATCGGGCAGGAGAGGGGGAGAATACCCATCCTAGGGCACCAGCATCAGCAACCATTGTGGCCCCAGCCACTGCTGACTCCTGTTCCAAGACTCCTGCACATGTTGAGTAGGGGCAGCTGCGTGCCTGGCTGGGATCGAAACCCCGACCACCCTGTAGGCTGGTTGGGTCGAATCTCCCAGTAGCGGACACTGGAAATGGACAATGCGGACCAATCCGCGGTAGTGCCGCTCACCATGAGGGCTCATTCCGTGCCACCAATCTGGGAAGCCGAAAGCTTCTTCGCGATGACTATTCTCCGGGTATGACTCCTTCACGCACCCACTACATGGGGTATGAGGTCACTCCCCCTACCACCGGTCGCGAGCATGGAGCCGTTGAGCATCCAGTCGCTCACTCACATGGAGGTCCTCCCCATGTCCCTTTCGACATCTGTCCTGGTTCTGCTCACACCCCGGCCTTCGGTCACCACTGCCCCAGCTCTATTGTTGCTGGGGGACCCCATGACAGAAGTCGTCTTTATCCTGAGGGGCAACCCAGGGGAAGGAAGGCCGGGCTTCGTCGCCGTAGGTGGAATTTCAGGGGAGTCCGGACGAGAGTCAGACTAGTCTGTTTCTCGGATTCTTATGTAGAGTACGACTCGACGATAGAACCTTCCCCCAACCTTTCGAGTCGAGGGCAGGGATGGGGACACGGCACGTCATTCTCTTACTCCCCTAATGCGAGATCCGTATGATTCACTCCTCCCTTAGAATGTATATTCAGGAGGACGAGGACTTGGTGTACCGCCAGAGATCAACCCCGCAGTTTCCGCTAACCTCCTCGGAAGCACCTCCTGCCTCTGTTGGGGAGGGTGAGGAGCTTATCTGGGGACTGACAGAAGGATTGCGAGGCGACACACCCTCGGCGAGCACCGACGTTGTGACAGGAGGCCCATCCACCAGCCCATCCTATCTCGAAGTGGTGGCCAGGGCACTATGACCCCAGGAGGATGAACCAGGGATCGGCGGCCAATCGGCCTGTTCTCCGTATTCCCCACTGGCCAGCCCACCGCCCCGATGGCCTGCCTCGGCTCCATTGACAATTCCCCGACTTTCCTCGGTGGACGAGCAGGGGCAGCAAGTTCCGGACCCTGAGCCAGAGTCGTGGAGCTTCTGGACCATTCTTGCAGCGGGCCACTTCCCTGAGAAGTTTTGGCCGGTCATAGAATCGGGTTTTGATGTTCCAGAGTCACTCACCCCAGTAGAGTTTGAATGCTTCTGCCAGATTCTTCGGGTGACTCACTCCCGCCTCCGTCATCAGCTAGCGCCTTATCACGGGAGCCAAGCACATCTCGAGGAGATTGGTGAGCAGTGCCGCTGGGTTGACCTAGCAGCACTCCCCGTGGTCCGGCACCCCGAGTCACTGGGCCTCCACGAGGCCCATCAGCAACAATGGATCCAGAGTTTTCATGTACTCCACAGAGTTATTGAGGAGGCCACCCAAACGTGCACGTCTGTGGGTGGGGGAAGTACAATGCTCTCCTCTTCTGTGCAATCCGCTGGCAGCTCGATCCAATGGGCGACCCTGATGGAATGTCACCCAGGGTAGTAGCAGTCAACATGGATGAGCCTTCAGATGAGGGAAACATTGTGGAGCCCCTCGGCGGGGACTCACCCCCTGAGGACAGGCCACTACTGGACCCATCTAGGAGGATTACTCGCAAATAGAGGAGCCTCCTAGGACTTCCTGTACCCACGGAGGAACTGACGCTGAGACGAAACATCAGCAAAGGTAAAGAGCCCGTCGGGTCTGTCAAACTCGCCGAACCATCTGCCTTAGTGCAGAAGGCAGGGGAAGATCCCGAGAAGGCCACATTGCACCAACAGCTATCCGAGCAAAAGAGGCTGGTTGATGAGCTCCTGGCCGAACGCATTGCAGAGCGGAGGCCTGTCTACGACAACCCTAGATGAGGAAAGCAGGGGCAAAAGCATATACCCCTTGCTGAAATCCCCCCGGGAAACTGTGACCGTGTCGTGTTTGCCGACATGGGAGACAATGGAGCCCATGGCAAGAGGGGGCGATATGTTTCGCCAAACCCTCCCGAGCAGCGAGGCATCCTGGGAGACCCTGCTCGATTTCCTCCCACCACTCCGAGAGTCGCTCCACTAGCTGCCCCCCGAGCCGCTGAGCGCGACTATCGTATCAAAGAGCCTGGAAATGTGCTTGTGGTTAAAGATCCCCATAAGGACATGAATCCGCATCTGGATGATCTGATGGAAGTACTCATCGCTCGCTTGGAGGCCCTTGAAACTCAGCAGGTGGCGATCCCACCGAATGGCAAGCCGTACCCCGCATGGGTGGATGACATGTCATCCCCGACGGGATTGGGGAACCCCTATTTCCCCATTTAATGGGACCGGAGACCCGCCACAACACTTGGCCTACTTCAACTCAAGGTGTGGGCCTATGTTAGGGACTCCGGCGCAGCCGGAGGCTGCCATGCTCCAGTGCTTCGTTCAGACACTGGAAGGACCAACGTTCTTTTGGTATTTCCAGCTCCCTGTTGAATCAGTGACAAACTGGGAGGGCCTTTGCCGAAAATTCCTCTACCAGTTCATTTCCACAACACGGAAGATGAACATTGCAGACCACTTCAGGTGCAAGCAAAGGTCCGACGAGCGAGTCGCGGACTTTGTCTCCCGGTGGAATGGGCTCACGTACTCCCTTGACATTCCACTGACTCAGGAGAAATTACTGACGATGTGTGTGGGGAACGTCAAGGTGGAGTTGGTTCCTTCCCTAATCACGCATAATTACCCTGGAGGGTTCCGGGACTTCTCAGACAAGACTCAGCGCCTTGAAGAAGCCCTGCAACAGGCCATTCAGGCACGCCCGCTGCCTCCTGTGATCTCTACAAGGAGAGCCGCAAGAGCCGAGCCTGCTGTTGTGGCGCAGATAGAGGCCCCCAGACAGCTAGAGTTGTTACTGGTGAGGCCATCTTAGCAGGCTTATAGGGGTCCACCCCTACAGCCTCCGACCCATCAGTGACCGCCTCAAAATCGGCAGGCGCCTCCGCGTAAAGCACTGCCGCCACCTAGGCGAGGTAATCCGGCTCTGCCTCCTCGGCATGCTCCACTGGACCTTGGCCATGGTCATCCCCCAAGAGTCTCCATTACAAGCATAAGGGATCATACTTACTCGTTTGGCAAGGCATAGGCCCCCGATTATTTCCATAGTGCCTTGGAGTAGAGGATCGTGCGGCTCCCTGAGTGCCGGAAGCCAGAAGAGGCGTGTCTCGGGGATCGCCTTAACTACTGGCCTTATCACCGATTCCAGGGACACATCATCCAGCAATGTTATGTGTTCAAGGATTGGCTCCAAGACCAGATTGACAACAACATAGTCAGGTTGGGCCCATCCCTGGCACATGTGGCAGGTGTCTTCGTGGGATTAGATGGCAGTAGTGATGACGGGGATGGGTGGGAACAGGTTTCTGACCATGGGTCCAGGATGTATAATTACTGGATGGCCCACAAGACGGTCGCCCGTGCCCATGGCATCATCCGTGCCCGCCTGGACCAGCCAGAGACCTCGGAATCTCCGAGCATCGCTTCAGCATCGTCGTCCCAGCATAATTCTTCCCAGAAGAGCAGGCGGCGGCGCAAGAAGAAAGAACGCGCCCTACCGTTGCCGTCGTCTTCTCGCACGCTTGGCGATTTCATGCCCCCGGAAATGGGGATCGATCCGAGACCCCGTCCGGTAATGGATGACTCCTCGACCGAGAGCCTGGGGTACGCTTCGGTTAACACCATAGAGTTGGTAAATCCCATTGTGGCTCCCGACGACGAGGAGCGCCAGGTAAATCTCCCGGAGAGCCCGGGGTACGCTTCGGTTAACACCGTAGAGTTGGTAAATCCCTTTGTGGCTCCCGACGATGAGGATCATCGGGTAAAGCTCCCCAAGAGCTCGGGGTATGCTTCGGTTAACACCTTAGAGTTTGTAAATCCCTTTGTGTCTCCCGACGGTGAGGAGCGTCAGGTGGACCTCCACAATGTCCCCAGCCATCGCCAACGTCGACGGAGCCATGGCTACGTGAATCACCGGGGCATAGAAGTCGTAACCTCTAGTCAGGCCGTGCACGCTACCGAGACCAGGCAGCAGGCCCGGTACAGAGAACAACACTTGCGGCTCCCTCACCCGGTGGCGACATGTTTCCTTCCACCACCGTTTGTGTTGCTGGATCGGGCGAAATCGCCTTGCGCGTGTCGCAACCAGCCCAGCCCTTCCAATGGCCGACTACGGCCTTTCGGTCCTAGCATGGCAGCCACCTCCCGGGCTTCAGCTAGTTAACAGCGGGACGTGCCTAGTGCCTATCAGTCACTGGTCCCGCCAGTAGGGCCCAGCAGTCCCCCAATCGTAGAGAGACATCCTGTAAGCAGAAGCTCACGTTTGGAACGAAAGTATGATGTCCTGAAGCATCTGGCCAGAATTACGGCGAGGATTTCCATCCTTGAGGCCCTCCTCCTGTCGTCTGAAATGCGTGAGGTGCTCGCTGATGCTCTAAGGTTCCCCCTCCAGTTTGAAACGGAGGTAGCGGCCGCAGAAGCCTTCCACACCGAGGTGATTGAGGACGCTGAATGGAAGGTTGTTATCTCATTCTCCGGTGAAGATGAAGACCCTCCCATACAGGGGCACATCCGCCCACTTTACATCGCCGGCCAGTTCAATGGCATGGAGGTCCGCCGCTGTCTTGTCGACACGGGTTCCTGGATTAACCTGATCCCAAACCAGACACTGTAAAAACTAGGGTTGTCTGAGGATGATTTAACTCCATCCAACCTCAGAATCCAGGGGTATGACAGGACCGAGCAAACTCCACTTGGCATGATTCGTCTGAATACCCAGTTCGGCAGCTTAATTTCTAATACTGAATTCATGGTTGCCTCTCAGGACACTGCCTACAACGCGTTGATGGGCAGTCCGTGGCTCCATCTTCATGCAGTGGTTCCCTCATCATACCACCAGTGCCTCAAATACTCCCTTAATGGTCATGTGGGTGTGCTCCAAGGAGATGTGTCCCCGTTTGCCTCTTGTGAAGATCGTTACCTGGACGCTGACTATTACAAGAGAAAGGACATGAAAATCCTTGTAGGTGAGGTTGAGCCCGCCACTATCGCAAGTGATCCCTGGGCAGGTTTGGATGGCGCATATGTCTTCCCAATCCATCGGTTGGAGGCCATGAATATCGATATGGGAGAGTGATTTGTTGTCTCGGGTACCAGAGGAATGCATATTTCCGGGTCTAAGCGACGGCGGGAAATCACCTCATACTCTTACACCAACCAGGCCCGGGTGATCCCCGAGCCTCCTACCCCCGTACGATATTGGGACGTTGGGCTTATGGAAACAGCAGTACGTAATACGTGCCTGTTTCACCGAGCGGGCATCGACTGGCTCAAGCCAACGCGACACCACTGCTTCGATGTCATAACGTGTGGCCCCTTGGGCCGCAGTCCGGATGGGATTGGATCATCCGCCTTTGTCGCTACGGTCTCCGCGGTGCATGAGTCTCCCGCCGTGACGACCTCTGCCGCCCAAGTCGGTGCTAGCTCCCCATCAGGGTCGAGTAGCCCTGAAACGGCTCCCCCCATGGACGATCCTTCCCCAAGAGGTGAAGAAGACATGGAATATGCTCCTCCTGTCTTTGAGGAGGGCGTCTCCGCCATGGTTGCCAAGCTCGTACAGGTGAAACTCGGTAGCAGGGCGGACCCGAGACCCACATTGGTCAGTGCCGCAACGCCTCCCTGGGAACGGAAATGTAAATAGACTTCCTCAGACAGCATCGTGATGTGTTTTACTGGAGTTATGACGAGATGACAGGACTAGATTCCCAGGTAGGCGTCCACCGTTTTGGCCTCCCAGCAAACCATCACGAGTTCAAGAAGCCTCCCAGAAAAATGCACCCCTTTCACGGTTCCATGGTTGAGGTTGAAGTTGATAAGCTCATTAAGGCCAACTTCGTCAGGGAAGTCCAGTACCCAAGGTGGCTAGCCAACATTGTTCCCTTCAGGAAGAAGAACGGGAAGATCGGGGTCTGCATCGACTTCCGCGATCTTAATCGGCACTGTTTGAAGGATGACTTTCCCCTTCCCGTGACAGAGCTGTTGATCGACGCAACAACCAGGTTCCAAGCCCTCTCTTTCATGGATGGGTACTCGGGGTATAACCAGATCCGGATGGCCCCCGAGGATGAAGAGTGCACTACCTTCAGGGCCCCCTAGGGCACTTTTTGCTACTGGGTTATGCCCTTCGGTCTGAAGAACGCGGTTGCCACCTATCAATGGGCTATGCACCGCATATTCAAGTCAATCCTTGGGATGCTGGTGGAGTACTATGTAGACGACCTGGTGGTCAAATCTCATCAGTTCCAGGACCATCTCAATGACCTTGATAGAGTGTTCGGTTTTCTCCGTTCTCGTCACTTGAAGATGAACCCATTGAAGTGTGCCTTCGGGGTCACCTCCGGAATGTTTCTTGGCTTCATCGTCAGGTATCAAGGTATCGAGATCGAACCCGAGAAGATCAAGGCCATCAGTCAGATGCCTCCCACGAGTAATATTCAGGAGCTTTGAGTCCTCCAAGGACGCTTAGCCTATATACGCTGATTCATTGCGAATCTGGCCAGCAAGTGTAAGACCTTTTCTCGGATCATGAAGAAAGGCGCCGCCTATGGGTGGGATGAAGAGTGCTAGACCGATTTTGAAGAAATCAAACAGTATCTGCTTCAACCTCCGGTCCTCATGCCACCCACTCTAGGAAAGCTGCTGGTCCTTTACGTGACCGCCCTGGAGCGATCCCTCGGTGCCCTTCTCGCCCATAAGAACAACGAGGGAACATAGAATAGATTCTACTACCATAGTCGCATGATCCACGATGCGGAAGTTAGATACTCTCCCATCGAGAAGAGCTGCCTCCCGCTTGTATTCGCTGTACAGAAATTGCGGCACTACTTTAAAAACCATGAGGTACAGTTGGTCTCTCGGGTATACCCGTTGAAATACATCCTGAGTCGGCCTATGTTGACCGGCCGATTGTCACGCTGGGCGGTGATCCTCCAGTAGTTCGACATTAGGTTCGTACCTCAGAAGGTCTTCAAAGGAAAGGCGTTGGAAGACCTCTTAGTTGCTCATCCAACCTCTGTGGACCAGCCACTGGATTTGGGTTTTCCTGATGAGGAAATCCTCTGAGTCGATCACACCACCCCATGCTGGCAGATGCACTTTGATGGTGCCTCCCGAATCCCTACCGGTAGAAGGCTCAACGGTAATAGAGTGGGCCTGGGTATCATCTTCATCACCTCAGAGAAAGCCGTGCTACCATATTCCTTCTCATTGTCAGAAAGCTGCACCAACAATGAGGCAGAATATCATGCCCTCATCACCGGCCTCGAGTTGGCTCTGGAGGTTGACGTACCCCACCTGTGTGTGAAAGGGGACTATGAGCTAGTCATCAAGCAGGTTAACGGCGACTATGCTGTTAGGAATCCAGAACTCATGACGTTGCTGGAGTGCACCCTCCATCTAATGGCTTAGTTCCCCTCCCAACCAGATGTCGTTCACGTTCCTCTATCGCACAGCAGTCGATCAGATGCTTTGGCCAGCCTGGGCGTATCACTTGCGGAGCCCTAACAGGATGACCTAATCATCCACGTGGCACACCGAAGACTCATTGCTCTTGTTATCCCGGAGGGCGGTCGTTACCCGCGAGTGAACCATCTCACCGCTGGTTCCCCCGCGTCGGGACCCCTCGGGGTTTTAGGCGTGGTGGTCGAGACAGTTCCTGACTGGAGGACACCTTTGGTTGAATATCTCCTGCACGACTATCTTCCCATGGACCGAGCCGAGCGGGAACGAATCTGGCGCCGCACACCGCAGTTCACCCTTCAAAGCGGTCCCATCCGTGAGCATCTCCTTTACAGGCGTGGGTTTGACAGTGTTCTCCTCCGTTGTCTTCAAGGAGTTGAGAGCCCGTAGGTCATGCAGGAAGTACACGCTGGCTCCTGTGGTGCCCACCAGGCCGGGTCGAAGTTGTCCCACCAGATTCGGAGACTGGGATACTTCTGGCCCTCCATGATCCACGACTGCATCGAGTACGGCATGAGGTGTCATGCGTGCCATGTTCATGCTAACTTTGTTCATCGGCCACTGGAGCCTCTCCATACTACTAAGTATTCTTGGCCCTTTGCAGTCTGGGGGTTGGATTTCATAGGTCCCCACCCGCCGGCAACGGCCCGCCAGTGCCGGTTCATCTTAACCGCCACATATTTCGTCTCAAAGTGGGAAAAGGCAGCCCCGCTTAGGGAGGTCAAGGCTGGTTCTATCTCCGACTTCGTGAGATCCAATATCATTCACTGGTTTGGAATACCTCACGCTGTCCTCATGGATAACAGAACCAACTTCCGAGCGGCCGAGCTGATGAGATTGTACGCCAAGTACAACATTCGCTCGAACCACACCACCCGCTGTCATGCGCAGACGAATGGATAGATTGACGCGTTTAACAAAACACTCTCTAGCATTCTGAAAAAAATGGTGGGTCAGAACAAGAAAAGTTGGACGGACAAGCTCCCCAACGCCATCTGGGATTATAGGATGATGACTCACAATTCCACCCAGGTGACCCTGTATTCCCTAGTATACGGAGCTGAGGCTGTCCTTCCCATCGAGGTTCAACTACCCTCATTGTGCACGGATATCTACGACCAGCAAGCACCAGTCAGAGTTGTCGAGATCCGTCTAGCCGAATTGGAAGCGCTGGACGAAAGTAGGCTTCAAACTTTACATAACCCCGAAAGGCATCAGATCAGGATGGCTCGAGCTTTCGATAAGAAGGTTTGCATCCGCTCCTTCCTGCAAGGTGACCTGGTGTTGGCTCTCAGAGCGCCAATGATTCCCGGTAGGAAACCACCCAATTTTGATCCCAAGTGGGAGGGACCTATTATTGTCCATAAGGTCTATCCCAATGGTGCGTATTCCCTGGTGACTATGGATGGTGAGCATATCACTCCTCCCACCAACACCAGGTTCCTCAATAAGTACTTTCCTTAAACAGGTATGGTCCAACATGACCTTAAAATGTATAGTCCAACATGACCTTAAACTGTATGGTCCAGCATGACCTTAAACTATATGGTCCAGCATGGCCTTAAACTGTATGGTCCAGCATGACCATAAACTGTATGGTCCAGCACGACCTTAAACTATAGTCTTCCCTACTTCTGGGCTCCATGGTCCGAGCTCTAAGACCTAAAACTAAGATCCTCCATGGTCTGAGCTCTAAGACCTAAAACTAAGATCCTCTCAGTCCGAGCTCTATGACCTAAAACTAAGATCCATATTTCGTCCAACATGATGTTAAACTGTATTGTCAAGAACTACGTGTGGCTTGATTCTCATCCTCATGAGATACGTAGGACCACCCAGACGTTTCGTCTCGGGTCCAACCCAGGAGGTACCAAATTCCGCCCTTTCTTCCTCCTCGGTCCAAGCTCTAAGACCTAAAACTAAGACCTATATTTAGTCCAACATGACGTTAAACTGTATTTCTAGAACTACGTCCTGCTTGATTCCCATCGTAATGGAATACATAGGAACGCCCAGACCATTCATCTTTGGGTCCATCTTGAGGTCCGTTGTCGCATCTGTTTCGCCTTTGGGACTTCGACCATAGGGTCGCAAGGCGTGGTGTGAGAGTATGTCCCCATTCACGTCGGGTTTGCGATAGCTGCACCTCACGCACTCTGTCCTCAGGGTTTAGCCCTCCTATGTCCAATGGCATTTAAAGACGCATATCAAGAACTATGTGTGGCTTGATTCCCATCCTTATGGGATACGTAGGACCAGCTGAACACCTATATGTGAGGTCCAGCCCCATATCTTAGGAGATCCCACGATCTCCCAGTGCCCATGGTGTTTGGAATTACGCCCCCTCCTTTGCCCATGGATCTGCCATCTCTTGGCCGCTCTCGGACTGAGCCCTCTGACCCTTTCCAGTGGTCTGCTGATGTGCTCAAGGCACTATAGTCTAGAACTTGGAATGTCAGATTCAACATTGGCAAGTTCCAGCCAGTTTCAAAGCTTCATGTTCCCCTTCATTCGGGCCCCCGTCATCCTTCATACCCGGAGGGACCCCCAGGAACGGCATGAATACAACACCCAAGGGCTCTCCTACCGTCATGGGACAACACCCCTGAGTGTTTCAGACAAAAAATTGATACAAATCCCGCGTTGCGAACATGGTCAGCGGTTAATGCTCATTTGTTTGTCCCCATGGCTAACACGATAGGATGCTGTGTTGCGAATATGGTCAACAGTAATCCTCAGTCATCACACCGGTTCCCCATGCCCTGAATATTGGTGGCATGGTTCATGTCTTGTTCCGCCCTGCCGTGTCAAGGTGGAATCTTAAAACTCCAGGTACTAACCCTCAGTACACCCCCACACATCAGACGGACTGAGCTGCGTAACAGTGTCTCTCGAGGCTCCTGCGATCTGAGCGCTAGAGTATGTGCTTGGGTCTCTTCTTTACGGGTTGCGTGTAGCTTGACCTTCATCCCCTTAGGGGAGTGAGGAGTTGCCCAGACGTTGCGTTTCGGGCCCAGCATAGATTGGAGCTAGTATTTGCTACCCCTCCCTGATTGTTGAACCCTCATAGGCCCCTTTTTCCGAGGCTCCTCTCTTGGTTGGTCCAAACTATATGACCTTAAACTATGCTGTTGGTCCAAACCATATGACCATAAACTGTGCTGTTGGTCCAAACCATATGACCTTAAACTGTTCTGTTGGTCCAAACCATATGACCTTAAACTGTGCTGTTGGTCCAAACCATATGACCTTAAACTGTGGTGTTGGTCCAAACCATATGACCTTAAACTATGGTGTTAGTCCAAACCATATGACCTTAAACTGTGCTGTTGGTCCAAACCATATGACCTTAAACTGTGCTGTTGGTCCAAACCATATGACCTTAAACTGTGCTGTTGGTCCAAACCATATGACCTTAAACTTGGCTGTTGGTCCAAACCATATGACCTTAAACTGTGCTGTTGGTCCTATCACACGACCCTAAACTGTGACATTATCGTCCCGACCGCACGACAAAAAACAGCACTGCATTGTGGTGACCTCGTTGTAGAGGACATCACATTGGGTATTGGTTTTATTCCATGCCATTTTTCAACGCCTATCATGACTAGATGCTTGTGGCGACACCATGGCGTGCTACTCTATGTCTGTCGCTTCACAACAAAAAAACTACTCACCTTAAAGGACAACCAAGATTTATCAAATTCCCTTCTTTTAGTGCAAGGGCCACGCCCGCACTCCCCTTTCTCCTTGGCACTGGTATCTTACCATGTCACTTTCCGAACTACGTTTGGCTTGATTCTCATCCTTATGATATACGTAGGAATGCCTGGGGAACTTCCCCGCAGGTCCAGCCTACCTCCGTGTTTGGTCCCTCGACTCGAGCGTTTCCCCGGAGAGCACATGTTAAGTAGGTCTTAGGTCCTCCTTCACGTCAGGTTTTGTAACTACCTGGCCATGTGTCCATTTCTCCCCTATCCTTACGGTCCAAGCTCTAAGACCTAAAACTATGATCCTTACGGTCTGAGCTCTAAGACCTAAAACTAAGATCCTTACGGTCCGAGCTCTAAGACCTAAAACTAAGATCTTTATGGTCCGAGCTCTAAGACCTAAAACTAAGATCCTTATGGTCTGAGCTCTAAGACCTAAAACTAAGATCCGTATTTTGTCCCGCATGACTTTAAACTGTATTTCGTCCCGCATGACGTTAAACTATATTTTCAGAACTACGTGTGGCTTGATTCTCATCCTCAGAAGATACGTAGGACCGCCTAGACGTTTCGTGTCGGGTCCAGCCCCATGGATTAGTGAACCCCATCCTTCTTTATTGGCAGCCCCTCGGCCCGAATTCATGAGAAGTGGTGTAATCGAGACATTTACCCCGAGCATGTTCGGGTTTCCCCATGGTAATAATGGGAAGCGGCAGTTCTCTCGCCAAAGAGGTCCTACCTGGAAATTGGGATGACCCGTGATCAGTTCGGTATGTCCGCCTAATGCGCCTTCGCCCTGTTGGAGCAATATTGAGAGTGTTGGACTCTGTTTGAACAAGCCACCACTCCACCTACCGCGATATGAGTTCCCCCTTGATTGGACCCTCATTTCCTTTCATGTTTGACAGGACCCCCTAACAGTATGGATGCTCGACCTATGGTCCGCCTACATTCCTGGGCCAACGTTCCGGAGAACTGGTCTTGTCTGACGGGACCCCCTAACAGTATGTATGCTTGACCTATGGTCTGGATACTTTCCTGGGTGAACGTTCCGGAGAACTGGTCATGATTGACGGGACCCCCTAACAGTATGGATGCTCGACCTATGGTCTGCCTACTGTCATGGGCCAACGTTCCGAAAAACTTTCTGATGATATTTAAGTTAGGCCCCGTGTTACGAACATGGTCAGCGGTCAGCCCTCATTAATTGTCCTCCCATTCCGAGAAAATGTGATATGGATGTTGTGTTTCCTCCACTGTTGATAGTTATCATCCACGTTTGCGCCCCATTGGGTTCCAAATTTGGGCAGCGTGATGCACCCTTTCTCTCCATCCCCCTGTGTTCGGATGGATTTCAATGCCCCTGGCATTGCCCCGCTCATGTGTTAAGGTACATTGAGAAGTCAACACAGTAATTAGCCCGGGGTCTCCTAAAAAGTCCAGGCCCAATTTTGGACGCCTGAAGCTTGGTCAATGCCCCACAGTTGAACGGAATGATGGTACGGGCATCTCTTGCGTCTCGCGTTGGGCACGTCCCGCGAGAGCCTAGGGGTGAGTTGTTATTCATTTCGAAACTATGGTTGAGCGCATTAAACCAAGGGTACAAAGAGTGGATTTGGACATATATTGGATTGAGATGATGAGAAGTACAAGAAAAAAGTTCATGAGATGGCAAAAAAAATCCCTCAGGGTTTAGCGTGCTGAAGCGATCTTTCCAGCACTGCTACCCTCTGGCTGGAAGCCTCGAGGGCTGCTTTTCGCTCTTCGACGACTCTCTCCTCATCGGCCACCACAGAGCGCATGTCATCAGCCCTAGCATGTGCCTGCGCCCACTCGATTCAAAGCACGGTCATCTGGTGACTCGCCTCCACCAGTTGTTCATGTGAATCAGCCAGCTGGGCCATCAGTTGCTCCACAAGCTCAGACCATGATGCAATGAAGGCCTCCTTATATGCCGCCTGCACTTCGAGGTGCTGGACTTCCTGCTCCACCCTCAGCAGCGCTTGAGCACTTGCCGATCCTTCCTTGCACTGGGAAATGTCAGTGTGCCGGTTTCTCTCGCGTATCTTCTCGGCCATGTAATCACAGACCGTCAGATGAAGATGCTGAGAGTCACCCCCCGGCGCATAGGAAGTGCAGCCTGGTCTGAAGTGATCCCATCCGCCTCAGCAAATCGGACTGGGGATACCTAAGAATGCGCTGGATACACTTCCACCCCATGCGTCATGTCATCCGGCTCTCCTCGGCCACCTATGAGTCTGATTCGTCTATCTCCTCAGGGTCAGCAGGTCGGTATATAGGTAAGGCTACCAACAGATCGGCAGCAGGATCCACCCTAGGGATGTCATCGTGAGGAATAGAATCATTGACGTTCAGGCGACCTTCTCTCACCCCAGAAGCAATCATACACCCACCATCTTCCGACGTCATTTCAGGAATGTCTCCACTGTTGTCCGCCGCCCTCTGTTCATCTATTGACGGGGCCGACTCAGTGTAGAGATCATGTTCCGAGCGAGGTGTTATGTTCGCGGTTGGTCCACTCGCGGATGGCCCGGGCTCCGCAGCCTGACGTGCCTCCAGTGTTGAGATCACTGTGCAGGGAATACGCTGGTTAGATAGGATCTTTTTCCACCAAGCACTAGTAATGAAGCGTGAGACTAAAAGGAATCCAATGCGTCGGTCCCCAGTGTTCCGGCTGCTGAAGGAGCCGCAATAAGGGTAGACCCCTCTACGCTGGTTAATTCAATGATGGGTGTCAGATCCCCATCATGTCCCACTGGTTCCTCTCTGCCCTCCACTAGTGGGGATGCCCGTCCACCGCTCAGCTGCTCCTGATTAGGATGGGGAAGTGAGTTAGATGTTGGAAAGTAGAATGGATGAATGAGGGAAATGAATGAAGACAAAGACAAACCTCGAGAATCCCGGTTATGTCGAGATCAGAGTT
This sequence comes from Viscum album, assembly GCA_963277665.1. NCBI lineage: Eukaryota > Viridiplantae > Streptophyta > Magnoliopsida > Santalales > Viscaceae > Viscum > Viscum album. The sequence continues at coordinate 394,759,986 of OY728131.1, read as the reverse complement.
TGAAATCTCGCCGCTCTCTCGGAGACTCCCTTGGTAGGTATCCCCTTGAGAACCCTCACCTTCGGGCTCCTCTTCTTCGTCTTCTCCCTCGCCTTCGTCCTCTCCAGTTTCCTCCTCCCCCTCCAGCTCTTCATTACTGTCGTCTTCTCCCGGCAACAACGCTTCCGGATCATGCTCCTGGACGAGCATCACTTTCACTAGGAAAGTTGGCTCCACACGCCGCCCCCTCTGGCATGCGTATGCATCCATGGCTGTCAGATAAGCATGCCGCCGATGGAAGTTCACTCAGTCGGTAATCCGAATGAGCCCGACCTCCGGCAGTTGGATCCATTTTTGAATTATCTTCTGACAGATGGCTTCGAAGCTCAGCGATTGCCACAGGGTCATCCATGCCGACCATAGTGCTGGGAGAATTGCGTCTTGGGATGGTTCGACCAGATATCTTATCTGATTTCCAGGAAGTTCCCTGGCCGCCTCATGTGACCCACCTGTGGGTAACGAGGACATGGAGGCACCATGTGATGTCCTCGCTGCCGAAGTCCCGGCCTGCGCAGGCCTCACTTCATGACGCGCCCTTGGTTCCCCCCTTCTAACGACACCTTCCCTTCTTTCCCGTCGCCCGGTTTCCGTGTGAGTGACCTTGAGTTTCCGGATGCGCTTTCATAATAGCCTCTCAGGGTACGCAATGGTCCAGTTTTCGGCATATTCAGTTGCTAGGCCGGCATTGACCCCGGTGGGAGGAAGTGTAACGATGTCGCCAGAGCCGAAAGTGGTAAACATCAACCACATCTGGCGCATGACACATTAATTCTTCTCCAACCAGATATCCGTGAATACTTTCTTCGGCATTCGCTGGAGGCACCCAAACTGTCTGACGAATCGGGATGGCATGTACGGCTCACAAATCACCTTCACATTGATCTGAGCCACGAGCACCCCGCCCCGAATGCTCTGGAAATATTCCTGCTCTGCCAGACGGCCTTGCCCGTTTTCCACCATCTGGCCAACCGGGGTGGGGAACGGGCTGAAGTTGAAGTTGGCATGGTTTCCAATGTAGTTCCTCATGCCCTCCTCATTGAGCGTCAATGGCGGCACCCCTGCAATGTAAAGCATGGATGGTCAGAAGCCATTTCCAGGAGGACGAATGGCGTTTGCGAAGGTTTACCCGCCGAGATGAGCCGCCAACCAACCATGGAAGTTCTGGAAGGGACCACAGACTCTCCGAGGCGACCCCCCTCGTGAGATGCGCCCCAGAATGGTATACAGCTTGGACAACATGGGGATTCCCAAGTTGAACCATTTGTTGGCGGCCATGGAGCCCGCCATCACCAAAGTCGTTGGACGGATGCCCATCCTTGCGTCCCGCACCGGCAGAGGCCACCTACTCAGAAAGGAGGCAAGGAACCCGGCATACCGGATGTTCGGGTCCCGGGCCTCAATGACGCGGTAGCCCCATTATTGGTATTTCCCTGCCTCCAGGGTCTTCTAGTATGACCCGTCCTTTCTCCTCTGAGTCACGGTTGGGCACCGTTTTCCTCGTCCCGACATCTTGATGGTGGGATCCTTCTCATGGAGCAGGCTGAACCAGCCCTTGTAGGCGATGTCCTTCAGGATGTCTTTGAACCCCAACATCTCCTTGTCCAGCTCCAATAGGTGCCACGTCAGCATAGGCGTCCGCATCCTGTCTCCCCAGGTGTTCTTTGGAGGAAAGAACTCGTCGTATTGGTAACCCTCCAATGGGATACCGCCGATGCAGTAAACGTCCCAGAGACTGATGCCGACCACCCCATGATGAAGGTGGAATGTGTTGGTGTCAGGAGACCACCGGGTGAATAGCTCCGGTCTGATTTCAGGCTGGCGGTGGAACTGGAACTGGGTTGTCCATACCGCCTCGAATAGACCAATATACCGTAGTTTGTCCCCGAACTGGTCACAGGTATGGCGAACCCAGAATGCCTAGGCCCATTCTCTGGTGAAGTTTCCCCCGGACCGCAGGTCCCAATCCTTCATCCAGCCCTTCATGCCATCCGTGATGCTCTGACGGAATGTGGTCGCGTAGAGGGATGAAGAATCCTCTGCCACTGTCTCATCCACGGTAATGGTCCTAGTCCTCGGGTTCAGGACATATACATCCATGTGTCTATTTTCCCTAGAAGGATGGCCATTGTTGGTGATTTTGTAGCGAGGAAGTTCGTCCTCCCATGTCACCCAAGACCGCGGCGTGTCCACTTCAAAGCACGACAGTGGCACCTCCTCCAGGATGCCAAAGTTCCAGAGCGGGAGGTTGTCAGACAGGGGATACGTCTTTTGGGCCGGAGTCAGTAGATTGAACAAGGTCAGATTGTTGGAGACAATCACCTTGGCGCCATAAACCTTCTCATTTGGCCCCATTTCTGTCCTACGGGCAGCGGCTTCCCCCTAATCAACTCAGTTTGCGGCCATCTCGAATTTTTCGGGAGTTGGACGAAATCAGGATGCAGTGCGCTGAATATGAGAGTTCGACGCGAAATCTGGATGGGTTGCACGGAATCCTGGAGATGAGCGTGCAATCGGCACGCGAAGCGTGGAAGATCCCGGTTTGGCACGAAATCACAGTCAAATACCAGATGGAATTCCGCGCTGCCAGTGCGTTATTACGCGCAGCCGCGGAGCGATTTCGTGCATGAGAGCGAGCAGCTTATCACGTGAAAAAAGTAGGTGTACGGAGTTGGGACCCAGCACCCCTTTTTATAGGAGAGGCCAGGGTTTCGCACCGCGCGGAAAGAGAATTCTGCGCGAGTCTGAAATTTTACGCGCCCCATCGGAATTAGGCGCGTAAATTGACCAGGAGGCTCCGGAATTTGGCGTTTCGGCATTTACCTTGGAATCCGATCGTTGTGACCTCTCTCCGATCCAATTCTAAGGGGGGGGGGGGTATTTTTTGACGCCGAAAAAAGCAATTAACTCCCTGAGGATGTTTCGGAATGACGAAGCGAAATCATATTCGGAGTCAGAGGCCCGATCCGGAGGCCCGAGAAGTGGTGCACGTAATAAAGGAGGATCTGTGCGCAAAAATGTTCTGCGCGCAAAGTACTCCTGAGATGCGCAGAATTGTGTCGGTGAGGCACACAATAATTGTGCACCCCAGTTCTGTGCGGCCTGATAATGCGCGCAAGCGGTTCCCAGCGCGGAAAACTTCGCGCGCCGCCTGGATTCCACGCTGGAGGTCACCTATAAATTTAAGGTTACCCCGAACGGTTTGGGGTCGAGGAATCTGAAGCGACTCTCGTGCGCGCAATTCGGCTCCCCCCACGCGAAAGACAACTTCTAGGTAAAACCATCATTTCGTGTAACCTTTCCCCGGAGTTCACCTTTGCACGCAACTCCACCGGCTTCAGTTAATTTTCCCCTTCTCCCGGTTTCCCACTTGCATGCAATCCGTGTCTCGTGCGAGCAATACCCTACCGTGCGTGCAAAACCCTGCGCGTAGTTCCCTCTCCGCATGCAATTTATTTGCTCCAATTGCGTGTCATCCCGGTGTTTTGCGCGCGAATTGTCCCTTTTGCGCGCGCAAAGCATAGGACCCCTCACCTTGATGCCCCTTGGCAGCCCCCTACACCGGCACCTGATGTCTCCCCAGCCGGGCATGCGCTTCATGCATTGTTTTCCCGCACGACCTTCCAGGCTTGTGCGAAGTAACCTCAAGGTCCCTTGGGTTGTGTTTCCTGTTGCGTTTCTTTGGCTTAGGCTTCTCCGCATAGGTACGCTAACGGTTATTGCTTCTACGCATAGCCACGCTAATGTGGACCCCCCGGTGGTTTTCCCTACGGCCGCCTTCACCACGGCTTTGCCGATGCCTTCCCTCCCACAAGGGGTAGAGGGCGTTTGGCATGTAATCCCTAGGGGTGTGGAGAAAACCCACCTCGTCCAAGTGGTAGGACGTTAAACTGCTAAGCACATCGTCCTTAACACAAGAAGTTAAACTGTGGTCTGACCCTGTGCTTCGCATGTAGGGTCCCCCCCAGCTCAGACATTTTTTACGCCCACTCGTCTCCACGGGAATGGACTCTTCCTCACATGGAATGAGATCCTTCTTGTCAGAGTGGCATTTGTCCGTGGGGGAAGGGCCGCCTAAGAGCGTAAGCCCCTAACCTTTCTGGAGGATTATTGCACCCGTGCATCTCCGTACTTCCCCCCTACCGAGGCCAGTGGAGTACTTTACCACTACGCTTTGTCGCACCACGGGCCTCCACCCTGGAGTAAGCCCCGACACCAATGGCCGCTAACCACGCGTAAGCCCCTATTTCCTCTTTGGGCCGCTCAACGCTAAGCCCCATTCAACTTCTCATGGACGCACCCTTCGCAATGTGATTGTCTGGTCTATGTTGCCTCTTGTTTCCCACACCGAGCATGACTCAAATGGGCTTAGAGCGTGCATCGACCATTACATCCTTTTATGGGAAGCCCCAAAGCATATCCCCCATCCTAGAAAACTTCGTGGACATTGATCTGTGCTAACACATGGTATGTAGGAAGCATGCACAAGGTTCAAGCCCACCACCCGGTCATCCCGACCTCTCTGTGTCGGTTCCCCAACCACCTTGGTCCGCCTCAGAGCGTAAGCCCCAAATATTCCATCCCGCGTGACGTTAAACCGTATTCCATCCCGTGTGACGTTAAACCGTATTCCTTCCCGTGTGACGTTAAACTGTATTCCATCCCGCGTGATGTTAAACCGTATTCCATCCCGCGTGACGTTAAACCGTATTCCGTCCCGCGTGACGTTATACCCAATTCCATCCTGCGTGACGTTAAACCATATTCCGTCTAATGTGACGTTAAACTGTATTCTGTCCCGCATGACGTTAAACTGTATCATGTCCCGCATTATGTTAAACTGTATTCCGTCCCGCATGACGTTAAACTGTATCCCCCTCTCATGGGCCATCTCAGAACGTAAGCCCCATGTCTCACTCCACCATCCATATTGATCCTTACCCGAGCCGCCACATCCCGGTGAGATAATGCCACCCTTTCCAACTCCATGATATAGGGGAATCCGCCCACGTGCTGGCCCCAACATCGGTGTTCCCCCCTTGGGATCCTTCATCCTGATCCGTCTCCGCAAGATGTTAACTCCCGGCATACCCCATGTTAAACATGGGAAGCTGAGTAAAACCTCAGATAGTACACATTCCCCGCGTTCGATGTCGGATGCCTCGGGCTTCCGCGCCCTTGAGAAGCCCTGTGATGAGGGACCAAAGACAAACAAGCCGACGATGCCCCAATGTGACCATTCTCCTCTCCACAGGTTGCTGTCCCGACAAGACCCCTTGGAGCATCTTGACGGAAGCAGCGTAATTAACTGGCATGCATGTAGATATGGCACCAGGAATGAGCTTCACGAACCCGTCTTAAATCTATGAGGGAGACCCGGACTAGGTGATGAGCTCCGAGGAGGAATACACTGAGGGAAGAACCGATATCCCATCATCATGGTTTTGTTCAAGGATAAGACGTCCCTGAACAAGGAACAGATGTCGCCCGCCTTTGGAAAGCGGCAATGTGGGGCCACAAGCAGCGCGCCCTCCCCGGTGGACGGACGTGCGCGCCCCAACGAAAGCGTCGGAAACAATCATGTAATACCTTCTAACTCATTCTCTATGCTTTATTTCGGTGTTTTATCCAGTTAAAGGATTTTTATCCTATCATTTTTGTCTCTGTATTCCCCCAGGTTATCCTATGTAGTTGTAGGATCTCAATATTATTTTGGAGATCAATATGGAGATTAATTAAAATATGTTTTATTATAGTGTCATTTATTATAATTGTGTACCTTGTCTTCAAAAGACAATGATATTTTCTATCCTTGGTTTTTATTAAATTATTAATTTTTCTTAAAATCAAATAATACTATGTATAATAGTCTTGGGACACTATATTTTTGGTCTTTTAGACCCAAGGTATTTTTCTATGTGTTTTTGAAGAATCATCATGCTAGACGATTTAATTTCATGGAAGGGTTGTATAATGTGAATCTAATGTCGGGATGATGTCGTGTACTGATTTAGAGTGTGAAATGTTAAGACCAAATGGGATTGGTCAGAAAGGTTTTGGGTCAAGCCCCTTTATTAAAGAAAGAAAAGACAGAAATTCCTTTTGGGTTGGGTAAGGTAAAACCCATTACAAGCCCGTAGGCCCAGTGGGAAAAATCCCATTTAGAGACATGCACCCAAAGCATTAGACGATAGAAGATCCCAGTGGGAAAACCCATTACATGTGAAAAACATCACCAGAAAAGAGTAAACACAACCCGAAGGCCCAACAGACCAGGTCCAACACTGCAGATCGAAACCACCACTGTCATCAATCCTGACCGGTGGATCCACCCGCCGCGATGCACCTCCGCATCTGCTCAGACACATGAGCGGGAGACCCAAGTCGATCACTCTACCACCTTCAACCGACCACCGCGACGCCTCCGCACCTTCTCGAGCTACCATGACTGCCGAAAGAGCCTGCCGCCTGCTATGGATTCTGTCGACGACGTGTCCCATGGATCCATCCAGATCTGTAGATCTTGACCAAAATGGAGCCACTGACCACCGCCGAAGACCATCGACCAAATCCATAAACCAACGAAAGATCGCCGGAACAGTCCAATCGCAAACCATAAATCTATATCCAAACCACAAACCAATAGCATCCAGAATCAACCAAGCATAAACCCTGCAGAAAAAACACAGCAGAACAATAAAAAACCTCCCCCCTCTGAAACTGCAGATCGACATTGCGCCCCACAGAAACCCACCGGAATCACTCGAGGCGACTCCAGGATGCGACGGAAGAACCGAGACGGAACACATTTTCGCCAGAGGACGATTCGATAGATCTGTTCGTAGAACACATCGTCGTCGGAAGGCACGAGCACGCCGCGCCGCATGCCGGGACACCACTGATCTGGCGACACCGGGAGCGGGAGCCGGAGAAGTGACCCTCGGAACCCAGACGCGTCACACATGAGCGCCACGCCGACCTGGGGACCGAAGGAGCCGAGCCGATCCAGGCTAGAGGGGGAAGGGGAAAGGGAGAGGAGGTGGAACCCTAGGCAACGCGGGAGCTCGGGAAGACGCCGCTTAGAGGCGTCCTAGATATGTCATTCTCACCAAATGGGATTGGTTCTTGGTGTGAAAATTTTGACCGGTGTTTTTTTAGTTTAAGAAATGATTTTTTTGGAATATATGAACATTATGGATTTTATTTCGTAAACCAGATATTCACATATTGTAATTTTCCGAACTTGTATGTTTTTAAACATTATATATATGATTTTTTTTCATTCAACCATAGCCTCCTAAGTTAATTCATAGGATATCTCCTGAAAAATATTAGGGATCTTCTATCTTCTAGATAATTATTTTATTGAAATTGATCTTCTTCATAGTTTCTCTGGGTCTCTCTGGGTAAGTGATCTCTATAATTCCACATTTCCATTGGTCAACAAATTGTCATTGGGATACATTTTCAGATCCATTGGTCTTGTTATGTTGATTCTAATTATAATTTCCAGATACATTATGTGGTCTTCTTTCAATGGATCTCATTTTTATTGGTTTTGGTGTAGTATGATAGTTTCTTGAGGAACATGTTGTGTTATCTTCTCTACCGACCACTTTTCATGGTGAATTGATATGAGATGTGAGGATTGATTATAGAGCCTCCATTGTTCTGTTTTAATTAATACATATTGGTGGATCACATTCCATGAATGTTTGAACCATGTTTGAGGTTGGTTTTCCCATCTATAACCATAGTTGGATGAACTGTATTTCTCTATTTTATATATATTTTATTTATAAATGACATGGAAGGATTGAATTTTACATGTAGAAATGTATTTTTTGATAAGATGGTTTCCCATAAATTTGGTAAAAGAAAATTTATTTTCAAATTATTACAAACTATATTTTGAAAATTGTATAGAAAGAATGGTTATGATGAAATGGTTTGGAAAATGTAGCAAATGGGAATTCTTGAGTATGTAGGTGGTAGGTGTAGTAATTTTCCTTATCTATTGATATTGTCAAGATGTCCACTCATGGGGTGATATTCATTTCATTAGTCAAATTATTAAATAGAAACATCAGACATTTTTTGAGGTTCACTTGTTGGGGTGTTCATATTCTCTCTAGATTCGATACATATATATATAGGCATGATGTGCCTGATTTTCTATATTTGGGTATGAGTGTTCTAGCTATCCTGGCGTATTGTGATCCTTAGTGTCATGTTACTTTTTGTCCCGATTGATACTAGTTGGATTTTGTATGATATGTTATACATGATTTGGTTTGAAAATGATTTTATATATGTGATATAATTTTAATCTTGTTTTACTTAGATTATATGGAACTTTGGAAATAGGGAAAAATATTTACCATGTTTTGATATAAAAATTATTTAACTGATTATCATGAATTATTTTCTATAATGATTATAATATTTATATTAATATATATTGACATGATATAAAACACATTTGACGGATCACACTGATCCTATTTATCTCACTCCAAGCGCAAAACTTCAACGGTTTTTAGACTATGTTATTTTTTTGATGTACAGAAAGGAAATATGATGCAATGAGGTGGAATAGTTTCTGTTAGTTTTTTCAGGGTAGCTTGTGGTGAGATAGTGGGTGTTTTTCCATGCTATCACATGAATTAACTAGTTCAGTTTTAGGTTTCTTTTTTTTATTGGACATGAAACATAGATATTGTTTATCTATAGTTGAGTTGTTTCACTTTTTTTTCCTTTGTACTATGACTAATATTTCTCATTTTACTATTATGTTATTTATTCCTATAATGTGTATCTATATATATCATGTTGACTACTTCATGTTGGTCAAAATAATTTTCTCATGTTTTTTTTCCTGGGTGCAGGTTTTGATCCGATAGGGATCTGCAAATCCCTTTGTGTATATGATATATCAGGTCAGGTACCAGTTTGGGAGGGTATCTGGGTCATGTTCATCAATGTTTGGCATCAACGGGTATGTTGTACTCAGTTTTGGTAGGTTTTTACACAAGATATAGGAATGTCAGTACATGAGAGGTAGTTTGTGGTGAGTGTCTGGCTAGATATTTCTATGATGAGACTCAAGTTACCATAATATGATAGGATGCGTGTCTCATATTTTTAGTTCGTGATCTTAATCACATTTTTGTTATGGTTTTATGGTTTTAATCGATATTATCATGTTTTGTGGTTATTTATTTTGATTTTGTGTGTGGTGTTATTCCTCTAGGACATCTTCCATGGGTTACTCATGAGGGTGCAATGGATTATCCTCCACGTAATCCAATTCTATATTGGATTCTTATCAAAGATATCATTCAGGTAGTTTTTTATGTAGAAAAAATGTACCTCAAGTCCATGAAATCATTTTTAAAGTATTACTTATATCTATATTTCATTCATGTATTTTATGAAGTTTTATTATAATTATTTCTATATTTAAATTAATATAATCCCAATTAGAAAATGGTTTAACTCATTTATTTTTTAATGTTAGGATACAATAGAAAATTGAAAAAGGAGAAAAAAATTAGTGTCATGTCCTGAACGATGTAAACATGCACAACATTGGATTTTTTGGGATCAAAATAGAGTGGTTTTAAAGAACATAAATGAATAACCATGGAAAATCATGGATCATGAAGTATAAAGTCAACTTTTCACATTATGTAATCATTACACGTTATGTGCCAGAGTAAGTCATGAAAGAGAGACACATTGTGGATTGGAGAAAAACAACAAAAAGTAATGTTTATATGTTTCCCATCATGAAACATGTATTTCAAATCATGAAACTTGTTATGATTCCCAAAAATACTGCATGATATGATTTCATTACACATTGTGCAAGATGTACATGTGGTGAAATATTTACATGATGTGTAAGAAGTTAGGATAGAATAAAAAACCTTATATGACATATCTTTAATATTTCTCACATTTTAAGACCTAGGAGCCACCCATGAACACCTTTTTAACAATGATTTATATCATCAATTAATACTCAAGAACATATTTTACCTATAAATTGAGCGACTTCCTGCTACTGTGAGGAGATTGGAGAGGCAAATGCTTAGAGCGAGAAGCTGTGTTGATCAAGGCACTCACTAGTTCATCTCTATTTTCCCATTTTGAATTACTTTTCTTATTTCCCTCCCTCTTATAATCATATTAGTAGGATGAATGTGGTAAAACTGTATTATTATAGGGTTATGTAATATATGGGGGAAGGTTCAATTTGATTGATTGGTTTAGAAGTAGATTTTAAAATCAATGCTTGGTTTTTTAATTTTAGTGTTTAGGTGAGATTAGATTTTAGAAAATTTTTTGATTAATCAATGATTGGTGTTGGAGTTGAGATAAGGGAGATCCAATGGTCATGGTATCCCCACCATAATGTGGAAATTCCATATTTCTCTTAGTATAGTAATTTAGGGTTATACTAAATCATGTTTTTCTTGATACCATTTTTAATCTTGATTCGACTAAATTTGACTTTAACACCCATCATTGATTAATCATCATTTTTTAAAAAATCCAATTAAAACTAAACCCAAAAATTACAAAACCATAGTACACTTCACGAAATATATTTTCAAACCAATCAATCAATATTCTTTCATCTTTTTATTTCATAAAATCCATCAAAACTATATCTTCTTCACCACAATCATCAACTTAATAAAATCAATTATTTTGAAAACATAAATCAAACTAATTCACCATCTACGTGGGTTCACCCATGAACTCTCCAATGCTATATTTTAATTAATTGAGTATAATAGTTTTATTTTAATATATTTTTATTTTTATTAGACTCATTAGAAATAATGAATCCCCATGGGTGTTGAAAACTATGAGTTGCAGGAGAAATGTGTAAGGACCCATGTTTTCTGAGAATATTTTTTTGAGAAGATATTTAAATTTATTGTTTGGGATTCTTGTTAGTAGATAAATGATATTTTTACCCTAGAATATGACCTCAAATAATTTTTATCACTACCATGTTGATCCCATAATATGGTTTTTACCATATGATATGAGATTTTTATAATTCCGAGTGCTTCAAATTTTAGCAGAATAATAAATAATTATTATTTAGTAAATTAAATATTAATTTATTTGTGTAGGTTAGATTGGTAATATATTTTGAATCAAGGGTTGAATTGAGATTCTGTCGTTGAATTTGAATCTAAAACATTGACTTTTTGGATAGGTGGTGCATAAACATGAGATGGGAACCAAGGCTAACCCGAGATCATTTTCCCATTTCTTTTCATTTTCATATCATTTCTTTTTTCTTATTTTTCATTTCATTCATTTAATTTTCTTCATCTAAATTCTTGTATATTGCTATTGTACTCTTCCATCACTATATGGTCAAGAGAGAATGGATATGTATAGTGGGAGAGATTAATAGAGGTAGGGGTTGTCGTTGGGCTTGGGTCATACCCAATCAACTTGTAGTAAAAATGGACCGTGAAAATTAGTGAAGCTTTAAAAGTTTCTACCTAGAGGTAAGACATTTAATTTTTCACCATAGACCCTTCTATATTTGATGTTTTTAGTTTTAATCCCATATTATTCTTTTTTTACCCCTTCTAGCCCGATCATTTGATTTTGGGGTGAAGTGGATGTTTTAATCATTTTGAAGGTTTTTTGTTTATAAAAACTAGAATACATGATTTGTGGTTCTAGGAGACACACTATGTGTAATTTATATTTGGGAAGATGAGGTTTTTGAAGTATACTACATGTACTATCTTGTACATGCATTCTACTATTACTTGACCATGTAGCCGAGATCCCAGCCTAGATGCCTGTGTAGGGGTACATGGCATATAGAGTACATGGTCATACCCTGTGTGGGTAGTAGGGCATGTATATGTACAAATTCAGTCCATTTAGTTGGCTACGCCTTTTGAGAGAAACATGCAGCTACCTCGTGCAGGGTACATGTTGTGTACCCACATTATACTCTATGTACATTGGTGTTTACACATCGAGGCCATCCATATTACCTGCCGAGGATGGGCTTTGGGAGTGCATGTAGTGTACTTAGGGAGACATTTCATGTAGGACCAGTTGTACCGTTTTTTATTTTTCCATATATTTTTACCCATGATTTAGTTTTGTACTGTTTAGTAGTCATTTATGAATATCTTTTTTCCAAGATCATGACTATAATACACCTTTTGTGTTTTGAGTCCTCCTTGGTGTTTTTTAATGGAGTTGTTCATCCTCCAAAAACTATATCAAGTGTCTCCTGAAGGTGATACATGTTCTAAGAGGATCCATGAGTGGTATCAATTATATAATACCTTTTTAGATATTTTTGAGGATTCCTTCTCTTGAGAGATTCTCCCTTATGGTCTGTGAGGCCATGAGATATGTTTTCCCAAGGATCCCCTATCAGAATACCCTATTACATTTTGACCTAGAGGATACCGTGTAGGATGCCTATATCTTATTTTTTTACTGAGGACCCCATAATATATTTATTTTCTTATAATATTATCTAGGGAGTCCATTATAGGATCCCATTATATGTGTTTCATTCTGTGGATCCCTTGTAGGTTGCCTCTACATTCTAATATAGTTATAGAGGGTCCCCTATAGGACAACTCCACCATTGTATTATTTTGTGGATGCTTTATAGGATCCATTATATTTCATAATATTTTACGATCACAAGTTGGATTCGACCCTTACATTTTTTAGCTATTGATTGCAGGTAGGATGCCATCTCTTATGTGTATACCATAAGGATCCCATTTGGGATGCATCTCAGGGTTTGACTTGAGGGACCCAATGGTTGCACCATTATTCGACCGACCCCGATCTAGTAAATCATATATGGGTAGAGATAGTAGTGGGTGTCACCTTAGTACCCATTAAAAAATTGTATGCCAATGGGGCTATTTTTGCAAGAGTTGCGTTTAGGATTTCAGCCACCGTAAATATTTTACTTAATATTTCACATATTTATTGTATATGTAACAATAATTACTAGAGGATATTCTCAGTTAGTGGCTATTGAGCCTGAAGTGAGGCATATTTCTTTATCTTTGAGATTCATAGGTGTTTTTCTTGGTATATGGCTTCAGAGATATGTTATTATTGATATTTAGTATTTTACGTAGAGGTTTTACTTTTGGATATGACTATTTAGCCTGTGTACTTGATTATTATATTACATGATTTATATAGGTTCTCATAGTGTGTGTATTTTGAGCATATGATTATGATTTATGGGCATGACGTACCTGGTCATGATACTTGTGGATGATTCTTCCCTCCTGAGTGATGAGGATGATTCCAATCTTCTCTGTTTGATATGTGATGAGAATGATTGTATTCTACTTGATCTTTTTATACTCTAATATGATTACACACTCTAGATTGGTAGGAATTATTTTTCCCTCCTTGATCAATTTCATGGCCATGGTACTAAGATCGTAGTACCACATCATTAGATTCCCAGAATGACTATACTCTTTTGGATGATAAGGAAGATTATGATCTCCCTTATTAGAGACTCCGGGAAGAATGAAATAACACTGGTGAGTTATTAATTTAGATTGCCAAATAATTATACTTATATAGATGATATGAGTTCGAAATATTGTCAATTCCTATGTAGTGGGACTTAGGTATCTTACAATAAACTGAATTTACATGGAATGATTAGTACGATAAAAAATTTAGTGATTTTTTACATGATTTTTGGATGTACTTACATGGAATCCTTATTAATAGTGATCGGAGGTGAGTATGGGTGAACCCAGAAGTAAAATGTGTAACCCCTTTGGTGATGTATCTTTCTCAGAGATATTTTTGGAATTTCCAACGTAGTCATATTTTGATTGGGATTACTGACCTATAGATTGAAGTAATGATTCATGACATGAGTGAAATGATGCCAAACTCAATTCCCATGATCAGGATGTCCAAGAGATTGTGATTACAGACCCAATGGTCGACCGCTGTTGGTTTGTTGTTATTTTTGTAACATACTCATGGATATTCATCCTTATGTATATATGTATAGGTATGAGAGTATGAATGTATGCACATATAGATTTAGATCTCCACATAAGCACATTCCGAGTTAGTCAAGATATCAAACCCTGGTTAGATTGTGGTTTCACATAATGGTTTTACATATCCTTTTAATTGTGTATATCCTTGTATGAGAACATTGATTTTTCATACAGTTATAGAACATATTTTATTTGATTCTCATCTATTGTGGACTACTAAGATTATTTATCACCCCTTCACGTGCACCTCAGTGTACATGTAGACCATATGTCTACTTTTTTATGTATATAATAGTTTTATGGTGGATAAGGCTGAGGCCTAGTGTTCATGTTTGAGCGAAGATAATCATATGGATTCTCTTATTCAGGAAGGTACAATTCAATTGTTTCTGGAGACCAAGTACATGGTTGGGCTAAAAGATATTAGTAGAGATCATTACATTTATTTTAGTATCATTTTTTACTTCAATACTAGTATGGGCAGTCCAATGGGTGACCATTGGTGTTTTTATGACATAGATATTCAGGATTTAATATCATTTTTTCATTAAATATTACAAAAAGTTCTGTTTTTGTTTATTTAATTATTCCAAGCTCTATTAATTTACAATTTGTTATTATACATAGTTATTTTTTTATTTAATTTGATATGAGGGGATAGTCTCTCCACTATAACACCCTAGTCCCTCGCTGGCATTCAACAGCCTCTGGCATATAGGGAGGCGCTCTTTAGGCATAGTATCCATCCATCGCAGGGCCCCATTTTGGTGGCATCTAGGTTGAAACATTATAAAATGGTATCAGATGTTTTTTTTTCTGGACATTACTGTTTGTGATATCGTATAAATGAGTATTAGGAATGCATCGAGAAAACATGTTTCATTAAGAATCCTAAATTTCTAGGGTTATGGGATTACAGTTTAGATTTGATATGTTACTGTTGTTTATGGGATTCTCCTTGAGTGATGTGAAAGTTGTGTTGATTTTATGATTTACTATGAATCTTTTCTTCTTGAAAATTTTCAAGAATATAGTGAAATATTATGATTTTTTACCATCAATGGAAAGAGGCGTCTCATGCATGATATTTGGCATGTACAATTAACAATACATAGACTTGATAATATGCGATTTTACTAATGAGTGTGGCCTATTTAATTGGGACTACTTACATAAAGATATTTCATTCTGATGGAAGTTTATTATATTTGGAATGTAGAATTAACAATACATAGACTTGATAATATGTGATTTTACTAATGAGTGTGGCCTATTTAATTGGGACTACATACATATAGATATTTCATTTTGATGGATGTTTTTGTGGATCTATGTTTAGGTGGCTTTATTAGGATGATGACCCAGTCATCATGCATGGGAGGTGTAGTGACCCTAGTAGGTTGATATGGAAGGCGATTCCTTTATATTTTACCCCATGGTAGGGTGTTTTTTTCATATGTCATGGTTATCTAGTCGAATCATTGAGTATTATATTACTGTATACCTATACCTTTCTTTTGAACTAAACCACCAGGGGTATTGTAATATATGGATTCTATATGAGTGTCACTTCGGTATTTGTTCTCTGTTAGTATTATCACTTCCAAGGAAACGTTATTTATGAGGATGCTTGATAAGTATTAGGACATTGTATGTTGTGTTTAATGTTTTGAAGAATTGATCACATTATGATAATTACTATAATTTGATATCATTGATCTTTTAGGATCGGTAGTTTGACCATGTGACCCTGTTGTGAGAATTGTTCTGTAGGGCTAGGTGGGAGACCAAGAGGCCCTTAGTTTTGATTTGGACCCTTGTAGGTCGATATCCATTTTGTTTGAAGGAAACCTTCATGATATGTTATCCAGTGTATTTAGATTCTTTTTTTGGTTGTGATCATGGTTATACGATTTTTTAGACTAAGGAATGGTTTCTCATTTGATTTTTTGTTATAGGCTTGTTGATTCCTCTCGCTATTGACATGAACCTAGGGTGCTTTAGTATCATGGCTGGATTCGATAGGAAAGACTGTTTGGGTTCCTGGCCCGGTTGACTAGTGTTTTCGATATTACTAATGTAGTTAGAGCGTGGGGGGATGATCATGACTAGAATGATTCCACATGAAGATCAGTCATGTAATAAATCATGGAACATGTGGTGGCATGATTCTGAAGATGAGTTATACGAGAGCTTTTGTCTTAATGAGACTCATGTGACATGTAACACTTTAAACATTTCATTGTAATGGTTGACTCACTAGAGTATGAGTTTTGTGTTAAAGGTATACACTGGGTGAGTGTTGTGTAATCAAGTTATAAATATGTGACTAGCCATTGGGGAGATTAGTGATGATATTTTTCAAAACTTCCAGCGGGATTCATTTCCCAAGAGTTTTGGTTAAGTGATAAATTTCCCTCCATGGTAGCGATGACATCACATTTGAATTGGGAAATAGAAAATGGTTGACCTATGGTTGATTCCAAGTCAGGTATTAACAGGATGGAGAGAATGGATTGGAGGGATCTGTAAACACCATTTTGGGGAATCATACTATCATCTTGGATACAGACAATCATGCTTGATCTTAAATTCATCTTGATTATGCTAAGTGAGTGTAGGAATTATGTCGATCTTCTTTTATTTTTAAAATATATTTCCTAATTAAGAAGTGGAAGCTATAGAGGATGTTATCTAGAATTTGTGTTAGGTAAGACACATGTAGGGGAGTAAACCACTAGCTATTTGAGGGAGGTGATATTAAATTTTTGTTTAAATTCAGCATTTTCCCTGATATTTTTTAGTCAATTTTGGTTTTAAAATGATTATAAGGGTATTCTTGTGGTAGAGTGTACCATATTGGTTATAGTTAAATGACTACATTGTAAGTGATAATTGTTGATTCTATGATTTTGGTCATTGGATATTCCAGATAGATCTGTTGTTCATATTCTATAGTTTAGAGCATGGCTACTTGTCTTACCACTAAGGATTCTTTTGGATATGAAGGTTTATTGTGGGGACATTGTAAGAACCTGTGTTTTTTCCTAACTGTAGTTTTTTGTAGAAATTTAATTTTTATGCAATTCTTTGAAAGGGTAAAATGATAATTTTCCCATACCATGTGATGTCATATATTTTTTTTCAAACCACTCGATTAGTAACAGAATAGTTCTTTTCCATAGGACAATTGTTCGGTAAAATTTCGAGTTGTTCAAATTTTAGATGATTAATTAATATTTCATATTTAATAAATTAAATATTAATTTATTAACATAGGTCCATTAATAAAGTATTTTTAATGTAGGATTGTATTTAAATTTAGTCCCCACCATTGATTCCAAAATATGGGGGTTTTCTTCGAAGAGGCATAATCTCAAGTGTGGTGTGTAGGCCAGTTCGAGCCCCTTTCCCTTTTCTTTTTCTTTTGGTTTTATTTTTATTCTTTTTCGTTTCATTTCTTTATTTTCTGTCCTAAATATTCTCATTTATACCCATGGATCTATTCTGATGCTGCAGTATTGAGATATTAGGGAGATAGAGAGAGAGAGGGATGGAGTGAAAGAGTTTTAGTTGTTGCTGGGGAGCTCGAGATGTGATGGATTAAAATGCATTTACTATAGACCGTGAAAACGGTTGATGCTTTGGCAGTTTCCTCACAATGTTTGCCCTTTTATGCTTTTCCATTGATCCCAAAATATTTCAGTTTTCTAGTTTTAATCACCTATTATTCTTTATTATGGTCCATTTTGGCTTCATCTATTTATTTGGGCGATAAAATAGTGGTTACGGGCATTCTAAAGGTTTTCCATTTGGGAGAACTAGGCGACACAACATGTGGTTTAGGAAGACATTTTTTCTGTTCTTCTTATTTAGGGAATATGAAGTTTTTTCTGTAGAACCCATATAATAGGTTGTACACAGTGTACTAGTACACATCCATGTAGTCAAGAACTTGGTCCAGATACCCGTGTAGGGGTATATAGTCATGTAGTGTCGGTAGATACCCATGTTGGGTTCACACCATATACCCACCTTACACATCATGTACTCTATAATTTACATACCGATTCTAGGTAGAGTACACGCCTTGGTGGGGCTTTGGGAGTACCTGTCATGTACTCAGGGAGACACACCGTGTACTGCCCCCTTGTAACCCTTTTTGGGTTTTTTATATCCTTTCTTCATATAGATGTTTTTTGGAACCCTTATTAGTCCTCTTTTAATATCATTTCATGTAGATAATGATGATAGGAACTGTGAGGTGTTTTTAGGACTCCTAGGTTACATAACATGAACAAATATGTTCTTCCTATGAGAAGTAAATCT
Source organism: Viscum album (assembly GCA_963277665.1). Lineage (NCBI taxonomy): Eukaryota > Viridiplantae > Streptophyta > Magnoliopsida > Santalales > Viscaceae > Viscum > Viscum album. The sequence goes on along the minus strand of OY728131.1, from coordinate 394,741,555 downwards.
TGTGTCTACAGACGGTGATACCTATTCTGAGATGAGCCATGGGATTTCTATTTTGACCAATGCTTTATAGATTTTAATTGTGTAGGTATCCCTTGAGAGAAGTCTCCTTCTAGATTTTGATGCTGTGTTATCGGTTGTCTTATGGATCCCTGGTAGTATTCTTTTATTATGTTTCGACCTAGTGGATCTTCTATAGGATTCCAACACATTCTATTTGTATAGATGATCCCTTGATGGATTCCCTTGATTATGAGTTGATCTAGGGAGTCCTTTGTAGGATCCATTTACCTATGTGTCATTTTTAGGATCACATAGAGGATGTATATTCTTTCTTATATGGTTAATGTGAGTCCCATGTAGGATGCCTACACCACTGTGTTGTTCATAAGATCTCCTATAGGATGCATTCGTCTTTAATAACATTCTAGGATCCCATGTAGGATTCCTCCCTTTACTTTTCTTATATGGATCCCAATTAGGTTGCCTTATCTTATGTTTATAAGTCTAGGATCCCGAGTAGGATGCCTCTCAGTGTTTGATATGAGGTATCCAGTGATTTATCTATTGTTTGACTCACCCTGAGCGAGTACATCAGGTATGGGAAGAGATGGTAGTGGGGTCACAATATAACCAATCGCAAACATGTAATCTCATGGGGATGTTGTAGTAGTGTTGGGTTTAGGCTTTTTTCCACCCTAAATATTATTTATGCTTTCACATGTTTAATTATGATGCAAAAATGATTACCATAGGTGATCCTAGTTGGCTGTTCTTCGGCCTAACGCAAGGCATCTTTCTTTCTCTTTGTGATGCCTTAATGTCCTTCCTGGGATCTTGATTTTGAGCAATGTTCTTTCTTATAGATGTAGGTAGAACATGGGATCTTGCTGTTGATCCTGAATAAATTATTATTATATTATTCTAATGTCCAGATGTGTGACAACTGGGTCCCAGTGACAGCACAACCACCCCGCCTTAACATGGTCACCGGGTCCTGGCCCACCAGGAACCACCAGTTTCTCCACAGACACGTGGGGCCCACCCCAGGGTCCACCAACATTGATGAACGGGCCATCTGACTAATGATAGTCCACCCTCAATTTTTTTTATGATTTCACATGTTTAATTATGATGAAACAATGTTTACCATAGGTGATCCTAGGTTGGTTGTTCTTCGGCCTAATGCGAGGCATTTTTCTTTCTCTTTGTCATGCCTTGATGTCCTTCCTGGGATCTTGATTTTGAGCAATGTTATTACTTATAGCTGTAGGTAGAACATGAGATTTGGTTGTTGAGCCTGAAAAAATTATTATTATGTTATTATAATGTCTAGATGTGTGACAACTGGGTCCCAGTGACAGCACAACCACCCCGCCTTAACATGGTCGTCGGGTCCTGGCCCACCAGGAACCACCAGTTTCTCTACAGACATGTGGAGCCCACCCCAGGGTCCACCCACACGGCTGAATGGGTCATCTTACTAATGATAGTACACACATTCCAACACATGTCCTTTCCAGTGTGTTTTGTCCTCACTCACACACAACCTGGGAAACATCCAAGATGGTCATCCATCCTGACCACTACTCTAGGTCAAACACGCTTAACTGTGGATTTCTAATTAGGTAAGCTCTAGAAAAGGAAGGTGCACCTTATTGACATGAGTCATACCATTTATTCATTTAACCATGTATCATTTGGGCATGCTACAATCACCCCCCCCCCCTTAGAGCACAACGTCCTCATTGTGGGCCCTACATCTCAACCTAGACAGTTCACCGCACTTACATGTGGGTACCAACTCTGATACCAATTGTGACAACTGGGTCCGAGTGACAACACAAACACCCCAACTTAATATGGTCATCCTGTCCTGGCCCACCATGAACCACAAGTTTCCCCGCAGACACGTGGGGCCCACTCCAGGGTCCACCCACATTCATGAAGAGGTCAACTGAATAATGATAGTCCCCACAGGCCAACACATGTCCTTTCTAGTGTGTCATGTCCTCACTCACACACACCCAAAGAGACTTCTCAGAAGGTCCCCCATCAAGATCACTACTCCAGGCCAAGCACGCTTAACTCTGGAGTTCTAATCCGGTAGGATCCCGAAAATGAAGGTGCACCTGGTTGACATGAGTCATATCATTCATTCAGTTAACCATGTATCATTTGGGGATGTTATATGATGTGTTTCCGATTATTCATCTATTGATCCTATGATTATGATATATGGGCATGACTTCCCTAGTGATAATACTCATGGATGATTCTTCTATTCCGAATGAATATGATTACAATGCTATCCTATTTTTGATATGTGATGAGAATGATTATACTCTCATTGATCTATTAGTACTCCTAGATGATTATTCTCTCTCGAGTGGTAATGACAATTACACTCTCCTTGGTCGATTACTTGACTATGGTTTTGGGCATATCTTCTCAGATGTTTGGATTCCCAACATGATTACACTATTTTTAATTCTATGGATTATTATTCCATTTCCTATTATAGGCTCTAAGGGTGGTCTTGCAATCTCAAGGGTGAGTTATCCATTAAGATCACCTAAGGGTTGAAACCATAAGAATTATCCGAGTTTCAAATGTCATGACAGCCTACAGACCAGTCCTAGTGATGATACATTTGACTAGATTATCATGGAATGGGTAGTATGATGGCTATATCGGTGTCAGTTTATAGGATTTCTAGATAAAGTTACCTAGAATCCTTTTTATAGTGATTAGAGGAATGTATGGGTGAACCCTGGTGAAGGACCGTTATCCCCAAGTGAGGGCGTATCATGATCATGGATAATGTTGATGTTGACTGAAGAATGTATATGTTCATTGGGACTTCCGACCTAGAGGTTAACTTAATGATACACGACTTGAGTGAAACGACATCCATCTCAATTACCTTGCTCAGGATGTCCAGGAGATCGATATTATGGACCCAAGGATTGTCTGTTGTTGTAATTTTTTTAAATTTTGTTCCCTTATTCCTAAATGTTCATATTTATGTATACATGTATAAGTATTGGACTATACATGTAAACACACACAAAAACACACACACACATAGATATAAATATATATGGGTATCCATGGTGGAAATTTCCAATTGTATGAGATAATGAACATAGATTCGACTATGGTTTCACGACTTGTTTTTAATTAACTTTTCAGTTTCTGTATCATCTAGGATGATCATCTTGATTTTCATACACTTATAGTAGCGTATTGTATTGGATTATCATTGTGGTGGCCTGCTGAGATTATTTCCCACCAATAAACATGCTCATTGGTGTACTTGTTCTCCTTTTTTTCTTATTTTTAGGTTGAACATAGTTGCTTGGTTGATAAGGTTGAGACCCAATGTTTCATGTTCAAGAGGAGCAGCTAATGGGGGTTCTTCTATTAAAGCTGGTGCAGTTCGATAGTGTCCGACGAATGGGTATGTGTTCTGGTTCAGAGTTAGTAGTAGAGTCATTTACATTATTTTCAGTTTCATTGTAACTATGTTTCTGAATGCTAGTCCTGGTGGGCCACTAGTGTTGTATGTGTGACATAGCTCTTTATTATTTTGAAGCATTTTCTCTTTTATTTTTACAACATATTCTATTTCAGTTTATTTACTTCTTCTACTCTCTATTTATTTACTAAATTGTATGATACTTATCTATTTCTATTGTTTAGTTATATTGAAATGATGTCATAGTCTCCCCACTACCACACCCTAGGACCACACTTATTGTCGGCATCCTCTGGCATAAGGGGAAGCATGCTTTAGGTCTAGTAACCATCCATCTCGGGGAACTATTTTATTGGAATTTTGGTTATTGTGTTATGAAAGGGATTGATAATTAGAGTTCTTTTTTGAGAACCCACAATCCTTTAATGGAAAGAATGAACCTCAAGAGTTAAAGGACAAGCTGGAAAAAGATCGATCAGATCTTAAACTTTTAAGATACAAATGAGAATATCAAGGTGATGTTCGAAACGTTGATACTCAAGTGTCTCAACAAGTGACAATGGTATTTCATGGTATAGGCTGATAGATATGTGTTCTACTACCAAAAAACCGTAATAAGTAGTGGTATCTTTTTTCAGTGCTATCAGCGCTTTTTATTTAGCACGAATAAATGGTGGCCTTTATAAGCACTTTTATCTTGCACTGAAAAGTAGTTGTCTCACGTTGTCATCCAACATTGGACATCTTGTTTATAAGTGTCAAAATTTATAAGCTTGGATGCCCCACTAACACAATGTCCCGTGGCTGCGTGGGATTAATACCCGCATACACATCTACACACATGATGCAAGTCCTTGAACACCCAAACCACATGCCCTTCATTCGAGCCTATACATGGCCCAACCCAGCCCCAATTTGTGTATATACACAGCTCGACCCACCTTCTCATGCAAGCCTATACATGACTTCCACCTTTTTATATAATAATGAACAATAAATAAAAAATATAAGTGCTCAAAATATTAAATAATGAAATATTGAAACAACTAAAAATAAAAAATAAAAAATATAAATATATTAAACAAATTATTAATTAATTAATTATGAATAGATTTCATATATATAAATATATATATTAGAAATATTAATAAAAATCATATATTAAATATAGATTTATGAATTAAAAAAATTTAAATAAGTAACAAAATAAAATAAAAAATTTATTAATTAAAGAAAAAATATTAAAAATTATATTAATTAAATAATTTTTTTAATAAAATTGAATAAAATTAATATAAATAAATATATATAATAGATATTTAAAAAAATATATATTAAATATATATATTTATATAATGACTAAATTTTAATAATTACATAAAAAATTAAAAATGAATAAATTGGAAAATTGTTTAAAAATCTATTAATGAAAAATTTAATAATAAAAATGAATATTTTTAATATATATTAATTATAAATAGTATTAAATGTTAATTATTAAATACAAATATATAATATTAATAAAATGTAATAATCAGAAACATATTAATGTCTTATTCATTTTCAATGGTTTTTATACATAATTATTCATTGATAAATTGAATATTTGTAATATAGAAATATATTCAAATATATATATATATATATATATATATATAATATTGAGTAAATTTTATTTATATAATGAAAACTATGTATTCATGCATTAAATGTGTCATTAATTTAGTGAAAATTGTTTGTAATTAATAATTGATATTAATTAAAAGTATTGAATAATTGTATCTAGTAATGGACATTTAATTGAAGGATGTTTTTTTCAATTTTACATATATAAAATGTGTGTTACATTGATTTAACAAATAAATATACATAATTAAATCATTTTTATATATAATTATCACACACATTATATTTTATAAATTTATTTAACATTTAATATTCATTTTAGAATTATATTTATTAACAAAATATATTTAATTTATATTATTTTTTAATTGAGAGATTCTATAATTTTTAATATTTTTTTTCAGTATATAAAATTAATTAGAATTTAGTATTTTCATGAATTCATTCATTTTTAATAATAATTATTTATTTATAATAATAATTTATTTTGATATTTTTTTATAATTTATTAATTTACAATTTTTCAATGCCTAATATGTTTTTAATACTATCTATTTTCAAAATTTATTTACATATTTTATTCACTATCCGTTAATATTTCATATATGGTTTTAATTTATATAATTAATGTGTATTCATTATAATTTTAAAATGTTTATTTATAAATATTCATTTGTAGTTTTGTTAATAATATATATAATTACTAACACTTATTCATTTTTTAAATTTATTCATTCTTGTAATTATCTATTTCATTAATAGACATTTCATACTATAGAATTTATTTATTCAATTTAACATGTATCAAACTTGTATTTTATATATACACATACACATTAATTTCACACACACAATTATGTAATTAATGTAATCTTAAAAAGAAAAACACTGAAAATATAAATTTATGTAATTTTATCAAAATTTAATATTCATTTTAGAATTTCATTTTGTATCATGATATATTTAATTTATTATGTTCTTAATTTGTAAAATTTTCTATCAATTTTTTATATTTGTTAATTTTTTGGGAATTTAATTGTTTTCTAATATTTATTTATACTTATTTAATGACTATGTTTTAATATTTCAAATCTGTATTCATGGTCATTTAAATATATATCCATAGTTATGTTTTTAATAATTTCTATATTTAAAAATTTTAATCCAATTTTTAATATACTTATAGTCTATTCATCTTTAATTATTAAATATCACTCGTTTTTAACATTCATGGATTTACGATTATATAATCATTAATAATGTTAAAAATAAATATTTTTAATAAATATATTTATATTTATATATAAATATTTTTTAAATTTATATTCACTATAGTTATCAAATTATATATTTATAATTGTAAATAAATAAATATTATTATTTAAAAAATAATTTTTATAAATATAAATAAAAAATTATATGTCCAAATATTTATAAAATTATATTAAATATATTAAAATAATAAATATATTTGTTATTATTATAATTATATGTATTTATATATTTATAAATAATTATATTATTATATGGATATCTATATTTATATATTTTTATTTACAACTCTATACAAATATTAATAAATATATTTACATATATATATAGTTATAATATTAATTATATCTAAATATATATTTGTATAATTGTATATGTAAATACGTATTTACAATTCTTTTAATGTATTATAATTATGTAAAATAATATTTTAATTATTTATATCTTTATATTTATTTAAAATTTTATTTATCAATACATATATATTATTTTGTAAATATATTTATTATTATATTAGTATATAATATTAATTATATAAAATTAACATTTTTTATTATATTAATTATATTATTAAATATTAATTACATATTCCATTATGTGTGCTTTTTTAGCGGTGATAAAGTGGGTTCCTTATCAGGGAAATTATATTTAGCACTAATAAAATACATCATTACGAGTGATAAAATTATAGTACTGATAAATACAGAACTTTATATGTTCTTTTCTAGAACTAATAATGCGGGGTATTATTGGAGTTCTTTAATTTAGCACCGATAAAACCCCTATTTATCAAAACATTTAAAAAAGATGTGACAAAACCCTTCACTTGTTTATAAATACAACCCCAACCAAACCAATTTCTATCATGTCATTTAATCTCTCATTGAAGCCCCGCTCTACTCCCGCTCCCACTTCGACCTTCTCTCTAATGAATCAAGGTTATGGTATCTACACCTAATCCTAAATTTTACTCTCCATCACTGTTATGATTTTTCCACCCCTACTACTTCACAATATTGTTCGAACACTAGTTGGTTTCAGGTTCTAAATTTCTATTACCTCAATTTGTAGGGTGTTCAGGATCTATTTACGAGCATTGTATCATCATTTTACATTCTTTCTTTATCTATGCATGTTCTTTGTAGGTGATTCTATATTTCCCCCTTTTTCATAGCCTTCCGTAAATTTCTGAATGTTTTATCACAACCTTCATTAAGAATTTTTTTAATTTTTGAGTTATATTGAGTGATACATAGAAACTTAAAAGACTATTTCTTTTAAAAAAAGTGAGGTTTTATTATATTACAAAAAAATTCCAATTTAAATTTGTTGGTATATTTTATATATATCAGAATAAATGAATGAAGAGTTTCCTTTATTGATTTTCATTATTTGAAATGTGTTTAGTCAACTAGGATATTAAGTTCAATGTTTTGTTTTAACGTTGACATGTGATTTAATTTTGGATTCTGGTTATATTAAAATCCTATAGATTGTTTTGATGGGTTTCCATCTCTAGTAATATATAATTTAGGGCTTTGACTATTAATGAACTATTTTTTTTGGCTTTGTATTACTCTTAATTTAATGAAACATTTTGTGGTTTTATATTTTATTTTGAAAATTCAATACAATTTAAAAATTGAGTGAAATTAAAAGGGATTTTAAATTTTTTTTCTTAATAAATATTCCAAATCCCCATTTGGTAATTACAAAATAGAGTTATGAATTATATAATTTTGAAAATAAATTCAAATAAGAAATTATAAAAAATTTATATTTTTATTTACTGTAGATTCCCATTTGGATCCTTAATTAAATAACTACTATTTCATTAACCGAATTTTACCCTTGTTATAATCCCATGAGTTTTTTTCATCGGTGAATTTTGTATTTCTTTTGTTGATTGAATTACATAATTATATATATGTATATATGAGCTATTGTAATAAAGGGTGTTTGGTATAGGGATATGGTGATATTAGTTATAATTGTAACCTCGCTTATCCTTAACTCTTTCATGGGAATCCCAGGAATTTTAGTGTGATATTTACGGAAGGTTATTATCTAGTCATGATTATATTGACTAAATCCCCATTGTTATGGTATATGATCTTTGGGAGTTCCATTAGTGATGTTATTTAAGAAAAAATGGTTGATTGTGATTGATCGAAATTTTTTTTTAACATGATCATGTATATTACAATGTCACTCACTAAGGGGTTTGGGGTTATTTAATTTGGCTAGTATCATTGGGTCGCATATTTCTTGTCGAGCAAGTTGCACTAATAGGTCTAATCTTGATGACTTGCTTATAAATATGGGTGGTTCCTCCATCTCTATAAATTATTTAAACCAAATTCTAATCTCTTGAACTTGTAAGATGTTTTATTGTTGATTATTTTAATTCATTAGATACCTATTATTATTATTTAGTGTTTACCTTAATGGTTCCAATTGATAAACTAATTCATTGAAACATTTATTGAAGTATTTTCATATTTTCTCATTATTTATTTGATGATATGCATGGTGACTGATGGATATATTAATTAATATATATAATTATTTATTTGGAAATATAGATTAAATGATTTATGTTATAATATTATTTCAATTTTAAAATATAAACTTCTACATGAATGTGTTTTTCCAATAAAATTTGACAAATTGATAATATCATTATTTAAAATAAAATTATAAATTTTAATTATTCCATTGAAATTTTTCTATATAAAATAATATAATTTTGTCAACATTATTAATGTTTGATGATATACTTCATGTTTTAAAATTTTATTTTAAGTAAAAATTTTATTTTATAGTGTATGTATTTTAAATGTGATAATCTTTAGAAAAATTGGTATTTATAAAATTTATTTTCGAAATTTAACGTTTTAAATTGAATTAATTGAAACATTTTTCATTATTGTATCTTTATGATATTACACAAAGGTGAATATTTTATTATAATTCATTGTATAATTTTCCTTCATATTTATGACATGACATATGTCAACTTAAATATCATTGAAGAGAAAAATGACCTTGATTAAATGATTAGTTATAGTGGTAGTCTAATTAGTGAGGGTTTTATACTTCTATAGATTGAATGTATGCATATTGAATAAATGTTTTTAGTATTAAAAATATGTATTTGAATGAAAAATTATTTTTTTAATATCATTTATTATAATGATGAATAATTAATTCAAATAATTCGGTATGGGTTTTTATGATGTATTTCTAAATATTTTGAGTGGTATTTTATTTGAAATTTTTAGAGTTTTTATAAATGATGGGTTTATTTAAGATTGTGTTTGAGAATAGTGGATTTCTATTCATGTAATATATCCTAAAAAAATCAAAGAAAAACGGTTTTGGGTATACTATAAAGAGTTATTTATGTATGTGAATTATTATAAGTTTTTTGAATTCATAATTGTTTTGTTAATGTGTTTTGAACGTGTTATAATTAAAATGTTTAATTGATTCACATGTTTTTTATTTTAATGTTTTTTAAGTGTTTCATTAATATATATTTACAATATTCATATATTTATATAAATTTTATCATTTCCATGTATAGTGATTTAGAAAATTTTACTCTTTTGTATACAGGATACATAAATTATTTATTAAATGATTTTAATTATGTAATGAAAATTTTTAAATATGGAGTTGATGTTGGTTGATTGATGAGTTAAATTATAAATTGGATTTTCAAAGTGTGAAAATAGAATTTCATTGTTTATTTTTTTCAAAGGTTTTCTTGGAAATAAACGATCTTTATATTTTATGGAATAAATTTGATTGTTCTTGACCCATTTTATTTGTAATGTATTGTCCAGGTTAATATATATTAAAAAACTATTTTATGATATTATAATTTTAGACTCCTTTTATTTTTGGTTATTATAATTGAGTTGTGATTTGATTGGTTATATAAAAACTTCTTTGGTTATGATATCATAAATTATTAAAGTGGTTGGTTTTGGTAATCATTTCTATTAGATAAGATTAAGCATTGAGTAAGATTGATTTTTGAATTTTTAATTTACTATGGAATTAATTATATTAAATTACTTACATGATGTTTCAGGGGGTATAAAATGATTCAAGTGTCATATGGATTTAAAACTGATAGTGAAGGTTTGGAAATTGTCTAATATGCTTACCTGGGAATATTGGATATTGGTTTGATTTATTTTTATTAAGAATTATTAAAATAGAATATTTTGTTATTTAATTTCCACGAAATTTATGACATTTTATAATGAAACAAGTGAATGAATGAGTAAAACTCATTAAAACATGTTTCAAGAAGCAAAAACACACCCCTAATAAGGTTTTTTTAGTGTTTAAAGTGTAATAGTAATAATTAAAGATAGAATTATGAAATACATGCATCAACAAGGTATTTACAGTATATAGATGGTCTGATGGAAGAAATTCATGGTGAGTTTACATTATTTAATTTTATTAATCCATGTACACAATAATAATATTATTTTTATATATTTTGTATCATTAGTATTGGTTTTATTATCACCTATAAAAAGTAATAATATGAAATAAATTTATATCGGATACATAATGGAGTATAAGATAGTGGAAGGATTTTACAATGTTTTCTTATAATGTACCCTAACTATAAATATGGTATGTATTTTCTTATGAATGAAAAATATATTTTTAAAATTCCTAAGAAATATTGGAATAATATTTGTGGGAGAAAACTTATAGGGGTCTGAGTCATTGTTAAAGGTGTAATGATATTTTAATTTGATATCAATGATGTGAAATCAATACTAGATAATTTTTTTTGGAATTTATATTATTAGAATCTATTTGTAATGTTTTTAATGAAATTTAATAAGGATTTTGATTTTAAATGATATGTGAAATATACCTAATATTGATAAATAAACTATTTTTAAAATAGGTGTTCATTACTAGGTTATAGAAATAATATATTTTGGTACTTTAATAGTATATAGTCTTGAATAATAATTAGAAAAATAGTGTAACATGGAATCCAACTTCACATATGTCTTCAATAATAGTTTCATCTATTCATTTACTAAAATTCTAGGCTCTATGAAATTTTCTCTAAATCTGGTTATTAAATGATATTTTATATTCTAAGGAAAGATAATTTTATAAATATTTAAAAATATAGATTATAATTTACTGACAATCAAGATAAATAACTTCCAAGTGATGTATCCATCCACTAATAAATAAATTGAATTTACCAATATATTTATTACCAACTTTTTATCCCACGTAACATAAAATTGAGAACCTGGACCAATATCCACATGTTCACCCAATTCTGTTTCTTTTCATTCCACCCTTATATAAAATAATAACATGTTAGTAATCATAATTGATGACAATCAAATGTCGGGTTCCCCTTATTATAATTATCTATAAAATTATTATTTCATTTTGAATATCTTATATGTATTAATTACATTTTGGTTCAAAATAAAAATTTAAGGAACCCAACAAGATGAGTGTAAATAAAAAATGGATGCATGCTAATCGTATCGAAAAAGAGTATGAATACAGAGTTAAAGAGTTCATCATTAATGTAATAGAGCATGAATACAACCCTTCTAAAAAACATTTTATGTATTTATGATGTTTTATACAATTAATTTTATCCTGGAAGAGTAGAAATAGCATTTTATTTGTCATATAAAAGTTCATAGGAATAACTAATAGTCTAAACCTAGGAAAAAACTGAACACGTACATCTATTGGGATGATATTGTGGTTTATGGATAATTTTATATGAATAGTAGTGTAAACGATGATGGAGAAAATATGAAATAAATTTCCATGGAAATTGAAGATTCCATTCATTATAGTGTAATTTTCTTAGAATTTAAATATATATGATAAGTGACTATTATATACATGTTTTACTAATTCTATAGAATATTCCGCTATATTGAATTCATATAATGTGAAAGATGGCAGTGGATAGAGAGACACTAGCTTTATAGAACCACTTGGTCTCCTGAATTATATTTCATTAGTAGAAAATGAAATTTCTTATCAAACATATTATGCTAAACAATTCAATGTTCAATGGAAACTATCACTTAAAAATGCATGCTTCTCCGAATTCTTGTGTATTGTTTTAAAAGGTCAATGAATTACTTATAAAATTCCCCAACTGTAGTGAAAATTGATATAATAAATTTGAATAGAGTCCTAAGAAAGTTGTAAGGTACCTACCTATCATTCCATGGATTTCCAGACTACATAGATGCATGGAAACCATGAGACAATTGAAATGGATTACAGATCCTAGAATTAAATATAGGAAACTATGCCATCCAGTAAAATATTTTTAGTGGAAGAAAATTTGTTATGAGTATCCTAGATTTGGGAAAAATCCAGGAAACATCATTCTTATTTTATCTATAAATTTAGCAAATATTTTTTTATAGATCGTAGTACTCACAGTGCATGGAAATTTATTTTGGTAAATTATAACTTTTCTCCATGGTTATTCATGAAGAGAAAATACGTTATGTTGTCTCTACTTATATATGGACCAATACAACCCGGTAATTATGTTGATATCTATATGTATCCATTTATCTAAGGTCTAAAATTTATATGGGATACTTTTGTTAAAATTTATGATTCTAATAGAAGTGAAAAGGTCACCGTGAGGGCCATCTTATAATGGATGATAAATGGATTTCCTACATATGGAATTTTTTCAGGAATTAGAATTAAATGAATGATAGAGTTTCCCATTTGTAGATAATAAATAAACTCATTTTGGATGACACATTCCGTAATGAATATGTTTATTATACTTAAATTTATTTACCATTCTGACATAAATAATAATCTCAGACAACATCATTTGATGGGAATACCAAACAAGGCCCAACATCATCTCATCTAATGGGTGATTAACTCTTCAATAATGTAAAATATAATGAGACTATTTTTGGTAAAACATTTATTAAAATCATTATGAAATATCGTCATAGAAAGAGTTAAATTTTTCATTGAATTATAAATATATAATTTTATGTATGTCAGGAATTTTCATGATTTCATGAATATAGAAAAAAATTTACTTGATAGTGTTATTGGAAAATTTCTGAATGTTAATTGGAAAATAGAATATGAAATCAAGGAAAGGATAGAGATGATTAATATGGGAATAATTGAAGAGTTATCACTAGTGAAGAGTAAAATAATGAATTTTCTTCCACTAGCAGTTTACACTCTATCTGGGAAAAAAATGAATATTATCATTTCCATTAATGGTGTAAAATTTCCACATGGGTATTCCTGAAATATCAAGTATTTTGTCTGAATGACTAATTTGATGTTATAGTATCTAAAATCTGATTAATTTAATGTTTTATTACAACATTTTAATCTTACGGAATTATGTTGTATTCTTCCTAAAAATAGACAACATTCATTAACCCTGATTTTCTTTATTCTCAAATCCATATGTATTAATGTTACAGATCGGGTAAAGTTTCTAATAATGAATAAGGAGGTTGTAGTAATGATATGTGAATTAGAGATGTTCTTCCCACCATCATTCTTTGATATAATAGTCCACATGGTGGATCAATTCGTAGAGAGGTTCAACTATATTGTTCAATCCATTATAGATGAATGTACCCCATTACCTGATATATAAAAAATTTTAAAGGGTACATCCTGAATTTAAGTTATAAAAAATTTCTATTGTCGATCAATATATTTTTGAAGAATTTGTTGAATTATATATCGATTCACTATCAAAACTTGATAGCATCACTCTCCTAATGTATCATCACAATTAATGCCTTATGGTATAAGGGATTTAAAGAAGAGATGTTTTTAGTACTAATATATTAGATTTGGATAATGATCACATTTATATTTTACATAATAATTAATATGTTGATACATATTATTAATGCCACAAAGTAATTCTTAGACATTTTAATCCATCACGGATTGAATGATGCAAATCAAATAAAATCACAAATAGTTTGTAGTATTATTCCATTAATTTATTTAAAAGATTTATCTAAAAATATAAATTCAATTTACAAAAAAATTTAAAGGATAGCTACGGGACCATATGAAAATGTTATATCTTATAACTATTTTAAATTAATGGCTATACATTTTATAAAAATGAATAGGATGACAATAGTTTAATGAAAAGATGTGGAGTTATGATTGAGGAAAAATTTATACACATATCCAGTTCAAAGGATAGAGATCAAATTTATGAGAAAATGTAATATTTTTATATCATCAAATAGAAATAAGAGTTCGATTATAAAATATTTTATGTTATGATTTTCAATTAAAAATGGATTGATAATAGGTGTGCAGTGAAAGTCGATGAAATATGTTTCGTGAATGTGAATTTTAGTATGGAAGTAGAAAAGGGTGATTAGTTAATAATTCCCTCAAAAGAAGTGTAGGAAATTTATATCGTGGCTCCATCCAACAATAATGGGTTAATTTTCCCACTAGAAACTAAAAAAACTACAATTTCAAATGAAAATATAATTGAGGAAGACCATTTCATTAAGAGATAGAAATAATTTCATAGTGGCCCTAATGTATATAATGCCTTGTAAATTAGTGGGGACCACAAAGAGCGGATTTGGATTCTCAATATGAGAATGAAATACCTTCTAACATTAATGAAAATATATAGAGTTCAATGACCTTGTAATTTTTTAAATAGTCTATTATTTTTATCATAATATTTTGTTGTTATTAATATATTAACATATTATAAATTTAATGTCTTAATAATCATCAATACAATGCCTTTTTCACATGATAATGTTACCTATTATAAGGAATAATTAATGGTTGATGGTAGAAATATAAAATTATTATGTGATGAATAAAATATTGATGAGAAAAACATGAATGACATAGCATCACCATGTTGACTAAAATTATTAAAGAAAAAAAGGGTATAAAATTTGAGGTTGGATGGAATAAACATAGGCATCCTATTAACACTAATATGTCAATGTTCATTAGTTATTTTGGGGTCACAATGGGAATTAATGTTCTAAATAATATAGATTTGTGGTTTCTTGTCTATCCTATAAAGATGGAACACATTTGGGAAGATATTAAGGTTGTGTTATGATATACTTTATCTATTTTATAAAAAATTTATATAATGAATCATTGATTTAATTTTCATTATCACTTATTGAATTTGTTTTTTAGATGCTTTCCATAAGAAATATATATTAATAGCCACTATAAAAGCAAATAGTGGCGTCTAGAAACTTCTTACAATGTTTTATCATAGAGATACTGAGGAAAATGTATATCCTCACCGACTAGTTGCCTATGCACACAATATAAAGAAGGAATCATAGAATGATTTCATCAGTTATCATGTGGGGAAATAATTTAAGGTGCATTAAAATCTATAATATATTATTTGAATGTATATATTTTTTTATTTGATTCAAAATTAATAATTTTTTTAATGGAAAATCAGTTCTAAATACAAACAACATGCATCAAAACTCTTGTTTCACAATCACAAAGCAAGGATGCGACACACTTCACTATAGATGAAATTGGTATGTACAAAAAATTTATAATTTATGTATTATGTGATATGAATCAAATATATATTAAATTTTTATTTTAAAATTAGTGAATAATAATAAAAATACATTTCCATCCCATGACATGTCTTATGGTAGGATGCCTATGTTAATTAGGAAGGTAAACTAGTTTATGAAAGCAGAAAAATAATATTGCAAGAATTTATAGGAATATCATAATATTATTTTGATATTATTTTTAATATTATTACATTAAAAGATCTATTTATGTTAATATGTTTTTTATTCAATTTAGAAACATGAATTTTTAGTGGCTGTACATGATGAAAAACTACTTTCAGTAGATTTGAAGCGGTATGAACATCTTGGTTTCATTATATGTTTAGGTTTATTAATGTCACATTGAATAAATTTTGAGAATAAAAAACCTTAATGAAGATATATATTATATGATGAAGGGATTAGTGTTGAAAATAGAGGATTTTTATGAAATTATTGTTAGTTTGGTTTGGTAGACCAATACATGTGAATGAATTAAAGGAAACCAGTAGTAGAACAATGGTCATCACAAAAAACTAAATGAAACCACTATCATTGAGGCTAGTCATTCCCTTAAACCACACAACATACCCATGGAAATTAATTTCCCATAACGTTTTCACCTATACGTGAATCAAATAACATTAGATAATGTTATATTACTAAAATTCTTTTCGGTAAAGTTGAATGTGATTTCTATCTATCAACACCCATACATAGACTTCTTATGCAGGGTTTAATGAATAATATCCTATGAGAAATGGTACATAATAAATGAATACCAAAATATCATATGATAGTTTGGGTTGTAGTAACTCAAGATCTGATATCTATGTTTCTTGTTCCACTAGATGATCTAATATTACAATGGTGAATGATATTATTGGAACATTCACATACATTCCATATAATATTATAAAACTATATGAGGAATGTCCTTAAATATTTTTTGGAAATTATAACCATTTAACTGTTGATAAAAATATTTCTAAATTGAGGTATGGTATTACATATGGATGATACAATGGTGAAACATAAGGTCAGATCAATACAATATTATGAATCAACTAAGAAAACAAAACGATCATCTATGAGTTCCATATCCCCACCAGTTCCACTAAAAATATATATTATCATTACAACATAAATAGGAAACCACATTTAAAAATGGATATCTATCATATAAACAATATTAAGAATAAATTTTAGTAGATTTCGTTACAAACATTGTTTTTCCTGAGAGTATAAAATAGATTCTCATGTTTGAATGGTTTGGAGTATTAGTTTTGAATACATATAAATAAAATTTTCATAAAATTTATATCTAAAATGTAATATAATATACCCATTGATGTTAATAACTATTCATATATTATATAGGTGTTTATATTAAAACTATATAAATGGAAGACTCTGTGTATCATGATTTTGAATCATTAATCACTATTTCATTTATATGTATATGTTTTATTTAGATTTAAAAGAAATTGATATATAAAAGATAAACCAATCAATGAATTTGAGAAGAAAATAACAGATTACACAAACTTTTTGATACCTATATTTTAGGGGTAAAACTCTTCAATCTAATCAAATAGATTATATTTTTAATTTTTCATTACTTATTTGTGTTTTGTTTTTTCATGAAGAATTATAGGCTACTCGTAATCATTTCGGATACACAACATATAAGTTTTTTTGTCCAATGAATGGATTTGATCAAACCGACCACACATGATGTGTTTTATGACTTAAAAATGCACTAAAATATATATTTTATAGGTAAAAATAGAATTATATATTTTAGTATCTGTTTTAACAATGATTTTGTATGACATGCTGATCTAGAAATATTGGATAAATCATTGTATGAGATCAGTGACTGAAAATAAAATGTCTATGGATTACATGAAATATAAACATGTTAATGAAAATATAGAAATATTTAACCATCAAAAAATATTTCAAATAAATTTTATTAATTTTTTTAATGATTATGCACTATCAAAGGCAAGATTGAAACAATTATTATTGATATTATATATGAAAATTAATTTAATATATTTTATAACATCAAAATACAACCATACCCGTACATGTAGTTTTTAAAGTTAATTTCAATTTCATTAGAAATAATATGTAATCCTATGTTTCTAAATATATTATCACTACTACCAATATTTAAAACAATCTACACCCTCAAAAAATTAATTAACTTTTTTTATAGATGAGTGGGAATAACACTTGGTGTTATAATGTTTTCCGACATCAAATTTACGTGATCAAATACAAAGTTTGTGATCTAGCACATGAGATGACCTTAGATATAGACTTGAGTTGTGAATCATTAGTATCAGAATAATAATAATATTTTTTTTCTATTTCTAAATAATATGTATAATGGAGGAAATTAATTTTTTTATAAAAAAATAGGAAGAATACATTTTTTTAGAATGAATACTAGAATCATGATTAAGTAAATTCCTACAACTTGTTTTGTTAATTTTCTCATAAACATAGAAACTTTTTTAGTTAATTTTCTTCATTTTTATCTAATACTTATTTTTTTAGTTTTACATATTAATTCAGAACACACATAACATGATCAAAACCAAAAAATAAATCATTTTTATATACATTATTACAGTTATCCATATGTAAATTTTGATGTTTTAGAATTAAACACACATAAAGCTAAAACATGATGTGGTCGGTATGAATCGAAGTGATTTTTTTCGATACAGAAGTGTAATTTTAGTTATTAATTAATTCAACATAATTAAAACCAAAAAAAATTCTTATATGTTTTTCAAACATTATGAAAATGACCCATTATTAATTTTTGATGTTTAGTAATCAACGACACATCAATCCGACTCTTGATGTAGATGGAATGACTCGATGTGCATATTTTCAACATAAAACTATCATTTTAGTTTAAAACACGTGTCATATTATCAAAAAAGATAAAAATGTTATATTATTTTAAAATGTTAGCACAAAAATCCATAATTTATTTTTCAAAAGTAGGAATTGTCCACAAGGGAATCTGACACAAGATGTGGTCAGAATGAATCAACATGTATGTTTTCTATATAAATTCGAATTTATTTTAAACTTGTATCACACTAAAAACACTAATAAAGTGACGTCAAATTCTTTTAAAATTTTTGGAAATATTTAATAATTCATCTAGGACTTGAATAAATCAACCTCACACCAATCTGACTCACAATGTGGTCTATATGACTTTAAGTTCATGTATTGAATTGAAAAGTATCATTCTAGTTTAAAATTAGTGTCATGATAGAAAAATGAAATGACATAATATTATTTTAAAAAATTAGGAAAAAATTACATAATTCATATTTTATCTTTATGAATCAACCAAACATCAAGCTGACAGATGATGTGGTTTTTATGACTTGAAGTGTGTTTTTTAATACAAGTGTCATTTTAGTTTAAAATGTGTTTCACAAAGCCAAAAATGCGTAAAATAACTCTTATTATTTTCAAAATATTGTAAATTTATCTACAATTCATTTTTTATAGGAATCAACCACACATCAATCTGACACATGATGTGGTCATTATGTCTCAAAGTAAAAGTTTCATTATAAAAGTTTCATTTGATTTTAAAATCTGCATCACAAAACCAAAATTGAGAAAATAATATTTTATTATTTTAAAACATTTGGATAGTGATACAAACATAATTTTGTCAATGTATGAATCAACCACATGTCGTTTCAACACACAATGTGGTCGATACGACTTGATGTTGATGCATTTAGTATAAAAGTGTAATTTTAGTTTAAAATGAATATCACCTAGAAAAAACTGATAAAATAATATTGGATTATTTTAAATCATTAGGTAAATGAGCCATAATATATTTATATCATATAGGAATTGACTACATGTCAATCTAATAGTCAATGTGGTTGGTATGCCTCAACATCCGTGTTTTCAATATAAGTGTTATTTTAGTATAAAAAGCACCTCACATTTCCAAATCTAAGAAAAAGCATGTATTATTTTTTAAAATTATAATCATGATCCATAATTTATTTGTGAAATGTTTTAATTGGCCACATTTCAATCTAACAGATGATGGAGTTTATTTGACTCCAAGTGTATGTTTTTAAAATAAATGTGTCACTTTAGTTTGAAATGCTTATCTAATATCCACAAATAAGAAAATGATCTTCGATTGTTTTTAATCTTTAAAATAATGATCCATTATATATTTTTGAAGTGTATGAATATATTACACATCAATCTAAAAAATTATGTGGTTGGTATGACTCAAAGTGTGAGTTTTTAATATTAGAGTCATTTTCGATTAAATGTGCTTCATATGGAAAAAATCAAGAAAATGAACTGTGATTATTTTTAAAAATTTGGAGAAAGATCTATAATGTATTTATAAAATGTATGAATAAACTAAATGTCAATCTAACACATGAAAAGGTCAGTATGAATCAAAGTGTTTGTTTTCAAAATAAGTTATATTTTATTTTAAAATGCACCTCACATAGCCAACATTTAGAAAATGATCTCATATTATTTTCAAAATTTATTAAAATGACCCATAATTCATTTGTGATGCAATGGAATTAACCACATGTTAATCTGACCCATGATGTGGTTGGTATCACTCAATGTACATGTTTTCAATATAAATTTAATTTCAGTTTAAAAGGATCGTCGCATAGCCAAAAAATGATCAAACTTGCTTGTATTATTCTCAAACCTTATAAAAATTATCCAAAATTTATTTTTGATATGTAGGAATTTAGCGCATCTTAATCTGGCACACGATGTTATTGGTATGACTCGAAAATCATGTTTTCAATATAAGTGTCATTTTAGTTTAAAACGCACCTCACATTTCTAAAAAACAGATCTAAATATATTATATTTTGTTTTTAAAATAAGGGAAAAATATCCATAATGTATTTCTGTTGTATAGGAATCAATCACACAATAATCTGACACATAGTTAACTAATAATATCATTAATATATATTTTAATTAAAAATATAACTTATCATATGTAAATTATATAACATTTATATTTTTATTTTATTGTTTTTTTAATTTAATGTTACTAAAAAACGTATTATATGGATTGAATTTTATAAAGTTGTTGATAGTTGGAAAGAGTCCTAATGTTTTGATTTTACATATGAGTTTTACTTTTTGGTTAATTCATACTATGAAATTAATTTACATATTTTGTATATAAAATTTGAATTGAAATGATAATGAAGTGTTTTATTTTTTTCCAATCTGGATTAATATATATATTTTTTCCTTTTATGTATTCATTATGGGTTTGATTTTATAGGATTGTTTCATAGATTCAATAGTGTTGCAGTTGTGTAGCCGCTGAAATGTCCTTTATCAGTTCCATAAGAAGTGTTGATAAACGGTCCCCTTACTATTATTTTATCTAGTTCTTATAAAGTATCCCTTTATTAGTTCATCATCAAGCATTGATAATTCATACACTTTATGAGTTCTTTATATTGTTCTGATAATGGGATCCTTTTTCAGTGCTTCATCTAGCAATGATAATAGAACCATTTATCAGCACTTCATCTAGAACTCAAAAATGTACTCTTTATATGTGATTTATCTAGACCAAATAAATTTTCCCTTGATCCATGCCTTATCTTGCAGTGATAAATATTACCCTTTTTCAATGCTAAATTTAAATCACTCATAATGATACTCTTTATCATTGCTTCCAAAAAAGTGCTAATAAAATGATCTTTTATCAGTACATTTCTAATGCAATGATATAGGGTAGATTTATCATAACAATTTATTTCACTAATAAAAATTGAGGTATTTTAATATTTCTTATATTTTCAATACTTTTAAACACTAGCAAAGATCATTTTTTCACTGCTAAAAGAACACTATTTAGTAATTTTATTAAAATGGAAGGCATCCAAAACCAAATTATTTTAGTAGTTTTTTCCTGGTGTTTATGATGATGGTAATGTATTTGTAGTTCATATCCTTTAATTAGGGATGTAATTCAGTGTTAGTGTACAGTAATCAGTTCATATAGCTGATTTGTTTTTTTTTCAAGTGGTAGTAAAGAATGAAAAGCTGAATGCTCATAATTACATATATGGTTTAACACTGGATATCATATACATACTATTTAGGATTAATATTTGCATATATTTATTTATTGTAGATAGGTAAATGATTTAAGAGATTATTATGGGAATGAAGGTTAGTTATTCTACCACATATATTCCACTTAATGGTAGCTTTAGTGGTTAAAAGTGGATGAAGAGGTAGTGGCATGAACATCTCAAGAGTGGTGGGGGTGGTTCTGATAACCCATCCTTCTCCAAAACATCAATTATATCTAGTAGTAGACCTATGAATTTCTATCATTGTGGCAATATTGGGAACACATGATGTTCTTATTCCTTACCTGTGATGATGTATAACAATAGTGGATATTATGTTCATGTGAATAATTTATGTCAAGATATTTCCATGCCTATTCATTTTCATGCATTATCATTTGAAAAGGACACTAGGCTATATTAGGATGCTTTATATACTATAGGGGTCTAGCCACATGCCTTAGGTGTAATGAAAATTTACATAGTGGATGTGTTTTTAGATAAGGAAGATGTAGTGCTAGTGACAATGAGAGGTACCATCTATATTACATATTCTCTATCAACTGAATTATTTGATAAATATACCTCCTACTAATTTATATTTCATATTTTTTTTATATAAATAACATATAATGGAACTCATGTCAATTGTTGTGGATTTAGAGACACCTATAGGAAGGAGGAAATAGTAGGGGTTTCATTGTCCTTCTTATTTTTTCTCAATATTCAATGTTGATTTTTTTTAGATTTACTCATTCTCAATATGTATCTACTTGATTCCATCATTAGGATGGATTAGAGTATCACTAATCATGATGTGTTTGATTATTATCGTCAGTGTGTCTCTTTTCTTATAGACGATGGGATATCTCAAGTGTTACTAGGAGAGTATTATATGAGGTTAGGTCAGATATGACATTCCCACCTATAGCAAAGGAGTTTGTTGTCTGCTGTTGCAGTTGATCCTGATGACATTTTAGTGCGTAATATCCACTTGGTTGTTAGGGAGTTTTCTAATATTTTCTCAAATTATTTCTCTGTTATTCCATTACTTATGGATGTAGAGTTTGTTTTAGATGATTCTTTAGGTATGTAACTAGTTATAAAAACCTATTATCATATGGTTATTGTGGATTTTATGGAGATCATGATTATGTTGGATAATCATATGGTGAAATGTTTTGTTCAACCAAGTGTTTCACCATGGGTATCCCTTGTGCCCTTTTCGATGAAGTCAAATAGTTCAATATTATTTTTCATAGAGTAATAAAATTTTACCTGGGTAACAGTTCAGAATAAGTTTCTTTTTCACCATGTGGTTGAGTTTTTAACTAGTTAATGGTAGAAAAGTGGTTTTCATATATCAATTTTTAGTCAAGTTATCACTAGCTCAGAGTTTTGGAGTCTCATATACAGATGAGGGACTTATAAAGCGGTTATCTACATTATAAATATGTTGTGATTTATTCCATACTGAATAACTATCTATGTTTTTCATGTATATAATGAACATGATATTCCATGAGTATCTCTACACATTTTTGGTAGTTTTGATGGATGGTATTTTAGATTAATTGTGACTTGAGTTAGAGTATGAGAATGATTTTACTACTCTTCGAAAGAGAGTGTTAAAATTCACATTGGATGAAAATTATCAATATTATTTTGATGATATGAAATGACTTTTGACATCATCCACTATTTGGATCTTACCTGAGACATATGAATAATTTGGGTTTTTTATTTCTTTTTGTGATAGTATGAGTTGTGTTCTTATAAAAGAAAACCATGTGTTGTCTTTCAACTCTTGTCATATTTAAACACATGATAAGAATAACCCCACTCATTATTTAGATATTATCTTGATTATTCATGAGTTTTAATGTTGGATACATTAACTTTTTGTGGTGAGGTCCATGGACTATTCTAAAAATATGAGTCGATGTAATATGTTTTATCATTATTATATGAATCTATGATAGAGGGGATGGGTATAATAACTTATTTTGTTTGAATTAAACATTTTACCCACCACTAATAAGGGGAATTTTGTTCTAGACTTTCTTAGTAAGAAAATACCATCACTGACTGTTCTAGAATTGAAGGATCAATGGAACATTTTGGGACTCATGGCCTAGTATCACCTAGATGATCAAGAGGATGTTTCAAGTGTGGTTTTGAACAATGATCAGTTATAATCATCTCTTTATTATACTGTTATGAAATATCAGAATCAGTATGATGATATCAAGGAAATTCATCGAACCATATATGGTAGGGATACCGTTTCGGTTGGTTTCTCTCTTCATATAATATTCTAAAGATTGGGGATTAGTTTTTCTATTATTGAGACTGTTAAGATATATTTTTTTTAATGTCATTTTTCTTCATGTTCCATTAATTAGTGAACTATGATTATGTAATATGGTATGATATAGTGATTTTTGTAAATGAGGATGAAGCATGACACGTAAAATTATATGTCCCACCATTACACCAACCAATAGGAAAATGACGAGCATCTAAAATCTTTTGGTTTGCACCATCCTCTTCCATTACAAGTTTGGAAATGAAATAAGGTGTCCATGAATCATTTTTCAATTTCTATAGACTCTATGAGGGAGTGATTTTATCTGAGTGGTGATTGATCAATTGACAATTTCATCTTAATTTATTCAAATTAGGGACACCACTAACGTTAAAAACCATTCAAAACATTATGAGTAAGATATTTTGAAATTATATGGAGTTACATATAACATTATTTCGGATAGGGAACCTAGGGGTAGCTCATGGTTTTGGAAGATTCTCGAGGAGATGGTGGATAATCAAGAAAGGTTGACTACAACAAACCATCAACAGACAAATGATACAATGGAGAATACTATTTATATCATATTGGATATTCTCTATTCCTATGTATTTGATATTGGTGGATCAAGGGACAACCATTTGGGACTGGTTATGTTTTCTTATAACAATGATTTCCAGTCATTGATCAGAATGGATCCCTTATAGGATTTGTATTGTAACCTATTTAGGTCACCTCGTTTTTTGGGAAGATGTGGGTGAGGCCTATAATACAAGACCATGTTTCATACAAAAAATTTTAGTGAGGATTCAGCGTATATGTCGATATATGGTTACATATTTAATTTGATAGAAATTCTATTCAGATCATCAAAATATTCCTCTGATTTTTACAATGGTGACAAGATTCTTTGGTAGGTTACTTCTCGGTTGGGTGATCATCAGCTACGAAAAAAATGAAAGTTTGGATCTAAGATATGTTGTATCATTTGGTGTCAATGCGCATATTGGGTAGGATTCTTATCAATTTAAATCTCTAGTTTATTTTATGTGAATTGATGATATTTTCTATATATCCCATATCAGGAAGTACCATCTTGATCCCTCTCACATTTTGAATTTGGAATAGATTTACTTAGAGATAGAAATTTATATTATAGAGTAATCAAATGATATCATTGAGTAACAAGTAATGTTCTACATGGGAAGTGGATTTTGTTTGTTAGAATATTATGGAGAACCATATTATATTCTCACAAAAAATGGTAGTGTGATTCACTGATTAGGGAGAAGTGATCTCACCTTTATCTGGACAACATTCTATCACATTAATTCTTAGGAATAGAAGGTTTTATAGAAAGGGGTTTGTAACATACCCTTACCATATTTCAGGTATTTATAATATACCTTTCATTTCATTCTTTGATTGTGTGAATCTTTGGGATTCTGAGGAGGAGATCCTTTACTAGGTATAATTAACTAATGCTCATGGTTGTAAATTTGTTGGAAGTAATGGAGTCTATGTAGTAATGTGAAAATGTTTTAAAAGGACATCCTTTTTTGACTGGGTTGACCCACGGTTTTATTCTATGTGTTTCTATAGAGTCTTCCTAATATATGATTTCACATTTTGAAATGGTTACATTGCATGAATATATTTCAATGAATTGGTTTATAGTTTTAATGTTTATAGATTATAATATTGGTTCACAACATGAAATTTTTTATGAATGTTTTTTTATCTAAGGTGGTGCCTTTTTTGGAATATTTAGCTTTAGTGGATTTCACTTCATGAACCTAAGATTCACATAAGGAATTAATTAAATCTTATAAGTTATTATTCACTATATGTCTAATTTTATTTTCATTTGAATACAACCTTTTATACCAAAAAAATTATAGTTATCACAAGAAATTTTGGGAATCACCGCTTCATCTAATTCATTTAATTCGGTGATTGATCTACATAGAGGATGCACTACATTTCTATGGGTAGGTAATCTATATTATTCATAATTTATTTGGCATAACAGTAACATTGTGGTACATTTTTTGATCAATTGGTCTCTTTTTGAGGATTCTATTGATCCTCTATAGACCTTTTTTTTATCTTCTTTTGGAGCCTGACCATTGTGTTTTTTTGGTGCAGCATGAATGTTTCTTGAGGAATGTGTTTCTTTATCTTATCTGATGAATATTTTTATATTTAAATTGATTATAACATGTAAGAGTTGATTATAAGTCCTCCGTTGTTATCATTGAATTATCCAATTTTTTTTTTCTATTATAGGAGTGTGCGACCCACGTTTGAGGTTAGTGGTTCCATCACTAGCCTATATTGGATGAACAATATTTATCTAGTTTCTATAAATTATTTTATAAATTATTTTCAATGATTGAGTTATGTGTGTTGAAATGGGAGTTTTAGAAACGTTGATTTTCCCCTTATTTTGGTAAAATAAATGAATTTTAATGGAAATTTTAAATGGATTTATGAAATGGTTTTCAAAGCATGGGTTTGATTATGTGGTTTGGAAAATATAGCACATGAGAATCCTTGGATACTTGGATTAAGGTGTATTAATAAGGAAAATATGTTTATTCTATCATGGGGTGTTCCTCCTCTATCAAGGAAATTTTTTCTAGAGACTTTTTAGACATTTTGTTAGGTTCACATATTAGGGTGTTCGTACACTCTTTAGATTCGATGCATAAATAATGAGACTTGATCCATGTGATTTTAAATGTTTGGGTATGAGTTGTCTTTATTTGTTAACATTTTGTGATACCATTCATGATGTTACATGTTCTTTTTATTTTTAATTCATGTATTTGATATGATATGTGATACATGATTTAGTTTAAAACTTCTTTGATATATGTTATATGATTTGAAACTCTCTTATCTGAATTATCTGGAAATAATTAAAAAGTGGAAATGTTTTACCAAGATATTAATATAAAAACATATGATTTCATTATCATGAATTATTTCATTAAATTACAGAATGTTCATATTTGTTTTTAGATTCTTGATATGGAACACTGGGGTTGGATCCTATGGATCCTATTTTCTGACACCCTGCAAACCCCTTTAGTGAGGTGTAGAACTTGTTATGTCTTTCAACGTAGGTAAAGGAAGGGAACCATGTGAGGAAGAAAGGGTTTCATCGGCTTTATTAGGGTATGTAATGGTGAAATGTTTAATGTTTGTCAAATTATTACATCGATTATCTATATCAGTTTTAGTTTTACTTTTTCATTGGATTTGTACATTGGAGATTGTTTATCTACAACTGAGTTTTATCGCTTTTGTTGTTTCTTTTTCTATGAAATATATTTATTGTTTTATAAATCTATTTTTTCTCCATTTCATATATATATATATGTCATGTTTTCTACTTCCGTTTGGTGAAAATGTTCCCTATATTTGTTTTTATGCCTAAATGCTAGTTTACATGCTATGGGGATTGGGAATTACCTTTAGGTATGTGATAGTTTTAGTCCGGCATTAGTTTGAGAAGGTATCTAGTTCAGGTTAATCATAGTTTCACAAATAGATATTTTGATGCATCATGATTTTTCTTGAAATTAGTGTTGTGTTATCATGGTTGAGACTCTATATTGTTTTTAAGAATATGAATATATATGTGTTTAGATGAGTGTTTGGAACATTTCCAGAGTTGATTAATTTCAATTTGTGCCTGAATTATTTTAATATATTAGATTTCTATTTTTTCGTTCTAGACTATATTATAATTTAATAGATACATTCATATAGTCATCAGCTTATACCATTATAATATTAATTCCGTTCATATTGGTAACCCCAGATAGTTTATTTTATATTTTTTAAATGTTCAATTTATGAATGGTTCATGTCTGCTTTTTATAGAATTCAGAATTGTCCATGATTTTCATCCCTTGATAGTAAATAATTCTGAAAAAAATAAATAAATCTCTTTATGATCTTTTTCTACCCCTCTAAATCATTTTACACTCCTAGGGTTAGTGAAATCTCAATTTGAGTAAAATAATAGTCCAATATGTATTGTTACAAGAGGTATCAAATCATTTTTTTGGGGACTTCCTTAATTTTATAGATAGGTGAATGTATTTTTGGTAACTGGGAACTAAAACAAAAAATTCTTTATAATACTATATATTATAGAAGAACATGTTACCAAGGAATTTTTAGGTAATGAGTTGAAAACTTAGGAATGAGATATATTTTTTTGAAATACCTTCTGTATGACATGTTGAGACTTTGTAACTGTCAACGGTCTCATCCAAGAAACAAATTATGTAATTGTAAATGTATCAACCATATAATGGCACAAAATGAAATTTCTAATTATTTTATGTTTTCAATATTATATGATAACAAAATTACTTTATAATAACAAAAAAATAAGGTAACTAATGTTTTTCTGAATTCATTATTAGGGGTTAACTAATTAAATAAAATTACATCCATGTATGATTCTTTTTCCATTTAAATATTTTTCATTTCTTAATATTGCGATACTAAATAGTTTTAATAGTTTTAGTATTTAATTTGTTAGTAAATAAATCCTATTATTTAAATATTAGAGGAAAATAATTTGTTTTAATGTGTAAAATTTTTATTCCTACCATTTTCACTGCTTATTGAGATATTGTTAGTTTTTTTGTAGCATGATGTTTAAATTGTTAGTGAATGGCTTCTTTAGTAGTAATTTAATGAAATTAATTTTCAAATGGAAATATTTGTAATTAATGGTTATTTTAAAATAAGTATGAAATTTGAAAGTGATTAATTCTGGAAAAGTAAATTGGGAGATTTTCAGAAATAGATTTGAATAATATATTTATTTTATGAAATTAAGAATTTTGAAAATTAATATGATCTTTGACTTCTGAAATGAAACAAAACATTGAGTAAAATTACTTTTCTCTAATGAATGTATTAAATAAACTAGAAATATAGTGGGAAGATACAAAGTGGAAAACCTTACAAGATTCTTACTATTGGAATCTCCAAAAGGATAAAATTTTATTTGATGTATATATTTTTGACAGCATAAAGAGTTCTAGAAAGTATAAATGGTATTAGAACATAGAATAATTACTGTTTTATTTTTTATTGTTGGAGTTGTGCATCAAAATCATGGTGTGTACCATAAGGACATACTTATAATTTTTGTAGTAAACTTGGTGATTTAGTGTGGTGGTAGAATATTATATTCTAAACTACCTTGGATTTACGAAAAAAACGTTAATATGGTGTGGTGTATATAGAGACCTATGTCTTGTTTATATTAATTTATTTCTAAATTTTGATTTAAAATAGGAAATTAGTTATAAAAAAGCATTGTTACTTTTTTTGAGTTTTTAGTTGGTGGCACGTAGTTTAAAATAATAGAGGCCATTATGTGTCGAATTGCGGCTGAATGAGTACTTTTCGAGGTTTCTAATTGGAGGAGGGGTTTCTAGTGGGCCTCCAAGTACATTGTAGAGGGGTTTGTGGAACATGATGAACATTAATTAGTTTCTAATTATTTACTTTAATTATGGATCATTATTATTAATTGTTATTTATATGTAATGATATATGAATAAAAATATTATTGGCTTAATTTCTGTATAAAAATAATGTATTGATTAGAATTTTTTTGGAGAATGTAAAAAATTATAATAATATGTTTATATATACTAATTAATATTTAAATTAAAAATAAATATCATCATAAATTAATATTTTAAATTATTATTTAGTAAATTAATATAATTAATGAATTCTGGTGTGTATTGTCATTATAATTAAAATGATGTTGATAAATATTTAATATTATTTGACATTAAATTTTTAAATGATAAACATTTAAATATTATTCATATGTGTCATGATTATTACTTTTATAATGACACATATTTATTATATTTTTAGTGTTAGTAATATCATTATTGGGTTAGGACATGTGTTATTGTTGGTGTTATTGTAATAATTGTTTTTATTAGATAAATTATTCTTATTGTTTCATGATATATATCTGTATAAATTATTGGTATTATTAAAATAAAAATTATAATTATAATTAATAATATTATTAATATTTTTATACATATTTTTATTAAATATTTAAATTATGAGGTACATACATACATGAATCCGTGCATACATATAATAATTTGTGCATGTTATGTGTGTAAATATTCATGTTATTGTTTGCCCCAAGTTAGATGAATACTCTAAGAGGAATTGAATTAGTATATGTAATTATTTTCCTTTCTATCTTTATCGATGATGTTTTTCCTCTTATTATTGGTAATGATCTCTCGCTCACACTTATTACGAAGAAAAAATTACAAATCAATGATAGTACCAAATAGTTTTTATTGGTTCAGATAAACTAGTCTAATAAAAAGAGGACACACTAACAATTTGTTTATGTGTTGAAACTCTAAGGTATGTAAATTTGTAATTCATAGTTTCCGAACTAATCCTCTAGGTTTAAAACTCTCACAAATAAATAAAGCTTACTACTATTAATTAGTCATATAACTTACTACTCCATGAGTTATTTTTTTCTCTATGAACGAGAATATAAAGTATCCTTTATTCTAGATCTTATCCTTATATTATTTACTATAATAAAATCTTAATATTTTCAATAAGATGATATCATAGAATCCTTTATTCCCTCTTACTTATTTCCTTCACATGGATTTCAAATCTCCTCCAATATGTTTTTCTAGAAACCTATTCCAAAATAGAATTCTTACCTCCATTTCACTTGATACATGATGGAATATATTTTTATTTAATATAATATATTTAATTTAGGATATTATATCACCTTATTTGTGTGAAAAAAACTATATTATATCATTTTAATGAATATTATTTTTAAAAGGGGTAAGTCAAATCCAAATTTTATATTCTATTGAAATTAGTCCACCTAAATTGGAAAATATTATATTCATGGAAAAATGTCTTGATTCACTCTATGACCTTTAGAAAAATATGATATCCATAAAATTTTCTTGACATTTCATTTTTTATTCAAATAAAATCACGATTTATATTATAAAATCCAAACTGAAACTAAAACCTATCATGGAGTGACCATATTATTTTATGTTTTTAGCTATTTTAGATGTACATTCTAATATAAACCTAGAAATCACCATGTAAAATCCACTTTCTTTATTTTATGTTCCACAAAAAGATATATCCAATAAAATATCCTCTAAATCTATCTTGATTTATCATTCTACTCATGGTGTAAGCATAATGTTGACATGACCACTGAAATCATCTCTAAACAAATAATGGTGTGATAGTAATATTCATGGAATATACAATTTATCTCAATATATAAATAATAAATTATTACAAATTCTTTTAGAGTTATAAAAACAGACATTCATAGTGTGATCTCTTATTCATGGAATGAATCATTCTTCTTTAGACCCCAACCATAATGAATCATTTTGAATTAAACTCCATAGATTGAAATAGTCTTCTGTGACATGGTTTACTCTTAAAAAGTTATTTACGACTCTTATTAAGTCTTGAAATAACCCTTAATAACTTTTCCTTTTTTCGAGATTGAATCTAACGAGCTCTTGGTGTGGAAGAACATTATGAGTCATAGTGTGGCTAATTTTATGTAGAATTAACTCCTCTAGCTACTTCCAAAACCCCATGGGATATCATCAACTATTTCTAGGAATATTTTTAAGTTATTCATTCTGTATCGAAAACAAAAAATCTCAAAATACATTTTAATTGATTTTTTCTAATAATATCTCCCTTTGGGTTTGTTGACAAATCAGAAACTCTTTCATGGACTAATAAAAAATACATTTATCAAACACCATCAAAGAATAATTAATCATATCATAACCTCAATACCAAAAACATACCATAAAATAATGCATCAATGATTAACTAAACACCAACTCTAAGCTCAAATTCATAAATCTTGGTGTGATAAAAAAATGTTAAGTGAAAATTTTACCTTGAATACACATTTTTTTAAATTTTATGATTTTCAATATCTCCAAAAAACTTCTCACCCTGAAAAAACATTAAATCACACTCCAACTATTCAGAAGTAAATTTCTCCCCCATTGTTAATAAGAGTGAACACTGTTATCATATTATCCTCATGTAAAAATGAAAAATCATATCAACCTTTTCAATGAACCTAAAGATAAAATATCTAAAATTAATCAATAAGGAGTTATATATATAGGAACTATTTTCATGAGAGTAACCATACTGTGTTATAAACACTAATTCATATAAGGGAGTGGGGGTCCCTCATGCTATTCATAAATTTCATGATGTTAGTTGGACTCTAAGAGACAACTGATGCCTTTAAAAATCTACCATAGATAGTTCCATTGTCATAGTGTCAAGAATATCTTCCTAGGATGAAAATTAAACCAACTTCATTATCCCCAGAACAATCTTCTCCTTAATATAAATATACATAATCTTGATGATGTTTTTTTGTGAATGGTGTAATATATTTTTGATATGATTATTCTCACTCCAATTGTAATAAATGATATAAATGAAACGATTCACATCCACTTTTACATCTTCAGGTTATTATAATATCTAGTGTAATTTAGTGAATGATTGAGTAGATGGGATGTATTTACCTTTTTCAGTACTAAAAGAATATGAAATCATGGTTCTTAATAAATAATGAAAATTCAAGAATATATAACATAAAATTAAATTCCAAAAGTTCACTTATTTTCATACAATAAATGTTCAAAATATATATCAATGTATCGCAAAAAATATTTATTTGATTTTTTATTATAAAATAGAAAATATTCCACTATATTGTATTTATATCTTAATATCCTCATCACTTATAACATGTGTTACTTTTTAGAGTAGTATTTGT
The DNA here is from genome assembly GCA_963277665.1 of Viscum album. Classification (NCBI taxonomy): domain Eukaryota; kingdom Viridiplantae; phylum Streptophyta; class Magnoliopsida; order Santalales; family Viscaceae; genus Viscum; species Viscum album. The sequence continues at coordinate 394,708,158 of OY728131.1, read as the reverse complement.
ATGATGATTATTGGAAAGTGGAAAATAGTATGTCTGGTCATTTTTTTATGTAAAAAACATCAAATCATATTCTTATTCTCAAGGATATTGACATCCTTTCCTATATAATATTTGGAAAACAAAATCTAGGTATCACTGGTGTTTTCATTGTCCTAGAATATTCAATTTAAAATATCTTGAGAACAATACTGGAATATTTTAATTCAGAAATGAATATGTTATTATTTTTTATCAAAACTTGTAATCCCTGGAATAAGGATAGAAAAAAATAATATGAATCTTAAATTATCACCTCATACAATATATGAACGACTTATGTTGTGCTTCATCAAATCTTCCAAAAAATATATCATTGGAATATATAAGATCCAACGTCAGTTGAACATTTTATTTATTGATATAATGATTATTATCAACTCTACCATGATAAAAACTAGTATTTTTATAATATTGAACAATCCTTAAATACCAAGACCTTGGTGCATGCTTCAACCAATAAAATTACTTTCACAACTTATACACCTTACTATAATCATCATCCATAATAAATCTATCTGGGTTTTTCATGATACCTCGACTATAAATACACAATTTAGAAATGTATATCTGACTTCCATTTGGTAGAACATGAATTTTATTTTCACCATCAAAACCAATAAATGTAATATTTTTTCCCACAGAGCTATAGAGGAAAATGTTGCATCAATATTAATACCGTCAATTTGAAAAAACCATTTCAAACTAGACATTCATTATTAAAAATATCATTTCAATATTCCTATACATTTATTATGGAACACCATCCTAGTTGTGATAACATATTTTTATTTAAACCTTGGAACAATTTCCCACATCACATGATTCTTATTTTATTTATGTTCCTCATTTATTTATTGGGCCTAGTTTCAATATTTTTAACTTCTTTTAATGATGTATAATTTTTATAAAAAAATATATGTTTTATACATGTCCTTCATCCTAAATGTTTATATTAGAGATTTTAGGTCACCAATGATATTATGATTAGTAATATTTTCCTATCATTTTTCTCTTTTCATAGATTCTGAACATGCTATAATTTTCTCATCATTGTTGTCTTAATCAAAGACTAACATAGCTCCATTTTCTCCAAATGGATTTATCACTTAATTATCACTATCATATGTTGTTTCTATACTATTTTTTTAAAACACAATTTACAAGTTTTTTCATTTTACTCAATCTCTATAATAGTGATATTGTAACTATCTATAATTTTCCTAAAACATTTATGATAATTTTGTTTGATTTTTATTTGGTTGAATGTAAAAGGAAAATATATCCATCCCCATTATCCTAAAACATTTAGATATCAAATTTCATTAAAATAATACATTTAATCCTAAATAATTAGATGTATTTCAATACAGGCCTATATCTATACCACCTTTTATAGTGTGTCTTTTAATTTTCCAGAAATAAAAATGATCTTTTTGAGATATATTCCCAAAAAATAACTACATAAAATTAATATTATAAAAAAAATTATCTAAAATTACATTATTTGTGCCCTGTTATTGAAGATATAATTTTTCCTCTTAACAACACCATTTTTTAATGATTCATCACTATTAAAACATTGTTCTCAATTTAGGGTAATTTAGGATATTCCTCCTCATTATTATTAGTGAATTTTTGATCTATTATCAGTTGATGAATTTTGAATTTACATCCTAATATTATTCAACACAAATCTCTAATACTATGGAATAAACATCAAAACATTGGATTTGTATGTGATAACCATTTTCATTGCATCCTTATAAAATAATTGATGAATATAATATAATACTTTTTTCTATTTTTTTATTTTGGTGATATTGGCCCACAAAAATCGATATATATGAATCCAAGATAATTTACTAGTTTCTTTATATTAAAATTTAATGTATTCCAAATAAACTTACATTTTTATCATATATCATATGGGTTAATACAATCACATTTTATTTTAAGAAAATCACATGCGCTTCCTTTTTTAGTGAGTCCACCAAGTATTTAGGCACAAATGTCCATTTTAATTATGTCAGAACTAATTTTCAACTTCTTTATAACGAAATTTGCAATATTCATCCACAAAAGTGAGATAAATATTCCCTTTAGTGTGTTTTAATTTCATTATAATAGATTCTTATATAAATTTAATGATGAAATAAAATATGATGAAATTCACCTGATGTCCAAAGTCACTTAATTTACATATACATAGTATGTTGAGACTAATTCCATTAACTATCATGATTTTATTACTCAATAAATTATTGTAATAGATTTTATCTTTTTCAGATCCAACAATCATCATACGTTCCTCATTTATAAAATCAATGAAACCATATTTGTCTTATTTTATGTATGTGATAAGGTCTTTTTTTACCAATATATGGGAATTTTAAATTATGTTCCGATCCCACACATAAACTCGATATATTTCTATAAAATAAATTTTAGAAAAGTTACCACTATTGATTTTCCTTCTCTCTATCCATGGACACTAATTCATATCATTTAGTGGTGAATCATAATTCTCTATGTAACACCACTATATTTTAGTTTGAATTTATATTTAAATAAATATTGTGTTGAATATATTATTCCAAATGAAACACCTATCTAAAATGAAAAATGATACAATTTATTGATATAAAATATTATTATGAAAGATAACCATTAATATATTATGAGAAAATAATATGAATCATCATGAAGAAAATTATATATGTAATAATAGTTCATTTAAATAAAAAAACCACGATCTAGAAAATCTTTAACCTCATGGTTTTTCGAGACAATTTTAGCCCTAATAGAACCTATAGAATTAAGGTAGACAATTAGAAATATAGTATACGTATAAAATGATAAAAAAATTATATGAATTCTGTTAATATATATATATGAATGAAATATTGTCGTTTGATATTTCATATTCTCTAGGATTATAGGACCATTGGAGTATAATAATTGAATTGGAGAATATAAATACAGGTAAATATATTAATATATACTTTTATATAGAAGAAATAAATACAATCTAATCATAGAAGCCTTAATTATAGATCTCATTTTTAAAATCTTGGAACACTGGTTTATTCTCAAGGTATTTCTCTAGATAAATCCAATTGAAAACTCTAATATGTGTGTCTTGAGAAAATTCATTTACTGGAGATGTTGATGCTCTTGGAAATTAGTATGATATCTATAATGGTTGAATCATTAATCATGAAGACAACCTATTTTTATATTAACCTTATATATTATGACTATTTTTAGGGTATTTGAATATAGAAGTTAGAATGATATGATCCTTTAATTATTAGTACTTTTTTTAAACTCACTATTAGGTTTATTTTATACATTTTCCCCTTCAATAAATGTTACTTGTATACATTAATATAAATTTAATTTAATATATATATATATATTCATAAAATTCAATTCTATTTTAACAATTATTAAATGCCAATGATTTTAGAATTAAATCTTTTAGTGATAAAAAGATTTTCTCTCAAAGACGTATTTTTTTTATATAGTTTAATTTTAAATGAATTTATCACTATCAAATATCTAGAAATATATTATTAAAAAATATTAATAGATAAATTAATTTTCATTTATATATTCTCACATATAAAGTAATATGAATAAAATATTTTTATGCTTAGAAAATACGTTTAAAAAACAGATTTTATTCCACTTTTACGCTTATATTAATTTTTATCAACACTAAAAATTTATATTAATAAAATTTTATTGATGATTTTAATAATATTAAAAAAAATTGGATTAATTAAATTATCATTTTTGATATAAAAATATATTACCAAAGTAAATATTCTTTTCCATGATTTCAAAATTTATATTTCAAAGATTTATTATTATAATCATTGTGTAAATTTTATCAATATAAATTATTATAATAGAAATAATGACCTAATATGGTGTTTAAATATATAAAGTATATATTAACCCTCATTTAATTAATAATTCATAGGAAATTAGATTAAAAAATATTACTTTTTAATAATTCATTTTAATGTGAATACGTTTTCTTCCATATATATTTTGTTTTATGTTAAAAGGTAATTTTATTAAATTTTCAAATTGTATTAGATTAAATGGATTTAAAATTTATATTTATCTTGTAGAAATTATGTTGGAGGTTCCATAATATATTTTTAATAAAAAAATAATTACCATGTTAAATATTTTATCAAGGTTAACAAGGTTTACATGAGTAACAAAAAGTGGATTCAATTTCCTTATGTTTAAATGATACATATAACTTCTATTATACCGTTTTGATTTTAAATTCACACTCATATGTCACACAAAATTTTTTGGACCTAAATCACCTCACTTTATTGTGATTCGATCTTTACCCCTCACTTAATTTATAAGTTTTAGCAAAATCACCATTTTTAACGTAAAATATCATACTTCAGCAGACATCAATCTACAAAAAAATATAATTAATCATGAACCTATTTATCTATTAATAAAATTAAAATAAAAAATATTAATCATTTGGTTACAATTAAGTAACCAATTTATCTATTTCCAAGATATCTTTCAAGATATGACTCAATCTCTCAATGTTTGTATTATCCAATCCCTATTTTTCTCTTTAATATTTCACTCATCCATCCTCCATAAAAACATTTATAATAGTTATAATAATATGAAATTATAAAAAAAGTAATTTAAAAATTTATTATATTGATTGAATAATTACTTTCTACCTTTTTCACATCCATTCAAAAAATGAAGAATCCACTCATGTTACCTGCATTATATCACATCCATGTACATTGTATTTAGTTTTTCATCACCTCATTTATTGGGTGCTTCTAAAAATGGGTTTAGTGAATAAATATTTTATTTATTATATGTTTAAGATTATGGAATGTTAAATTATTAATTACATTAATAAAATTAATAGTTAGTGTTGTTTGTCAATTTAACCAAATAAAACCAGCATACTAAGAGGGAAATAAATTTCTTTGTTCAAGGTAATAACTATGTGTATATAATATTATTCTTTTAAATACTAAAAATAATGATTTATCACATTAATAAACCCAAAATAAAATTATTATACTTTTTAAATAGTGATGTTATAACAAAATCACTTCGTAATAAATTTTATCCGTTAATTATAGGATTTTCTTGTTTGGGTCAGTTAAACCACCTTCATGAACGATGATATAAAATATAATCATGGATGAATATAGAAACAAAATTAATGTTAATTTTATATATTAATTATTAAATAATTTTTTGTTTTTTAAAGGAGGTATTAATATTTTAAATTTTTGACAACAAAAACCTTTCATTCCTTAAAATTAATGAAACATGATTTTCACTGATTCCAACTTCAAGAATCATATTTAAAAATATAATGGAATGAAATTATAACAATATAAATCATTATGGAAAATAAAATTCTAGTAAATTAAATAATCTAGGAATCATTAAATATTTATCAATGAATGAGGATCAATATCAAAATTACAATGAATGTGTGTAAAATTAAAAAGAATTAACATTAGTTGATGAAAATAACTAATAAATAATTAATAAATTTATATTGAATAATGGAAATAAATAATCTTATGATATAATTTATTAATATGGTTATATTTATTATAAAAAAAGTGGAATCACTTTTGGGGATTTCAAGATTAAAGGTATTTTATTTTCTCATATCAATATTCATTCTTGAGACATATACCATATTTTACACATTTATTATTTTATATGGTTTATATAATAAACAATGGATTTAATTCATATTAGTTCTCATGATCTTGATGGGATTTAAAAATCCATCACATGTTATCATTTTTAAGGGTTTTAAATTTAACTATTAGTAAAATAATAAGGTATTTTATTTACTCAAGCCTTATATCTTTTAGTTATAATGGTTCCCTTAAACTTTTTTCTTCTATGTTGTTATTCTTACACCAAAAAAATTTGTATTATACTATATATTATTATCTACGTAAAAATTAATTTTAATTCAAATTGTATTTCCTTATCTGTATTATTCAAATTTATAACGAGTAAAAACATTCCTCATATTCTCAAATAAAAACATTCTCCACTATATTTTTATTCATTATTTCAATAAATGTTTTGGTTTCTTATTTTCGAACCACAAATATAAAATATCTTAGTTGATCTATATTTTCTTCTGTACAATTCATTAAAATAATGTTTTATTTTCTATTCTATGATGGGTATTTCAAAAAATATATTTTAATGTTTTATAAATTCATTTCATTTCATGGAAATATCCTTCATCTTTCACAGCATATTTTTGGAGTTAATCACCATTTCCTTTGAAAGATCTATTTTCTAGATTTCTTTTGATGTATATTTTTGAAATAGTTTTCATGTTATCTTCTAGAAAATAACTTTTCAAAGGGATATGTAAATTCATCATTTTGAAATAGGGTTTTAAATTGTTTATGAAATATCTTTCTATTATTTACCTTCTTTATTTATCACTATATAAAAAGTATATATCATCTATAGTATTTATCAATAGATCGTCCTTAAAATTATCTTATAAAATACTCCTTTTTTATGTTATTTAATTGTGGTATCAAGTATTCTAACAAATGATATAATTAAATGTGATACCATTTTCAAATATCACAGACCCAATTTTCATTTTATGTTTTCTCATGATATGATTTAGATTAATTTTATATGGAATGTATATGTATGGATTTTTATAGTTGGGGTCTTATAACACCCTTAAATTAATATAATGATGTTTTATATCTCATGATAAAATGAAGTTGTTGTTTCTAAAGGATTTTATATAGATTTTTTCAAAAAAAATTATGTGAACATGAATGAAGATAAATTTTATAACAAGTTTATTATGTGGGAATGATTTTAGATATATTTTTTATGATGATTATTTTTTGGACATGATTGTAGATAGCTTTATTCACATGTTTTTTGTGGACATTAATATATTACTATATTTTTTTAATTTTTCATGTCAAAATGATTATAGATAGATGTTTTAAATTTCTTTTGTGAGGATGTTATTATAGATAGCTTTGTTCACAAATTATTTTGTGTGAATATTATTATGGATAAATTAATAAATTTTTTATTGGGTGGATATGATTATTAATAGATTTTTTCATAGTTTTTTTTATAAACGCTTGTGGATATAATTTTTCACATCTTTATTTTGTGGAAATGATTGTGGATATAATTGTATGGAATATTTTTCATGGAAATAATTATTGATAGAATTTCTTATAATGATATGAGTTCCAATTTTTATTCATATTTATTATTACATAATTTTATTAAAATGATATTATCCATGGATCACGATTAATATCTCATGATTATGACCACATATGAAATGATATGTTTTTATTAATTTGAGATTACATTACATTCTATCTTGACTCATGGAAAATTATTATTATTTAATATTATTTTAATAAGACTTTTCTTTGAAAAATATGGTTTTTCATATCCTTGTTATCTAATCCTCTATGAATCATTGATAAACTTACCTATTACTACGAATTTGAGCTCTCAATAATCGTTTGACTTCCATTTACCAGTTTATGAAGATAATTATAACCTATGTGATGTCTATATGGGGATATATTATTGTGATATTGTGGAGGAATGTTCAGAAATATTTAAAAGAATATTTTTGTAGATATAATCTCAAATAAAACAAAACCATTATGTTTGGAGATTCATGTGATAAATTGTGAGATGTAATTTTCATATTCTATAAATATATGTTTGTTTCTTTGGATTCATAACACATGGTATCAAATCTATAAATTAAAGTATTTGTTTTTAGTTTTAGATTTGGGAGTGTGGGTCTAGGGAATGTTAATTTTTATCATATTATTGTTTAGCTATTTTTTGGATTAGTTTATTAATATAATGGTATTGGTACATGAGAAAGTTATTAAAGCACTAAGTATACGTATAAATAAAGGAAAAAATCTTAAATATTTTGTAAAGTATAGAGTCTGTGGTTTCATGAAAATTTATTCCCTATCTGGATGCAGTCTTAAGAATGGATTCACTTTGAGTTAGTAATCCAGATAAATGGGTTTTTCCAGTGTTAACTAAATATTCTATCAGTTCACATAAAATGGTACTATCTATAGATAAAATTTTACCTTCCAAAGGGATATAATTTTTTGGATTATAATACAATTCAATAATCATTAAGATGGATTTAAATGGAATTTAAGGATTTAATATAAAAATAGTTATATAGATGAACCTAATAGGAATATAACCATGGATATCGTAGATTGAATCATATAGATTCATAAGTGATGGTATATATGTTATTATCCATGGATCCATAGGATTAGTTTTTCCAAAAACAAATCGTATCATTATAACCATTTTGTTTATATATTTGGTTTCATAAAAGACTAAGAAAACATATATATGAATGTTTTGTCTCAAGAAACTCATATGTGTTATAGCCAAATATAGAAGCATAATTTTCATAAATTATTTCAATATTTTCTAATAATAATGGAAAATATGAGCATCATTTTCATTCCAAAAATAGTAAGTTATAAGTCTCATTGAAGGTTCAGTATAGAGTGATGACTATGTTAAGAATAATGAAATATATTATCATTAGTAAGGTTGCTAAAATTATGACTACACACTTCATTTATGGGGAGTAGGATAGAAATACTCGATATCTTAGTTTTAATATACCTTTAAATAAATATTGTGTAGAAAAGATAGTTTCACACCCAAAACCCAAGTAAAAAAACATAAGGTATTTTATAGAGATAAAAAAAGTTAATTTCAGGATAAAAATTAATACATTGTGATAATACAATATGAAACATCATTATGAAAGGTAAATTAGGAAAAAAATGTAAAAATAAAAAAATATAATAAACATAAAATCTTAAAACTCTTGGTTATCCATGAAGATCATAAACCCAAAAAAACTAGAAAAGTATGGTGAAAAACAAAAAAAAAATTAGAATGATAAAATATAATAAAATAAGTTGAATTATTTTAGGTTATATATAAAACTTAAATATGATGGTTATATACGGTTGTTGGGATTATATAGAAATCAGGATTATATGACCATTGAAACATAAAAATTTAATTAGTGGGTATAAAAACAATTAAACACATTATAAAATATATATTGAAAGAAGAAATAAATTGAATCAGGTAGTAAAAGTATTCCTCAGGAAGAAGAAGTTTCAATCTTGGAAGGGAGACAACTTCACTACTATTTTCACTAAAACAAGATGAAGTCAAACTGATATAAGTGTAACTCAAGTGAAATCGTTTTCAAGAGAAGTTAAATCTCATGGAAATCAATATTTGATCCATTCTATTTTACTCATCACTTGTGAAAACCAACAGTTATTATCTTACCATTATATATCATGAATATTTTTTGAGTGGATTTGTAATTAAATGTAACGATGATAAACTAATTTAATTATTAACAAATATTATATTTTAATTATTACAAGTATTTAATACATTTTTAAATCCATGAAATCAAATTTCAAATAATAATAAAGATTATATTGACTATAAATGTATTGATAAAATTTAATTATTATTAAACAAGTAATCTGTCCTTAATATATAGGAACAAAATAATCTATTGATAAAATTATGTTTTCTCAAAGATTTATAATTTCCTATATGTTGTGTAATTTTAAACCAATTGATCTCTATTGGGAAATATGTAATAAATTAATAAATTATATAAAAAAATATTAATATTATTAATTTAAATATTTTTTATTTCAATGGTATATGGATAATTTTTTTATTCTTAAAAATATATTTTTTTAGATATAATTTTTTGTGTTATTTATGACAGTATTAATGATTATCTAATCTATAATTGTTTATTATAATTTCTATCATATAATTAATCACCATATATTTTCTTTGTAAACAATATCATTATTATTTCTGATATAAAAATAAGTTATCGGTGTAAATATCTATTACTAATGTAAAATAGTTATTTTTCAAAGAATTATCTTTAAAAATTTATTTTTTAACTATATAATTTAAATTTATATTGTTTAACATTAATATTTTAATATTATTTTTAAATAAAAGAATATATATTAATACACTTTTCATTTGAAATTTATTGGAAATAATAATAAGAATAGTTAATATTTAAGAAGACATTTTACTATGCAAATAAATTTTTCAATATATCATTTATTTTAAATTTAAAGGTAATTTAATCATATTAAATAATAAAATTAGATTAAATGGAGTTTAAATTTGTATTTATATAATAAAAATCATTATTTAGTTGTCATATTATTTTAAAAAAATTACCATTGTAAAAATTTAATAATTGTTAATAATGGTAAAAATGGGTCACGTAAAGTGCCTCAATTTTCTTAACATTCCATAATAATTATACATTATAGAAGAACTTTTTTTATATAAATTTACACCTACATGTATCATAAATTATTCTCTACCTAAATCACCTAATGCCGATGGGATTTTATCCCCACCCCTCAACTGACATTCAATTCTAAGGAAAAGACCCTTCTTTCCCCTACAAAAGGAGCTCATTACACCAACATCTAACGAAACATACCCTTTTAATTTCTTTTGAAAATCTAACAATTTTTTTCTGTAATGTTATTATCATGTATTTTAGTAATCCCTTTGTTATAAGAAATATTCCCAATGTTTACAATTTCTAAGATGTTTTTCAAGAAAATACTAAAACACTATACGTTATATTTATCCACTCCCTAACTTATTATTCTATATTTTTATCATAAAACCTCATGAATATCTAATATAACCAATATAATATAAGTAAATAAGTATCATTATTATAATTATATTTTATTATATTATTGGAATAACCCTTTTTTACCTTACTCCCATCCATTCTAATAGTGTAAACATCAATCATGCTATGTGCTGACTACCACATCTATGAATGATGTAATTAGTTCTTCATAACTACCATTGATGAGAGGTTATAAAAATGGTTGAATTAATAAATTTGGTGTTTATGAGATTTTAAATATCCGGGAAATATAATGTATGTATTAAATTAATAATATTTATAATAAGTGATATTGTTAAATTTAAATGCTAAAAATAAAAATACCATGGGAAAAATGAATTCCATATTCTTAGTAATATTTTAGGATCAATTATATTATTTGAAAAAAATACTACAGATTTATTATTTATACCATTTAAAAAACCTTAATAATTTCATTATACTTCATAAACAAATATATTATGACTAAATAACTTTATAATAAAACTAATCCAATAATTATAATATATTCTACTTTGCGTCAAATTAACCACCTATATGAAAGATGCTAATAATATAAAACATGGATGATTTTAGAAGCCTAATTAATTGTAATATTAATGATTAAAATATATTTTTTTTATTTATATAAATTTATTATTAATATATATAGTAATTATTAATATAACACTTTTCATTTATTAAAATTAACGACACAAGTGTGTCCCATATTTCATCTTTATAAGTCATTAATAATATTTAAATGTAATGAAATTATAAATTTATATATAATTATGGAAAATATATTATACTAAGTTATATAATCTAGGAATTATTAACATGGTGTCAAATAACGAGGATCTATAATGACAATACAAAGCATGTGTGAAACCAAAAAAAGACACCAACATGTGATGATAAAATAGACATTAACCAACTCTTAAATGTGTAGAAAATTGTTATAATTGATTTATATTAATGTTAATATATATTCATATCGTAATGAAATAAGTTATTAAGGAGGTTGTTTTTATTATAGAGTATATTAATGTTCTTTTTTGAATTTGGGATTAAAGATACGTGTTTTTCTCATCTGAGCATTCATTTTTGAGAGATATACCTTATTCAGATATTATTTTATTTTCTGTGGATTATATAAATTATTATAGATTCCTTTAATAAATATTTTCATTAATATCAATTTATTAACAATTTCAACCAAATTTTTATTTTCCATGTGCTTTTTAATTAAACTATTACCAGTGTTATAAGGGAATTGTTTACTCAAATATAATATATTTGAGTTATAATTATTCCCATTAAAATGATTTATTATAGGTTTGGTTTCTTCAACGTAATAATTTTTTTATATTGTAATTTCTATTCCCCATGGAGGAAAAATAAATTTTAATTCAAATTTTATTACTTGAGGGATATATATAAAAAATAAAGAGTTAACAATAATTCTCATCCTTTCGAATAGGAACATTATATATATATATATATATATATATATTATTTTTATAATAATTTTAGATTATTATTTTTAAACCCAAAATATGTGTTATCTAATGTGATCTTAATTTTTCTTCCAATCATTTTTAACCATATTTTTAATTATCATTTTTATGATATGTGTTTTTAAAAGTAATTTAAAAAAATTAGGACATTTCATTTCATGATAGTATATTTTATATTACCTAATAATTTTTTTTAATAAAGCATTATTTCCATTAAAACCTCTATTATTTTGAATTATTTAAAAAAAATTGTCTTAAAAATGATTTCATGTTGCCTTTTATAAAAGGTCATATTAAATGTACGTGTAACATCTTTCATTTACAATAATGTTGAAAATGTTTTATGAAATGTCTTTTTATGAATTCCCCTTAATATTCTTCTCAACAATAATAGGATATATAACCAATTGAACTATATTTCATGGATCACCTATTAAATAATCTAATGAAATATTATTTTATAGGTGATGGAATTTATGTGTCAATCTAAAACATTATAGAAGCCATTTAATGTCAGACCACTAAAAAATGTTATGAAAACCATTTTATTTACTTGTTATTGTTATGTTATTATATACGATTTATTTAATATGTGACACATATCTATGAAATTTTATGGTTTTATTATTATATCAGCCTCTAAATCATTGGTTAATGTTTTATATTTCCTGACATAATGATGTTATTATTTGGACATGGTTGTAGATAGATCTATTCAAAAGTGTTATTATCAGGACATGATTTTGGATGGAGTTTTTTTATAAATTTTTTGATTGGAAGTGTTTGTTAATATATTTATTCTAAAGAACTTATATATACATGATTGTAGATATATTTTTTATATGTCTGGTCATATGGATAAGTTTCTTGATATCGTTGTTCACAAGTTTGTTTTGTGGACATGATAGTGGATAGAATTTTTCAAAATATTGTAGTGTGGAAATGATTATAGAAGTAACTTTTCACCCAATTTGGGGTGGATATTCAGGTAGATATATTTCATCACATGTTTTTTGTGTGGACATGGTCATTGAAATATTTTTCCATAATTTTATTGTGTTGAAAAATACTTGGATATATGTTTTTATAAGATTTTTATGTGAACATGACAATAAATATATTTTTTCAATGTTTTTTTGTATGGACTTGATTATTCATAGATTTTTGCAAACGTTTATTGAGTGGACATGATTAAAGGTATATATTATTATAATATTATTCATATATATATTTTTTGATGGTTATGATCATGCTATTATGATTTCATATGCTTATGTTTATACCACATTTCATCATTATATGTTTTTGATATAATACAAGAATCATGACTTTGAATCATTTTTATAGACACATCTTCCGTGGTAAATTTTTCTTCATTTAATATTACATTTCATTCTATCATGACACATGGTTACCTCTTATTTTTATTTATTTTTTAATCATATTTTTTCTCATTCTCATGTATTCTTAATGTTTTATACTAACACTTTTTGACTAATTGATATGTTTTCCATTACTCAGAATTTGATATCACACATTTATTGTGTTTTTAATTCCTAAGGTAATGAAGATGAAACTAACCCACGAGATGTTGAGAATGGGATCTACTATTGTGTGATTATGGAGAAACACTCATATTATTTTGAAATATATTTATTATTTGGAAAATATCCAAAGAAACTAAGATTTTTTGTTCTGGGATTTATGAGACCATTTGAGATATGTAATGTTTCTATTCTAGAAATATTTTTTTGAATTCAATAATATCATCTGATATCAAAGAGGTAAATTAAAATATATGTTTTTATCCCAAGATATGGGATTACAGGTCAGGAGTACTTCACTCCACATCGGACTCCATGGATTATTCATCATCCTATATGTTTGTGTTTATGTTTTGTTTTTAATCCTACCTAATGATTCCTCTTTCCACTATGATCTTATTCTTTATATCTCTATTGGAAAATTTATTGTCCAAAATCCCTTTGATATTTATTTTAGACTAGGTTTGATAAAATTTACATGTGAATAATGTATTTTTTTCCCCTCACAGCTCAGTTTGAGAGTTGAATACACCATTCACACCATTATAGAAAATTCGTGTTGAGAATTATGTTTTTATGGGTAACATGAAGATTTATTAATGGTCATTCGTGTCATGTAATGTAATAGTGGATGCAAAGTAAGAATGGAAATATAAAAACTTTTTATGGATGCCAAGTGTTCACCGTATGAAAGTTACATCCCCTCATTAATAGTGATGATGTATATAAAAAGGATTCTGTCTAGGTGATTATCATTTCAGGAACCTTTTTTCATGACATAATTTATTTGGGATGTTATATATTAATTAGTGAAAATTATCTGATCACAACATGAAGCACAATAGTATAATGTCAATCATTATTCTGGATGGGATAAATCAATTATGCGGAAGTGCATATTATTCTCGAGTTTGGTAGTTATTATAGAAAAACATGACTATCCATTAAAATATGGATGGTTTATATTTATTAAAGGAAGATCTAAAGGAGGGATTTGAATTATAGAATTTGGATCTTATTTTCCATTTAAATTTCAAATTTGAAATTAAAATTATTCTCTACAGATATGAAAAAGTATAGTGTATATCACAGAGAATCATAATATAAATTCCAGATAAGATGATAAAAATAGAGGTATATCTATAGTAATTGGAATATTATAACATGATAATAAATGTAATTATATTCTAGGCATATAAATTATAATGTAAAAGGCAAAAAAGAGGGGTTTACTAGGGTTTTTCTTTACTAGAAATTTTTCAAATATGTGTATGATGTGAAACATCATTGATGTCATATATATTATCATTTTTATATAGAGAATAAGGACATCACAAAAGGAGCAGTGAGTACTAATATTTAAAGGGGATATGTTTGTTTTAAATTTTTAAAAATAAGATAATTGAGATCTTCATTTCTCAAGTGGATAGTGATTATGGAGGGTTGTTAATGATGCCTTATTGTCTACGCACTAAGAAACAATGTTCATTAGTGATTAAGGTGAATCAAAACATCATTAGTTTCATGATCGTTGTATTATCCATGATTGGGTGAACCATGTAAAATTCATTATGTTCATTACTATTTTATTTCATCGGGAGTGTTTTTAATAGAGATATGTAAGTATTCATCACATTGGGAGAATAATATTTTCCATGCTAAATGAATTTATTATAATTGAAATTACCATTATTTCCCCCCACTCTACCGATCTCATCATATAGTTATTGATATTTATTATAAGTGGTACTAGATATTTTGTTTTGGTGGTGAATTTTACTTCTTTCAAAATCATGGGGAATGTTGTCAATAGAAATGTTATACATATCATTGAATGGAATAATTAATAGATGTAGAATATTCTAATGAAAAATTTATTTCTAATATTAGGGAATGTGTGTGTTTATAGCATCCATGTACAGTGATATAGCTAGAATGGGGAGTGGATTGTTGTCATAATGTGTACATAATGAATTGGATTTGGATTATTAGGTGATAATTTTTTCAGGAGGATCTCAAGACAAACCCATTTAAATAAGGTTGTGTAACGTAAGACCTCTCATAAAATATGATAAAAACTATTTAGTATATATGAATATGATTTGAGATTTTAATCAATTCTATTATGAGTTATATGGAATAAATATGATGTCGTTAGGATTAGTTCAAATAAGATGGTCTATTCTTTCTTTGACACCCTCAATGATCATATAGAAGATACATGCAGGCTTAGAGAAATTATTAATGATTTTAAAATCAATAAAACAATGTTGATGATATATCTTATTTATTTTAATTTGAACATATAAATTAGTGAAAAGAAAATATGAATGTGATTTTTCTGGTCAACTTACATAGCAACCCAATTTCATAAGAATTGGTTCAAAATGATAACGTGTCTAGGAAAAAATTAGATATCATGATGTGGATTCTAAATAAATAATTAAAATATTGGTTAAAAGTGGTATTTAGGATTAATAGGTTGATGAGGTGATTAATTTTATCCATACAACTTGAAAATATGTATAGAAAAATTAAAAGGAAAACACTCACTCACTAGTTTTAGATGTTGTAAAGTTAGAATCATTATGGTTAAAATTTTCCAAAAAATATGTGGATAATCTATTTAAAAGAACCCTTTGAATGATGTGAAATCCATGGTTTTATAATAAAAAATTTTATTTGAAAAAATCAACTTACTCTCAATGGATAATGATAGTTTAGTGGAGACAGAAGTGAAAGGGTTCAAAAAAAATAAAATTCCTAATAAAGATTCATTGGTGTGTATTCTGGATAAAACACCTGTTTAGAATAATTTTATTTAATATAGTCATGTAAAATAAAGAATTGATATTCAATAAGAATTATAATAAATACTTAATGAAATTGACGATTTCAAGGTAAATATAAAGAAATCATATTGAGTGCTATGTGATTTAATGATTTTTATATAATATAAGTAGCAATATAATTGGGAATTAAGGGATGAAAATTAAAATCTATGATCATAAAATTTTATTAACCTGAATTATGAAATTAAGATGAATCTCAAACATAAATAGTAGGCCTGAATCTTATATTGATTGAAAATTTTTATAAAATAGAAGTTGGGATTTATTTTGGGAAATAAAGGAGAGGTTATGATGTAGTGATGGAAGTGTACATATCAATAAAGGCTTTATACTACTAAAATTACATTTGGATTTTCACATGCATCTGTGAAATAGGAAGTTTATAAGATTTCTACTAAAAAAATTACACTTATCTCACATGTGAAATAGTTCAAGAATATGAATAAATATATTTTTGAGAAAGAACAGAAAAAGAAGATATCCATTTTTATGCTTAAAATCAAGAATCAACACCCCGTAGAAGGTTTTATCTTCATAGATATTATGTGACCGATTACTATTTCAAAATAAAAGTAGATAATAATATACCAAATTTTTTCTTTAATTATTTTTAAATGTTTTGATTCCTTCAATATGTGTGTTTTATTGAAAAAGATGTTACTGAGATAATGATTACTAAAAATTTTAAAAAAATCAATTCAATATTTTGATGTTTTTAATGGTTATTTTTGATGTTGTGAAGGTTTTAGGATGAAATCAGTTTATTTTTCATCAATATTGAAAAAATATGCTATGTTAAACTGGAAAAATGGATGATAACATATAAAATATTATTTTATAAATTTATCAACTAAATAGGTTTTAAATATTGAAATTATAATAGGATTATGTGGATGTTTTGGATGGTAAAACTCTCCCACTATTAGAAAAAGTTGTCTAATGTTTCTAGATGCATCAATGAATAAGTAATAAGGAAACTATTTTTAATGTTGACATTAGTGAAATAGAAATCTCTAGATAATGGACTCTAGATAGTAGGTGTACATCACATATGATTGAAAACAGTGACGTCATCATGGGGATCAAACAAGATAAAAATGGATTTCATTATTTTTGAAATGATGAAACACATAAAATTATTTTCTTTACAGTGAAAAAGGTCAGGATAAAATATCACAGAAAAATAGATGTTCTCTTAGTTAAGGTTATTATCTGTATAATATATAGATTGAGTAATTTATGTGACTAATTACATGTACTGTAATTTATTAAGAGTGGTATGTAGTGAAATTTTGAGATAGTTGGATCATTTTACATGGAAGATGGTCCTAGTGAAATTTTTTCCTTATTGGAGATTAAAATATTATCATTTTATTGAATGAAGATGCATAAATGATTATGGAAAAATTTTTTTGTTCATTTGCGCTATAAATATTTGAATGACCTAATGAGGAATGATGGGGATTAAGATATCCCCAATCTCACATATGACTATAATCATACATGTGATTCCTTCCTAAAAGAGAATATTGTTCATAAAACCTTAAAAATGTAGAAAATAAGAACCTAAATCATAATTAATATTGCTTATGTGGATTTTTATTGGGAAGATAACACCTAATTACTTAGATTGAAATAACTAGTATGTTTTTTGTGTATGATTTTAGAACAATGGAATAAATAATAGTTATTACCATAAGAGTAAGTTATTAGGGTCCATCATTCGATACAAGAGAAAAACTAAGAAGATTCATTGTGAAAAGATCTAAATACTTCATACCAATAATTTTATAAAATTTAAAAATTTCAAGGTGATAAATTACATAGAATGTTAAATAATTCAACATTTTTTATTTGTGGTAAGTTATCCATCATAGAATAGAATCTTTGAGTGGAGGAACCATATTGTGAACAACATATATTAGACTATATTAATTAAAAAGGGCTTACCAGAGAAGTATTGGAAATTACTAGTGTTTGATGTTATCGATATCTCTAATATAGACATTCTATGTCTATGTTAAGAAAAAACATCATATGAAATTTGGTACGGAATGAATCCTACTCTTAAATAATTTTAATTTTTTAGAATTAGGTGTGATATTATTTAAAAATAAATGAATAGATTGTTTGATGTTCTTGGTGATGAATTTGATTTTCTATCATCTTAATGTAATTAAAAGTGATACATGAATTTTATCATGAGTTATGTAATGATATAATAAATCTATGTGGTTAATTTAATTTTAAATGAGTTTCTTTTGAAAATAAATAATAATGAATTTTATTTTGAAAAGTATTTTTTGAAAAAATAGACCATTTTTCAATATTAATGTGATGATGATGTATGAGACTATAATAAGAGTTATAGAGGAAATGGTGAACTGATATTACAACACAAATGGTGAAGAAAAAACTACAAAAATATCACAAGATCGAATGAAATCTGACATAGTAGACATCAATGAGAACAATATAATTATTTATAGGAAAACAATGGTTTTGATTATGAGAATGAATCAATATTAGAAAATTTAACTTATATATTAAGTGTATCAATAATATTATGAATAGGATATTAATAATTAGAACTCAGTTAAGGCTATGCATAAAGCTCATAAAGCATTAAAAATAACAAAAATATAGAAATAATTATATGATTAATTTTTTTATTGGAACCAAAAGGGTTTTATAAAACCAAATTAACAAAGATAGAAAAAATTTAAAGTAAATGGAATAGATATGGTGAAAGGGGTATCCTTAGATTCAATGTATAGATGTATAAAATCTGATTTCACCGGTGACTTATCTTGAAACAAAAAAGTGATTTACGACTATTATTGGACAAAATGATGTTTTATAGGAAGATTTAACACAAGAGTTGGTGAATTTTGTATTAAATATATTTCCATTAACAAGGAAGTAGTTAGATTAAAAGAATTAATCTAAAAAAATTCAAAAAAATTCTTATGTAATTAGTTTTATTAGGAACTGGATCTAAATATTAGGTTATCATAATTAGGTTGATTACAATTATATCAAAGTATAAAAATTAATGATAATGAGATACCGTTTAATTAAATTATGTGGAATTGTAACCACAAATATCATTTTAAAAAATATGTCATAATTATTAAATTTTCCATATCAAAGAAACACTGTTTAAACATAATATATATTTTAAATTACATAAAATTGAAATATCGGAATGTGATTATAGAATTCAAAGAACGTTACGATAAAATATTGTCAATTATAGACATTATAATTTATAACATGAAAGATAAAAGTAAATCAATTTGAATTTGATTGTTTTTTCCGAAAGAGATTGGTATAGATAAACCATGGAAAAATACCAATAATTTTATAATTACAAAAAAGTATTTATATCCTCAATAGGGAAAACCATTTTTATGATGATTGGTTATATCACACTATAATCATGTTCCATTGATACAATGATCAGATTTGTCATTATATCCTCACAAACCCTAGATCAAGATGGTTATTAGATCATTGTTTTTCATATCCATTGAAACCCATGACCATATTCACACAATTGGATACACATATTAAGAAATAAAAGTCTCTAAATTATTATAATAACTTCAAAAAATATGTTCACTCTTGAAATCTTCAGATCTCTCATGAAATAAAAATTTTCAAATGAAATCGATCAGTGGAAAACTATTTGACTAACTAGGTATTTATAGGAAAATTCCCAATGGTCATATTTCATTCCTAATAGTCATATTTCTAAGATTTTTCTATAGAGACATGGACACATGGTACAATTTAATCATTCATAATACAATGTTTTATATTGTATTGATATAAATCATTTTCAACGTAAAATATCTTCCTTACTTTAGGAATCAGTTTTTTGTATATATATTATAAATAGAATGTGTGTCTGATGGACCTCTTTAAAATTATTAATATGTTTATTATAATCAGGTATAATGTGATTTTTTTGTATCGGTGTTAGCCTGATGATGTGTACTTTTTATTTCAAAAGATTGTTCAATGTATTACTTTTATATTCATAAAATGGTGAGACAGAATATATTGAATTCATTCCCAATACAATTACCATATTTATGAAGCATGAATTTATATTTCTTAAATCGTTAGAACTTATTCTATGTAATATGAATATTTGTTTTCTTTAAAAAAGTAAAAAACACTGGAAAAATAAAGTTTATAAATTGTTTAACAAATAAATTATCATTTTCAAAACAATAGGAATGGAAAATTCATGAAGAAACGTTTGAATAAATAGGTATGACTATGAAAAAGGGGACTAAATTATATGAAATAGATGTAAAATTATCATTCAGGAAACAGAATCCTTGAGGAAGAAGTATACATTAAGAAACCTGATAGGATTTTAAATGTTAAAGATGAAATAAATGTGTGCCAGTTGTAGAATGGTCTATATGGATTAAATATAGTATTACGGTCCTGGTACCCATAGATATATAAATTTCAATGGGGAATTAGTTTTTATATAGGATAGGGTGATCACAAACAATACATGAAGTAATAAAAAATCCAACTAATGATGGTTCTTGTATACATTGATAATATTATATTCAGAGTCTCGAATAACACTCAATGTAAACCGTTTTCAGATATTATGAGTTCTGAATTAGAGATTTATCTAATTTGTGGATTATCATTTCTCTTTATCCTGTTTGAGATTTGAATAAAGTGTGGGACAGTTGTTTACCAATCTAAATATGAAATGTATGTACATATAGTATTTTACATTAATAAATCAAGGTTATGGTCACTCTTATGGGCACATGGAAGAAATTTTTTAAATATGTAGATGGTAATGAGTTTGATGTTAATATTTATAGATTTATAATTGGTATTATATTATAATTTATAGAAAAATTAATGTATATTATTTTTTTATTCGTGGTAATATTATTGTTACAAAAGTCATTCCAATGAAATTCATTTGAAATCTATGAAATGAATCATTAGATATATCAATAAAATAGTGAAATATGGGTTGATTTATTAAATAAAATAAAAATAATAACCATTTAACCTCTTTGATTCAGATTAGGAAGGATTGGTTGGTGACAAAATTTTAATATCAAGATGTTCTTTACATCTCTGTAATTGTTTTATTTCATGGTTGAGTAAAAAATAAGGACTACATCTCTCTGACCATTGCAGTGGCCAATATATTATATCAACTAATGATTAAACCCAATATTTATGGATGGGGAAACAACTTGAATTCATAGTAATTTATTTAATATATCATATTTTAATCAAATTTAAGTGTTATAAATCATAGTGAAAACACTTTTCAGAATTTTAAGACCAAGTACATCATGATTAATAATCATTATAAGAAGGATAATGTTATGAAATATTTTTTAAGTACGGAATATGTAAATATTCATAATCAATTCGTTGATATCATGACCAATAATGTACCCATGGTGAATTTTGAATAGAATTGGTTGGCCCATGGAGTCCAAATGCATCCATATAATTAGATAGATTAATGAATAAACCCCCACTCGACATGGAAATTTCTCATTGATGAAATGAATGGTTTCTCATAAGTATTTGGGAGCTTCACTTTTAACCATCTTTTGTGACCTTTATGTGAATATCCCTTTAGGATCATTGACAAATTGTAGAATATTTCCTAGAAGTGGAGTAAATTTCGTGAAATGGGAGCTTAGTTTCACCATTAATTCAAGGGGTGATGTTTAAAGAACAGTTAAAGAGTTGTAATTTCATATGGTATATGTTTTATATATATTTTTACATTCAAACCATTTTTAACTAATCTTGGCATTTTTAACAAACAAAAATAGTATATTTTTGGACAAAATCCATTAGATGTTTTGATTGGAATTTTTTTGTTGACACTTGCTTGTGAATAGTTTTTTTAGTCCCTCAAAGCTCAATATGGGACTTGAAGATACCATTCGCCCTATAATAGTCATGTCAAACCATTAATAGAGTTGTGCACTAGTAACATGATGACTGGTTAAGGGTAATTCTTGATGTGTAAAGTACAACACACCATGAAAGATAGTTGGATAGATTTAAAGTCTTTTTGGAGTTTTGGTGTTCCCGAAAAGAAAGTTTCATAACAACATAATGTTCATTAAAGTAATTGTCAATGATTTAATACATGTGAGTTATATACTCCTCCAATAGCTTGAAGGCCTTCATTTTTTTGATTTGTGATAATCCTCCTTTCAAGGGGTGAGGTGGAACCCTTAAAAGGCTCGTATGCATAATTATTAAATGCCTCATAGGCCTTAGAGGAATTCATTACTCGTAGGCTTCAAACATTACATACAACCCATACTAACTACTTGGAACTGATCCTACCTGCATCTTCATCGTGAAATCAGCTCTCCTCCTTTGCATGGTTGTTCGGCTAGGCATTCTCATGCATGAACATGATTGTCCTGATGGAAGGTTTCATACCCTCTCATTTTTGAAATCTGTTTAGCATCTTCTCTAGTGAAAGCTCCTTGGTCATTATCTTTATTCAGTTTATTCCTCATAGTTCATCTGGTTTGCATCTATACTTAAGGTGGCCCGAGGGCCTTGAGGTGGCCCGAAGGCCTTACTGACCCAAAGGCCAGGGTGTCCAGAAGGTCTTAAAGGACTCGGGGACCAAATCAGTGGCCCGAAGGCCCAAACGGGGGAATATTCCCTAGTGCTACAGTGCTAAACAGTACCTGCTACAGTTCCCACTATAGTACATGCTACAGTGTTGTACAGTCCCGCTATAGTACCTGCTACAGTACCTATTACAGTATTGCTACAGATTCTGCTACAGTATCCTAGAAATGATATCTCCACCTGGATTTGATCCTGAGTCTCCCGAGTGCACTTACGGAGTCCTTACCAACTGGGCTAAGGCTCATGTTCTACATGCGATTTATATTCTGCTGAACTTTTTTCACACTATGTATTCTTCAGGAATAAAGAGATTAATTTCTGAAAACTAACTGATCATGTTATAAAACACGTCATTAATCAATAAATCATGGTATAAAACATATTCAAACATATGTTAACTTGGCCTTTTTGGATGAGTATGTTAGTTATTACATCCACTCATAACTAAAATTTTTAATGTGAAGGGTTATTATTTATAAGAGTATGATTGAAATATTGGATTTTAATTAGATAATTTTGAGGTTATTTTTTGTTTTAATTTGAAAATTTACATTTAATTTATTCTCTAGAGATATAAATAAATATTTTCTGGATTAAATCGAATACACATAAAAAATCCTATATATAAGAGATATATATATCCATCAATATTTATTTTATGATTATAATAAGATAATATAAAGAAATATATTCTCATCATGAGCACTATAGGGTTATATAAAATAATAAGGCCATTTGAGGAGTTCCATTTTACTTGAGTTATATCAAATATGTGAAAGACTTTCCACACCATTAAAGTTATATTTATTATATATTATTAGTGGATAAACAGACCATCAAAGAAGGATTAGTGAAAAACTATTTGTGAATATGAGTATTGTGTTTCTATTAATCATTAACTATTCATTATAAAACCAATAATTCATTTTTTAGTTCCCTGATTATTTTGACATGTTGTGTTATATATTTAGTCAGGAAATATTTTACTAACAACATCTATTTAACTTTGATATTGTATTTAAAAAAACATTTACATTTTTTTGGTTTCATTATTAAATTCATTTAATCTCAAACCCTTTTCAATTTTTTTTTGTTTTTACGATTCATGTACTATTTGGAATAGTGTATCACTCCACTGTATTTCTTTTGATTTCCCTCCATGAATAAATTTATTTTATATAGGATTCCACCAAAAGTTTTTGTCAAATATTCACTAACAGATATAATCTTTTTCAATTATATCCTCCACCTTTGGAATGACTGTGTAGCCATAAGAAATTCATCACTGAGGTCTCTATAATATGCAATTTCTTTTACTTATGTTTATTTCGATATATAATATTAATTTTATATATAAAAATTCTTCATTAAAAATTTCCATTGTAATAAGCTTTTTCCTCTCACACAATTAAAATGATTATTCTTATGAACATAATATTCTTCTTCATCTCATAATTTTTTTGAGAAATTTATACGGGGATTCCCACCTTTTACAAACGCACTAAAAATAGTTGTAAGAATGGTTTTAATTTTTTATTTTCCTTTTTTATGATTTGGTTATATGAATGACATCAATAAGTAGACTTTTATTTCTTTTTGGTCCTCTTATAAATTTCTCTTCTTCATATACAATAATTCCACTCTATAAAGAAATATCCTTAAGTTCTAATATTATTAAATTACTTATCATTTGAGATGCAATGATAATGGATCTCATGTGTCCTTTCCTTTGGATACATTACTTAAATCAATTATAATTTCATATTAAAATGTTGTGGTTGTCTCCTTATAATTCTATTTATGATTTTATATTCTCAAGAGTTTCTTTAAGTTTATTTATATAATCCACATGATTGTTATACTAATAAAATAATTCATCGATGGTCACATTCAAGTATATATTAAAATACACATACTAGTTATACATGAAATTAAATGTATCTTCACATACCATAATGTCTACTTAATAAATATTGAACAGTTTTTACACATGGGATGAATGGATTTACATAACAACACTTTTTTGTATATTGAATTAGATAGTTATGTTTCGAGTGCATTGAATACATTAGCAACATGATCATGTTATTTTGTGTTTATCTCCTATAATAAAATATCATCCATTCTATTTAAAATCCATATATGGATGTGATGAACTCATATAGTCCCAATGAATGAAAATAAAAAAAATTAATTTTTCCAAAACTATTATTTGTTCCTTTTAAATATAAGAATGAATTTGTGATTGTAAATTGTTTCCATGGCTTGATTGTGAATTAAATTTATTAATAAACATTATAATTGATTATATATAATTTTCCTCGTAAAGGTAAATACATTGATAAGGGAAAAATCAAGGTATTCTATAATTTTTATTTCAATAATCACATTAATCTTGTTATAATTACTATTGATAATGATCTATTCCGTGTACTAATTATAATGTGATAAATGGAATAAATAGGGAACCATTGTTGTTTTACATTGTTATCCCAAACCAAGATAGTATTTGGAGTAATCCATGAAAATGTTTCAATGTGTTGATACAGTAAGTGAACTAATTTTATAATTTAGAGTGTTCATGTTGACCATCTATTTTGATTACCCATATAAATATAGAAATCATACTGCTATCTATATCTCAAAAAATCATTTCATTAATAGTGCTATGTTTTTCTTCATAAACTAGAAAATAGTTCTGCACATATATTGTTGTTGACCTTTTATTCACATTCCTCTATTATAATAAATTGAAAATATTTCTAGTGATATGATCTCCAAAAATCCCTTATTCTCTTTTATTTGTTTCTTATGATTATACTTGAACTCTCATCTTTTGAGTTTTTTCAAAACCCTCTTATATAAAATCCTTTTTTCCTATATTTGTCTTATGTCTAATTGAAGTATCCTCATTAAAAACAATATATTATTTATATTTTATAAATATTACTCTTATTTTTTTATGAAAAACTATAATATTCCTTTTTGATGAATTTGAATACCCTATAACCTGTATTCCTTGATTCAGTGATAAAAAAATCAATATTATATCTTTCAGTTGATATCCATAAAAATTACCAAATTTTATCCATTAAAAAAATAAAAAATAAAAATGAAATATTGGATCACGTATACACATGAGGTCCTTTTATATTTAAAGTTTTAGAGAATTATGACAAATACCCATGACATCATGGTATTTTTTATCCCATTATGCCAAACCTTCCAAATTCCATATTAAGTCTTCAATATCTCCAAAAATTTTATTCTAACATGAAACATTGGAAATCCAAAATAATTTAACATAATTTTTCATAACTAATGTTAAAATGAAGCATAATAAGGGTGAGATAAAATGATCAGTAAGGTTAAACATAAGCATTAATAATTTAATGTCATCAACGAGCATAATATGATACTATGGGTATGATGACATACAAAAAGAGAATGAAAATTAAATAATATAAATCAAAGTACTCAATAATTGGATCATCAATCATTAATCATTGAATAAATACTTTTTATAAGACAAGAGTCAAATCCATCAATAATCATAATCCACACAATGTTCATTTAGAACAAAGGACCAATAAATCATTGAAAGAATAAAAAAATTTTGTTGTTATATTTGGATAATATATTCATAATCTATGATAAAATTATTTTATAAATTAAAAATTTCTCATTAAATCCATAGGGGAAACCACCATATTTAACTCCATCCTTATTTATGATGATGAAAAGGAACATTACCCAGTTAAATTGAGAGCTATAATTTGGTATTTCCACTTTATAATATGTTACGAGATGACCCATTTATATAAGATATATGTGGCTAACTAATAATAATCAAAAACATATAAGTACAACTAATTAATAAAACATTTAAAAACTCAAACAGTTTAATATAATAATAACCATTATTCCTTCATAGGTTGATTTACCCATGAAAAAATAGGGTCCATGAAAAACTATTAAAAATAATAATAATACATCTAAATATATAATAATAAATGAATCATAAGATAATAATCCTTGAGAATAATAGGAATAATTAAAATATGTTTGTATAGGTGAAAAAATATTTAAAATAAAATTTAAAACCTTTTTTTAAAAAGCAACAATACATTTTTCTCATGATACATTTCAAATCAAAAAATTCATTAAAATTGGGATTTTTTTTTCAAAAAATAAACAATAAATTTTTCAATAAATAAAATAACTATCATGATAATCGTAAAATCCATTCATATAATAAATTTTATTTATAATAATTCATTATAAACTTTTGTAACAAGTGTCAAAAGCTTTTCATGTGAAAAATGTAATAAAATTTCTATTTAAAACCATTTAGAAAAATTTAACTAATAATGTAAAAAAACTATAGAAAATATTTAATTTATTTATAATAACATTATATAATTTTTTATATTAAACATGAATATGGAATAGAAATATTCCTGACCTCAAAGAAGACACATAGTCCATATTAACTAAAAAACAACATTATTTATGTTTCATTAATTAATAATGGATGAAATTGTAATAAAATATGTAATAAAATTTTATAACATTAGTTTAATAAAATATATTATGTTCAATAAAATAATATCATAAGGTTTTTTCCCAAGTAACCTTGAACATAGACAATCTCGATAAGAAAAGTGATTGTAACATAAATCCCTTACAACTTTGGTAGATTTTTAATTAGAAGTACATTAAATAAATAGTATGAAATGTATCTATAAATCCAAATAATCTCTAGAAATAATATGTAAAAATTCATTTATAAGGTATTGAGTATAGAATAAAATTAAATAAGGGTCCATGATGTTATACATGTCTCTATAAAATAAGATTCTGATAAAGAATACTCTTTCAGATATCATAACATTTATTGGGAATTAACAAATGGAGAGATTATGTGTACAAATATGGAAATACAAAAAACTAAATTGTAAATACTTTATAAAATAGTTTAGATATCAATACACACATAATAATGAAAAAAAATAAATTAATTTGATATATAACCTAATTAATGTAAATTGAATTAAGAAATCCCTTTCAGCTTGGTAAATTTTTAGTCAAAACCCCTTGGATGAAAGAATTTGAAATGTAAATTAAAATAGAATGACTTGTGAATGATTTAGGATATAAAATTTAAAATGTTTAGTATATACACCTTAAAAACTAAACTAGGTTAATAACAATATTATATTCTTCAAAGAAGGGAAATTGAGACGAATTCTTCTATAACATGTCCAGAATTTCCATGTATATCCATAAAATCAGGGATAATAATTCGATATAATTTTAATTAATTATTTAATTACCAAATTACATTTTTATTAATTAATCATTAAACCATTGGTTTCATTTACTTTAATTATATGTTTGATTACATATTTGGGGTAGTGTACATTTAGTATTTTGAAGATGTTACGTTCATAATTTCAAAACGACTTTCTTATATTGATTGTGGTCAAAGGGTAAATTATTTTAATATATAAATAAATAATTATAATATTTATATATTTATTATTCTTTTAAAATCAACAATTAAGTACAATTATGAAAATATAACTACGTAATAATCATTTAGATGATATGATATACATACGCCTGGGTAATTCTCATAGCCCAGCCCCGCACTTACAGATTCGACACTAATAAAATGATATTTATTTTTTTTAAAAAAAATACAAAAAAAATATACAAACAAAATTATACTACCAAGGTTCTTTTCCAATCTAAATTTTGGATAATTTTAAAAACAATACAATTCATCAGAGTTGTATAACAAATAATTATAAAATAATTAATTGGATTCTTTTGTGTGAAGTCATTAATCTAATTCATCCATTTTGAACATCTTAAAGACATATTAAAAAATATTTAAAAACATAGGGTGAGAATAAATTTTCATAGTAAGGGGTTTTAAAAATAGTGAATAATAATTTTATATAAACTTAGTTAAAATATATTTTATAAAATTTTATATCAAATATATTATAAAACCATTAAAAAATACATATAATATTGAAATCCATTAAATAATATCCTTTAACAACATTGTATTTATGCTTAAAAATCATTTTTCAATATTATTTATTTTTTTGGTTAAATGCATACATGGTATACCTTATGAAAACAATATGTCCACTTAGTGGTATCAATTTCTGAAAAATGTCTTATTGAGGTCATGGATTCACTTACCATTCTTCATTATCTCATTTTATGTGGAAGTGTTGAATTTTAAGAAATTTTTTAAGTGATCCTATCATCATATTCGTAACCCATTAAAAAAATTTGAAAATATAATATAAAATAATTTTCATTGAAGAAAATAATTTTATAAATACTCAGCTTAAAAAAGGTAAATTTCCATAATCTTAAGAGAGTTTTGTGAAAACCATATTTATAGAATAAATAACTACATTTAAAAAATACATAAACTAAAATTCATTGAAATTAAAATATATAATTTTATAAAAGTGTATGAAATTTCATGAACATTATTCGAATATATCCATATCTTGGTGAACGACATTCATTTATAAGGAATATCATTTTTCACATAAAATGATAACTTTTATCATAATACATCTTAACATAGATATTTTAATAAAATCAAATTCCCTATAATGTTAATTTAAAGAAATAAAAAATGAGGTTTTATTATTATTTTACTTAATATATCAAAATAGATGATTTTAGATAAAATTAAAAATTATATTTTTTATTTAATATCATATTATAAATTTCTATAAAAATAATTCTCTTACATAGAGTTTTAGAAAATATATTTTAAAAAAAAAAAATATAATACACATTTACATGAAATTGGAAATGAAGATGAAGTAGGGTAGTCTACTGTTGGATATCTGAGTAGATGGGAATGGTTGGCGTTTAATGAAAATTTGAATGCAAGGAGTCATGATTCTATTTAGGTATTTATATACCATATCTGTAAACCTATTAAATAAATTTTGGTCAGCATAAAAATAAAATTTTTTCAAAAAGTGAGTATTGAAGATCATGGATAGATTTTTATTATTCGACATAATATTTATATTTTAACGTGTCTCAGAAATTTTATTTCAATGGATATTTAAAATCATAATGAAAATGGATCAAAACAAGGGTGTTTGTTGTTAAGTATTTAAGATATACCAAAAAACAAATAGAGTAATGTAGTTGATAGGAATATATATATATATATACGTACATATTTATAACATCATCCCATACATGGACACATAAAATTCAAGGGAGAGATTTAATGATTATAATTTGAAACAAAAAATTTCTCAGCTTACCGAGAAATGTGATAAAATGTTTGTATATTCATATCATCCTAGATGTAACCAAAATTTAATTTTTATAGGAACATTTAATTTTTATTATAATGATATTAGCTTGTTTTTTATTCAGTTTGTTAATTCTTATGTGAAAAATTTCGATTAATCGAGAAAAATTCGATCCCAGACCAAACAGATGAATTTAAAACAAGTAGAACCTTTGTGTGAAACAAATATTATGGATGAAGAAAGTAAAAAAAAGACCAATAGGGGATGTTGATGTTCAATTTAGGGAGAAAATGAAGAATCTAATATATCAGGGTAGTAATAAAATTATTTAGACAGCTATAAGGAATAATAAAACACTAAAAAAATAAATACAAACACCTACATTGAATTATCTAGAAAAATAAATTTTTTTTCGGAAGATAATTGACAATACTAACTCAACTCCCCCCATCTATGAGAAAATATATATCCATATTCATTATTCTATCCTTGCGGGTGTTTTTAACCCTCTATTCATGAATGAAAACCCTTGTGTTCACTTCGATATCCCTTTTTAGTAGTGGATCCAGACTCTATCCCCATTTCCCTGTCTTAGTTTCTCATCTAAGCTTAAAATCTGTTTTTTTTTCATCAAAATTATTGTCCTCCCCAATGTAAAAAAGAATCCCTCATTCCGATCCTATTTTTGAGTTTGATCCCTAGTCAGTGAAACCCTCACATTCCTTTTCCCACATTTTGAGGTTGGCACCCCACTTTTGTATTTTTATTATATTTTTTATAACATAATATCTTTTTTTAGGATTAAAAACACATATTACATAATAATTTTAATTCATTCATTAATATATGTATAAATCTAATTTTTTATGAATATATTTATTTGAAAATATATTTCTAAATTTTATTTGTTTCATATAAGTTACATTACTCTTAATTTAAATTTATATACACATGTATATTCATAATTATCAAAATTATCATATTTTATCATATTCATAATATAAAATTTTATAAATTTATAATGGTTATAAAATATATTACCATCAATATTATAATTAAATATATTTTATTTAATATTAACAAATATTATCATTTCATTTATTCACATTTCATTTATTTCATATATTTTATATTAAATTTAATTACTTTTAATTATTCTTATCATCATTTTTCTTTATTAGTATAAGTATAAAATTTTAGTTACAAATAAATTTTTTCTATATAACATACTTATAAAGTTAATTAATAAATTTAATTTCATAAATTGATGTATTTATAATTATAAATAAAATTTTAAGTTGTTTAACTTATGTCCTTTGTGAAACATTATTATGCATAACTATTTTATTTATTCAAATTTTCATTATTTAAATTTGGATTGTTTTTATTTCATTTATATAAAATATTTAATCAATTTGATTAAAATATTTATAATAAAATATTAGAACTCATAATAGTTTCTTCTAATAAGAAATTAACACATTTAATAAAATATTTGAATAAAAATAAAC
This sequence comes from Viscum album, assembly GCA_963277665.1. Taxonomy (NCBI): domain Eukaryota; kingdom Viridiplantae; phylum Streptophyta; class Magnoliopsida; order Santalales; family Viscaceae; genus Viscum; species Viscum album. The sequence goes on along the minus strand of OY728131.1, from coordinate 394,675,885 downwards.
TATGTTTATCATTTTAGATATGTTATAGTAATATTTATATTTCTAACGATGGAAAGAATTTAAGTGTAGTTTATTCATTCCAGAATGATAATTATATCATTAATAAAATATTTTTTATTATATTAACTTATATATTTCATCTCTATAATGTAGTGATCGATATTGAATCAGATTGATTCCTATAGGAGGTAGTCCACACATACACATGAATGACGTTATCATTTTTCAATAGATATAAAGGATAAAATTTTGATGATATTTTAAATTTATATAATTTTGAAAGTTTCATGAATATCATATATAATATTTACATCCTTAATTTTATCCATTCATTAGAGCCACTATTGGAAAACGAATTACATTATTTTGGGAGATGCTATCTCTCTATATGAACAAATGAAAGCTCCTTTTACCATTTGATGGAATAAGAGATAGATATAGGTTTTTACATTGACATAATAATATATATGTATATTTAAAAGATAATTTTAGCAGTTCAACATTTTTATGATTATTTTAAAGATGTTGAAAATGAAATAATAAAAAAACATTCCATTAGAAGTTTTACCAGTTCTTCAGAAACATCATTTACTTTGCACTTTAATCCCTATATGGATGGTATTATTCAAATAATAAGATATATAGAATGTGGGAAGATATTTGAAAAAATTATTTGATTAGGTATTGTCTAATCCAATTGGTTTTTATGTGTCATGAATTTAAATGAGAAGATTCCCTTTCTAAAAAGAGGGGAGGGCAGTCTTTGACATGATATAATTATTAGATTAATGTAGCTTATTTTTTAGGATAAAAATACTAAAATTAAATATTATTAGAAATTTTTACAAGTATTATTCAAAAAAATGTCATCAAATATAAAATTAAATTGTATTTTTTTATGTTTTAACACTTATCTTTTTATTTTATCCCGTATTCACATTTTTATAAATACATTGATAATGAAGTTTGTAATATTTAAGTATTAATACAGTTACTATAAAAGAAAAATTAAATTGTTAATGGATAGTGGTTTATATTATAAAATATATAAAAATCAATATTATGATGAATGTATATTTATGAATTTTAAAGGATTCAATAGAATATTATTTATTATAAAATATCATTAATGCATTTTTCAATATATTCATTAAATATGAATTTGAAAAGAATATTATAGTCATGTAACTTAAAAAAAACATATTAAACATTAATAAAATGTTATATTTATATAAAAAATCATATTACACGTTACTTAATTAAAATTATATTACTTTTGATATTTTAAGAATCAATTATTGTATGTATTTATAAATTGATCAAATATTTTGTCAGTGTTGCATATGAAATTATGGTTATTATTTTATCACAAAAAATTTGATAACATTTAGCATGATATAAAAGAATTTATATTTCTAATAACCATTTACAACTATAAATTAATTATTTTTATCTCTATGAAAAAAAATTTAAATATAATAAAACAAATAGACTGATATTTTTGACTTTTTATACATAATATATTATAAAGGTCAAAGTGGTAAAAAATGAAACAAAAAGTCTTATATTTGGATTTTTAAGTCTATGGATGAAATATAATAATCAGAAAAAATTAATCCATGTCTTGGGGTTAATATTTGATAATTATCACATTGTATTTAACCCTAATTACCAGATTTAACCATACTGTGTGTATAAAAATTTACTAAGGTTACTGTTTATAATGAAAAAAATAAAAGGAAACTGTTTAAAAAATTTCGACCTACCTATTAAAAATATGGATTAAATTTTTCACGATTCAATTTCAAGATTTTTTGGAAATTAATTTAAGGATAAAACACAAAATGCAATTAAAATATAATTTTTAGAAATATGTCTTCTTAAAAATAAAATATTTTTAATATAAAATTAAACAACAAAATGGTTTCTAATAAAATTAATTGGATTAATAATAACATAAAACATATAATTTTACATTTAACATAAACATAGAACATTGTATACTCATGACAAAAAATACTGTATTTAATTAAAATTAGTATTTTTTAGAATTCACAAGAAAATATGCCTATTTAGAAAAATAAAAAAATATCACTATTAGATAATTTTAACAAGATTAATTAAAACAATTATCCTTTTTATAAAATAAAATTTCAAAATATTCCAGAAATTAATTATAATATTCACCCAAAAAATGAAATGAAATCCATTTTCAATGATTAAAATTAATTTACTAATAAATGCGTGTTTTTTGCTAAGAATTATTCTATATATTTTTATTCATTTGTAAATTTATATATATATATATATATATCACAATGTCTTAATCATATTAATACCCTATAACTCAATGGCTAGGTTATAACAGCCAGATTTATATAAAAATATTTCATGGTTCTTTTAAGATTAGTTTCACATGTCTTGCACACTATAAAACATAATATTTCATTTAAAATATTTTTATACTACATTCATCCCCATTTAATAAATTTAATTATAAAAAATTTAATCTTTATTGTATTAATAAAAGGTTTGAAATTTAAAGATACGACTGTAGAAGTATCGCATCATAAAAATGTTTGATAAAAAATCATTTTCAAAAGAGAGAAAGGTGTGTATAATGGTCATCAGTAAAAGAACATACTATATTTTTGTAATAGTATAAAAATAGTGGTAATTTAAAATATAGACATGTAATTAAATTTTAAGTTCCAAATAATGATGAAGTCTGATATATATCATTAATCGCAAAAAAACTGAACGATCCTGATAAATTTGACAAACATAAAACCATACACTAAGTAGTGTGAAAAGACAACTGATTAATTAGAAATGAAGTTGATGGGATAATATTTTTATTTCAATATACTTCTATATGATATTAGTAAAATAAATACCATCTAGACCGCAAATATAAGGAAGCATACTTTCAAGAAAAGTATAATTTTATCTCTTATTCAATTTCCACCACAATGTCATCTTTTTCTCCAAATAATAGGTATTCAAGAAGAAATTTGTATGCCTAAAATAAAAATATAATATTTTAAATAATTCCAAAAAATTATAACAGGCTATACAATCTATCTTTGTTAATTTATAAAAATAAAAAAGGTGAGCATAAGTTAAGATAAATTACAAAAATTAATAATCCATCATATTAATCTAAAAAATATTCTAATAATTTCCATAAACATCCAAAATCATTTTAAGGAAACAACAAAAACATATAATCTCTAAAAAATATTATTCTATCATAAAATCATATTTTATGAAATAAATATTTCCATATACATTAATCATATAAGGTTAAGAAAATATTGAACGTATTATGAAATAAAATCTATAAAATTATCACCAAATCACTTATCAATCCCATAATTATCTATATGAGAAATAATATGTTCACAAAATGTAATATAACATAATAACCTCAATGTTTAAATTAGATAATAACATGGTAAGAGTTAAATGGGTAAAATAAGGGTTAAAACAAAAAGGAAAGGATTAATAAAATAATAATAAAAAATTCATAATTTTTATTGGATTAGTGGATTAAGAATAATTATCATCATATATTCTAAATAAATAAATTTTTACAAATTTTTTATATAAAATTTATTTATATTAATTTAATAGGTTTTGGCATTCCAAGAGTGCCCCTCCCTAATCCTATAAAAGAGAACCAATTATTCTATATTGTTCACACCTCAAAACCCTATTAGGTTCATCCAAGATCTGATGAAATAACTCCCTGAAATACCAACACCATTTTAAAGTATTTCGTTTAGGTATGAAATACTCTTTGGAGGAGTTAGGTTGTTAATAAAAGGAGGTTCTCTGAAAGAGAGGTATCGTTTTAATTAAGTATTTCTACTTTAGTTCTTCTTCAATTTCCCTAAAAAATTATCAAAAAATGTTTAAATAAGAAGTAAAGTATCCTAAATATAAATTTAAAATATTATTTTAATATAATTACCTAAATCCATCACATATTTCATTAAATGGGAAATGACTTAAGCATTCATACATACATGTGAACTATCACCGCCACGATTCAACATAATTTTTTTCCATCACCATATATCATGACTAGTTATAATTATAGAATTAAAGTTTATATATTATATTAATGAAATATTTATCATTTTGAAATAATAATTTATCATATATTTTGTTACCATTCCATGTACATAAAAATCATAACATCATTCGTGCGTACATGTAAACTATCACATCCATGAAGTGATGTGATTCATTTTTTTCACCACATCACATTGATGATATATATAAGTATATTTTAATTATTAATATTATATAAATTATATAATAATAATTTTATAATGATGAAATTATAATTACGTTTTTCCATTATGATCATTGAAAAATGGAAACATTACTCAAGTGTTTGTAAGGCCTACAATCTCCATGATTTTAATATTGCTAATTTTTCATAACAAAAATTGAATGGGTTGATTTTAAATTATTATTTATGCATAAATGTTATTATTATTTAATTAATATTAATTTGGAGATGATAGACTTATGACCACTTGACCATTGACATCATACCGAATTCATTTTGGACTTAAATATCGAATATCATCAAAACATATGACATGAACATTAATAATTATATGCTCGTAATAACATGATATAATGTGATATAAACAAAATAATAATCATAAAAATGGTTTTAAAGAGATTAAATAATTAAATAATGTTTATTAGTGATGATGATAATGTTTATATGTGCCGATTCATAATTAAGGTACGATATTTTATCTCAAATTCATTTCATTGAGTCATTTCATGATGAGATGCACCTTTATTATTTTATAAGGTGTATATAAATATTACATGACATTTAAAATAAAAAATATTTCTATAATAATGTTATTAATGTTATGATAAATTTTTTATTTCGTATAGATTATAATTTAAATGATTAATGTTTTATGGGGATCTTTGAACGTTTAATGATTTAAATATAATATCTTTTTCTCCATGTCAATATTATTGATATTATTTTATATATTTTTTTAATAAATAGATTATAAAGATAATATTATGTCTATTTTATATTTCATTCATGGTTTATCAAAAAGGAATATTTTTATGTTTTCTGTATTGAAAGTTAGACTTTCTTTATAAAATGGCCAAAGGAATGTTCTTTTTCACATATACGGTGATAAAAAATTCTTTTTTGTCATGACCATTATTGGATATTTGGATTATTCTTCAAGAATTGCTTTTTTAATGAAAAACATAAACCCCTATTTCACTTTTTCGGAATTTTTGTATTGAAAATTGGTTTTGAAAATTTAGTGATTATTTCAATAATATAATGAAATGTGATTTCAAAGTGGAAATGTTATTTGTTATTCTTATTTTATGTGTTACGATTATGTTATGGTTCCTGGGAATTTATAATGAGTATCGGTGGTTCCATGATATTATGAGGTTCGGTGAGCCTGTGATAGCTCTCCAATGCATTATATAATGAGATATATTAAATGGGTCGGGTTTATCCTAATAGATTAAAGGATAATATTATGGTGAGTATTACAAATGTTACCATAAAGGTTACTCAATATGTATAAGTTAAAGCTAATGTAATAGGAAAATGGAATTGGTTTTACAAGTTACATTTATTGTTTATGTTTTCTATAGAAATTTATTAGAATCTTATGATTCCATGAGGTATGCTAAAGTGATATAGATTTATGTGTGTAAAGAATGTATTTTTAAAAATGTTCTCATGGGATTAAAGTATTCATGCCCTAATAGTTTCTTTATTACTTTTTTATGTCTATTACGTATATTTTTATTCTTATCCCATGTTTTCAATAAAATCATGGTTTATATGGATGGGTAAGAGAAATGAGGAAGTAATGTTTAATGTCAGGAATATTTTTCATGAAAAAGAAATCGTCTTTTAATTTAAAAGTGATACATTATGGAAAAAATGGATAATATTTTAGAAGTATACTATTTGTATTAATGTTTGAAGTTATGTATGAATTATGACCTAATTATCTAAAAATATAAACTTGAAAACTTCATCAATGTGAAATAAAGTATTTTCTTAACGAAAACTCATGATTTTGTAATGATTAAGTTCAGGGCCTTATAAAAAACGTTAAAATCCCATCACATAAAACATAAAAATATATGTCTAAGGATTTGAACAACTAACCAACCTTAACCTAATAACAGAATTATGGTATCCATAATCTTTAATATACCATATCCTTAAAACATTATAATATCCAACGATTTCTTAACCATGATTTGATGCCATATGTAACACCCTTAAACTTGTACTCTCGGATTCTGTGGTAAAAACCTAATATTTACATTTTTATCATCGTATTTGTTAAGATGACCTAATTTCATATATTAATAACATATAAAATCAAAAGTAAATTTTCCATACCTATGATACTAAAGGAACATTTTGGTTTAGAGATTATAAAATTATAAAAAATACCCATGACATCAAGTGAGTTTTCCCCAATATGTATAAATATTCAAATTATATGTTATGTCTTTAACCTATCACATAATTTTCATCACATGTGAAATATTTTTGGACACCAATAATTTAACATCTTTCATCATAATCTGGGAAGAATGAAAATATAAGTATGGTGATCTCAAATACTCATTAAGGAGAAAAAAATAATTAACAATTGATTTCAATCAGTGAGCATAAGATGAGTATAAATATATTATGACATAATAAAACTAGATGTGTATAAAAATATATAATTCATAATCCAAAATAATTTTATCATCAATCATAAATCATGGAATATATAAATAATATAATACCATTATCAAACAAATCCATAATCCTGAGTCTTGTGATTCCAATCTAGATCAAAGGAACCATAAATCATAGAAATCATAAAAAAAATGTGGTGGTATATGGGAAAATTATTTTCATATTCCATTTTAAACTAATTTCATATATAATTAGAGACTTGATAAATCCTTATGATAAAATATATTGGTTAACTATCTTCTTCTCACAAATGAGGATAGTGAACATTACCCCAATTTATTGGAGGGATATAATGGGGATCACTCAATGTATAAAATATTTCGGGATCACCCTTTCGTATAAAATATATTAATATAAACAATAATGATAAATAATTTCTATATACCATTAATGAATAAACAATTCTTAAATTTTTACCTTTAAATATTATAATAACCATTTCTCTTTCATATCTTCACTCACCAATTGATAAACTGAGTTTCGTGACAATTTCTTTGAAATAATCAAAATCAATCAAATTAAAAAATATTGATGGAATCATCTGATCATAATACTTGATATGAAGATTAGTCATTAGTTGATTTTTACATAAATTAAAACAGTATTAAAATAATTTAGAAAAATATTTATTTAAAAGATTATTAAATGTTAGCCATATGGAATACAATAAGAAATTTTATTTAAAAATATTTTATTTAATGTAAAATATCATGTAAAATAACATTATAAAATACTTATGTTTATAAAATAAGATTATAGAAAACAATTTAAAAACATGGATATACAAGATAATTATTCTTGAACAAACATAATATAAAATATTAGTATCACTTAATATTTTTTTCTTATTACTTAATAAATAAAAAAAGAAATGGAAGTTAAAAATGTAATATAAATTCATAAAAATATTAGATGAATGTAAATCTAGTTTAGGAAGATAATATCACATAATTTCCCCCAATGTAACCTTAAACATAAATAATCTCGAAAAGAATGTAGATTTTAAGATATAACCTTTATCAACATGGTAAATTTTGAATCACAAGTACATGAAAGAAATAGAATGATATAGATCTCCATATCAAATAAATATCATGAAATAATATTCTAGAATTCATTTATGTGGTACTAAGAACAATATTCTAGGAAATTGTGGTTCAAAATAGGAAACATGTATCAAGGAAATGATATTTGGAGAAAAAAACTATTTTAATGATCATATCATTGAATTGAGAATTAATCAATTTAGATATTTTATAAAAAATGTAAATACACAAAATAAAATTGGCAATACATCATAAAATAATTTACAGATCAATTCAATTATAATAATGGCATAAAAAATTAATTATGTTTAATGTATAACCCAATGAATGTAAATTGTGTTTAGAAATACCTTACCACTTGGTAAATTTCATGTAAATTACCATTATAAGAAAAAATTTATATTTTAGATTAATAAACAATAAATTATTAATTATTTATGATATAACCTGAAAATGGGTAGTATATACACTATACAAAATAAATTTGGTTCATAACATGAATTTATTCCTTAACGATGGGAAATTGAGACAAAATCTCCTACCTTCAGTCTAGTCATGCCAAACATATACTATATCTTCTATATAATTTACATGTATTAATTATTTACTTATTAAATAACATTATCTAGTTTTATTAATTTATTATTAAACCTTTTGACTCGTTTATTTAAATTAAATATTTAATTAAATATTAGGTTAAGTCTGTGTTGTGTATTATGAGGACGTTCGGGTCATAAATTTTAAACAACTTCAGTATTTTTATTGTAGAAAAGGGGGTTATTGTTTCATAATATCTAGAGTAATAATAAATACATAATTCTAATATATATATATATATATATATATTTATGTTTATAACCAATCATGGATTGTTTTCAGGAAAAATGATCTATGTAATAATCATGGAGAAGAAAAGTCATATGTATGTAAGAGTAATGTTTCCATTGATTATGATGGAAATATTGTAAATAGTGTTTCAAATTTACATAAATATAATTATATTATAAAGAAAATATTATTTATTAAAATAAAATTATAAATATCATCTATGTGATATGGTGATGGAAAATAAATCACACAACTTTGTGGATGTGGTAATGCACACACACATGCGAACAACAATATTATTTTTCAATGGTTGGTAAGGTAATAATGTAGATGATATAATATATTTATATAATGATAAATATGTCATTAATATAATCTATAAACATAGAATCCTTCATTATAACCATCCATGGGAGGCGGTAATGGAAAATGAATAAAATAGGCTCGTGAGGCGGTAGTCTTCCACACACATGATAAACAATTGTGATTTATATTTGCTGAAATATTATATGCATATAAGATGTGAAATTAACATAAAAATAATATGTATATTAAATATATATTTTCTTTTTAATATATTTTTATGAATATTTTCAGGAGTTGGAAGAAGAATGAAAACTGAATGATTATGTTAAAAGCTATACATCTTCTCCGGATAACATTGATTTAGTTGAACCGTAATCCCTCTATGTATTTTATTATGACAAAACTATGACCTCTAGAATTTTATAATTGATTATAGTAATGTATTTGGGAATCAATTTTCAAAACCAAATGGTTTATAATGTGCGATGAAAATAGTGGCGGAGGTTCCCTTTTATAAGAGAGGTGGGGGAAATCATGGAATTTCATAAATTATTAAATTAATATAAATTAATTTTCTTCATAAAAAGTATAAAAATTGATATTAATCTCATATAATATGATTATTATCCTAAATAATCTCATAAAATAAAATATTTAGAAGTTTATGTAATAATTTCACCGTTATACATTTCTTTTAATTGGTGTTAACACTTTTTGACAATTACAATGATAACAAATTTTTACTATTGAGGGATAAATATATTTACTATAAAAGGTAAATAGGATCATAATTGGATAATGGTTGATAGTTTAAACAATATAAAAATCAATTTTACAAATGTAGTATTTTTAGATATTAAAAATCATTTAATAAAATATTATTTATTTTAATATGTCATTAATGTCATTTTTAGAACTACTCATTTAATTTGACAACGAATATAACATAAAAAATTAATTCTAATATAATAATTTCACTCATCCCTAACATGTCAATTTTTTCATCCAATATTTAGAACACAATACTTCATTTATATTATGTTACATTTATTATTTTTATTATTATTTATTTTAAATATCTATTACCTGAATAAATACCATTTCAACGTTGCGTAAGAATTTAAGGTCTTTATTTCATCATTAAAAATGAAAAATAAATTATTATTACAGAAAAAATATTTATTAAATTTTAAATAATCTTTTAAAACTAAACATAAACTTACTTTATCCCAATTTTTTAATTTTGAAGGTAATAAAATAAAGATAATTAATTTTATTAATTTTATTTTATTAAAATATTATAATGAAAAAATCATTGAAAAATAGAAAAAATAATCATATATTCTAATTTTGGTTGATTATGGATGAAATAAACACATCAAATAAAAATAAAGCAACTATTATGGTTACTTGTGAGTCTTAATCACATTATTTTTAACATAAATTAATTATTTACCCTTAATGTGGAGACAAAATTTTATAATGTTTAATATTTATAATGACCAATAAAATGGAAATATTTATAATATATTGATATCTTAATTTAAAATATTGAATCTCTTTTTCATCATTTAATTTATAGAAGTTTAACAAATTTATTTAATATTAAAACAAATATATAAATTAACTTGTTTTTCAGTAGAAAAAAAATTCTTTTATGTTTAAAAATGATTTATACCAAATTCATCCATAAACATGATTTCAGTTCATTAATTGTATTATTAATAATATATTATTATTAATTTTAATTTTAAACATTCTATAAACAAAATGAAACATTTTAATTTCTGAAACAAAAATATAGTCTTCAATAAAATTAATATTTTTCATTATTAAGTGAAAAATCAATAATTTTAGTAAAATTCCAAAACAAAACTCTATGTTAATTTATAAATGGATAATTAAAAAATGATACACTTTTTATAAAATAATATTTCTTAAATTTCGAGATGTTAGTTATAATATTCTCTCAGAAAAAGCAGTAAAGATCATTTTTTTACAGGGAATGTTTTTTTAAACATTGAAATGACTAAACTAAAATTTTAGTTATTATTTTCTGAAAATTATTCAATAAATTTGAATATGTTACGATATTTATATATATTTAATAATTTGATTAATTCTATTTATACATATAAATTCATTGACTAGTTTATAACCGTCATATTTGAATAATAATATTTTGTGGTTTGTATAACCTCGGTGTTGTATATCTTGTATGCAATTTTACAGAGTCATTCCATTAAAATATCAATATATTATTTGATTTTATTTTTATAAGGGAAATTTCAATCCCTACTTTCTTAGGTATAAAAATCAATCCACCAAATATAAAAAGTCTCAATTCATGGCATTAAAACTTACTTCGTAATGTGTACTTTAGCCAAATACAAGATCCATAAAATCATCTCAATATGAAAATTGTAATTTGTTTTTAATCATACTAGGAATTTGTTAAAACATGTTGAATTTTAATCTTATCATGTTGTGACCATATTCTACATGGTTCGATCCACATTTACATAAAAACATCAAAATTTCCTAGAAACCTACATTAGGTGGCCTCTTACTTTTCAACCTGATCAAAACCTGTAAAATTAAAAAAAATCCTCCATATATTATTGATATATATTTATACACATAGTCATTCTATACTAACATAGGATTACATAAAACTACATAGAACCCATCATGGTGTGACATGACCCTTCAGGCATAAACGTTTTTCTTCAAAATGTAAAGTATGAGGTTTTAAAATTTACTAGAGTATTATGAATATCCCTTCATGGTGTAATAATTTATTCATAGTATAATCAATTGTTCCTTAGTACCTTATCCTAATGAATATTTTAGAATATATATTTTTACCTTAACCTAGTCGTCAGTGGCATGGTTTTGTCTAATGAAACCCTTGAATACACTTTCGAAGTCCCCAAATAGCCATTAAAACATATCATTTACTTAATAATGAAACATAAAATATAAATTCACATCTTGATCTATAGATTCATATTGATACTCATTTTCTAAAGACAAAAACCGTCTTGTTACATAAAAAAAATCCTTAGTCTATATTTATCTCATTATATGCCTCTTTGGAAGTCCCTCCTATACCTATGTCAACGAACACAACTCAAATGAAACTTTAAGAGTTTTTTACAACAATTATGTACATATATTATTATTTTATATATATTAAATTAAAAAATAATATCATCATGATCATCGCAATAATTATTATCATTATGTGATATTTTTTAAATATAGGGGACAAGGTGTAATAAGGGAGATAAATAAAACAAAAAATGGAAAAAATCCCAAAAGTGGGGTTCTCCAAAAGCATTAGATGAATGAATGGGGGCATGGTAACATGATGTGGTCTCTTCATCCAAATTTTAAGTATTTTTACTCTACCCACCCCCCCCTTAAATTATATATTTTCAGAATTTCTTCCTGAAGCACCCCAGACCCTCACTTATGATTTCAGTTCTAAACAAAACATTATTTAATAATTGGATTTTATAAAAAGTTTCACAAACCCATATTTATCTATAATATTAATATAATTCTACCATAACATCCCATATTTTTCACATGATCACATTAATAGAAATTTATGTGTATTTTAGGATTTTCTACCACGTCTTTCTTATCCATAAATAATGTTTTTCCACCATACTATTATTTCCTTATTTATGTATTTAATATATTTAACAAAGGATCTATACACAAAATTTCTTCTAAATATACTCATGTAATAAATTTATGTGGGAAAATAAAAAAATGGAGTGATATCCAATTCATAGTAATTGAAAATCTCATCCATGACGGTAAATATTAAAAGAATATGTGATAAAAAATAACCTGGATAAATTTATTATTGAAAAGAAGAATGAATTATAATATTATTTTAAAATTAATTGTATAAGGACATGCGATCTTGAATGAATAAATTAAACCATGGACTATGTGTAATGAATCATGATGCATTAAACATTATTTAAGGATAATAATTATATGAATGAGATTATGATATAAGACTGTGACATAAACATAATAATAAAAAATATATGTCAAGGATAATCACCAAGACATTCATCCCATTGTTTTATTGGGTTTAACACACATGAAGCTTCTTGGGCTTGGGATAATCCACTAATGTTCCATTGGTCTTTGTATAACACATAACATGAAACACTTTTTCATGGGATAAATCTTCACATGTTTCTTTTAGCTTCGGATAAATCCTCATATATATCCATTTTATTGGGATAAATTCTATCTTGTACCATTTGCCTTGGGATACATTATCTCATGTAAACTTTTCATCTCATGAGATATAAACATAAACTAATGAATATAATTTAGATATTTTTCCTTGCAAATCACCATCCATACAAACATGTTCCACCTAAACATAATCATCAAAATTTCATAATGAAATGATGTATATAAAATTGGTTTCATATCTTTTCAAATGGGTCCACATAAGAAAACATTCATGATTCCATCAAAAATATTAATATTATATATCTATATAAAATAAATGAGTATTCAAATTCATTGAGTAACATTCTATGTAAATACCATTCAATCATGTCAATAGAAAATATGGTATTTACACCATGTAAATAATGGGTTTATATTTAAGTCAATTATTTCCCAAATCGATCAATGTATAGGTTTCTAGGTGAACACCATTCATGCAATGGAATAAAAATAGGTTATTCATATAGTAGTGAAATATGAAGAAAAAGTTATATTTATACAATAATGATTATTAGGCGTGACAATGTAAGTGATATATCATTTCTCTTATAGATATTTTAATTTTCTCATTTGTGAAATCATAGGAAATGAATAAACCTGTAAATAATGAATACTTTCAGAATAATAGTATAAATTTATATTGAAAATAATAATGAAAACAACCCTATTTAAATTCTACCAATTTTATATAAAACTCTTGGTATAATAAAAAAATAATTTACTTTCAAAAAAAATAATAAATAAATTTCAAAATAATAGTAAATCTATTCTTTTGAAAAAAAATTAATAAAATTTTATTTTATTATTATTAAAATACAATTCTAAGTGATAAATTCATTAGTATATTTTGTAGAAAAATTAAAAATATAAGAATTAAGACTTTTAAGAAATATTAAAACATTAATTTTTAATAAATATTCAATAATGGAGCCACTAAAAAACATAAAGGCCTTATATAGTTAATTTGGAATGGAAGATAAAGCATATTATTTTGAAAGGATTGAAAATATTTTTAATATTTTGTAATACAATTTTAAAAAACGGACATCATAAAATGAGGTAGTAAAATATATTTTTGAAAATTGGTAATAAGAAATAATAAGGTAACTTGAGATAACACATAAATGGGGTTATCAAATTAAAAAGATAACATTGGAGGAAAAGAAAATGATTATAAGAAGTATATACCATCATTAAAGAGGATTATAATAATTTTCAACAATGATATTCTTTTAGGAATTAAATTTTATCAACGTAAAATATCTAAATTAATGTGAATTTTTATTCTAGATTTTATGATATTATACCATTTAAAAAAATATAAAGGTGGAAGAAACCAATATGGTAATAAATAAGTTCCATATAAATCATTATAACTCAATGGAGGGAATTTATTTTTCTGAAACAACCAATTATTTCGAATATATTGAATAGAAATCCATAGAAATAAAAAACATGATATGTATCTTAAAACCCCATTAATTTAAGGGATATGGAAGTATAAATTCATTAAGAAATAATCAAAACATATTAAATAAATGTGGTGTGTAATATCAAACCTGCCTCATGGATTTGAAAATTTGATAGAGAAACACATACCTTGAATTCTTGATTAGATTATTGAAATCTAACATCCTTTATAAAAAAATAACCATCTTAATAACCTATTTCAAAACAGTATTATCTATCTAAACATTTTTATACTTAATTTAGAATAATTCTATACATTAATATTAGTTAGTTATTATATGTTTCCAATATCAGGGTTGAGTAATATTGATAAATTTAAACTATCTTCATAATAAAATTGATGTTCTTCATTATCCCCCACCACACATTCAAATAAAAACATGTACTAGAATTTAGGTCTCATAATATTATATAAATTTATAATTTCATTCTATGAATTTAGAGTCATGATTCTACTCGATGAAATTGGTGTCAATCATGTTTCTATGTTCATTAACAAACAATTTATGGGTTCTTAATTATTGAGTCTAATATAAATCTTACTATTTAAAAACAAAAAAAAAATTATTATTTATATCATATTTCATCATTAATTTATTTATAATATTGTAATTTCCCACACTATCCAATTGGTTTGAGATGATGGTGAAATGTTACTTGGCCTCCAGTGACATCCCCAAGATTCCAATGGCTGGAAATGAATGTTGAAGGGCTTCAATACATGTGGGCGTTGATTTAACATTTTAGATAAAACCACTAACCAAAAAACCATAACCGGACAACCACTATAATTTATGATAACAATGAAAAAAATAGATAATTTATTTTTCAAAATCATACTAAAATAATGGGTCACAGTTGAAGACTACGATGTCAATGTAAATAATAGAAGACAAACTATAAAACCCCAATGAAAAAACAAGACTCTAAGGCTCCATGAGCTCTATTATCCATCTTCACCAAAAAAACCCATGTATCATAACATAGTGTTGTAGGAATTTGATAATTTACCTTTTCCCATGTCCTGGTAGATTACATATATAGAATCACCAAAGTGCTAATGTAGGGATGAGTACTAAAACTCAGTAGATTTCCTCAATGACTTCCCTAGTCACACCACTAGGATAGAAAAGTTATCAAAATTTATATAAAATAATTTATAAAATAGTTTATAATTAAATATCAACAAGTTCCATAACATCCATTTTTACCAAATTATTTCAATTTTCTAATAAATATACCAATCAATGCTTTAAAACTATTTCAGAAGATCCCTTTGGAATAACTATCCCATTAATAACATCACCAAAACCAACCATGCATTATTCGTTATATAATTTCCATTATCATGAGGTTTTACTCATATATATACCATGTTTTAATAAGGTAATTATATCCCATTTTCCATTTCTATTTTGGATCTTATCACAAGGCAACATTTTAACCAAGCCTCGTAAATAAAATATTAACAGACACACCAAGTATTCATGAAAATCAGGGCAGGTCCATTTCAAAAAATCGTATCTTTTATTGAAAACCTTCTTCCATAAAACCATTTCAATTCCAAACCATTTATATAAAACAACCCTTTTATTGATAACCTTTTTCCATAAAACTAATACAGCAATTACTTTAAAATCATCATTTTAAAGTCATTTATCAAAGCATGTTGCACAAACAAATTCCACAATTCCACAAATTCCTCAGAAACCATAAATCATCACTAAAGGGTATATATAACAATATTTAGACCACAATTTTGAAATATATTTCTTGAAATTAATATTATTTGAAACTATTCTAATTTTTTCTAGTAAGAGGTGTCAATAGTGAAGCCACATAACATGAGAGTTTTAAAAAAACAATAAATAACATGAAAATGTCACAAAACCTGGTTGAATCTCTACGAACCTGCCTTAGCTATCCTTTCCTATAACAAAAAAGTTCAAAGATAAAAATATTTTGTATCCACACCCCTATATCAACCCATATTAGGTGTAGATCTATGAAACAATGGGAGAGGGGGTGAAGTAGATCTTTGAAAAACAACAATAATGACAAAAAACAATCACATACTATAAGAATCCAGCTTCAAATAGTCATGGGAATCCTTCAGATCACCTAAGAATCGGTGGAGGAGCCCTATTTTACCTTTGAGAAAGAAAAATCCTGAGTTAGGGCCGCATATGAAGAAAACAATTCTCAAAATCTTAATCTCAACAAGATCCAGTTTTTATGAATCTGGTTTTTAACTATGCATTATTTAGTTGGTTGGTTCCACAAACCATGCGCTAAATGTGAGTTAGCCACTTCCATAGAGACGACTCACACGTGGTCATCTATCATGGTCTCAAAAATGTACTTTAACCATGTGTAAACCCCTATGTCAAAATGACAAAATCCATTTTTTAAAGTACACAATTTCTCCTCATTGGATGCGTAGTTTTGGGAAAATGTTTGACACCTACGTTCCATGAATTTTCCCCCTGTCTCACTATGCATGGTTTTTTAAGAACTTCAAGGTTTTACAAAATTATTAATTACCTTCTTACCTGTATTAAATCAGAAAAAACATTTAATAAGATCTCCAAATTCTCCCATACATCACCCATATACTGTACATAGTTACATTACATAATGAAAGGGTTACTTACTTGAAGCTGGGTGTCATATGTTCTCCCTACCATTCATATTTCCATACATAGACTGTAGAAAACCATAAATGTATTGAAAGCGTTTTGAACCTTGACCTTTTATCTCTTTCTCAATTTCCAAAGTTGATTCATAAATTTTTCTGTGATTCCACAAAATATGCACTAGACAGATGATTTCTCCATACAAAGATTTTCTATTTCCTATCAACAATCTACGTCGTGATATGTACCCATGTGAAATCCAACTCAAGGTCAACATGATCCAATATGATCACATGGTTTGGTTCAGGTGAATACTTTTTCAATTGAGATACGTGGAACAAATACTGTACCGTACTGAACAATAGTGAAAATTCAAAATATCAGCCACCACACTAACCCATTAGAATATCTCAAAAAAGACTATGTATCAAGGATATAACAAGACCTAATTTTCAAAACCTCGATGTACAAGCCTGGGAGAGATCCTCAAGAACAGATGATCACTCCATGTGAATAACAACAATTATCGAAAATTATTCACAAAAGATTTCTGATGACTCTATTTAATCTCCATCCAACTTCTGATCAACTGAATTTTCTCTACTGTCTCTTGGACAATGCATAACCGAACTACTGAGGTTACACCTATTTCAACACAATAAAGTAGGGAATGAAAATGACCCCTATAAAATTATTGACAAAAATCCATTTGTATTGAGTCTATATACCAGTTCCTATATGAAAATTCCACTAAGTGTATGTTATATTCCCATTAGCCACCAAAGTCCATTATACACACTCAGAGCATATTTTCCAACATCTGTGTTTTCTTTTCTGATTTCCCATCCATCAAAGGATGTAATTCCACAATAATAATCAACTGATTTCTAAAGTATTTCTATAGGGATTTAAAAAAACACATAATCCTCTGATCTCTATTTCATACAATATAAACCTGCATGTCATGTCTCTTTACGACTTCTCACATATAAATTTTTGACTGATCTTCCACCATATGTATTTCACAATTAAGAATGAAATTATTTGGCCTAGTGATTTGATCCACAATTACCCATATAGGAACATAATTCATGGAATAAATTTAATAAAATCCACAACTATATGATCCCATTTCCACAGAAAAATTGTTAAAGACAACAATATTTGATCGTTGATGTTTTGAATTTACTTGTTGAAAAATTAAGCATTTGGAAAAAAATACATCCACCTTCCCTTTAATAATGAACCACTAAAACTACCCTTATATCACATTATACATCTTCTATATTCCAAAATGAATAGCCCATCCCAAATCTTGGTAAGTATTAAGATGTTTCTATTGAAAATCCATTGGTACAACCATCAGATTCTGAATCCACAAAACTGAATTCCCATCCAGTGTCCATCCATCAATGGTCTCCCCACCATTGAGTATTGAACAAATTGAAAAACACTATACATCATATTATTGTGCCTCCTTTAACATATTTTCGAAATAATAAATAATAAAAATATAAATAAACCCACAAAATTACCTCGGTCGTCACATTCCACATGCATATTAGAGAGAACTAATATTAGCTACCCCTCTTCTAAAGATGCCTTTCTGAACTGAGAAAATGACTTTCTATATAATGCATCAGCCACTAAATTGTCTATACCCGGTTTATATATTTAGTGAAAGGCGAATATTTGTAGTTATTAAATCCATTATATTTTCCTTATATTCAAATCCCATTGTGAGAACATAAGTTTCAAAAAATTATGATCTGTTAACAAAGTAAATTTATCACCGAAGAGATAATGACAAAAAGTCTTTGAAGTATTGATGATTGTAGCTAACTAAAATTTTTGTGTTGAGTAGTTTTCTCACGTACCCTTAACTTTCATGATCCATTATAAATAAAATAGTTTCCAAACATGAGAACACAACCCAACAAAAATCCCAAAGCTTGACAATACACCACATGCCTTGGCCCGGACTACAAAGTTGTCAAGATAAGTGCTGACATAAGGAAAATGTTTAACTCTTGAAAATATTTTTGGAATTCCTTGGTCCACTGGAAAGGAATATTATCATTTTTCAATGGTCATAGGAAGAGCTAGTCACAATAATTCATGACCAAATTTTCAGTAAAAACTAGCTAGACTAAGAAATCTATTTATCTTAAATGCATTCTAAGAGGGTTACTATGAGATAACAACTTCTATCTTCTTTAGATCCACTAAAACAACTATTTCAAAAATTAAATGCCCAATAAAGCATACCACTTGTATCCGAAAATCAAAATTTGTTAATTTTGAATACAAAAATATGTTCTCTCAAGATTCCCAACACATTTTTTGTGTGTTTTTCATGCTCATACCTTGTCCTTGAAAAAATAATTTATCATCCAAAAAAACCATAAAAAAGAATCTAGATATCGATCTATTATCTAATTCATCAATTCCATAAAGACCAAAATAGCTTTTGTATGACTGAATAGAATTACCATGTACTCATAATGTACATATCTTCTTCTTAATTTTTTCTACATCATATACTCCTTTTTAACTTCAAATTCGTGGTATCACAATCATAATCCAATATTGGAGAACCATCATTCTCCCCTCAACTTGTCAAATGGATCACTAATGATTGGAATTGGATATATATTATTTATCTTTACTTGGTTAATCTTATGACAATCCACACACATCCATAGTGATCTATATTCATTCTTCATGAATAAGACTAGTGCTTCCCATAGAGTTTTCCTTAGACAAATGAAACATTTTCTTTCTAGATAATCCAAATTCACATTCAATTCATTATATTCAGTTTGTTATATTAGATAATATGGTAGTGAGATAATACTTTTCCCTAGAAGGTTATTAATAATAAGCTCCACTTCTCACACTAGTGGTAAGCCATATAAATTTGTAGTGAAAACATCATGAAACTGATCCACCTCTACTAGAAATTTGTTTTCCTGGTTTTCTTCCATTAATGCCAAAGTCAACACCACCAACGGGTAAGAGATTTTTCCAATTTCTCATTCCAACAATGTTATTTCACATGTCATTATACAATTTTCTCTTTTAATGAAAATATTCATGCCATCTTTAGTTGAAAAAACTAACTATTATGCTATAATGTGATCCTTGAACTATGTCAACCAATCCATTCCTAGTATTACAACATAGACATCTATTTCTATCATCAAGAAATCCCATTTCAACATGGCTTAATGAATGGTTATAGAATAGTATCTACACACAATGTCTCTATGTTCTCCTTGAATAAGATTAGATTGATTTTTTACCATAGATGGAATCATCTCATGTTTTAAACATAATAAATCCAAATCACATGAAGTAATAAATTAGTATCATGCACCAATATCAAATTGAACATACATAATGGTATAATTTAAAATAATTTTACCTATCATATGAGATGGTCCAGCTTGATCATCTAAAATCACATTCTCACCACCATATAATTTCTTCGTCGTTACACTTTAATCGTTGTTGCCTTGTCGAGATTTCCCTACCTAATGAGTCATGGTATTCTTGTAATCATCTAAGATAACTATTTTTTACTCACAATATGGATTCTTCTATCCTTTCCCAGTCAAAGCATACATCACATGCAATACATGATCTGTGTCTCGAGTACCATACCTCAGAGCACTAAGACAATAGCATCAAATATTCCCTGCCTTGATGAAATTTTGTCATGCTCCTTGTTGTGTTGTACACTCTCGCTTTATATGTTCTAAGGGAACACATTGGAAACACCATTATTATTTTTATGGGTATTAGAGGAATCTTCCTTTATCCATCTATGTGATTATGATTCATGATCCCACATAGGAAGTAGGTGTCCATCTTCCTCTTCCCCCAACATTATATTTCACACTAGTTCCCAAGGGTATCAACATAAGTCCTCCTCTCCAAGATCCTATGATGTCTCTTTCATCAACCATCACTCTATTAATGATCACATTATAGTCTGTAAAACATAGTAGGTAAATCATTAAGAGAATCACATATCTCATCCCTAATTAAAAGATGCGTTCCTTCAAGGATGAACTTACAACATCTTTGGGTGTGAAGAAAAATAAATTCATGAATTTAGCCACATACTCTATTACAGAATGATTTTCCTTTTTTAGGAAAATAAAATTTGACATTCTCTAAATCTTGAACATTTGAGGATAGAATTAATTTCTGAACAATTCCCCAAATTCCTCCCAAACAATTCTTTGATTCCCTCTATCCTATAATTATATATGCCACCCCTGATGTGTAATAACTTCATGCATATACATCACCATATTCACTTTCATTATTATTTTTCTGCTGATGAAATCGATGTTACGATTCATCCTGTTCAGCCACACCTCTACCCTTTCTGGTTCATAATCACCCCAATAGATGGGTGGAATCTATTTCTAGAACATTATGGCATGATCTAATTTCCATGTCTCATACTTCTAGTTTCATATTTCCATATCTTGAAATTCATGGATGATACTTTGAACCAGGTGTTGGTTCCCCTATAGTTCAGGTAAAACCAAATTATCCACATATTCTTTCGGTTGGTTTTTAGAACACCTAAAGTGGCATTTTCTAAAAACAATCTAACCTCCATAATACTCACTGTCAAGAAACTAATTGTTTATAATTTCACATTCTATCACATCAAAAATAACAACGTAGTTGTCCAAAATCATTTTTTTCCACATTTAATAATTTTTTTGAAACATTTCCACTTTCATTTGAAAATGAAATTATTTTTAAAATAAAAAATCATTCTCTTTCAAAATTATTTCATTTGAAAACAATTTTATAATTTAAAAAAATACATTGCACCAAATTGAATATCATTAATTAAAACTCTATATGAACTCTTGGGTGGATGTAAATCCTCTAACGTATGTCATGATATTCTCATTAGCTAATCCCATGACAATGATATTCCAATCCTATAAGTGTCTCCATAATACTTGTGTACCAAACTCCATTATAACATGATGTTCTGCATAAAAAGGTTTGCTATGTGTTTTTGTGCTCCATATTTCATGTCCCGACAATACCACTCTTTTCTATGATCCAAATTAAAGGAATTGAAGAGAATGAATTCATCGTCAAGACCTATAGAATAGATACCATTTGTCTCAAATATATTTTTCGACCAAAACATTGGTACAAAATGTAACATCCTACCCATTATCATTGGGTAGAGAGGACAGAGATACATTACATGGCCATAAGAGACATCCCCAAGATGAAAAGGGATGCCAATAAATGCTGAAGCGCTTAAATACATGTGGGGAATGAATTTATCATTTAGAATAAAATCAATAACCTAACAATTTATAACCAAACAAACATTATATGATTGATGATAATAATAGAAGTAAAATCAACATTTCAATTATCAAAATCATACTAAAATCAAGTGTCATAGAGGAATTCTATGGTGTCACTATAAACAGAAGAAGACAAACTATTCAAACTAAATGATAACCACAAGACTCTAATGCACTATAGGCTCCGTGTTGAAACATAACCAAATAGCCCAAGTTAAACAAGGTAGTGCTAAAGATGTGTTATACTTGACCATTTCCAATGTCAAAAAATATTGTATCTGTAATAACACCAAAGTTCCAATGCGGGGGTGAGTACTTAAAATCAGTAGGTTCCCCCCCATCGACATTCTTGCACACAGAACTAAGATAGAAATGTTAAAAACATTAATAAAAACAGTTTATAAAAATAAATTTCTAAAATATTTAATAAATAAATATAAACACGTTCCATAATAACCAGTTTCACCAAAAAAATATTCTTTATAGATAGAAACAAAACAATTCTTTAAAAACATTTCTGAATTTCCCTTTGGCATAGCCATTGCATTTCTCACATCACCACAACAGACCATCCATGTTTCATTATGAAAGCTCTATATTCATGAGATGTCACCACTAATGATTTTTATTTTATTTATAGAGAAAATAAGAAAAACATATGTTAAAAACATATAGACATACATTTAGGGGGTTCTAAAGTACTGGAGGCCCATCATGTCAACTCGAACAAAGTGACCCCCTCTGGGGAAAATGATCTGGTGTTGGTAAAAATTAGAATCCAGTCATGATGAGATGCAATAGAGGCAAGTAAATTCTCCACAACATTCCCCTACCACCACATATGAAAGCCTCCATAACTGATCCATAATAATCATTTATGACTCCACCCCTGCGCATAGTTCCCATGTAGCACGAACCATCTGTATTTATCGTGAGCCTCTAAGATGGTGCCTTCTATTTAACCCTTGCATAGTGGGCCTTGGAACCCGAAATGGAAATCGCAGGCTAAGGAAGGATCGAGGAGATTGAAGGAGAAACCTCTATGTCTTTAGACTTCTTTTAGAAGTCCAGAATAAGGTATTGGCACTTTAATAGAAGGGTCAATTTAGTTGGCACTGGACTACTTTGGCAGACATCATTCCCTGAGGATCAAAGGAGCCAGCAAACCATAGTGAAGTGTACCACTCTTGCATTATATATCCTCCCATATAACTAAAAAGGAAAAATATAAACATATTTTTCATCCACACCCCCATTTCTACCCACATCGTTCATAGATAAAGAAACTAGGATATGAGGTGAACTAGATGTAAGAAAAACATCCAAAATTATGAATAACAATGACATACTACAAGAATAGAGCATCCAATAACCAAAGAATGCCTTAAGATCACCTCCAGATAAATGGAAGAACCCTCTTGCACCATTGAGTCTAAAAAATGACATGTCAGGTCCACAGAAGTGGAAAAATGAGGCGGAAAAATATTATGTCAAAGTTGATCAACTTTTTATGTGAGAGATCAATACAAGTAGCGATAAAATGGGCAGTCTTTGTGAATCAGTCAACCGAAACCAATATCACATTAATTCCCATCGACATTATTAGAAGACCCATAATAAATTCCATAGTGACAGTCTCCCATTTCTACATGGGTATAGGAAATGGGTTTATCATCCCTTTAGAATTTTTTCTCTCTTATTTAACTTGTTTACATACAAACCACCTTGAGATATATTCCACAATCTATTTCTTCATATTATCCCTCAAGAAGTGTTCTCAGTAATCATGGTACATCATGGTACACCCATGATGGATGGAGAATGTTTAGCTACGTGCATTTTCCAAAAGCTCCATCTTTATACCGAGTGATGAGGCACACAAATCCTCATCGCAAACCAAATCACACCATCATTGTTGATATGGAACTCATGCAACAACCCTTCCTTTAAAGTATTCACATAATTTAGTAAATACAGATCATCCCTTTGTGCCCATGAAATATTTTCTTGGATAGATCGTTTTGAAATCACTTGGGAAAGGTAGGATGTATCCCTTAACCTTCTGGTTTTCAAATTCTAAATTTTCATATCCTCAAATATAGGTTCTTATTCAATCAACAGCATGGATATAGTAGCATGTTCTTTTCTTCATAGAGCATCACCTACCTTTTTTACTTTTCTAAGATGATAATGAATAGAGAAATTGCAATCTTCGACTAGATCTAACCATCTCATTCGATGAATGTTGATCTCCTTTTGTGTGAATATATACTCTAGGATCATGTGGTTGGTGTATATGACACACTTCTCATCATAAACGTAGTGCCTCTAAATTTTTAAGGAAAAATCACGGCTACGAGCTCTAGATCATGTGTTGGGTAATTATACTCATGGATCATCAATATCCATGAGTCCTAGGCTATCACATTATAATTTTTCATGAGTACACAATCCAAGACATTCTTTGAAGATTCACTGTATACCAGAAAACTTTCTCCAGAATTTTGTAGTGGGAGTAATGGAGTAGTGATCAGTCTTCTCTTTAGCTCCTTGAAGCTTCCCTCACATTATTTTCTCCAGACGTACTTTACACCATTCCTTGTTAACTTTTTCTACGATCTTAACAATCGTGAGAAATTTTTCACAAAATATTAGTAATACCCAGAAAATCCATGAAGACTTCGGATAGTTGTGACACTAAAGGTCCTAGGCCATTCCTCCATCTCCTTTTTTTTGAAAGGTCCACATAAATTCCCATAATTGTGATCACATGTCCCATGAATGTGACTTGATTCATCCAAAGTCAAACTTTTTGAATGTGGAATACAACCTATCCTATATAAATGTCACCAACACAAGTCTTAGATGATCATAATGTTCCTTCTATCTATTGGAGTAGATGAGAATATCATTGATAAAAACTACCAAATATTTTTCAAGGAAATTTATAAATACAATATTCATCGAATCCATGATGATTGCAGGGGAATTAGTATGTTCGAAGGGGCATCAATAAAAACTCATAGCTCCCATACCTTGTATGGAATGTAGTCTTTAAAATATCATCCTTATTAACCTCTATCTAACGATATCCAAAATGATGATCCACCTTGGAGAATTATTGAGTTGTTATTAATTGATCAACCAAGTCATCAATCCATGGAAGAGGATACTTGTTCTTTGTGGTTGTCTTGTTGAGTTCCTTATAGTTGATACATTGCTGGACAGATCAATACTTCATATTTATACAGAGCAATGGCACACCCCATGGTGATTCACTATGGAATATGAACCATTGGGTCAGATTCTCTTGAAGCTTCTTCATTAACTCCTCCAGTTCGATAGAATCTATCTTATAGGAACACTTTTAGATTGGAATAGCTTCGAGTATGAGTGTTATTGAGAACACTACCTCATAATATGTTGGAATTCTGGGTGACTCTTCATGAAATATGTCATTGTATTCCCTTACAATGGGAATTTACTCATGTTTTTATCTTTCCTTTGACTAAACAATTTGGGCATGTTATACTTCTTCACAGGGAATCATCACCCTCATAGTGGATGGATTTTCAAAGGATATTCATGATCTTTATTTCCTTTTTAGAGGAGCGTGGTATGGTTCGAAATTTAAAAAAAATTATTTCCATTTCCTGATATTGGAAATGTGATTTATATAATGAGATCTAATACATTCTGATAATAGAGAGAAATTCCACCAACGGAAGTATTATGAGATTAAATAGAAGAAACATCCCAGATACTCCAATAGGAGAAGAGTCAAAAACTTGGGTTTCAAGTATTACACCACTTGGTGTTTTTACTAATATCTCTACTTCATGGTTTCAGGGCTATGATTCTATAGATATGGAAATCTTTGATGATATAATGGAATGTCTATAACCTGGATCAAATAAGGCATTTTCATTCTAGAATGAATAGGTAGTATAGCTTGTATGGCTTCATTATCTTGCTTCACCTCCACAGTAGTGCAATAATAATCCTTCCCTTATTCCTTTGGCTTTTTTGGCTACTAATGATAGTTACCCTCGACTACTTGAGGTTTATTGCCCTAGCATGCATAGGGTCCTTGATCCCTATAGTTATACAATTGAACCATTGGTGGTTCATTACTTTCCTCCAACACATTCACCTTCCTTACCATATCTTTTCGAAACTCGTGATAATTGTGTCCTTCTTTCCCACACTTGAAGCATTTCTCTATCCCTATCTAGAATTTCCCATGATGCAACATCGCACATTTTTGTCATGTGGATCGTTGAATTTTTTCCCACCTTTATCATTTGATCCTTCATCTTGAAACTCCATCTTTAGTTTCTTATCAACATAGCCATCATACCCTTCTTCAAACTCCATCATTACATTGATATCACATCAAAAAACATTTCCATAACTCCCAATGTCTTGAATTGCAAGAGCCTTTAAAAAGTTTGTTTTTAATCCACTAAACAATCTATCTATATTTATATCATTGATTATAAAAAAACCTAAAGTTTACATTGAAATCCTTGTGAAATTTTCTTTATAGGTTTTGATTGATTATCATTCCATTTTCAAGATCTCTATGAATTCATTCTCCATCTTTGTTCAATGTGTTCATGGGATATACTTATAATAAAACATGATCTTAATGTCTTAACATTCAATATATTTAATTTCCTCCCTTGTCATGGTTTCTAAACCAATACCCACCATTGATTGGACTCTCCATATAGATGATAAATGGATAGTGTCAAATTCTCTATATCAAAACATTGAATCATATAAATGATCTTCTTCATGGAGTTTACCCATTGTTCCGCAACCAGTGATCAGAAGATCCACTATATTTCTGCGATAGTTTCCGCATAAAACACTAAATAGCCAGTATCACAATATTTGGTAAAGAGGGATAATCCATGTTATTCTAGTTATTATTAATAACATGAGATATTTGGGAAATAATATATATGATGTTTTGAACTCCACCTCCCAAATCATTTGGAATGTCCTTCTAAAAATCATTGCATTGGCCCTCATATGAGTTGTTATCCCAAATTCTCGTAGTTCCCACCATTTTCTAAATTACAAAAAGATAGAAAAAAATAACTCAAAATGTCATGAAAGACTTATTTATTTTTATAATTTACCTTAAAAGCATAAATTATGGGATCCGTATGAAGAGCTTCTTGTGTGCTTATTTTTACTTAGTCTCATAATAGTGGTTTTTTCTAGGGTTCACTAATCCTAATTCACAAATTAACTGAACCTTTACTCTGATAAATACTATAATGACCTAGAATATTATTAGATTAATATTAAATAATTATAAATACAAACAACATAATAGTATAACACAATGGGGATTCATAGGTTTAGGTTCATGGGAAAACTAGGATCAAAAATTACATTTAAATCATCAAGAATAAACATTAATTTAATTCCTTCTTCTCGAACATCTTATTTTCACTTATCCTCTCCTTATTATATGTATTAACCTGATGATATACATAAAAAAGATGTGAGATAAATCCCAATAAGTGGATATATAATAACAAAAGAAAATTGGGTGATCATAATCATAACATCGTCAAAAAAACATGAGAGGAAACAATATTAAATGACTTGAAATGTGGAAATGCAAAAAATATTTAAAAACATAGCGTCATAGTGGTTAAATAAAACAAATTGTTGTGAACAACTATAGAATCATGTTCATACGTCATTTAACTTTAACTCATGAGGTTAATCACATTAACCAATGCATTGGAGCACTGTATAATTCCAGGAAAACCCATCACATTCAAACATTCATGTTGTGCTATATAATTTCACATGCACCCGTGACATAATAAAATTTCCATTATCATGCTTGACACATATAACATATATCAAATAGAAAAATGGAATGTAATGGTTTTCAACACATAAGAACACATTCCTAAAAATTGTGTTCCCAAATGAAGGGGGTAATAACATTAATTGATACAAGAACCATCAACCTTGAGTGAGAAGTGAAAGGTGAGTTCTTGAAAGAAGGGTTATTTCGGAAAACATTGTGTTTGATATAAATTCCAATGGGGAAAATTTATATCCAATAATATGTAATAAAATGATTAAAAAATGATTTTTAATGAGTAACCATACAAAAAATTTATTGAAAGAGGGAGAACTCGAAGAAAGAAAGTTGGGTTCGAGATTTTCCCACATCCTTGTATCTGAACGATTCTTATCACTATAATGCCTGATATAATCACATTAAATTATTATATTAACTTTTTCAGAACATTTTTTACATAATTTTTTTTCATATTTGTTTCATGAAGTTATTTTATTTGCCTTTGGATGAGTTTTAGGATTTAAATCCATTTTTTGGGAATTTTTTTTAGGGTTTTCTTGAACGGTTCACTTGTATTCATAAATGGAAGTTCGTGTTGAACATGGATAAAGATACTCAAATAATACTACATGTTATTAATGGTATTATAAGATTTTTAATGATCTTATAATTAATTATGTTATATACCATGTGGATTAATCATTAGTTTTGATTTAATGACGATTGTTTTAGGTCAATTTTGGCGGTTTTTGGATCACAATGAACATGTTTTGATTTATAACTTAATAATATGTATATAAGTTGGTTCCAGAACATTAAATAGGATATAATAAATATAAAATAATTTGGTTCAACCATATAATTTTTTTCATGAACAAATATAAAGGTGGTAAAGTAAATTGAACACATGTCATTCTTGAAGGTGATAAATTAACACCTTCCGAATAACGTTTTCCTTTAATAAAATAAAAAGAAGAGGAGAAGGGGTTGGATGATAGAATATCCCATTAATATAATAAAATTATAGAATATTTATGATATTGGAGTTACCATACCTTTTTTATGGATATATTTTATTATAGTATAATAAAAATACATGAAATTGAAATGAAATTAATGGAAATAAGAGAGAGGAATTACCTCTTGAGTTATCCTCTTAAGATCCTCCTCAAGGCACATTATTTATATATTTTAATGAGACTAGAAGATATTAGATGTGGGGGAGGTCTAGGAATATTTTTGGGCATATTTTAGAGAAATATTGAAACATGAGAGGTGTGGGGAAATAGGGGTTTGAATGGTTGCATTTATAGTGGAGGGAGGATGTTTTTCCTTAATATTTAATTCATTAGTTTATTAATTTCTCCCAAGACAAGAAATAGTGATGATTCCATGACCAATAATCGTAATTTTTTCATTTTAGTTATAGATTTGGGTTCTCCAATCCTTTTGGGGGTCAGTAATATTGGATTTAAACTATAATTTATTTATACGGTAAATTAATGCATTTTACCATTCACCAAAAATTCAAGTATTTCTGAAAAATCCCAAAAATTCACCGTATTAATTTTTTGAGTTGTATAATCCTAAAATTAAATCAATTTAGAAAAATAAATATTCTAAATATGATTAATTTAATTTTTCATATAAAAATATTTTACTTCAAAAATATTGTTTTTAAAATTAGAAAATATAATATAATGCCTTGAAAAATTACATAAGGTCTTATAAAATTATCTTAAAACTAAAAGAAATAGAGTTGTTAACTTATGAAAAAAATTATGTAAATAAATTTTCATTTAAATTAATTATTTTATTATAATTAATAATTTATGACATAAAAATACTAATAATTTTACTAAGGTCAAATTGCCACTTATAAGATGCCTAAAGTTTATTTAATATCTCAATGATAAGGGTTCAATGATTTGTGGAAAATTTACTATTAGGGTAGGTTAATATTCATAAGGGTGGGTTTATATTCACCAAAATCTAGGTTTTTCTTATCGGAAACCAATAATCTTACTGATCACAACCATATATGATAGATTTTAGAAATTGAAAACATAGAAGTGGAAAAATGATGTTTAAAGATGTTATATTATTTAGTGTCATGATATATAATTGTTATTCCTAATGGGATTATAAAATAAGAAATAATTATAATATGGTAATTATATTTATAAAACATTGGGTTGTTACACTACTTGTGTTGCACAGATTTCCTAAACCTATCATCACTTGATAACCTATAGAAACGACACAAAAGCATTTCTAATGTCTTCCAAACTCTCCCAAACATCACCTTTATACTTTAAAAACAAAAAATATATAAATAATGGTTTTTTAATTTAAATAGGGGGTAATAAACATATTCATCCACGGTATTATTTTATTTCATTGTTCAAGTAGGTGTCCAGATAGACCCAAACATGAACATAGCATATTTAATGGAATATTTCGAAATAAAAGTGGTATATTTTTTAATAATATTACTATTATATATTAATAAATAAGTTATTTAGATAAATTTATTTTTTTAATCACATTATAGTTTATATTAATAAATAATAATGAAATTAAATGATGAAATGAGATACGATACTTTTTGTAGGTGGTAGTCCACAAAACACATAGTTAACATTTTCATTTATTGAAGTTTGAGGTCCAAATAAGAAGTGTTATATATTATATCATAATAATTATAATTTTATTATATGTTACACATTTATTCATAAATTTTACTTTTCTAATCAATGAATAGAGTTAGTGTTGACAAAACAAAAGTCATTACTTCATAGAGGTGGTAGTCCGCACATAAGATGAATAACGATTTCATTTTTCATAATAAAATTAGGGAAAGTGGGTTAATAGTTACACAATTATAATAATAGAAATATATATATATATTATAAATATGTTTTTATAAAATTGAGAAAATTGATATTTAAAAAGTAATATGGAAAGGAAAATAGGTTAGGAAAAATTAGTACTCACGTAGAAATCTTTGTGTTTTCCATAAGGGATTCCTCAGAAGTGGAGGTCTTAAGACAATATGGTGTAACTATAGGCTCAATAAGTAGGATTATAAATATTAAACAGTATAATGGGTTAATTTTTGGGTGAAAACCAAATTTTTTTAGTATTATTGAAGGGGTGGGGAGCGACCAATTTTATAAGTGGTGAGAATGGCATTTTCTAAAATATATCAACTTAATATAATGAGAAAACATGTTTCACATGTAAATAAGACTAAAAATTCATAATAATTTATTGGGGTATGATATAAGGTATATAATATCATAAAAAGTCATTTTACACATGTTTTAAACTTTTTCCTAAGCCTTTTACTCTTATAATTTTCACATTTACTATTTTTGGTTTTGTCATGCTAACTAAAATTTAAATATGTAACATAATTTTAATTCCTAAAATTCTCCATTATTACTTAATTTGGTCCTTTTATTAAAAATATTTTATCTATTTTATGCTAATAAAAATATATGTGTATGAAAACTCAATATAACATTTTTGCATGTAAGCAGAAAAATTCATTTTTCGAAATTGTGTATTTTTAATCTAAATATTTATGTGTAGGGTATGATTATCTATATATTTTATTTCAATGATATAAATGGGATTTATCATAAATAAAATAAAACTTTGGTGGAAATAAAATAAATCCACATCTGAATCTTACTAAAATATTATATAATTAAACGAAAAGATCAAAATAATCTGTATTGGAAAATGTTAGGTAAGTTACTAAAAATATTAGTAACGGGTTTTCTATAATCACTATTGTATTTTTAAAATGTATATTTTTAATTTTAAATTAAATTTTTTTACCTATTATATGGTTTTATACACTTATAGTTCTTTTATATATAATTGTAAAGTTACAGTTTTGGTAAAAATATTATTTTTTACTATTCACCAAATAGCCAATTATTTTAGAAAAATATCAACAAACCCCTATTAGGATAATATTGATATGTGGAATTAAAAAATTAATTTCATTTTTGAATGTTATAATTATTAAATTTATAAAAGTATCTTCTAAATGAATTATAAAAATAATTTTTTAAAACTGAAAATTTTAAACATTAAGAGTTATTAGTACTATCTCATACCAATTACTAACATAATATTGATAATATGTAAGTTAATATATTAAAATAATTTATTTACAAAAATATTATCTAAATGTGATTGATTTCAATTTATTGATATAATAAACCGTTATTTGGGAACATATAATCCTCTTAAATATTAAATCATATTAACTATATATCATCTAAATGTAATCATTTTCTATTGGTTAATATATTTCAATTTACATTATGGTTTATTATTAATATAATATTCATAAAATTATTAATCTACTATGTTTCATCAATTTTTTTCATGTGTACAAATAAATCAAACAAATTTTTTTTATTTTTGAAAAATATATATAGTAACATCTTGGTTCTTTACATTCTCAAAAATTAAATAAATTTTTTCCTCACAAATTTAATTATTATATACAAATGAATAAAATCTATGGGTATATATACATGATTTTAGATATAAATTTTAGAGATATATAAACCTTAAAAAGATTGAAAATATTTTTTCCCAATAATAGGGTTATCCATATCATTTATTTCTCCACAAATTTGAGCCAATAATATATCATTATTCAGTATCATGACCCATTCTATATAATTTAATTCTAAAGGGGTTTTTTACTTATCCTTTCATTTATAGAGTATCATAGGTTAATATGAAATTGAATTTACATATTCCAAATAATTTTTATCTTATAGTTATATGGGATCAATCAATTTTTAAAATTTTCATTACATTAAATTGAAGGGAGGATAACAGGATTTTGATGAGGACAATTCTAATAAAATTAATAATGGGATATAATAAAATAATATGTTTTCACTGATAAAAAAATCATTAGGGTGGTGATTTATGGTTCTTAAAAAATATCATTTATACAATATACTATAATCCAATAAGTCATCATCAAATATATATTGGATGATATATATACATAAATTATCATCATCCACATTATTATTTTTAATTGGATAATAATTCCACTGTTCCATTGGATTAGGATTTTATTGGTACCTATAATCCCATTTAAACCATGTATTGTAGAGTCAATTTTCATATTTCACAATATCCTTGTATTTAATGTGTTAATATGTAGATGGTGTATTATTTCGGTCTCTAATAAATTCCAATATATTGTCAAACCTCTTTATATCTCTTTCATAATAAATACATTGATGGATAATCCTTCCACACTAGAAGGATTTTATTATTACTTTGGGAAATTCCCTTCCGTGATTCCTTCGACATTTTTTTCATATTGTATGTTGACTCTTTTTTCTTTCATCATAATTATCGGATGATATTTTATGAAACTAAGTCCATCTATTATATATTGTGTTGAGATGTTTGGAAATGTGTAATCTTTTTACCATAATTATAGATTGTTGGGTGAGTATTAAAATAAGATTTTCAACACAATATTTCATATCCTTAGTTTAATTTTTATGAAAATTATTTCCATTTAAATTACATCCACTATTAACTTTGTTCTTATTATCTAAATCCATTTATAAAACAAAAATAAGTTAGTTATTATTAATAAATAATTAACCCCATAAGATGATAATTGTAAGGTAATTTCAGGAAAAACTAAACAAAAAATATCCTTCTTTTTAAAATTATTACAATATCTTCTAATTTATCCTTATAACTCTTCTTTCAGTATAGGTTTATTTAATTTAGTATTTGTAAAACATATTAACCCACCCCTATATTGTATTTCCGAAATAAACTCATTATAATGATTTGGAATGTGGATTTGAATTAACAAAAGAATATCACTTGAAACTATCAATCATGGTTTGTTGTTATAACACTTTTTCATGTATGACTTAATGATTGAGTTATTTACCTACACACCCTTATAAGGGTTATTATACCTAGGAACATCCTTTTATAGTGTTTACACATGGATGTTATTTCTAAGAAAACCATACAATCACTATTTTCCAAATAAAAAATTATAACGTTATCCTTTATATAGACTTATCCAATACACTTATCCCTAGGGTTTTTAATAATATTATCAAATCCAAAATACCCATAAGTAACTATAATAATCTTCAAAAATAACTGAATCCCACACCAAATCCATCTAAAGTTCCTTTTAGGATAATATCTTATGCCTTTCATCTAAAAAGGTTGTTTTTACACTATACTAATATTCACTTTTTTAGGTCCTCAAAATCACCCAAAAATAATCTCTACATATAATTTCTATCAGGATAACGTTATGTAAACTATTTATTATAGAAAATGAAAAAAATGAAGGGGTGATCTCTAACACTTAGTAAGGGAAAAACTAATTCTCAAGTAATCAATGGTTAGATTAGATGAATATCAGAATACATTAACATGGAAATATTTTTTTATTAAAATGAGCATAAAATAATAGTAGTTTTTTACATGACATGATAGAAGGTAATGTGATATCAAATGAACAATAATATACCATAAAAATGTGTGCGGAATCAGGAAACATTAAACATTAGCCACATAGCATAATAATAAGCACGCCATTGTGAAAAAAGATTGTGGAATAAACATAATTATAAAAACTTTATGTTAAGGAAACCCACAGAGACATTCATCAAAGAGTAGGCTTGGTATAACCAATTGGGTATCTTTTTGGGCTGTGATAATCGTCCTGTTTAACCTTAGGCTTGTTATAAAACTTTCTATTTACCCCATTTTCTTGGGATAAAGTTTTTTATATACCCTTTAGATCAGGTTAAATCTTCCCATGTGCCCTTTGTCTTTGGATAAACACTCTGATGTGGCTTAGGATAAATCCACTAATGTATTCTTTTAAGCTCATGAGACCTAGACATAAAAAAATACATTAAAGGGAATTACAGGACCCCTCGTATGATCATCCACACATATGTGTACAATATAAAATAAATCAATATCATATCAAAAATAATACATGGAAATAAAATGTGTTTTATATATTGTAAAATGGAACCACATAATAAAAATATTTATAATTCCATCATCAATCATAACATGATATACCCATGGAAAAAACATGTATCCAAATAATTGAGCAAATTTAAAGGTAAATATCATGAAATCATACTATTATAAATATTTTTTTTAAACTATATTGATAAAGGGTATACAATTCGTCAATAATTTCACCAATCAATTTATGAATTGGTATCCAGGTGAATACCCTTAAATGGATATAATAAAAATTGGGTATTTATAGAGGAAATGAATTAGACTAAAAATTATAGATAAATAGTGAAGATGATTAGAAAATATAATTAATGTAAAGGATTATATCTCTTATATATATTTACCATTACTTATTTTTGAAAAAGTATGTAAATAATCAACCTGTGGATGAATAATACATTTAAAACAATATAAGAATATTACTTTGAAGAGAATGATAAAAATGACCATTTCTCCATGCAAATACAATTAAATAATTATCATGGGATGGTTTAAAAATTATTCACTTTTTAAAAACATGGCAATCATGTTTAAAAATATAATTAAATGAATTCTTGTGAATTTTTTTTACAAAATATGTTTGGTTTCTTGTTTTTATAATCAAATTCTAATTTAAAAAAGTCGCCAGTTTCTTTAAAAATTTCATTTTCACAATGGCTAGAATTGAATAATTCAAGATATATTAAAATATTTATTTTTAATAAAACACAAATAATAAATTCTTGTAAAATATTGAAATTATTTATATATAAAATGTGGAATGAAATTTAAAATATTTTATTTTGAAATGATGGACAATCATATTAATATTTTGAAATACCCTTAATAAAATCCAAAAATGTAAGAAGAGGTAATGAAACATGCGTTTAAAAATTGGTAATTGAAAACAACAAGGATATATAATATAACTTGTAAATTGGGTTTCCAAATATAAAGGAAAACATTTTTGAGTAATTTAAATATTGACAAGGGTGGATACCATCATTAAAGAGGAACCGAATCATTCTCAATTATGATATAATTTTTTTGATTAACATTTTATCAAGGTAAAAGATATGAATTAAAATGAAAATTTACACTATATTTGAATATAAAGTACATCCAAATATACTATTAAAGTGGAGGAAACCTAATTTGAAATAAATAAGTTCAAAATGAAGAATTACAATTGAATAGAGGTAGTTGAGTTATCAAAAATCCTTAAAAAATTCGTATCTTTTCAATATAAATTTATTTAAAAAAGAAATATGATATGTATCTTAAAACCCAAATAATTTTATGAATATATATAAATACATTAACTGTGAAGTAATCACACAATGTAAAATAAATTTTTGTGCACAATATCATACATGTATATCGTATTTATAAATGAGGAAAAGAAACTCTTACCTTGAATTCATGCTTAGTAGATTGCATTTTAAACTCATTTATAAAAAAACATAACCATTTTAATAAAATATTTCATAATTTTATTCAGGTATATACATCCTTTTATAAAATTTATTAATATTTATATACTAATTTATGTTAGATTTTTATTAACAATTTTTAATATTAGTTGTGAATAATCTGTATAATTTTGTACAAGATTTATAACAGTAGTGTTCTTCAACATTATTTTATAAAATTTCATAATTAAAGGATAAAAAATCTATTTTTATTTATCTCTTATGATAATTTATACTATTATAATTCAATTTTATTCAATTTTATGTCATGGTACTTGTTGACAAAGTTGCCAGCAAGCATCTTTCACTTGTCTTTAACAAACAAAACATTATACCTTAATTAATGAGTTTAATATTTACATTACCAATATAAAATAAAAATATAATAATTATTTACCTATTTAAAACATATATAATTGGTAATTATGTTCAAATGATTGTCTATGATATTAATTTATACCCTTGTCCATATAGGTTTTTAGACTGACCCAAACATGAACATAGAAAAATATTTGTATTATTATCATTATAAATGTGGTTAATTTTTGTATAATATATGTATTAAATAATCATAATGAGAATATTGATATAATTTAAATTTAATGATATATATTTTAAGTGAATTTAATAAATAATAAATAAACATAATGAAAAAATGATATATGTCAATTATAGTGGTAGTAGTTCGTGCAACACATAATTAACATTTTCATTTCTCAAGGAATATGGGGGAAATGGGTGGATTTTAAATATAATCATGATTATAATAATTGTTTTATATTTTTATCATTTATTACCCAATTTATATTTTATAACAGTGAAGAGTGGTTGGTGAAAAAAATGGAAATTGTTCCTTTATAGAGGCATTATTCCGCACAGTACTTCAATATAGGCCTTTAAAAGTGCCAGAAAAGGCCATTATCAGTGCTAAAAAAGCGCTGAAAACCAGAGAATGGTTAAATGCTCAAAAATTAAGATCAGTGCTAAAAATGTGTTATTAAAGGCATCTTTTAACAATTTATTTTTAGCATTGTTAATGTCCCCCATTAATGGTGGTTTTTAGCACTGTTAAAAGGCTCTTTAATAGTGTTTTTTATCTTTTTTAAATGGGTCCTTCAATAGTTTTCTTTAGAACTGATAAAGGAAGCGTTGTTAAAGGGGGTAAAATAATATTTTCCCAAACTCTTTTGTGCCCTACCCCCTTTACCAGAACTTTTACAAGACCTTTATTAGTTCTCCACCCCCACCCTTATCAATAATTTTTACCCCGCCATATTTTATCAGTTCTTTTCTAGTTTACATCCCTATGCACACCTTCCTGGAATCGAACCTACACATATCCTTTGAATATGAAAAGCTTTTACCATTACACCATGTTATTTTGTTTCTTGTTTAATGATATTTCTATATATAAATATATTTATATAATTAGTTTAAAATACTTTTATACAATATATGTGTGTGTGATAAATATATATATATACTTTTATTTATTCAAATATATTACATATTATATTCATTGGTATATACTAGAATATAATATAAATATATATGTCTTTATTAATACACACATATATATATGTATATATAATGTATAAAATGGTTACATAATTTTTTAAATACATTTTGAGTATATTTATTTATTTACATATA
The DNA here is from genome assembly GCA_963277665.1 of Viscum album. Lineage (NCBI taxonomy): Eukaryota > Viridiplantae > Streptophyta > Magnoliopsida > Santalales > Viscaceae > Viscum > Viscum album. Next base: position 394,637,163 of record OY728131.1, on the reverse strand, counting down.
TTATGATATACATTTTTACTTAAATATATTGACATACGTATTTATATTATTGGTTTATTAAATGAAAATTTATGAAAACAAGGACATATATAATTTTAAATAATATTAAATTGTGAAAAATGAAAAAAAAAATTAAAAGCATAATATCAATATGAATGTACGACCTAGAAATAAATTCAGTCCCTACAAAAAGGCAATAATACTCCCTTAAAATAGGTTGAAAAACCATCGAATGTTATAAAAAATGGGGTACCCTGACTAAAAAATCAGTTTTGAGGCCTTATCGGCCTTTTTTGCCTCAAAATATGTGATTGAGGTTTATTTATGTCATTGAGGGCATATAGCTCATCACATGATTTGATTTAATAAGCGTTTGAACTCAAACGAACACTTGGAACAAAAGTTATGGTCATTTGATGTTTGAGTGACATTTGAATCTTATTTTAGTTCTTTTATTGATATTTTATCTTCAATTTGATATTAAATGACTATTAATCAATAATAATAAGAAAATTATTAACTAAAAATAATAATTTAACTATATTAAAATATATTTCAAAAATATAGCTTACATATTATGTGTAAATAACTATTTAAATTATCTAAAACATATTTTAAAAAATATATATTATATTTATACCAATATAAATATATTTTTATGAAAATATTTTTTTCTAAATGAAATATTTTTTTTTTGAATTATATCTTTATTATCGCTGCTAAAATTGTGCTGATAAAGGAGGTTCTTTATCCACACTTCTAAAAAAAGTGCTAACAAAGACCCCCTAACGGATCCTTTTTAGATGCATTGTTAAAAGACCTCATTTATTAGTGCTTGTAAAATCCCAATGATAAAGGTACCCCTTTAACAATTCGTTTTATATCATTGTTAAAGAACCCATTTAACATTTAATTTGTAGAACTAACAGAGTGGATATTTAAAAACATTTTTAGAAAGCACTATTAAATTTGTGGTGTTGGATAACCCCATTTTTATAGAAGTGGAATAATGCATGAATGCCATTTTTTATTATAATCATATAAATAAGGAAATACATTTAATATCAAGTAAAATATAACAATAAAATCAGTTATACAAAAATATATTTAAATAATCACATATTAAATAAGGAAATTATTATTGAAAAAGTAATATAGAATTGAAAAGAAGTTAGGAAAAAGGAGTACTCAGTTATAAACCCTTGTGTTTTCCTTGAAGAATTCCTTAGAAATGGAGGTCATAAGAAAATATATTGTTACTAAATATAAAAGGATAATTTTGAGTATTATAATTGATGGATATGTATTATTATTATTATATAAGGATAATTGGAATAGTTTAAGGTGTAAATTGAATTTGTTGAGTTTCGATGAAGCGGTGGTTAGAGGCTGCATTTTTAAGTACTGAGAATTGAATTTTTTTTAAAAAATATTTTAACTTAATATACAGAGAAAACGTTATTAAAATGTAATATAGAATAAAAAATATAAAATAATTCAGTTTGGATGAGATAAGATTAATTATAAATCCAAAAATAAATTTCAGACATGTTTTAAACAAATTGTTTTCCCTCTACTCTTAGAATTTTCAATTTTACCAATTTTTTATTGTGGTAGGTAATTTTTACATAAATAATTTAATTGTATTGGATAAAAATAAATTTTTAATAATATTTTAATATATGAATTTAATTTGATTTTATTAAATTTATATTTTTTCGAAAAATAAATTTTATCATTAGTGTATGTAATGCATAAAATAAATTTTTTCAAAAAATGTATATTTTAAGCATCAAATTTATGTGTAGGATAAAATTATCAAATTACATTATTTTCATGAGATAAATATGTGTTTTATATATTAATAAATATTTTTTACATTAAATTATAGATTTTTTAACAAAATATTTTTTAATTTAAATAAATTGTACAAATAGCTTTTATTTGAAATTATTAATTAAGAAACTATGTATGTTAGTGATATGCTTTATAAATTCATTATATTATTTTTAAAATATATAATTTTACTCATTAAATAAGTTCTTTACAAATTAAGATGTTTTACTCACTTATAAGTCTCAGTTATAAAATTATAAATTTATAGTTTGGTAGATTTGGTGCTTTAACTATTCACATAAAAATTATTTATTTTATAAAAATATCAAAAATTAACATTTTGAGAATATTGATATTCCAAATAAAAAAGTAGAGATAATTTTTTAATATTAAAATTTCTAAATTTATAAATTTATCTTCTAAATGTAAATATAAAGAAAATTATTTTATTCAAAAATCAATTATTAAATATTAACTGTTCTTAGTTTTATCTCATAAAAATTCCAATATTAATGATTTAAATATGCTAGTGAATATATTTAAATACTATACATCATAAAAATAATCTTATAAAATTGTATTATTTAATTTATTAATACATTAAACAGTTATTTTATAACAGATATTAATTTTAAAAATTAAATCATGTTAATTTTATATCCTCTAAATATAAATTTTTTTAATTATTTATTATATTTTTATTTACTATGGTTTTTCTTATTATTATATCATTATTAATAATAATCATATAATATGGTTTAACTCATTTTAGTTTGCTGTGGAATGTAGAGAAATATATCAAACACATTAGATTAATTTAAAGGAATGATATATAATAAAAACATGGGGAGTTATAGGTCCAATATCCATCACAATTCATTTTTTCTCATTTTATATTTTCCATTATTTTATTTTAATATAGTTAGTGATTTTATAATTTCATTTCAAAAAATTATATTGAAATCATGTTGATTATTATGGGATTATTGTTTTACTATCAGGCAAATCTATGATTAATTAATTCGAATCATTTAGCGGTTGTTTTGATTATATTATTTTATTCAAAATATTTATTTAAGGGTTTTATTTGAATTTATCTTAACTGTTATGTTTTTTGTGTTAGATAAATTTGTTCCTCATTCTATTTTTGTGTCGAGTGTTTCTTCTAGATTATGTATGAGTGTTTAGATTCACTTTTATGTTTCTTTAACTATAGAATTTAATTTAGTTATAAAAAATTTATTAATGTATTGTTTTAAATTGTTCATAGAATCTAATTCAGATCAATGATATTTCACAAGTTCATAGGTGGATTTTAATAGTTTTTGGTATCAACCTCCAAATCCCTTTTTTGATATTTTCTATGACCCACTTTAAGTAAAAGTGGTAACCGTACATCACAAAATTCAAAAATAGCACCACATTACAAAAAATCACATCCCACATACTTTATAGCCAAACTGTCATGCCTTCGCCAGAGTTTTCAAATTCAAATTCACCAACATAAACAACTTTCCAATCCACATGCCAACCGACATCAATGCTAGTTGATCCAAGAGACACCTCGAGTCATATAGACACTGATTCAGTCACCCACCTTGATCTGAGCGGACGTCATAATGTTTCTGACGGTGATATCTATAAACTAATTAAATTTCAAAACTATTTATAGGGATTATAGCGTGTATTTTTATTCATTAATTTAATGAACTAATTTTATCTATTTTATATCAAAATCCTACATGATTTTTATAAATTATATTATTTATAAATTTCTTATTTTTATAATTACTGTTATAATTAATATACAAATACATACTTTATAAGTATCATAAAATTTGTTATATGCTTGTATAAAATTAATAAATTGATTATTTCAGGGATATTTTATATTAATACATTCATCCTGTAAATTATTTAATAATACACCATTCATTAAATAAAAACATTGATATATTAATTTTTTGTATTTCTGAACATTTATGGATAAGTGTTATGACCATAATTATTAAGGAATAGTTTTTTGTTAGGTTATTTAATAATTACATTTGTTTAGTTTATATTCATTGGTATACCACTTTATCACTTGGATGAGGTTGGGAAAATATTCTCTGAACCATAGTTCTGAATTAACAAAGGATGATGGTGACTCTAAATTGATCTTTTAAACAGAAATGTTGGTTTTAGAATAAAAAAGTATGATAAATAATTGTATCTATATATAACAACATGTATCCATAATTTGCGAGTATGAATGTTTTTTAAAACTAAACATTAATTCAATAATCAATACTTTCCATTAATTGTTAAATGAGGAAATTATAAAGTTGTTTATTTTAAAAAAAACATTAAAATTTTCAAATCTAATTGTTTTTTTTCAAATTAAATATTTAGTATTAATTATGTTTCTAACAACATGTATTGGATAAATTGTTATTTATAAAACAGAATTGATTTTATTTCAAATTAAACTATAATTTAATGGTAAAATCATTATTTATTGTATATGGGTCGGTGTGACAATGTTAAACACAAATTTAATGAACTCTTTAAAAAATGCTTCCATAAACTAAGATATAAAATAAGAATATTTTTCTACATAATTAATTATCAACCTCACACTAGTATGTCTAGATTGTTACTTCTTCCATACTTTCATCCTTATTTGTATTTCCACTAATAGGTTTTTATATTTAGTTATTCTATGGTTATTTTAATTTTTTATTTCAGTAGTTAATCATGATTATTAAATATGTGAATATAATTTTTATAATCGCCATAAATATTCTTAAATTTCACCTATATACTACAATACCACAATTCAAAAATTTGCCTCCAAGATATTTCATTTTGAATGATGTGTAAATTTTTTATGAATTTTTAGTATTCAAATGTTTATTTTGTGATTTACGTGGGAAAAATATTTTATTTATTTTAATAAAGGCATGAGATTATAAAATTAATGTCTGATCTAAGGTTATGAAAAGTAATTTCTAAACCTTTTTGTTTGATTCAGATTACTCCTAGGTGGGACATCTTATTTTTCATCAATTATTGTCAATATATTATTCTATTAATATATTTATTCAATGAATGGATGAAAATATTTATTCAAATACATTTCATTAGTAAAATATTGATAATAATCCATTAATGTTTGTATATTATAACTTCTAAATAATTTTACATCATTATTTTCTAATAACCTAATGTTAAAAAAAACAAGAAACAACAATATTCTAAATTCACTATTAAAAAAGAAAGAAATTTTAACATGGATCAAATAAATTTAACATACATACTCAATAAGAATTAACATGTTACACTCAATTAAAAATATTCCTATTTGATATTTTATCTAGTTAAAACAGTGAAAAATGAATATAAAAATAATGAAAGATAATATTTAAAACTGTAAAATTTATCTACATTGATAGAAATGAAACTATCAATATCATTGAATAAATTATAGAATAAAAGAAATTAATTTGATAGAACTCATCGTAATTACACCTAAGGTTTGAAAAATAATTATTTTATGTAGATATTTTCATCTTTCATAACACCCACTACATATCATACATGAAGATATCGTAGAAAATATACAAAGAATATTAGAGGGCCTGACCATTACATGAAAATATTTTACAACATTTCCCATTAATATACATTATATCTCATAATTATAACAACATAGAAACTATAATATCAGAGTATTTAGAGATTAGATAAATAACCTACATAATTTACAAAAAATAATCAATATCTCCCATAAATAAAATCATACATAATAATTATGATCATCACATAAGGAATGAAAAAATAGAGGGGTGATATCAGATGATTAATAATAGGTGAACATAAGAGATACCAATCAAACCTCATAAGTGAACATAAGATTCATAGGTGGATATGAGTGAATAATCAGGATGCATGAACATAACATAAAAACGTACATTATAAACTATAGATCATAAATCATGAGTCATGGAATAAATATCCATCCTAAATAAAATACATGAGTCATATGAGTGTGAAAACATGAGTCAATAATCAAAAAGCAATGAGTATAACATAGGCTTGTGGAAAACAATCATAGGTAAACCATAACATTGTTGGAATATATAACAAAACTCATGTCTATGAACTAAATTGAAAAAAAAGCTAACTATAATCATGTACATAAAACAAATTATGAACATAACTAACTACAACCATGTATTTGCACAATATTGTGAACATTGTTAACAAAATCATGTCCATTGAAATCATCATTATCTCATGAGATACTATGATTTACCCAATGATATTGAGAGATATATTATACTCAACCATTACATAATGATAAACCATATAAATTTGTATAACATAAACATATACAAAATTATAATTTTATCATAGCATAATTCACCGATGAGAATGAAATGGGTTTTATTAATATTTCCATAAGACGTGATCATAATCCATCTAGATAAATATGTCAGATCATATAATTATAAAATGGCCGCATTGATGCATAAAAAAATAATGGATATTAGTACTATTGAAAAACAATTTATGACATAAATATAAATTTTCTTTCAAAAAAAATAATAAATATCCTCCATTTTTTCAAAAACATTATTTTAATAAGAAATAATTTTTTTAACAATAGTTTTACAAAAAAATAAAAAATTGATTACAAATTAATTTTCAAACCCATAAAAACATGGAAACCAATTATTTTTTAGAAATTAATGAAAAAGGTGGTATAAATTAACTGCCTAGAAAATATTTCAATATTCAATTCATATGTTTCTAATGAATTGGCAAGTAAATAAAAAATTTCCCTAATAAAAAATTTTAGTCTACGGAAATCCATAAAAGAATATAAAAAACATATAAATAAAGAATAATGATTCCAAATTGAAAATAATAGATAATGTCAATCCCACTTATAAGAATCTATTCTGTATAATTGTGGTCCAAAGGGAGGTAAAAAAGGAAAAAAAGTGATGTAAACCTAACAAATAACCATCTGGAATGAAAATAAATGGGGTTAAAGGTAAAGAACATATAAGTTTCCCAAATTTAAATTTTGTAATAGCCATAACTCTCTAAACATAGATCCATTAGTTATATTAAAATATTGGTATATAATCCAAGATTTATCATAGTATTTATCATCATAGTAGCCTCGGAACATTAAATACATACCTACATTAAATTTGAAAAAATAAGATACAATATAAAAACATAGCAATACCATTATTGTCACTTCTATAATATCCATAAAAACTACACATATTTTTCCTCTATATTTACTAGAGAATGGAAATAATAATAATACTGATATAATTTTCTCAATAAGGAGTAGCATACAATAGATGATATCATAATATAAACATGGATCAATTTATATTGTAGGAATTAATAAATAACATGAATCCAAAATTTGAAATATCCTAGGGAATAAATTATATATGAAAATAAAATATACATGAACGATAATAATAATTTATATCATATGGAAAAAAATAAAATGTTGGATATCAAAAACATATTTTGAATGCCTTTTTCTGTGGGACTATACTAATATAGGGATGAGGTATCCACCGAAACCTGTGTTTTTTCTCTCCTGAGGCATGACTATGCATCTAGGTACTGTATAATATTGGTACCCACCCCTCACAAAGTTATGTCTATCCCATTAACCTTATAAAATATTTAAATATCAAAACAATGCATCTTTAACTTAAATTAGTAATCAATAAACATACATATTGAGATATAAACAAATGAAATATCAATATGTTACTAGTAAATAAGTGAACATAATATATTTGTAGAAAGAAGATGGTTGGTTAAACAATACATAACTAACATATAAAGTATAGGGTATTTTTAATGCAACTAGTTGTAACCATATCAAGGAAATAATGAAAAGGTAGAGTTTAATATTACATTCAAAATTTTGGGTCATTAATAAAAGATAATAATTGTATTGAATAGTTATCACTAGTTGGAGACCATAAAAATGGTTGGGAAATCCTTAATTATGGTTTGTGAATAGAATGTGAATATTCCAAAGAATATACCTAAGAGTGTCTAGACAGGTATATGGTATTAGGTCTAATCATCATGCATCATTGTGATAGTTGAGTAAATTCATCAACCAATGTTTTTTAATGATTACCCCTAAGTGAATTTTTACCTCAACTACATCTACATACATGTATCTAGATAGGAATTCAATTTATAGGAAAACCATAAAATCTTTATTAGAACAAAATATATGATTTTAGGACATTATGATGGATTAATAAAATTATTAAATGAGTTAAAATCCCATTTTCATTAAATGAGATAAGTGATAATTTCATATAATCACAAGCATGATGAAATTACAAAAAATGAATGAAATTGAAAATGGAAGTGGTGGAATGAGATCCCTTATGTCGGCATACTAATGACATAGGAAAAAGTATAAAATGAGAGGGGATATGTTGTATCTAATTAATAGAATATGAAGTGGTACATAATACAAAAAAATAAAAATTAGGGAAATATGTGGAAATGGTATTATAATAAATGAATTTCTATAAAAAAGAGATTTATAAGAAAGACTAATTAACTAAGTAGTATTTTAAAGCATGGAATGAATCCATAAAACCATAGGTAGTAAATATGGGGGATTTATAGATAAATAATCAATAAAATTTGATCATCAATTCATTGTTGTGGAGTGAGATGATATAATGGAATGGAGTATGCTCCATTTATAGTTGAAAACAATGGGATTTTTTATGGAAACTAATGTTTGGTAAGGGGTAAGAATGGAATCACATGGGAGTTAGGTGGGGTACTTGAGTTATGTGAGTTTGTGAGAGAAATGGTATGTGTGTCTTTTGGAAATAAATTTCAAACATAACAAAGATTTATAGGACTAAGTGAACATTTAATTATAAAAATTTGAGATACTTAATTTACAAGTTTTTACCCATTTCAATTTTATTTAAAAATTAACAGAAGAAATTATATTATAACTAAAAATATAAGATTCCCCCTATTAAAAAATTTTATATTTTGAATTTTAATTTTGGACTCCATATAATATAAATCAATATGTAGATATTAGAAAAGAAATATTTAAAATTAAAAGATAAGATATAGGAAAAACATCTTTATAGAAAAATTTATTTTTATACATTAAGTGTTTTTGTATTCTTATTTCCAATTAATTATTAGTTGAATTAGTGTCTATAAATATTTTTATATTTTGATGACAATAATATTAGATTATAATTTTAAAATTGTTTAATCTAATTTACATAAATGGAATCTATATAACTCTTATAAAATTAATTCTTTGGTTACAACCATTTTACTTCTATCACGGTAATTAATTTTATATATAATTAATTTATATTAAATGCCTAAAAATTGAATCTTCATGTTACATAATTTTTACCTATTGATACTAAATATAATTTTCATTTTATCAAATAATGTCAATATGTATAGGTAATATGTATTTTAACATAACTGCGAGTAAAACTGGTAATTAGAAAATGTGTATTTTTATGCATAAAAATTATATTTGAGATAAAATTATAAACAATTTTTGTTTTAATGATATAAATTTGTTTTTTATAACACAAATAAATGTTATATGGATTTCAAATCAATCCAAAACTGAATATTACCAAAATAATATTTATATAAAAAAATGATAAAAAACATTTCATTTGATTGGAAAATATTAATTTTGTTCACAAAATTTAAATCATAGGTTTTATAAATTATGATTTATATTTTTCAAAAAAATATTTTACCATTAAAATTGTTTTATAAATATTCATGTCTTATATGTATAATGATAACGTAATAAAATTTAAGGTTTTTTATAAAAACTATATATTCCACAATTCACATAAATATAAATTATTTCTAAAAAAATATCAAAATTTAAACATTAGATAATATCATTATAATGAGTTAAAATTCAAAGTTAATTTATTTTAAATCAATTTTTAAAAGACATAAATTAAACTTTTATATAAAATAACGAATAATGTCACCTTAGAGAATGGAATGTGGGATTTTCCAACATATCGTGCATAACAACTAAAATAGAGTCTCATTTATTACAATCTCCCATACTTAAATAATATCATTCTAAAAATTGGGATATATTTCATTTTTTGAAAAAAAATATTCATTCCATAAATATTATTTAGGATCCCTGATTGCGTCTTCTAGTTTTTCATTTCTCAAAAGGACATTCACTAATCTAGTTATCTAATTTCGAAATAATTTCTCACTATTGTCAAGAATATAGATATTCTCTTCATTATAAAACAATACTATCTTCAAATCTATTCTCACATATTAGATAACATGCATTGGATATATCATGTATTTACTTAGTGATACAGGAGGGAAGATTTCATTTACTTAAGAAAGGTTGCTCGGTAAGACAAATCGGTAAGCTACACCTCCAATTCATTATAGTATATTAAATTACACAATGTTCATAGGTATTAATATCACCATTTTACCAAATGAAACAACACCATTCTATACAAAAACAATGAATAATACAAGATCACCCACTTGAAAATATATTTATTTCGTTTTATTATCATCATATTAATTTTTTATTCTTTGGGATTATTTAATATGATTTGGAATAAGTCATGCTTTAAAATTTATATCCTCTATATGCTCTAGGACAACAAGATTCATTTATCCAACGTCTTACCAAAATCATAGAGTATGAAACTTAATCCTGTTAAATGATCATATGGTACCATCCTAATGTTAAAATATAATCTATTATTTTTTAAAAATTACACAAAAGTTAAGTACTAACCCAACACACCTTTCCAATTGTGAGAAAATGATCCCAATATGTCTTCTAATGTTGGTATTCTTCATTCCGAATTGCCATTATTTATTGGATTCTAGTATGTTCTCAAATGAATCCCATTTTACAGAGTCTTTTAAAGTATCTTCTATAAATTTAATTTTATTTGAGGATCAAGATAAGATACAATTGTTAGAGTTTCCCAATGATTCCTTACCATTTCACTGATATTGTGTAAGGAAATTCACTCATGGGGTAGAACTTATTTTGTAACTTAGAAATGAGAATACTTATTAAGGTTTTTGATAATGACCCATATAGAATCATAATTTCGCAGAGTCTTCATAAGTCCAATGAAAAAGTATATTACAATATTATCTCACTTCCATATATGTATATATAGAGGTTTCATGTCTCCTATAGGATATTTCTTTCATCCTTTAACTATTGTCCTACTAATTATCTACACACATAATCCAAAATATCCTCCTATACACTACCCCACTAGAAATAATATCTTACATCCATATAAATAATTTTTATACCTTGATTTATAGAGATATTTGATCTATGTGTTCCATATATCAGTTCCCTCTTCAACTATATTACATGTGGAACACATAAAATCCTTCCACACACCAACACATGATCAATATAGACTCATTCACCTTATTTATAATAATTTAATCTTTAATCATCAAATTTATATACTCATCATCAAACATTGAAAACCCTATCAACTATAGTTGGATGGTTTTTCAATTTTATGGAAATGGAATAATGGATGCCTTGTCCTAAAAATAATTATATTTTTATTCAGTAGAGATATATATATATAGTATCCTTGTTTGTCCACACCATGGTCAAACCCTCATGGTCCATATTACCCAATGCATTATCCACCTTGTCTGCCATCACAATGTTGTAGTGTATCGATTAATCTTGCCCTTGAGAAGTTACAACTATCTACTTTTCCTCTTGTTAATCTCCTTCATAAAGAATATATACTTCAAATTCATGTGGTTGATATATATATATATATCACATCATTCACTACAAAATTTGTGTCCCAATATTTTCAAAGAAAATATTAGGAATTCTAACTCAATTTTGTTATTTATATAGTTATGTTCAAATTATTCAATTTCATTGATTCACATATAATCACTCTATTATTCTCTTTAATGACACAACAATGACATTTCTTTAAAGAATCATAATATATTAAAAATCCTTCCCCTCCTATTGATAAAGTTAATACTGGTTCATTAATCAGTTTCATATTCATCTCTTCAAAAAATTCCTCGCACTCTAATTACCATGTGAATTTAACCTCTTTATATGTCAACTTTGTTAATTTGTTGGATAATTGAGTGAAATATTTAAAAAACAATCGAAAGAAACCTACTAATACCATGAATCATAAAATATTATTAATGTTCTTTAGGGTAGAAAATTCTTTTAATACATTTATCCTTAAAGAGTAAAAATTTATTCTATCCTCCGAGATAGTAAGACCTTGAATAGAAACATCGTTGAGCTAAAATTTACACTTAATATATTTCATATACAATTCTTTTTTTATGATATCCTTATTTATTTGCCGATGATTTTCCGGATATTTATATGTCTTAGAGTATAAAAAGATATCATAAATGAGTACCACTAATATTTTTTATTATAATCATTGAATAATCTATTAATTTGATCAATAAATACAAGAGGATCATTAGTTAATCCAAATGAAATTACTGAAATCTCATAATGTGCATAAATTGTTTTAAATGTCTTCTTTGGTATATTATCCTTATTCAAATTTATCTGATTATAATCAAACAGAATATCGATCTTATAAAATTATTGGCCTCCTTCTTATTGATAAAATAATTCATGAATGCATAGTAAATAATATATATTCTTTATATTAATATCATTGATCACTCTGTAATAGATTCACAGTCTCCTAGTCCCATACTTGTTTTTCATGAATAAAATTGGGGCTCCCCATGGTAAAGCATTGATGTGTATAAATAACTTATTACAAGATTATTATATCTATTTATTAAACTCCACTAACTATATTGGTTTATTTCTATGTTTATTGATGGATATAGTTCTATCTTCAGCAATTTTTTCAATGGAGAGTTAATCATTATGATTAGATGGATGACCAGGTAATTATTTTGGAAATACACCAATGAATTTTTGTAACGTGGGTACAAAATCTATTATTAATATATCTTTCTTATCCATGGATCAATATTGGTCTTAATATCTTACTAGAATTCTACTAAGGGGGGTATTAGGGGATTATTTGGACACAATTTAGATAATGAAGTTGTCTCTTTTATAAGCACAATAGATTCTACCTCACCATAAAAATCGTAATATTTATATCTAGGAAATAATTATTTTCATTATTATTTGAAATCCAATCCATAACAAAGATCAAATAAAACTCAACCATATGTATAATAACCATGATTTCAAATATGGTATGTCTATATATCCTAATTTTAATTTACTCGAATATCTTTATTAAAAAAATAGTTCCAGTATTTATTTTAATTGATAACTACCAAAATAATAATATGTAATTTTTATGTGAAACATAGAAGTTATAAAAGTGTGTGAAGATATATAATCAAATTAAAAATTATCTATCTTTGAGGAAACAATCAAATTATCATCCATTAAATTATTTAGAACTTTGATTTTAGTTGTGGAAATCACAAAAGATTGTCAACGATCCCTCAAAATTTTATAGGGTAAATTCCCATGATGTTCAGGGAATTAGTTTACCAAATATTCCTTCTTCTTACTCTCAATGAATTTAATGCCAACAACTTCTTCTACTCAATTTTATTAATTATATTGTTGTCCTTTTCATATTAACTTCTACTATACACTTATTTCTTTTCTATAATCCCTAGGGTATTCCATACCGTAGTTAACACATCTGATAAATCCCACAATTTCATTTTTCCCTTTTTATGAACTATTATCCCTGTGATTCCCAGATGGAAACATCATTATCTGATTTCTCATGAATGAATACATTTTGAAAAATTCATTTTATATATTAATGGTTCTTGAGACTAAATCCTTATTAATGAATTTTTTTGATAATAACAACCATTTAATATTCATCATTAACCTATGAATAAAATGTTAAATATTTATTCCATCCTATATATGATGATCGTAGTATTACTAGAATACCTTGTGAGTTTATCCTCATACTCAAAAAATTTTCTCCCCTTTTTTTCTAAAATTGAGGAAATTAATTTTCATTTATATTAGTTTACATTAAGTAAAGTATATTTAAATGAATATATCTATAATATTTCTACATTCCATATGATTTATATCATCTTATACGTTAGTGTTTGGAACTTAGTGGACCCCAATGATCTGAATCCCCCTTTAGATGATTAAATATGGTGCTGAATTTTTTATATTAACTAATTCCTAAATTGAGAAAGATATTTTTTAGGTACATTATCACATATTCGGCTATCACTGGACAAGTAGATATTTAGCATATTCGAGGATGTTTTTGTTTGATGTTGTGAAACATAGCTAAAACATATTGTGGATTAGTAGGTAGATTTATGTGGGATGGATTTTCTATCATAGCCTAGGTCGAATACCCTAATATGGTTATTCTTTTGTTATCATCAACTCTAGTTTCATTGAAATTATTAGAAAAAACATCCCTACATTGACTATGAATGTTGATATGGTTCTCATCCCTCAGTAAGTTTCTATTTCTTTACATAAAAATCTAATGAAAGTGAATTGTATAATAAAAAACATGTTATATTTTATAGATTATTCCCTTGATATATCAAGTTTTTTTTGTATTATTTGTTTTATATAACTAGTTTCCACCAAATATATTCCCTAAGGTGTCTAATAAATTATATTATTCCAACTATAATAACACATGCTCAGAAAACTCAAATCCTATAGTTATAATAAATTGTTGGTAAAAATAAAATAGTTTTTAGAGGATAATATAGCTTAGTAGTCTTGGGGGGACTTAATACATACAAACATTATATTTTAAAACATAATATACAACATGAACACATAGAGATAACAAGATTAGATCTTTCATCATATCTCAGGAAATTACATATAGTTCTCCTTTAGGTTTCCTAGGAAAGGAATATAAATAAGCGTGATATTAGATACTCAGTAAGGAGTAAAATAAGGTACAATCTATCATAACGTAACATGGAACAATTGGTATAGAAAGAAAGAATAAATAAAATAAATTCATATTAATCTAGAACTAAGGGATTACTATATTCATGATAATAAATAGAAACATGAATAAAAATAATAATTGATCAAATATAGATGGATTATATAATGAAGGACATCAAAACATGTTTCCAAGATTTTGTTACAAGACACTAAACTGATATGGGGTTAGGTATAAAATAAAACAGAATTATTTTATATTATGAGACATATCTATGTATTCAGGGGATTTATAATATCGGGCTGAATCTATCACCAATTTAATTCCAATGAATCCACTATATAAGAAGATATGAATATAAATACAGTGCGTAATCAAATTACCTTAGTAATAAATGAACATATATATTGATATAAAAACATATAGAACACCAATATTTTACCAGTGAATAAGTGAACATAATCCATTTGGAGAAATAAGGTGGATGGTTAAACAACAGGTAATTTACAAACAAAATATGGGTTATTTTTAATGTAATATGAAGTATCCTTGCCATAGAAACAATAATAAAGTAGTGTCGAAGTGTAGTTTCAATGTATTGGGTTAAAAATAGAAGTAAATAACTGATCTCAACTATTTTTGTTGGTATGAGAACATATAAATGGTCGACAAATCCTTCACTATGGTTTGTCAATATCATATAAATATTCCCAAGCATGTGTATTAAGAGCACCATGATAGGTTTTCATATCTAGAACCACTAATAATGAATAGTGGTGACGGGTTAATAAATTATTTAATCAACATTTTCTAGTATTATTACACACTGGCGCTTGTGTACCATAACTGCATCCACTAGCCTGTATCCAAATAAGGATGTCATTTCGTAGAAAACAATACACTCTTTATTTAACCACAATTTATGATTTTAAGGGATTTTTAATTGCTATGAATATTATTAAATTAGAGTAATTATCATTAATTATATATCAAATGGGTGATAATTTCATATAATTTCAATCATGATGACATTACAATAAAGGTTTATAATGAAATATGGAAGAGGTGGAATGAAGTCCCCAATGTTTATATAATAACCAAATATAAAAAAGGATATAATAATAGGTGATAAGTGTTACCTCATTAGCATAATATAATATTTAATATAATGAAATGTGGATCGTTGAATTTTTTCCCACCTTTATCATTTGATCCTTCATATTGAAACTCCATCTTTAGTTTCTTATCAACATAGCCATCATACCCTTCTTCAAACTCCATCATTACATTGAGATCACATCAAAAAACATTCCCATAACTCTCAATGTCTTGATTTGCAAGAGCCTTAAAAAAGTTTGTTTTTAATCCACTAAACAATCTATCTATATTTATATCATTGATTATAAGAAAACCTAATGTGTACATTGAAATCCTTGTGAAATTTTCTTCATAGGTTTTGATTGATTATCCTTCCATTTTCAAGATCTCTATGAATTCATTCTCCATCTTTGATCAGTGTGTTCATGGGATATACTTATAATAAAACATGATCTTAATGTCTTAACATTCCATATATTTAATTTCCTCCCTTGTCATGGTTTCTTAACCAATTCCCACCATTGATTGGCCTCTCCATATAGATGATAAATGGATAGTGTAAAATTCTCTATCTCAAAACATTGAATCATATAAATGATCTTCTCCATGGAGTTTACCCATTGTTCCGCAACCAGGGATCAGAAGATCCACTATATTTCTGCGATTGTTTCCACATAAAACACTAAATAGCCAGTATCACAATATTTGGTAAAGAGGGATATTCCACGTTATTCTAGTTATTATTAATAACCTGAGATATTTGGGAAATAATATATATGATGTTTTGAACTCCACGTCCCAAATAATTTGTAATGTCCTTCTAAAAATCATTGCATTGGCCCTCATATGATTTGTTAGCCCAAATTCTCGTAGTTCCCACCATTTTCTAAATTAAAAAAGGATAGAAAAAAATAACTCAAAAAGTCATGAATGACTTATTTATTTTTATAATTTACCTTAAAAGCATAAATTATGGGATTTGTATGAAGAGCTTCTTGTGTGCATATTTTTACTTAGTTTCATAGTAGTGGTTTTTTCTAGGGTTCACTAATCCTAATTCACAAATTAACTGAACATTTCCTCTGATAAATACTATAATGACCTAGACTATTATTAGATTAATATTAAATAATTATAAATACAAACAACATAATAGTATAACACAATGGGGATTCTTAGGTTTAGGTTCATGGGAAAACTAGGATCAAACATTACATTTAAATCATCAAGAATAAACATTAATTTAATTCCTTCTTCTCGAACATCTTATTTTCACTTATCCTCTCCTTATTATATGTATTAACCTAATGATATACATAAAAAAGGTGTGAGATAAATCCCAGTAAGTGGATATATAATAACAAAAGAAAATGGGGTGATCATAATCATAACATCATCAACAAAATCATGAGAGGAAACAATATTAAATGACTTGAAATGTGGCAATGCATAAAATATTTAAAAACATCGTGTCATAGTGGTTAACTAAAACAAATTGTTGTGAACAACTATTGAATCATGTTCATATGTCATTTAACTTTAACTCATGTGGTTAATCACATTAACCAATGCATTGCAGGACTGTATAATTCAGGCACACCCATCACATTCAAACATTCATGTTGTGCTATATAATTTCACATGCACCCGTGACATAATAGAATTTCCATTATCATGCTTTCCACATATAACATATATCAAATAGAAAAATGGAATGGAATGGTTTTCAACACATAAGAACACATTCCTAAAAATTTTGTTCCCAAAATAAGAGGGTAATAACATACATGATACAAGAACCATCAACCTTGAGTGAGAAGTGAAAGGTGAGTTCTTGAAAGAAGGGTTATTTCGAAAAACATTGTGTTTGATATAAAATACAATGGAGAAAATTTATATCCATTAATATGTAATAAAATGATTAAAAATGATTTTTAATGAGTAACCATACAAAAAATTTATTGAAAGAGGGAGAACTCAAAGAAAGAAAGTTGTGTTCGAGATTTTCCCACATCCTTGTATCTGAACGATTCTTATCACTATAATTCCTGATATAATCACATTAGATTATTATATTAAATTTTTCAGAACATTTTTTACATAAATTGTTTTCATATTGGTTTCATTAAGTTATTTTATGGGCCTTTGGATGAGTTTTAGGATTTAAATCCATTTTTTGGGAATTTTTGTTTTTAGGGTTTTCTTGAACGGTTAACTTGTATTCATAAATGGAAGTTCGTGTTGAACATGGATAAAGATACTGAACTAATACTACATGTTATTAATGGTATTATAAGATTTTTAATGATCTTATAATTAATTATGTTATATACCATGTGGATTAATCATTAGTTTTGATTTAATGACGATTATTTTAGGTCAATTTTGGTGGTTTTTGGATCACAATGAACATGTTTTGATTTATAACTTAATAATATGTATATAAGTTGGTTCTAGAACATTAAATAGGATATAATAAATATAAAATAATTTGGTTCAACCATATAATTTTTTTCATGAACAAATATAATGGTGGTAATGTAAATTGAACACATGTCATTCTTGAAGGTGATAAATTAACACCTTCCGAATAACGTTTTCCTTTAATAAAATAAAAAGAAGATGAGAAGGGGTTGGATGATAGAATATCCCATTAATATAATACAATTATAGAATATTTATGATATACGAGTTGCCATACATTCTTTATGGATATATTTGATTATAGTATAATAATAATACATGAAATTGAAATGAAATTAAAGGAAATAAGAGAGAGGAATTACCTCTTGATTTATCCTCTCAAGATCCTCCTCACGGCACATTATTTATCTATTTTAATGAGACTAGAAGATCTTAGAAGTGGGGGAGGTCTAGGAAGATTTTTGGGCATATTTTAGAGAAATCTTGAAACATGAGAGGTGTGGGGAAATAGGGGTTTGAATGGTTGCATTTATAGTGGAGGGAGGATGGTTTTCCTTAATATTTAATTCATTAGTATTTTAATTTCTCCCAAGACAAGAAATAGTGATGATTCCATGACCAATAATCGTAATTTTTTCATTTTAGTTATAGATTTGGGTTCTTCAATCCATTTGGGGGTCAGTAATATTGGATTTAAACTATAATTTATTTATACGGTAAATTAATACATTTTACCATTCACCAAAAATTCAAGTATTTCTGAAAAATCCCAAAAATTCACCATATTAATTTTTTGAGGTGTAGAATCCTAAAATTAAATCAATTTATAAAAAAAAATATTCTAAATATGATTAATTTAATTTTTAATATAAAAATATTTTACTTCAAAAATATTGTTTTTAAAATTAGAAAATATAATATAATGCCTTGCAAAATTACATAAGGTCTTATAAAATTATCTTAAAACTAAAAGAAATAGAGTTGTTAACTTATGAAAAAAATTATGTAAATAAATTTTCATTTAAATTAATTATTTTATTATAATTAATAATTTATGACCTAAAAAATACTAATAATTTTACTAAGGTCAAGTTGCCACTTATAAGATGCCTAAAGTTTATTTAATCTCTCAATGATAAGGGTTCAATTATTTGTGGAAAATTTACTATTAGGGTAGGTTAATATTCATAAGGGTGGGTTTATATTCACCAAAATCTAGGTTTGTCTTATCGGAATCCAATAATCTTACTGTTCACAACCATATATGATAGATTTTAGAAATTGAAAACATAGAAGTGGAAAAATTATGTTTAAAGATGTTATATTATTTAGTGTCATGGTATATAATTGTTATTCCTAATGGGATTATAAAATAAGAAATAATTATAATATGGTAATTATATTTATAAAACATTGGGTTGTTGCACTACTTGTGTTGCACAGATTTCCCAAACCTATCATCACCTGATAACCTATAGAAACGAAAAAAAGCATTTCTAATGTCTTCCAAACTCTCCCAAACATCACCTTTATACTTTAAAAACAAAAAATATATAAATAATGGTTTTTTAATTTAAATAGGGGGTAATAAACATATTCATCCACGGTATTATTTTATTTCATTGTTCAAGTAGGTGTCCAGACAGACCCAAACATGAACATAGCATATTTAATGGAATATTTCGAAATAAAAGTGGTATATTTTTTAATAATATCACTATTATATATTAATAAATAAGTTATTTAGATAAATTTATTTTTTTAATCACATTATAGTTTATATTAATAAATAATAATGAAATTAGATGATGAAATGAGATACGATAATGTATGTAGGTGGTAGTCAACAAAACACATAGTTAACATTTTCATTTATTGAAGTTTGAGGTCCAAATAAGAAGTGTTATATATTATTTCATAATAATTATAATTATATTATATGTTTCACATTTATTCATAAATTTTACTTTTATAATCAATGAATATAGTTAGTGTTGACAAAACAAAAGTCATTACTTCATAGAGGCGGTAGTCCGCACATAAGATGAATAACGATTTCATTTTTCATAATAAAATTAGGGAAAGTGGGTTAATAGTTAAAAACATATAATAATAGAAATAATTATATATATTATTAATATTTTTTATAGTAATTGAAAAAATTGATATTTAAAAAGTAATATAGAAAGGAAAATAGGTTAGGAAAAATTAGTACTCACGTAGAAATCTTTGTGTTTTCCTTAGA
The DNA here is from genome assembly GCA_963277665.1 of Viscum album. Lineage (NCBI taxonomy): Eukaryota > Viridiplantae > Streptophyta > Magnoliopsida > Santalales > Viscaceae > Viscum > Viscum album. Next base: position 394,616,499 of record OY728131.1, on the reverse strand, counting down.
GGATTCCTCAGAAGTGGAGGTCTTAAGACAATATGGTGTAACTATTGGCTCAATAAGAAGGATTATAAATATTAAACAGTATAATGGGTTAATTTTTGGGTGAAAACCAAATTTTGGTAGTATTATTGAAGGGGTGGGGAGCGACCAATTTTATAAGTGGTGAGAATGGCATTTTCTAAAATATATCAACTTAATATAATGAGAAAACATGTTTCACATGAAAATAATACTAAAAATTCATAATAATGTATTAGGGTATGATATAAGGTATATAATATCATAAAAAGTCATTTTACACATGTTTTAAACTTTTTCCTAAGCCTTTTACTCTTATAATTTTCACATTTACTATTTTTGGTTTTGTCATGCTAACTAAAATTTAAATATGTAACATAATTTTAATTCCTAAAATTCTCCATTATTACTTAATTTGGTCATTTTATTAAAAATATTTTATCTATTTTATGCTAATAAAAATTTATGTGTATGAAAACTCAATATAACATTGTTGCATGTAATGCAGAAAAATTCATTTTTCGACATTGTGTATTTTTAATCTAAATATTTATGTGTAGGGTATGATTATCTATATATTTTATTTCAATGATATAATTGGGATTTATCATAAATAAAATAAAACTTTGGTGGATATAAAATAAATCCACATCTGAATCTTACTAAAATATTATATAATTAAAAGAAAAGATCAAAATTATTTGTATTGGAAAATGTTAGGTAAGTTACTAAAAATATTAGTAACGGGTTTTCTATAATCACTATTGTATTTTTAAAATGTATATTTTTAATTTTAAATTAAATTTTTTTACCTATTATATGGTTTTATACACATATAGTTCTTTTATATATAATTGTAATGTTACAGTTTTGGTAAAAATATTATTTTTTACTATTCACCAAATAGCCAATTATTTTAGAAAAATATCAACAAACCCCTATTAGGATAATATTGATATGTGGAATTAAAAAATTAATTTCATTTTTTAATGTTATAATTATTAAATTTATAAAAGTATCTTCTAAATGAATTATAAAAATAATTATTTAAAAATGAAAATTTTAAACATTAAGAGTTATTAGTACTATCTCATACCAATTAATAACATAATATTGATAATATGTAAGTTAATATATTAAAATAATTTATATCCAAAAATATTATCTAAATGTGATTGATTTCAATTTATTGATATAATAAACAGTTATTTGGGAACAAATAATCCTCTTAAATATTAAATCATATTAACTATATATCATCTAAATGTAATCATTTTCTATTGGTTAATATATTTCAATTTACATTATGGTTTATTATTATTATAATATTCATAAAATTATTAATCTACTATGTTTCATCAATTTTTTTCATGTGTACAAATCAATCAAACAAATTATTTTTATTTTTTGAAAATATATATAGTAACATCTTGGTTCTTTACATTCTCAAAAATTAAATAAATTTTTTCCTCACACATTTAATTATTTTATACAAATGAATAAAATCTAAGGGTATAAATACATGATTCTAGATATAAATTTTAGAGATATATAAACCTTAAAAAGATTGAAAATATTTTTTTCCCAATAATAGAGTTATCCATATCATTTATTTCTCCACAAATTTGAGCCAATAATATATCATTATTCAGTATCATGACCCATTCTATATAATTTAATTCTAAAGGGGTTTTTTACTTATCCTTTCATTTATAGAGTATCATAGGTTAATATGAAATTGAATTTACATATTCCAAATAATTTTTATCTTATAGTTATATGGGATCAATAAATTTTTAAAATTTTCATTACATTAAATTGAAGGGAGGATAACAGGATTTTGATGAGGACAATTCTAATAAAATTAATCATGGGATATAATAAAATAATATGTTTTCACTGATAAAAAAATCATTAGGGTGGTGATTTATGGTTCTTAAAAAACATCATTTATACAATATACTATAATCCAATAAGTCATCATCAAATATATATTGGATGATATATATACATAAATTATCATCATCCACATTATTATTTTTAATTGGATAATAATTCCACTGTTCCATTGGTTTAGGATTTTATTGGTACCTATAATCCTATTTAAACCATGTATTGTAGAGTCAATTTTCATAATTCACAATATCCTTGTATTTAATTTGTTAATATGTGGATGGTGTATTATTTCGGTCTCTAATAAATTCCAATATATTGTCAAACCTCTTTATATCTCTTTCAAAATAAAGACATTGATGGATAATCCTTCCACACTAGAAGGATTTTATTATTACTTTAGGAAATTCCCCTCCGTGATTCCTTCGACATTTTTTTCATATTGTATGTTGACACTTTTTTCTTTCATCATAATTATCGGATGATATTTTATGAAACTAAGTCCATATATTATATATTGTGTTGAGATGTTTGGAAATGCGTAATCTTTTTACCATAATTATAGATTGTTGGGTGAGTATTAAAATAAGATTTTCAACACAATATTTCATAGCCTTAGTTTAATTTTTATGAAAATTATTTCCATTTAAATTACATCCACTATTAACTTTGTTCTTATTATCTAAATCCATTTATAAAACAAAAATAAGTTATTTATTATTAATAAATAATTAACCCCATAAGATGATAATTGTAAGGTAATTTAAGGAAAAACTAAACAAAAAATATCTTTCTTTTTAAAATTTTTACAATATCTTCTAATTTATCCTTATAACTCTTCTTTCAGTATAGGTTTATTTAATTTGGTATTTTTAAAACATATTAACCCACCCCTATAATGTATTTCGGAAATAAACTCATTATAATGATTTGGAAAGTGGATTTGAATTAACCAAAGAATGTCACTTGAAACTATCAATCATGGATTGTTGTTATAACTCTTTTTCATGTATGACATGATGATTGAGTTATTTACCTACACACCCTTAAAAGGGTTATTATACCTAGTAACATCCTTTTATAGTGTTTACACATGGATGTTATTTCTAAGAAAACCATACAATCACTATTTTCCATATAAAAAATTATAACGTTATCCTTTATATAGACATATCCAATACACTTATCCCTAGGGTTTTTAATAATATTATAAAATCAAAAATAGCCATAAGTAACTATAATAATCTTCAAAAATAACTGAATCCCACACCAAATCCATCTAAAGTTCCTTTTAGGATAATATCTTATGCCTTTCATCTAAAAAGGTTGTTTTTACACTATACTAATATTCTCCTTTTTAGGTCCTCAAAATCACCCACAAATAATCTCTATATAAAATTTCCATCCGGATAACGTTATGTAAACTATTTGTTAGAGAAAATGAAAAAAAATTAAGGGGTGATCTCTAACACTTAGTAAGGGAAAAACTAATTCTCAAGTATTCAATGGTTAGATTAGATGAATATGAGAATACATTAACATGGAAATATTTTTTTATTAAAATGAGCATAAAATAATAGTAGTTTTTTACATGACATGATATAAGGTAATGTGATCTCAAATGAATAATAATATACCATAAAAATGTGTGCGGAATCAGGAAACATTAAACATTATCCACATAGCATAATAATAAGCACACCATTGTGAAAAAATATTGTGGAATAAACATAATTATAAAAACTTTATGTTAAGGAAACCCACAGAGACATTCATCAATGAGTAGGCTTGGTATAACCACTTGGGTATCTTCTTGGGCTGTGATAATCATCCTATTTAACCTTAGGCTTGTTATAAAACTTCTTATTTACCACATTTTCTTGGGATAAAGTTATTTATATACCCTTTAGATCAGGTTAAATCTTCCCATGTACCCTTTGTCTTGGGATAAACACTCTGATGTGGCTTAGGATAAATCCACTAATGTATTCTTTTAAGCTCATGAGACATAGACATAAAAAGTACATTAAAGGGAATTACAGGACCCCTCGTATGATCATCCACACATATGTGTACAATATTAAATAAATCAACATCATATCATAAATAATACATGGAAATAAAATGTGTTTCATATATTTTAAAATGGAACCACATAATAAAAATATTTATAATTCCATCATCAATCATAACAAGATATACGCATGGAAAAAACATGTATCCAAATAATTGATAAAATTTAAAGGTAAATATCATGAAATCATACTATTATAATTTTTTTAACTATATAGATAAATGGTATACAATTCGTCAATAATTTCACCAATCAATTTATGAATTGGTATCTAGGTGAATACCCTTAAATGGATATAATAAAAATTGGGTATTCATAGAGGAAATGAATTAGACTAAAAATTATAGATATATAGTGAAGATGATTAGAGAATATAATTAATGTAAAGGATTATATCTCTTATAGATATTTATCATTCTTTATTTGTGAAAAAGTAGGTAAATAATCAACCCGTGAATGAATAATACTTTTAAAACAATATACGAATATTACATTGAAGAGAATGATAAAAATGACCCTTTCTCCATGAAAATACAATTAAATAAATATCATGGGATAGTTTAAAAATTAATCACCTTTTAAAAACATGGCAATCATTTTTAAAAATATACGTAAATGAATTCTTGTGATTTTTTTTTACAAAATATGTTTGGTTTCTTGTTTTTATAATCAAATTCTAAGTGAAAAAAGTCACCAGTTTCTTTAAAAATTTCATTTTCACAATGGCTGGAATTGAATAATTCAAGATATATTAAAATATTAATTTTTAATAAAACACCAATAATAAATTCTTGTAAAATATTGAAATTATTTATATATAAAATGTGGAATGAAATTTAAAATATTTTATTTTGAAATGATGGACAATCATATTAATATTTTGAAATACCCTTAATAAAATCCAAAAATGTAAGAAGAGGTAATGAAACATGCGTTTAAAAATTGGTAATTGAAAACAATAAGGCCATATAATATAACTTGTAAATTGGGTTTCCAAATATAAATGAAAGCATTGTTGAGTAATTTAAATATTGACAAGGGTGGATACCATCATTAAAGAGGAACCGAATCATTCTCAATTATGATATACTTTTTTTGATTAACATTTTCTCAAGGTAAAAGATATGAATTAAAATGAAAATTTACACTATATTTGAATATAAAGTACATCCAAATATACTATTAAAGTGGAGGAAACCTAATTTGAAATAAATAAGTTCAATATGAAGAATTAGAATTTAATAGAGGTAGCTGAGTTATAAAAAATCCTTAAAAAATTCGTATCTTTTCAATATAAATTTATTTAAAATAGAAATATGATATGTATCTTAAAACCCAAATAATTTTATGAATATATAGAAATACATTAACTGTGAAGTAATCACACAATGTAAAATAAATTTTTGTGCACAATATCATACATGTATATAGTATTTATAAATGAGGCAAAGAAACTCTTACATTAAATTCATGCTTAGTAGATTGCATTTTAAACTCATTTATAAAAAACATAACCATTTTAATAAAAGATTTGATAATTTTATTCAGGTATATATATCCTTTTATAAAATTTATTAATATTTATATACTAAATTTATGTTAGATTGTTATTAACTATTTTTAATATTAGTTGTGAATAATCTGTATAATATTGTACAAGATTCATAATAGTAGTGTTCTTCAACGTTATTTTATAAAATTTCATAATTAAAGGATAAAAAATCTATTTTAATTTATTTTTTATGATAATTTATACTCTTATAATTTAATTTTATTCAATTTTATGTCATGGTACTTGTTGACAAAGTTGCCAGCAAGCATGTTTCACATGGCTTTAACAAAAAAAACATTATACCTTAATTAATGAGTTTAATATTTAAATTACCAATATAAAATAAAAATATAATAATTATTTACCTATTTAAAACATATATAATTGGTAATTAAGTTCAAATGATTGTCCATGATATTAATTTATACCATTGTCCATGTAGGTTTTTAGACTGACCCAAACGTGAACATACAGTAATTTTTGTATTATTATCATTATAAATGTGGTTAATTTTTGTATAATATATGTATTAAATAATCATAATGAGAATATTGATATAATTTTAATTTAATGATATATATATTAAGTGAATTTAATAAATAATAAATAAACATAATGAAAAAATGATATATGTCAATTATAGAGGTAGTAGTTCGTGCAACACATAATTAACATTTTCATTTCTCAAGGAATATGGGGGAAATGGGTGGATTTTAAATATAATAATGATTATAATAATTGTTTTATATTTTTATCATTTATTACCCAATTTATATTTTATAATCAGTGAAGAGTGGTTGGTAAAAAACGGAAATTGTTGCTTTATAGAGGCAGTATTCCGCACAATACTTCAATATAGGCCTTTAAAAGTGCCAGAAAAGGCCATTATCAGTTCTAAAAAAGCGCTGACAACCAGAGAATGGTTAAATGCTCAAAAATTAAGATCAGTGCTAAAATGTGTTATTAAAGGCATCCTTTAACAATTTATTTTTAGCATTGTTAATGTCCCCCATTAATGGTGGTTTTTAGCACTGTTAAAAGGCTCATTAATAGTGTTTTTTATCATTTTTAAATGGGTCCTTCAATAGTTATTTTTTAGAACTGATAAAGGAAGCGCTGTTATAGGGGTTAAAATAATATTTTCCCAAACACTTATGTGCCCTACCCCCTTTACCAGCACTTTTACAAGACCTTTATTAGTTCTCCACCCCCACCCTTATCAATAATTTTTACCCCGCTATATTTTATCAGTTCTTTTCTAGTTTACATCCCTATGCACACCTTCCTGGAATCGAACCTACAGATATCCTTTGAATATGAAAAGCCTTTACCATTACACCATGTTATTTTTTTCTTGTTTAATGATATTTCTATATATAAATATATTTATATAATTAGTTTAAAATACATTTATACAATATATGTGTGTGTGATAAATATATATATATACTTTTATTTATTTAAATATATAACATATTATATTCATTTGTATATACTAGAATATAATATAAATATATATGTCTTTATTAATACACACATATGTATATGTATATATAATGTAAAAAATGGTTACATAATTTTTTAAATACAATTTTAGTATATTTATTTATTTACAAATATTATGATATACTTTTTTACTTAAATATATTGACATACGTATTTATATTAGTGGTTTATTATATGAAAATTTATGAAAACAAGGACATATATATTTTTAATAATATTAAATTGTGAAAAATGAAAAAAAAATTAAAACCATAATATCAATATGAATGTACGACCTAGAAATAAATTCTGTCCCTATAAAAAGGCAATAATACTCCCTTAAAATAGGTTGAAAAACCATTGAATGTTATAAAAATTGGGGTACCTTGACTAAAAAATCAGTTTTGAGGCCTTATCGGCCTTTTTTGCCTCAAAATATGTGATTGAGGTTTATTTATGTCATCGAGGGCATATAGCTCATCACATGATTTGATTTAATAAGCGTTTGAACTCAAACGAACACTTGGAACAAAAGTTATGGTCATTTGATGTTTGAGTGACATTTGAAACTTATTTTAGTTCTTTTTTTGATATTTTTTCTTCAATTGGTATTAAATTACTATTAATCAATAATAATAAGAAAATTATTAACTAAAAATAATAATTTAACTATATTAAAATATATTTGAAAAATATAGCTTACATATTATGTGTAAATTCCTATTTAAATTATCTAAAACATATTTTAAAAAATGTATATTATATTTATACCAATATAAATATATTTATATGTAAATATTTTTTTCTAAATGAAATTTTTTTTGAATTATATATTATTATCGCTGCTATAATTGTGCTGATAAAGGAGGTTCTTTATCCACACTTCTAAAAAAAGCGCTACCAAAGACCCCCTAACGACACCTTTTTAGATGCATTGTTAAAAGACCTCATTTATTAGTGCTTATAAAAACCCAATGATAAAGGTACCCCTTTAACAATTCGTTTTATATCATTGTTAAAGAACCCATTTAACATTTAATTTGTAGAACTAAAAAAGTGGATATTTGAAAACATTTTTAGAAAGCACTATTAAATTTGTGGTGTTGGATAACCCCAGTTTTATAGTAGTGGAATAATGCATGAATGCCATTTTTTATTATAATCATAGAAATAGGGAAATACATTTAATATCAAGTAAAATATAACAATAAAATTAGGTATACAAAAATATATTTAAATAATCACATATTAAATAAGTAAATTATTATTGTAAAAGTAATATATAATTGAAAAGAAGTTAGGAAAAAGGAGTACTCAGTTATAAACCCTTGTGTTTTCCTTGAAGAATTCCTTAGAAATGGAGGTCATAAGAAAATATATTGTTACTAAATATAAAATGATAATTTTGAGTATTATAATTGATGGATATGTATTATTATTATAATATAAGGATAATTGGAATAGTTTAAGGTGTAAATTGAATTTTTTGAGTTTCGATGAAGCGGTGGTTAGAGGCTGCATTTTTAAGTACTGAGAATTGATTTTTTTTAAAAAAATATTTTAACTTAATATACAGAGAAAACGTTATTAAAATGTAATGAAGAATAAAAAATATAAAATAATTAAGTTTGGATGAGATAAGATTAATTATAAATCCAAAAATAAATTTCAGACATGTTTTAAACAAATTGTTTCCCTCTACTCTTAGAATTTTCAATTTTACCAATTTTTTATTGTGGTAGGTAATTTTTACATAAATAATTTAATTGTATTGGATAAAAAATTATTTTTAATAATATTTTAATATATGAATTTAATTTGATTTTATTAAATTTATATTTTTTTGAAAAATAAATTTTATCATTAGTGTATGTAATGCGTAAAATAAATTTTTTCAAAAAATGTATATTTTAAGCATCAAATTTATGTGTAGGATAAAATTATCAAATTACATTATTTTCATGAGATAAATATGTGTTTTATATATTAATAAATATATTTTAAATTAAATTATAGATTTTTTTAACACAATATTATTTAATTTAAATAAATTCTAAAAATAGTTTTTATTTGAAATTATTAATTAAGAAACTAAGAATGTTAGTCATATGATTTATAAATTCATCATATTGTTTTTAAAATTTATAATTTTACTTATTAAATAAGTTTTTTACAAATTAATATATTTTACTTATTTATAAGTCTCAGTTATAAAATTATAAATTTATAGTTTGGTAGATTTAGTGCTTTAACTATTCACATAAAAATTAATTATTTTATAAAAATATAAAAAATTAACATTTTGACAATATTGATATGCCAAATAAAAAAGTAGAGATAATTTTTTAATATTAAAATTTCTAAATTTAAAAATTTATCTTCTAAATGTAAATATAAAGAAAATTATTTTATTCAAAAATCAATTATTAAATATTAAATGTTCTTAGTTTTATCTCATAAAAATTACTATATTAATGATTTAAAAATGCTAGTTAATATATTTAAATACTATACATCATAAAAATAATCTTATAAAATTGTTTTATTTAATTTATTAATACATTAAACAGTTATTTTATAACAGATATTAATTTTAAAAATTAAATCATGTTAATTTTATATCCTCTAAATATAAGTTTTTTAATTATTTAGTATATTTTTATTTACTATGTGTTTTCTTATTTTTATATCATTATTAATAATAATCATATAATATATTTTAACTCATTTTAGTTTGCTGTGGAATGTAGAGAAATATATCAAACACATTAGATTAATTTAAAGAAATGATATATAATAAAAACTTGGGGAGTTATAGGTCCAATCTCCATTACAATTCATTTTTTCTCATTTTATATTTTCCATTATTTTATTTTAATATTGTTAGTGATTTTATAATTTCATTTCAAAAAATTATATTGAAATCATGTTGATTATTATGGGATTATTGTTTTACTATCAGGCGAATCTATGATTAATTAATTCGATTCATTTAGCGGTTGTTTTGATTATATTATTTTTTTCAAAATATTTATTTAAGGGTTTTATTTGAATTTATCTTAACTGTTATGTTTTTCGTGTTAGATAAATTTGGTCCTCGTTCTATTATTGTGTCGAGTGTTTCATCTAGATTATGTATGAGTGTTTAGATTCACTTTTATGTTTCTTTAACTATAGAATTTAATTTAGTTATAAAAAAGTTATTATTGTATTGTTTTAAATTGTTCATAGAATCTAATTCAGATCAATGATATTTCACAAGTTCATAGGTGGATTTTATTAGTTTTTGGTATCAACCTCCAAATCCCTTTTTTGATATTTTCTATGACCCACTTTAAGGAAAAGTGGTAACCGTACATCACAAAATTCAAAAACAGCACCACATTACAAAAACTCACATCCCACTTACTTCATAGCCAATGTGGCATGCCTCCGCCAGAGTTTTCAAATTCAAATTCACAAACATAAACATCTTTCCAATCCACAAGCCAACCGACATCAATGCTAGTTGATCCAAGAGCCACCTCGAGTCATATAGACACCGATTTAGTCACCCACCTTGATTTGAGCGGACGTCATAATGTTTCTGACCGAGATATCTATAAACTAATTGAATTTCAAAACTATTTATAGGGATTATAGCGTGTATTTTTATTCATTAATTTAATGAACTAATTTTATCTATTTTATATCAAAATCCAACATGATTTTTATAAATCATATTATTTAGAAATTTCTTATTTTTATAATTACTGTTATAATTAATATACAAATACATAATTTATAAGTATCATAAAATTTGTTATTTGCTTGTATAAAATTAATAAATTGATTATTTCAAGGATATTTTATATTAATACATTCATCCTGTAAATTATTTAATAATACACCTTTCATTAAATAAAAACATTGATATATTAATTTTTTGTATTTCTGAACATTTATGGATAAGTGTTATGACCATAATTATTAAGGAATAGTTTTTTTTGTTAGGTTATGTAATAATTACATTTGTTTAGTTTATATTCATTGGTATACCACTTTATCACTTGGATGAGGTTGTGAAAATATTCTCTGAACCATAGTTCTGAATTAACAAAGGATGATGGTGACTCTAAATTGATCTTTTAAACAGAAATCTTGGTTTTAGAATAAGAAAGTATGATAAATAATTGTATCTATATATAACAACATGTATCCATAATTTGTGAGTATGAATGTTTTTTAAAACTAAACATTAATTCAATAATCAATAATTTCCATTAATTGTTAAATGAGGAAATTATAAAGTTTTTTATTTTAAAAAAACATTAAAATTTTCAAATCTAATTTTTTTTAAATTAAATATTTAGTATTAATTATGTTTCTAACAACATGTATTCGATAAATTGTTATTTATAAAACAGAATTGATTTTATTTCAAATTGAACTATAATTTAATGGTAAAATCTTATTTTATTGTATATGGGTCGGTGTGACAATGTTAAACACAAATTTAATGAACTCTTTAAAAAATGCTTCCATAAACTAAGATATAAAATAAGAATATTTTTCTACATAATTAATTATCAACCTCACACTAGTATGTCTAGATTGTTACTTCTTCCATACTTTCATCCTTATTTGTATTCCCACTAATAGGTTTTTATATTTATTTATTCTATGGTTATTTCAATTTTTTATTCCAGTAGTTAATCATGATTATTAAATATGTGAATATAATTTTTATAATCGCCATAAATATTCTTAAATTTCCATTATATACTACAATACCACAATCCAAAAATTTTCCTCCAAGAAATTTCATTTTGAATGATGTGTAAATTTTTTATGAATTTTTAGTATTCAAATGTTTATTTTGTGATTTACGTGGGAAAAATATTTTATTTATTTTAATAAAGGCATGAAATTATAAAAATAATGTCTGATCTAAGGTTATGAAAAGTAATTTCTAAGCCTTTTTGTTTGATTCAGATTACTCCTAGGTTGGACATCTTATTTTTCATCAATTATTGGCAATATATTATTCTTTTAATATATTTATTCAATGAATGGATGAAAATATTTATTCAAATACATTTCATTAGTAAAATATTGATAATAATCCATTCATGTTTGTATATTATAACTTCTAAATAATTTGACATCATTATTTTCTAATAACCTAATGTAAAAAAAATAAAGAAACAACAATATTCTAAATTCACTATTAAAAAAGAAAGAAATTTTAACATGGATCAAAAAAATTTAACATACATACTCAATAAGAATTAACATGTTACACTCAATTAAAAATATTCCTATTTGATATTTTATCTAGTTAAAACAGTGAAAAATGAATATAAAAATAATGAAAGATAATATTTAAAACTATAAAATTTATCTACATTGATAGAAATGAAACTATCCATATCATTGAATAAATGATAGAATAAAGGAAATTAATTTGATAGAACTCATCGTAATTAAACCTAAGGATTGAAAAATAATTATTTTATGTAGATATATTCATATTGCATAACTCCCACTACATATCATACAAGAAGATATCATAGAAAATATACAAAGAATATTAGAGGGCCTGACCATGACATGAAAATATTTTTCAACATTTCCCATTAATATACCTTATATCTCATAATTACAACAACATAGAAACTATAATATTAGAGTATTTAGAGATTAGATAAATAACCTACATAATTTACAAAAAATAATCAATATCTCCCATAAATAAAATCATACATAATAATCATGATCATCACATAAGGAATGAAAAAATAGAGGGGTGATATCAGATGATCAATAATAGGCGAACATAAGAGATACCAATCAAACCTCATAAGTGAACATAAGATTCATAGGTGGATATGAGTGAATAATCAGGATGCTTAAACATAACATAAAAACGTACTTTATAAACTATAGATCATAAATCATGAGTCATGGAATAAATATCCATCCCAAATAAAATACATGAGTCATATGAGTGTGAAAACATGAGTCAATAATCAAAAAGCATTGAGTATAACATATGCTTGTGGAAAACAATCATAGGTAAACCATACCATTGTTGGAATATATAACAAAACTCATGTCTATGAACTAAATTGTAAAAAAAGCTAACTATAATCATGTACATACAACAAATTATGAACATAACTAACTACAACCATGTATTTGCACAATATTGTGAACATTGTTAACAAAATCATGTCCATTGAAATCATCATTATCTCATTAGATACTATGATTTACCAAATGATATTGAGAGATATATTATACTCAACCCTTACATAATGATAAACCATATAAATTTGTATAACATTAACATATACAAAATTATAATTTCATCATAGCATAATTCACCGATGAGAATGAAATGGGGTTTATTAATATTTCCATAAGATGTGTTCATAATCCATCTAGATAAATATTTCAGATCTTATAATTATAAAATGGCCGCATTGATGCATAAAAAAATAATGGATATTAGTATTATTGAAAAAAAAATTATGACATAAATATAAAATTTCTTTCAAAAAAAATATCCTCTATTTTTTCAAAAACATTATTTTAATGAGAAATAATTTTTTTAACAATAGTTTTACAAAAAAAATAAAAAAGTGATTACAAATTAATTTTCAAACCCATAAAAACATGGAAACCAATTATTTTAAAGAAATTAATGAAAAAGGTGGTATAAATTAACTGCCTATAAAATATTTCAAAATTCAATTCATATGTTTCTAATGAATTGGAAAGTAAATAAAAAATTTCCCTAATAAAAAATTTTAGTCTATGGAAATCCATAAATGAATATGAAAAACATATAAATAAAGAATAATGATTCCAAATTGAAAATAATAGATAATGTCAATCCCACTTATAAGAATCTATTCTGTATAATTGTGATCCAAAGGGAGGTAAAAAAGGAAAAAAAGTGATGTAAACCTAACAAATAACCATCTGGAATGAAAATAAATGGGGTTAAAGGTAAAGAACATATAAGTTTCCCAAATTTAAATTTTGTAATAGCCATAACTCTATAAACATAGATCCATTGGTTATATTAAAATATTGGTATATAATCCAAGAGTTTTCATAGTATTTAGCATCATAGTAGCCTCGAAACATTAGATACATACCTACATTAAATTTGAAAAAATAAGATACAATATAAAAACCTAGAAATACCATTATTGTCACTTCTATAATATCCATAAAAACTACACATATTTCTGCTCTATATTTACTAGAGAATGGAAATAATAATAAGATCGATATAATTTCTCAATAAGGAGTAGCATACAATAGATGATATCATAATATAAACATGGATCAATTTATATTGTATGAATTAATAAATAACATGAATCCAAAATTTGAAATATCCTAGGGAATAAATTATATATGAAAATAAAATATACATGAATGATAATAATAATTTATATCATATGGAAAAAAATAAAATGTTGGATATCAAAAACATATTTTGAATGCCTTTTTTGTTGGACTATACTGATATAGGGATGAGGTATCCACCGAAACCTGTATTTTTTCTCTCCTGAGGCATGACTATGCATCTAGGGACTGTATAATATTGGTACCCACCCCTCACAATGTTATGTCTATCCCATTAACCATATAAAATATTAAAATATCAAAACAATGCATCTTTAAATTAAATTAGGAATCAATAAGCATACATATTGAGATATAAACAAATGAAATATCAATATGTTACTAGTAAATAAGTGAACATAATATATTTGTAGAAAGAAGATGGTTGGTTAAACAACAAATAACTAACATATAATGTATAGGGTATTTTTAATGCAACTAGTTGTAACCATATCAATGAAATAATGAAAAGGTAGAGTTTAATATTACATTCAAAATTTTGGGTCATTAATAAAAGATAATAATTGTATTGAATAGTTATCACTAGTTGGATACCATAAAAATGGTAGGTAAATCCTTAATTATGGTTTGTGAATAGAATGTGAATATTCCAAAGAATATACCTAAGAGTGTCTAGCCAGGTATATGGTATTAGGTCTAATCATCATGCATCATTGTGATAGTTGAGTAAATTCATCAACCAATATTTTTTTTAATGAATACCCCTAAGTGAATTTTTACCTCAACTACATCTACATACATGTATCTAGATAGGAATTCAATTTATAGGAAAACCATAAACTCTTTATTGGACCAAAATATATGATTTTAGGACATTATGATAGATTAATAAAATTATTAAATGAGTTAAAATCCCATTTTCATTAAACGAGATAAGTGATAATTTCATATAATCACAAGCATGATGAAATTACAAAAATGAATGAAATTGAAAATGGAAGTGGTGGAATGAGATCCCTTATGTCGGCATACTAATGACATAGGAAAAAGTATAAAATGAGAGGGGATATGTTGTATCTAATTAATAGAATATGAAGTGTTACATAATACAAAAAAAATAAAAATTTGGGAAATACGTGGAAATGGTATTATAATAAATTAATTTCTATAAAAAAAAGAGATTTATAAGAATGAATAATTAAATAAGTAGTCTTTTAAATCTTGGAATGAATCCATAAAACCATAGGTAGTAAATATGGGGGATTTATAGATAAAAAATGAATAAACATTCATCATCAATTCATTTTTGTGGAGTGAGATGATATAATGGAATGGAGTATGCTCCATTTATAGTTGAAAACAATGGGATTTTTTATGGAAACTAATGTTTGGTAAGGGGTAAGAATGGAATCACATGGGAGTTAGGTGGGGTAGTTGAGTTTTGTGAGTTTGTGAGAGAAATGGTATGTTTGGCTTTTGGAAATAAATTTCAAACATAAAATGGATTTATAGGACTAAGTGACCATTTAATTATAAAAAATTGAGATACTTAATTTACAAGTTTTTACCCATTTCAATTTTATTTAAAAATTAACAGAAGAAATTATATTATAACTAAAAATATAAGATTCCCCCTATTAAAAAATTTGATATTTTGAATTTTAATTTTGGAATCCATATAATATAAATCAATATGTAGATATTAGAAAAGAAATATTTAAATTAAAAGATAAGATATAGGAAAAACATCTTTTATAGAAAAATTTATTTTTATACATTAAGTGTTTTTGTATTCATATTTCACATTAATTATTAGTTGAATTAGTGTCTATAAATATTTTTATATTTTGAAGATAATAATATTAGATTAAAATTTTAAAATTGTTTAATCTAATTTACATAAATGGAATCTATATAACTCTTATAAAATTAATTCTTTGGTTACAACCATTTTACTTCTATCATGGTAATTAATTTTATATATAATTAATTTATATTAAATTCCTAAAAATAGAATCTTCATGTTACATAATTTTTACCTATTGATACTAAATATAATGGTCATTTTATCAAATAATGTCAATATTTATAGGTAATATGTATTTTAACATAACTGCGAGTAAAACTAGTAATTAGAAAATGTGTATTTTTATGCATAAAAATTATATTTGAGATAAAATTATCAACAATTTTTGATTTAATGATATAAATTTGTTATTTATAACACAAATAAATGTTATATGGCTTCCAAATCAATCCAAAACTGAATACTACCAAAATAGTATTTATATAAAGAAAATGATAAAAACATTTCATTTGATTGGAAAATATTAATTTTGTTCACAAAATTTAAATCATAGGTTTTATAAATTATGATTTATATTTTAAGAAAAAATATTTTACCATTAAAATTGTTTTATAAATATTCATGTCTTATATGTATAATGATAACGTAATAAAATTTATGGTTTTTATTAAAACTATATATTCCACAATTCACATAAATATAAATTATTTCTAAAAAAATATCAAAATTTAAACATTAGATAATATCATTATGAAGAGTTAAAATTTAAAGTTAATTTATTTTAAATCAATTTATAAAATTAATAAATTAAACTTTTATATATAATAACGAATAATGTCACCTTAGAGAATGGAATGTGGGATATTCCAACATATCGTGCATACCAACTAAAATAGAGTCTCATTTATTACAATCTCCCATACTTAAATAATATCATTCTAAAAATTGGGATATATTTCATTTTTTTAAAAAAAAATATTCATTCCATAAATATTATTTAGGATCCCTGATTGCGTCTTCTAGTTTTTCATTTCTCAAAAGGATATTCACTAATGTAGTTATCTAATTTCGAAATAATTTCTCACTATTGTCAAGAATATAGAGATTCTCTTCATTATAAAACAAGACTATATTCAAATCTATTCTCACATATTAGATAACATGCATTGGATATATCATGTATTTACTTAGTGATACATGAGGGAAGATTTCATTTACTTAATAAAGGTTGCTCGGTAAGGCCAATCGGTAAGCTACACCTCCAATTCATTATAGTATATTAAATTAAACAATGTTCATAGGGATTAATATCACCATTTTACCAAATGAAACAACACCATTCTATACAAAAACAATGAATAATACAAGATCACCCACTTGAAAATATATTTATTTCGTTGTATTATCATCATATTAATTTTTTATTCTTTGGGATTATTTAATATGATTTGGAATAATTCATGCTTTAAAATTTATATCCTCTATATGCTCTAGGACATCTAGATTCATTTATCCAACGTCTTACCAAAATCATAGAGTATGAAACTTAATCCTGTTAAATGATCATATGGTACCATCCTAATGTTAAAATATAATCTATTATTTTTTAAAAATTAAACAAAAGTTAAGTACTAACCCAAAACACCTTTCCAATTGTGAGAACATGATCCCAATATGTCTTCTAATGTTGGTATTCTTCATTCCGAATTTCCATTATTTATTGGATTCTAGTATGTTCTAAAATGAATCTCATTTTACAGAGTCTTTTAATGGATCTTCTATAAATTTAATTTTAATTGAGGATCAAGATAAGATACAATTGTTAGAGTTTCCCAATGATTCCTTACCATTTCACTGATATTGTGTAAGGAAATTCACTCATGGGGTAGAATATATTTTGTAACTTAGAAATGAGAATACTTATTAAGGTTTTTGATAATGACCCATATAGAATCATAATTTCGCAGAGTCTTCATAAGTCCAATGAAAAAGTATATTACAATATTATCTCACTTCCATATATGTATATATAGAGGTTTCATGTCTCCTATAGAATATTGCTTTCATCCTTTAACTATTGTCCTACTAATTATCTACACACATAATCCAAAATATCCTCCTATACACTACCCCACTAGAAATAATATCTTACATCCATATAAATAATTTTTATACCTCGATTTGTAGAGATATTTTATCTATATGTTCCATATATCAGTTCCCTCTTCAACTATATTACATGTGGAACACATAAAATCCTTCCACACACCAACACATGATCTCTATAGACACATTCACCTTATTTACAATAATTTAATCTTTAATCATCAAATTTATATACTCATCATCAAACATTGAAAACTCTATCAACTATAGTTGGATGGTTTTTCAATTTTATGGAAATGGAATAATGGATCCCTTGTCCAAAAAATAATTATATTTATATTCAGTAGAGATATATATATATATAGTATCCTTGTTTGTCCACACCATGGTCAAACCCTCTTGGTCCATATTACCCAATGCATTATCCACCTTGTCTGCCATCACAATGTTGTAGTGTATCGATTAATCCTGCCCTTGAGAAGTTACAACTATCTACTTTTCCTCTTGTTGATCTCCTTCATAGAGAATATATACTTCAAATTCATGTGGTTGATATATATATATATATATCACATCATTCACTACAAAATTTGTGTCCCAATATTTTCAAAGAAAATATTAGGAATTCTAACTCAATTTTGTTATTTAGATAGTTATGTTCATATTATTCAATTTCATTGATTCACATATAATCACTCTATTATTCTCTTTAATGACACAACAATGACATTTCTTTAAAGAATCACAATATATTAAAAATCCTTCCCCTCCTATTGATAATGTTAATACTGGTTCATTAATCAGTTTCATATTCATCTCTTCAAAAAATTCCTCGCACTCCAATTACCATGTGAATTTAACCTCTTTATATGTCAACTTTGTTAATTGGTTGGATAATTGAGTGAAATATTTAAAAAACAATCGAAAGAATCCTACTAATCCCATGAATCATAAAATATTATTAATGTTCTTTAGTGTAGAAATGTTTTTTAATACATTTATCCTTAAAGAGTAAAAATTTATTCTAACATCCGAGATAGTAAGACCATGAATAGAAACATCGTTGAGCTAAAATTTAAACTTAATATATTTCATATACAATACTTTTTTTATGATATCCTTATTTATTTGTCGATGATTTTCCGGATATTTATATGTCTTAGAGTATAAAAAGATATCATAAATGAGTACCACTAATATTTTTTATTATAATCATTGAATACTCTATTAATTTGATCAATAAATACAAGAGGTTCATTAGTTAATCCAAATGACATTACTGAAATCTCATAATGTGCATAAATTGTTTTAAATGTCTTCTTTGGTATATTATCCTTATTCAAATTTATCTGATTATAATCAAACAGAATATCGATCTTATAAAAGTATTGGCCTCCTTCTTAATGATAAAATAAGTCATCAATGCATAGTAAATAATATATATTCATTATATTAATATCATTGATCACTCTGTAATAGATTCACAGTCTCCTAGTCCCATACTTGTTTTTCATGAATAAAATAGGGGCTCCCCATGGTAAAGCATTGAGGTGTATAAATAACTTATTACAAGATTATTATATCTATGTATTAAACTCCACTAACTATATTGGGTTATTTCTATGTTTATTGATGGATATAGTTCTATCTTCATTAATTTTTTCAATGGAGAGTTAATCTTTATGATTAGATGGATGATCAGGTAATTATTTTGGAAATACACCAATGAATTTTTGTAACGTGGGTACAAAATCTATTATTAATATATCTTTCTTATCCATGGATCAATATTGGTCTTAATATCTTCCTAGAATTTTATTAAGGGGGGTATTAGGGGATTATTTGGACACAATTTAGATAATGAAGTTGTCTCTTTTATAAGCACAATAGATTCTACCTCACCATAAAAATCGTAATATTTATATCTATTAAATAATTTTTTTCATTATTATTTGAAATCCAATCCATACCAAAGATCATATAAAACTCAACCATATGTATAATAACCATGATTTCAAATATGGTATGTCTATATATCCTAATTGGAATTTACTCGAATATCTTTATTAAAAAAATAGTTCCAATATTTATTTTAATTGATAACGACCATAATAATATTATGTAATTTTTATGTGAAACATAGAAGTTATAAAAGTGTGTGAAGATATATAATCAAATAAAAAATTATCTATCTTTGAGGAAACAATCAGAGTATCATCCATTAAATTATTTAGAACTTTGAGTTTAGTTGTGGATATCACAAAAGATTGTCAACGATCCCTCAAAATTTTATAGGGTAAATTCCCATGATGTTCACGGAATTAGTTTACCTAATATCCCTTCTTCTTACTGTCAATGAATTTAATGCCAACAACTTCTTCCACTCATTTTTATTAATTATATTGTTGTCCTTTTCCTATTAACTTCTACTATACACTTATTTCTTTTCTATAATCCCTAGGGTATTCCATACCATAGTTAACACATGTGATAAATCCCACAATTTCATTTTTGCCTTTTATGAACTATTCTCCTTGTGATTCCCTGTTGGAAACATCATTATCTGATTTCTCTTGAATGAATACATTTTGAAAAATTAATTTTATATATTAACGGTTCTTGAGACTAAATCCTTATTAATGAATTTTTTTGATAATAACACCCATTTAATATTCATCATTAACCTATGAATAAAATGTTCAATATTTATTCCATCTTATATATGATGATCGTAGTATTACTAGAATACCTTTTGAGGTTATCCTCATACTCAAAAAATATTCTTCCCTTTTTTTCTAAAATTGATGAAATTAATTTTCATTTATATTACTTTACATTAAGTAAAGTATATTTAAATGAATATTTCTATAATATTTCTACATTCCATATGCATTATATCATCTTATACGTTACTGTTTGTAACTTAGTGGACCCCAATGATCTGAATCCCCCTTTAGATGATTAAATATGGTGCTGAATTTTTTATATTAACTAATTCCTAAATTGAGAAAGATATTTTCTAGGTACATTATCCCATATTCGGCTATCACTGGACAAGTAGATATTTAGAATATTCGAGGATGTTTTTGTTTGATGTTGTGAAACATAGCTAAAACATATTGGGGATTAGTAGGTAGCTTTATGTGGGATGGATTTTCTATCATAGCCTAGGTAGAATACCCTAATATGGTTATTCTTTTGTTATCATCAACTCTAGTTTCATTGAAATTTTTAGAAAAAACATTCCTACATTGACTATGAGTGTTGATATGGTTCTCATCCCTCAGTAAGTTTCTATTTCTTTACATAAATATCTAATGAATGTTAATTGTATAATAATAAACATGTTATATTTTATAGATTATTCCCTTGATATATCAAGTGGTTTTTGTATTATTTGTTTTATATAACTAGTTTCCACAAAATATATTCCCTAAGGTGTCTAATAAATTATATTATTCCAACTATAACAATACAGGCTCAGAAAACTCAAATCCTATAGTTATAATAAATTGTTGGTAAAAACAAAAGAGTTTTTAGAGGATAAAATAGCTTAGTAGTCTTGGGGGGACTAAATACATACATACATTATATTTTAAAACATAATATACAACATGAACACATAGAGATAACAAGATTAGATCTTTCATCATATCTAACAAAATTACATATAGTTTGCCTTTAGGTTTCCTAGGAAAGGAAAACAAATAAGGGTGATATTATATACTCAGTAAGGAGTAGAATAAGGTACAATCTATCATAACGTAAAATGAAACAATTGGTATAGAAAGAAAGAATAAATAAAATAAAATCATATTAATCTAGAACTAAGGGCTTACTATATTCATGATAATAAATAGAAACATGAATAAAAATAATAATTGATCAAATATAGATGGATTATATAATGAGGGACATCAAAACATGTTTCCAAGATTTTGTTACAAGACACTAAACTGATATGGGGTTAGGTATAAAATAAAACAGAATTATTTTATATTATGAGACATATCTATGTATTCAGGGGATTTATAATATCGGGGTGAATCTATCACCAATTTAAGTCCAATGCATCCACCATATAAAAAGATATAAATATAAATACAGTGCGTAATCAAATTACCTCAGGAATAAATGAACATATATATTGATATAAAAACATATAGAACACCAATATTTTACCAGTGAATAAGTGAACATAATCCATTTGGAGAAATAAGGTGGATGGTTAAACAACATGTAATTTACAAACAAAATATGGGTTATTTTTAATGTAATATGAAGTATCCTTGCCATAGAAACAATAATAAAGTAGTGTCGAAGTGTAGTTTCAATGTATTGGGTTAGAAATAGAAGTAAATAACTGATCTCAACTATTTTTGTTGGTATGAGAACATATAAATGGTCGACAAATCCTTCACTATGGTTTGTAAATATCATATAAATATTCCCAAGCATGTGCATTAAGAGCACCATGATAGGTTTTCAGAGCTAGGACCACTAATAATGAATAGTGGTGATGGGTTAGTAAATTGTTTAATCAACATTTTTTAGGATTATTACACACTGGCGCTTGTGTACCATAACTGCATCCACTAGCCTGTATCCAAATAAGGATGTCATTTCGTAGAAAACAATACACTCTTTATTTAACCACAATTTATGATTTTAAGGGATTTTTAATTCCTATGAAAATTATTAAATTAGAGTAATTATCATTAATTATATATCAAATCGGTGATAATTTCATATAATTTCAATCATGATGACATTACAATAAAGGTTTATAATGAAATATAGAAGAGGTGGAAAGAAGTCCCTAATGTTTATATAATAACCACATATAAAAAAGGATATAATAATAGGTGATAAGTGTTACCTCATTAACATAATATAAGATTTAATATAATGAAATGTGGATCGTTGAATTTTTTCCCACCTTTATCATTTGATCCTTCATCTTGAAACTCCATCTTTAGTTTCTTATCAACATAGCCATCATACCCTTCTTCAAAATCCATCATTACATTGAGATCACATCAAAAAACATTTCCATAACTCTCAATGTCTTGAATTGCAAGAGCCTAAAAAAAGTTTGTTTTTAATCCACTAAACAATCTATCTATATTTATATCATTGATTATAAAAAAACATAAGGTGTACATTGAAATCCTTGTGAAATTTTCTTCATAGGTTTTGATTGATTATCCTTCCATTTTCAAGATCTCTATGAATTCATTCTCCATCTTTGTTCAATGTGTTCATGGGATATACTTATAATAAAACATGATCTTAATGTCTTAACATTCCATATATTTAATTTCCTCCCTTGTCATGGTTTCTTAACCAATTCCCACCATTGATTGGCCTCTCCATATAGATGATAAATGGATAGTGTCAAATTATCTATCTCAAAACATTGAATCATATAAATGATCTTCTCCATGGAGTTTACCCATTGTTCCGCAACCAGGGATCAGAAGATCCACTATATTTCTGCGATAGTTTCCACATAAAACACTAAATAGCCAGTATCACAATTTTTGGTAAAGAGGAATAATCCACGTTATTCTAGTTATTATTAATAACCTGAGATATTTGGGAAATAATATATATGATGTTTTGAACTCCACCTCCCAAATCATTTGTAATGTCCTCCTAAAAATCATTGCATTGGCCCTCATATGAGTTTTTATCCCAAATTCTCGTAGTTCCCACCATTTTCTAAATTACAAAAGGATAGAAAAAAATAACTAAAAAATTCATGAATGACTTATTTATTTTTATAATTTACCTTAAAAGCATAAATTATGGGATCCGTATGAAGAGCTTCTTGTGTGCATATTTTTACTTAGTTTCATAGTAGTGGGTTTTTCTAGGGTTCACTAATCCTAATTCACATATTTGCTGAACATTTTCTCTGATAAATACTATAATGACCTAGACTATTATTAGATTAATATTTAATAATTATAAATACAAAAAACATAATAGTATAACACAATGGGGATTCATAGGTTTAGGTTCATGGGAAAACTACGATCAAAGATTACATTTAAATCATCAAGAATAAACATTAATTTAATTCCTTCTTCTCGAACATCTTATTTTCACTTATCCTCTCCTTATTATATGTATTAACCTGATGATATACATAAAAAAGGTGTGAGATAAATCCCAATAAGTGGATATATAATAACATAAGAAAATGGGGTGATCATAATCATAACATCATCAACAAAGTCATGAGAGGAAACAATATTAAATGACTTGAAATGTGGCAATGCATAAAATATTTAAAAACATCGCGTCATAGTGGTTAACTAAAACAAATTGTTGTGAACAACTATAGAATCATGTTCATACGTCATTTAACTTTAACTCCTGAGGTTAATCACATTATCCAATGCATTGAAGCACTGTATAATTCCAGGCACACCCCTCACATTCAAACATTCATGTTGTGCTATACAATTTCACATGCACCCGTGACATAATAAAATATCCATTATCATGCTTTCCACATATAACATATATCAAATAGAAAAATGGAATGGAATGGTTTTCAACACATAAGAACACATTCCTAA
Source organism: Viscum album (assembly GCA_963277665.1). Classification (NCBI taxonomy): domain Eukaryota; kingdom Viridiplantae; phylum Streptophyta; class Magnoliopsida; order Santalales; family Viscaceae; genus Viscum; species Viscum album. The sequence goes on along the minus strand of OY728131.1, from coordinate 394,591,612 downwards.
AAATTGTGTTCCCAAAAGAAGGGGGTAATAACATACATGATACAAGAACCATCAACCTTGAGTGAGAAGTGAAAGGTGAGTTCTTGAAAGAAGGGTTATTTCGGAAAACATTGTGTTTGATATAAAATCCAATGGAGAAAATTTATATCCAATAATATGTAATAAAATGATTAAAAAATGATTTTTAATGAGTAACCATACAAAAAATTTATTGAAAGAGGGAGAACTCGAAGAAAGAAAGTTGGGTTCGAGATTTTCCCACATCCTTGTATCTGAACGATTCTTATCACTATAATGCCTGATATAATCACATTAGATTATTATATTAAATTTTTCAGAACATTTTTTACATAAATTGTTTTAATATTGGTTTCATTAAGTTATTTTATGGGCCTTTAGATGAGTTTTAGGATTTAAATCCATTTTTTGGGAATTTTTGTTTTTAGGGTTTTCTTGAACGGTTCACTTGTATTCATAAATGGAAGTTCGTGTTGAACATGGATAAAGATACTGAACTAATACTACATGTTATTAAATGTATTATAAGATTTTTAATGATCTTATAATTAATTATGTTATATACCATGTGGATTAATCATTAGTTTTGATTTAATTACGATTGTTTTAGGTCAATTTTGGTGGTTTTTGGATCACAATGAACATGTTTTGATTTATAACTTAATAATATGTATATAAGTTGGTTCCAGAACATTAAATAGGATATAATAAATATAAAATATTTTGGTTCAACCATATAATTTTTTTCATGAACAAATATAAAGGTGGTAATGTAAATTGAACACATGTCATTCTTGAAGGTGATAAATTAACACCTTCCAAATAACGTTTTCCATTCATAAAATAAAAAGAAGAGGAGAAGGGGTTGGATGATAGAATATCCCATTAATATAATACAATTATAGAATATTTATGATATGGGAGTTACCATACCTTGTTTATGGATATATTTGATTATAGTATAATAAAAATACATGAAATTGAAATGAAATTAAAGGAAATAAGAGAGAGGAATTACCTCTTGAGTTATCCTCTCAAGATCCTCCTCAAGGCACATTATTTATCTATTTTAATGAGACTATAAGATCTTAGACGTGGGGGAGGTCTAGTAAGATTTTTGGGCATATTTTAAAGAAATCTTGAAACATGAGAGGTGGGGGGAAATAGGGGTTTGAATGGTTGCATTTATAGTGGAGGAATGATGGTTTTCCTTAATATTTAATTCATTAGTTTATTAATTTCTCCCAACAAAAGAAATAGTGATGATTTTATGACCAATAATCATAATTTTTTCATTTTAGTTATAGATTTTGGGTTCTTCAATCCTTTTGGGGGTCAGTAATATTGGATTTAAAATATAATTTATTTATACGGTAAATTAATGCATTTTACCAATCACCAAAAATTCAAGTATTTTTGAAAAATCCCAAAAATTCACCGTATTAATTTTTTGAGGTGTAGAATTATAAAATTAAATCAATTTAGAAAAATAAATATTCTAAATATGATAAATTTAATTTTTAATATAAAAATATTCTACATCAAAAATATTGTTTTTAAAATTAAAAAATATAATATAATGCCTTGAAAAATTACATAAGGTATTATAAAATTATCGTAAAACTAAAAGAAATAGAGTTGTTAACTTATGAAAAAAAATTATGTAAATAAATTTTCATTTAAATTAATTATTTTATTATAATTAATAATTTATGACATAAAAAATACTAATAATTTTACTAAGGTCAAGTTGCCAGTTATAAGATGCCTAAAGTTTATTTAATCTCTCAATGATAAGGGTTCAATGATTTTTGGAAAATTAACTATTAGGGTAGGTTAATATTCATAAGGGTGGGTTTATATTCACCAAAATCTAGGATTGTCTTATCGGAATCCAATAATCTTACTGATCACAACCATATATGATAGATTTTAGAAATTGAAAACATAGAAGTGGAAAAATTATGTTTAAAGATGTTATATTATTTAGTATCATGATATATAATTGTTATTACTAATGGGATTATAAAATAAGAAATAATTATAATATGGTAATTATATTTATAAAACATTGGGTTGTTACACTACTTGTGTTGCACAGATTTCCCAAACCTATCATCACCTAATAACCTATTGAAACGACACAAAAGCATTTCTAATATCTTCCAAACTCTCCCAAACATCACCTTTATACTTTAAAAACAAAAAATATATAAATAATGGTTTTTTAATTTAAATAGGGGTAATAAACATATTCATCCACGGTATTATTTTATTTCATTGTTCAAGTAGGTGTCCAGACAGACCCAAACATGAACACAACATATTTAATGGAATATTTCGAAATAAAAGTGGTATATTTTTTAATAATATCACTATTATATACTAATAAATAAGTTATTTAGATAAATTTATTTTTTTAATCACATTATAGTTTATATTAATAAATAATAATGAAATTAGATGATGAAATGAGATACGATACTTTTTGTAGGTGGTAGTCCACAAAACACATAGTTAAAATTTTCATTTATTGAAGTTTGAGGTCGAAATAAGAAGTGTTATATATTATTTCATAATAATTATAATTATATTATATGTTTCACATTTATACATAAATTTTACTTTTATAATCAATGAATAGAGTTAGTGTTGACAAAACAAAAGTCATTACTTCATAGAGGCGGTAGTCCGCACATAAGATGAATACCGATTTCATTTTTCATAATAAAATTAGGGAAAGCGGGTTAATACTTACAAACTTATAATAATAGAAATAATTATATATATTATAAATATGTTTTTATAGTAATTGAGAAAATTGATATTTAAAAAGTAATATGGAATGGAAAATAGGTTAGGAAAAATTAGTACTCACGTAGAAATATTTGTGTTTTCCTTAGAGGATTCCTCATAAGTGGAGGTCTTAAGACAATATGGTGTAACTATAGGCTCAATAAGAAGGATTATAAATATTAAACAGTATAATGGGTTAATTTTTGGGTGAAAACCAAATTTTGGTAGTATTATTGAAGGGGTGGGGAGCGACCAATTTTATAAGTGGTGAGAATGGAATTTTCTAAAATATATCAACTTAATATAATGAGAAAACATGTTTCACATGTAAATAAGACTAAAAATTCATAATAATGTATTGGGGTATGATATAAGGTATATAATATCATAAAAAGTCATTTTACACATGTTTTAAACTTTTTCCTAAGCCTTTTACTCTTATAATTTTCACATTTACTCTTTTTGGTTTTGTCATGCTAACTAAAATTTAAATATGTAACATAATTTTAATTCCTAAAATTCTCCATTATTACTTAATTTGGTCCTTTTATTAAAAATATTTTATCTATTTTATGCTAATAAAAATTTATGTGTATGAAAACTCAATATAACATTGTTGCATGTAATGCAGAAAAATTCATTTTTCGACATTGTGTATTTTTAATCTAAATATTTATGTGTAGGGTATGATTATCTATATATTTTATTTCAATGATATAATTGGGATTTATCATAAATAAAATAAAACTTTGGTGGATATAAAATAAATCCACATCTGAATCTTACTAAAATATTATATAATTAAAAGAAAAGATCAAAATTATTTGTATTGGAAAATGTTAGGTAAGTTACTAAAAATATTAGTAACGGGTTTTCTATAATCACTATTGTATTTTTAAAATGTATATTTTTAATTTTAAATTAAATTTTTTACCTATTATATGGTTTTATACACTTATAGTTCTTTTATATATAATTGTAATGTTACAGTTTTGGTAAAAATATTATTTTTTACTATTCACCAAATAGCCAATAATTTTAGAAAAATATCAACAAACACCTATTAGGATAATATTGATATGTGGAATTAAAAAATTAATTTCATTTTTGAATGTTATAATTATTAAATTTATAAAAGTATATTCTAAATGAATTATAAAAATAATTATTTAAAAATGAAAATTTTAAACATTAAGAGTTATTAGTACTATCTCATACCAATTACTAACATAATATTGATTATATGTAAGTTAATATATTAAAATAATTTATATCCAAAAATATTATCTAAGTGTGATTGATTTCAATTTATTGATATAATAAACAGTTATTTGGGAACAAATAAACCTCTTAAATATTAAATCATATTAACTATATATCATCTAAATGTAATCATTTTCTATTGGTTAATATATTTCAATTTACATTATGGTTTATTATTATTATAATATTCATAAAATTATTAATCTACTATGTTTCATCAATTTTTTTCATGTGTACAAATCAATCAAACAAATTATTTTTATTTTTTGAAAATATATATAGTAACATCTTGGTTCATTACATTCTCAAAAATTCAATAAATTTTTTCCTCACACATTTAATTATTATATACAAATGAATAAAATCTAAGGGTATATATACATGATTCTAGATATAAATTTTAGAGATATATAAACCTTAAAAAGATTGAAAATATTTTTTTCCCAATAATAGGGTTATCCATATCATTTATTTCTCCACAAATTTGAGCCAATAATATATCATTATTCAATATCATGACCCATTCTATATAATTTAATTCTAAAGGGGTTTTTTACTTATCCTTTCATTTATAGAGTATCATAGGTTAATATGAAATTGAATTTACATATTCCAAATAATTTTTATCTTATAGTTATATGGTATGAATCAATTTTTAAGATTTTCATTACATTAAATTGAAGGGAGGATAACAGGATTTTAAAGAGGACAATTCTAATAAAATTAAACATGGGATATAATAAAATAATATGTTTTCACTGATAAAAAAATCATTAGGGTGGTGATTTATGGTTCTTAAAAAAAATCATTTATACAATATACTATAATCCAATAAGCCATCATCAAATATATATTGGATGATATATATACATAAATTATCATCATCCACATTATTATTTTTAATTGGATAATAATTCCCCTGTTCCATTGGTTTAGGATTTTATTGGTACATATAATCCTATTTAAACCATTTATTGTAGAATCAATTTTCGTAATTCACAATATCCTTGTATTTAATGTGTTGATATGTAGATGGTGTATTATTTCGGTCTCTAATAAATTCCAATATATTGTCAAACCTCTTTATATCTCTTTTAAAATAAATACATTGATGGATAATCCTTCCACACTAGAAGGATTTTATTATTACTTTGGGAAATTCCCTTCAGTGATTCCTTCGACATTTTTTTCATATTGTATGTTGACTCTTTTTTCTTTCATCATAATTATCGTATGATATTTTATGAAACTAAGTCCATATATTATATATTGTGTTGAGATGTTTGGAAATGCGTAATCTTTTTACCATAATTATATATTGTTGGGTGAGTATTAAAATATGATTTTCAACATAATATTTCATAGCCTTAGTTTAATTTTTATTAAAATTATTTCCATTTAAATTACATCCACTATTAACTTTGTTCTTATTATCTACATCCATTTATAAAACAAAAATAAGTTAGTTATTATTAATAAATAATTAACCCCATAAGATGATAATTGTAAGGTAATTTCAGGAAAAACTAAACAAAAAATATCTTTCATTTTAAAATTATTACAATATCTTCTAATTTATCCTTATAACTCTTCTTTCAGAATAGGTTTATTTAATTTGTTATTTGTAAAACATATTAACCCACCCCTATAATGTATTTCGGAAATAAACTCATTATAATGATTTGGAAAGTGGATTTGAATTAACAAAAAGAATGTCACTTGAAACTATCAATCATGGTTTGTTGTTATAACTCTTTTTCATGTATGACTTAATGATTGAGTTATTTACATACACACCCTTATAAGGGTTATTATACCTAGTAACATCCTTTTATAGTGTTTACACATGGATGTTATTTCTATGAAATCCATACAATCACTATTTTCCAAATAAAAAATTATAACATTATCCTTTATATAGACTTATCCAATACACTTATCCCTAGGGTTTTTAATAATATTATCAAATCCAAAATAGCCATAAGTAACTATAATAATAATAAAAAATAACTGAATCCCACACCAAATCCATCTAAAGTTCCTTTTAGGATAATATCTTATGCCTTTTATCTAAAAAGGTTGTTTTTACACTATACTAATATTCTGTTTTTTAGGTCCTCAAAATCTCCCACAAATAATCTCTACATAAAATTTCCATCAGGATAACGTTATGTAAACTATTTATTAGAGAAAATGAAAAAAAATGAAGGGGTGATCTCTAACACTTAGTAAGGGAAAAACTAATTCTCAAGTAATCAACAGTTAGATTAGATGAATATCAGAATACATTGACATGGACATTTTTTTTAAATGAGCATAAAATAATAGTAGTTTTTTACATGACATGATAGAAGGTAATGTGATCTCAAATGAACAATAATATACCATAAAAATGTTTGCGGAATCAGGAAACATTAAACATTAGCCACATAGCATAATAATAATCACACCATTGTGAAAAAATATTGTGCAATAAACATAATTATAAAAACTTTATGTTAAGGAAACCCACAGAGACATTCATCAAAGAGTAGGCTTGGTATAACCACTTGGGTATCTTCTTGGGCTGTGATAATCATCCTATTTAACCTTAGGCTTGTTATAAAACTTCTTATTTACCCCATTTTCTTGGGATAAAGTTTTTTATATACCCTTTAGATCAGGTTAAATCTTCCCATGTACCCTTTGTCTTGGGATAAACACTCTGATGTGGCTTAGGATAAATCCACTAATGTATTCTTTTAAGCTCATGAGACATAGACATAAAAAAATACATTAAAGGGAATTACATGACCCCTCGTATGATCATCCACACATATGTGTACAATATTAAATAAATCAACATCATATCATAAATAATACATGGAAATAAAATGTGTTTTATATATTTTAAAATGGAACCACATAATAAAAATATTTATAATTCCATCATCAATCATAACATGATATACGCATGGAAAAAACATGTATCCAAATAATTGAGCAAATTTAAAGGTAAATATCATGAAATCATACTATTATAAATTTTTTTAAACTATATAGATAAAGGGTATACAATTCGTCAATAATTTCACCAATGAATTTATTAATTGGTATCCAGGTGAATACCCTTAAATGGATATAATAAAAATTGGGTATTCATAGAGGAAATTAATTAGACTAAAAATTATAGATATATAGTGAGGATGATTAGAGAATATAATTAAAGTAAAGGATTATATCTCTTATAGATATTTAACATTCCTTATTTGTGAAAAAGTAGGTAAATAATCAACCCGTGGATGAATAATACTTTTAAAACAATATACGAATATTACATTGAAGAGAATGATAAAAATGACCCTTTCTCCGTGAAAGTACAATTAAATAAATATCATGGGATTGTTTAAAAATTATTCACCTTTTAAAAACATGGCAATCATTTTTAAAAATATAAGTAAATGAATTCTTGTGATTTTTTTTACAAAATATGTTTGGTTTCTTGTTTTTATAATCATATTCTAAGTGAAAAAAGTCACCAGTTTCTTTAAAAATTTCATTTTCACAATGGCTAGAATTGAATAATTCAAGATATATTAAAATATTAATTTTTAATAAAACACCAATAATAAATTCTTGTAAAATATTGAAATTATTTATATATAAAATTTGGAACGAAATTTAAAATATTTTATTTTCAAATGATGGACAATCATATTAATATTTTGAAATACCCTTAATAAAATCCAAAAATGTAAGAAGAGGTAATAAAACATGCGTTTAAAAATAGGTAATTGAAAACAATAAGTCTATATAATATAACTTGTAAATTGGGTTTCCAAATATAAAGGAAAACATTGTTGAGTAATTTAAATATTGACAAGGGTGGATACCATCATTAAAGAGGAACCGAATCATTCTCAATTATGATATACTTTTTTTGATTAACATTTTATCAAGGTAAAATATAAGAATTAAAATGAAAATTTACACTATATTGGAATATAAAGTACATCCAAATATACTATTAAAGTGGAGGAAACCTAATTTGAAATAAATAAGTTCAATATGAAGTACTACAATTTAATAGAGGTAGCTGAGTTATCAAAAATCCTTAAAAAATTCGTATCTTTTCAATATAAATTTATTTAAAAAAGAAATATTATATGTATCTTAAAACCCAAATAATTTTATGAATATATAGAAATACATTAACTGTGAAGTAATCACACAATGTAAAATGAATTTTTGGGCACAATATCATACATGTATGTAGTATTTATAAATGAGGCAAAAAAACTCTTACCTTAAATTCATGCTTAGTAGATTTCATTTTAAACTCATTTATAAAAAAACATAACCATTTTAATAAAATATTTGATAATTTTATTCAGGTATATATATCCTTTTATAAAATTTATTAATATTTATATACTAAATTTATGTTAGATTGTTATTAACTATTTTTAATATTAGTTGTGAATAATCTGTATAATATTGTACAAGATTCATAATAGTAGTGTTCTTCAACATTATTTTATAAAATTTCATAATTAAAGGATAAAAAATCTATTTTAATTTATTTCTTATGATAATTTATACTGTTATAATTTAATTTTATTCAATTTTATGTCATGGTACTTGTTGACAAAGTTGCCAGCAAGCATGTTTCACTTGGCTTTAACAAACAAAACATTATACCTTAATTAATGAGTTTAATATTTACATTACCAATATAAAATAAAAATATAATAATTGTTTACCTATTTAAAACTTATACAATTGGTAATTAAGTTCAAATGATTGTCCATGATATTAATTTATACCATTGTCCATGTAGGTTTTTAGACTGACCCAAACATGAACATACAATAATATTTGTATTATTATCATTATAAATGTGGTTAATTTTTGTATAATATATGTATTAAATAATCATAATGAGAATATTTATATAATTTTAATTTAATGATATATATTTTAAGTGAATTTAATAAATAATAAATAATCATAATGAAAAAATGATATATGTCAATTATAGTGGTAGTAGTTCGTGCATCACATAATTAACGTTTTCATTTCTCAAGGAATATGGGGGAAATGGGTGGATTTTAAATATAATCATGATTATAATAATTTTTTTATATTTTTATCATTTATTACCCAATTTATATTTTATAATCAGTGGAGAGTGGTTGGTAAAAAAATGGAAATTGTTGCTTTATAGAGGCAGTATTCCGCACAGTACTTCAATATAGGCCTTTAAAAGTGCCAGAAAAGGCCATTATCAGGGCTAAAAAAGCACTGACAACCAGAGAATGGTTAAATGCTCAAAAATTAAGATCAGTGCTAAAAATGTGTTATTAAAGGCATCCTTTAACAATTTATTTTTAGCATTGTTAAAGTCCCCCATTAATGGTGGTTTTTAGCACTGTTAAAAGGCTCTTTAATAGTGTTTTTTATCTTTTTTAAATGGGTCCTTCAATAGTTATTTTTTAGAACTGATAAAGGAAGCGCTGTTAAAGGGGGTAAAATAATATTTTCCCAAACACTTATGTGCCCTACCGCCTTTACCAGCACTTTTACAAGACCTTTATTAGTTCTCCACCCCCACCCTTATCAATAATTTTTACCCCGCCATATTTTATCAGTTCTTTTCAAGTTTACATCCCTATGCACACCTTCCTGGAATCGAACCTACAGATATCCTTTGAATATGAAAATCCTTTACCATTACACCATGTTATTTTGTTTCTTGTTTAATGATATTTCTATATATAAATATATTTATATAATTAGTTTAAAATACATTTATACAATATATGTGTGTGTGATAAATATATATATATAATTTTATTTATTTAAATATATAACATATTATATTCATTTGTATATACTAGAATATAATATAAATATATATGTCTTTATTAATACACCCATATGTATATGTATATATAATGTAAAAAATGGTTACATAATTTTTTAAATACATTTTTAGTATATTTATTTATTTACATATATTATGATATACATTTTTACTTAAATATATTGACATATGTATTTATATTAGTGGTTTATTATATGAAAATTTATGAAAACAAGGACATATATATTTTTAATAATATTAAATTGTGAAAAATGAAAAAAAAAATTAAAACCATAATATCAATATGAATGTACGACCTAGAAATAAATTCAGTTCCTACAAAAAGGCTATAATACTCCCTTAAAATAGGTTGAAAAACCATCGAATGTTAAAAAAAATGCGGTACCCTGACTAAAAAATCAGTTTTGAGGCCTTATCGGCCTTTTTTGCCTCAAAATATGTGATTGAGGTTTATTTATGTCATCGAGGGCATATAGCTCATCACATGATTTGATTTAATAAGCGTTTGAACTCAAACGAACACTTGGAACAAATGTTATAATCATTTGATGTTTGAGTGACATTTGAAACTTATTTTAGTTCTTTTATTGATATTTTATCTTCAATTTGATATTAAATGACTATTAATCAATAATAATAAGAAAATTATTAACTAAAAATAATAATTTAACTATATTAAAGTATATTTCAAAAATATAGCTTACATATTATGTGTAAATTCCTATTTAAATTATCTAAAACATATTTTAAAAAATATATATTATATTTATACCAATATAAATATATTTATATGTAAATATTTTTTTCTAAATGAAATATTTTTTTTAATTATATCTTTATTATCGCTGCTAAAATTGTGCTGATAAAGGAGGTTCTTTATCCACACTTCTAAAAAAAGTGCTAACAAAGACCCCCTAACGGATCCTTTTTAGATGCATTGTTAAAAGACCTCATTTATTAGTGCTTGTAAAAACCCAATGATAAAGGTACCCCTTTAACAATTCGTTTTATATCATTGTTAAAGAACCCATTTAACATTTAATTTGTATAACTAAAAAAGTGGATATTTAAAAACATTTTTATAAAGAACTATTAAATTTGTGGTGTTGGATAACCCCAGTTTTATAGTAATGGAATAATGCATGAATGCCATTTTTTATTATAATCATAGAAATAGGGAAATACATTTAATATCAGGTAAAATATAACAATAAAATTAGGTATACAAAAATATATTTAAATAATCACATATTAAATAAGTAAATTATTATTGAAAAAGTAATATATAATTGAAATGAAGTTAGGAAAAAGGAGTACTCAGTTATAAACCCTTGTGTTTTACTTGAATAATTCCTTAGAAATGGAGGTCATAAGAAAATATATTGTTACTAAATATAAAAGGATAATTTTGAGTATTATAATTGATGGATATGTATTATTATTATAATATAAGGATAATTGGAATAGTTTAAGGTGTAAATTGAATTTGTTGAGTTTTGATGAAGCGGTGGTTAGAGGCTGCATTTTTATGTACTGAGAATTGATTTTTTTAAAAAAATTATTTTAACTTAATATACAGAGTAAACGTTATTAAAATGTAATGAAGAATAAAATATATAAAATAATTATGTTTGGATAATATATGATTAATTATAAATCCAAAAATAAATTTCAGACATGTTTTAAACCAATTTTTTTCTCTCTACTCTTAGAATTTTCAATTTTACCAATTTTTTTTTGTGGTATGTAATTTTTACATAAATAATTTAATTGTATTGGATAAAAATAAATTTTAATAATATTTTAATATATGAATTTAATTTGATTTTATTAAATTTATATTTTTTTGAAAAATAAATTTTATCATTAGTGTATGTATTGCGTAAAATAAATTTTTTCAAAAAATGTATATTTTAAGCATCAAATTTATGTGTAGGATAAAATTATCAAATTACATTATTTTCATGAGATAAATATGTGTTTTATATATTAATAAATATTTTTTACATTAAATTGTAGATTTATTTAACAAAATATTATTTAATTTAAATAAATTCTAAAAATAGTTTTTATTTGAAATTATTAATTAAGAAACTAAGAATGTTAGTCATATGCTTTATAAATTCATCATATTGTTTTTAAAATTTATAATTTTACTTATTAAATAAGTTTTTTACAAATTAAGATCTTTTAATTACTTATAAGTCTCAGTTATAAAATTATAAATTTATAGTTTGGTAGATTTGGTGCTTTAACTATTCACATAAAAATTAATTATTTTATAAAAATATCAAAAATTAACATTTTGAGAATATTGATATGCCAAATAAAAAAGTAGAGATAATTTTTTAATATTAAAATTTCAAAATTTATAAATTTATCTTCTAAATGTAAATATAAAGAAAATTATTTTATTCAAAAATCAATTATTAAATATTAACTGTTCTTAGTTTTATCTCATAAAAATTACTATATTAATGATTTAAATATACTAGTTAATATATTTAAATACTATACATCATAAAAATAATCTTATAAAATTGTTTTATTTAATTTATTAATACATTAAACAGTTATTTTATAACAGAAATTAATTTTAAAAATTAAATCATGTTAATTTTATAACCTCTAAATATAAGTTTTTTTAATTATTTAGTATATTTTTATTTACTATGGGTTTTCTTATTTTTATATCATTCTTAATAATAATCATATAATATGGTTTAACTCATTTTAGTTTGCTGTGGAATGTAGAGAAATATATCAAACACATTAGATTAATTTAAAGGAATGATATATAATAAAAACATGGGGAGTTTTAGGTCCAATCTCCATCACAATTCATTTTTTCTCATTTTATATTTTCCATTATTTTATTTTAATATAGTTAGTGATTTTATAATTTCATTTCAAAAAATTATATTGAAATCATGTTGATTACTATAGGATTATTGTTTTACTATCAGGCGAATCTATGATTAATTAATTCGATTCATTTAGCAGTTGTTTTGATTATATTATTTTTTTCAAAATATTTTTTAAGGGTTTTATTTGAATTTATCTTAACTGTTATGTTTTTTGTATAAGATAAATTTGGTCCTCGTTCTATTTTTGTGTCGAGTGTTTCATCTAGATTATGTATGAGTGTTTAGATTCACTTTTATGTTTCTTTAACTATAGAATTTAATTTAGTTATAAAAAATTTATTATTTTATTGTTTTAAATTCTTCATAGAATCTAATTCAGATCAATGATATTTCACAAGTTCATAGGTGTATTTTATTAGTTTTTGGTATCAACCTCCAAATCCCTTTTTGATATTTTCTATGACCCACATTAAGGAAAAGTGGTAACCGTACATCACAAAATTCAAAAACAGCACCACATTACAAAAACTAACATCCCACATACTTCATAGCCAAAGTGGCATGCCTCCGCCAGAGTTTTCAAATTCAAATTCACAAACATAAACAACTTTCCAATCCACTTGCCAACTGACATCAATGCTAGTTGATCCAAGAGACACCTCGAGTCATATAGACACCGATTTAGTCACCCACCTTGATTTGAGCGGACGTCATAATGTTTATGACCGAGATATCTATAAACTAATTAAATTTCAGAACTATTTATAGGGATTATAGCGTGTATTTTTATTCATTAATTTAATGAACTAATTTTATCTACTTTATATCAAAATCCTACATGATTTTTAGAAATTATATTATTTAGAAATTTCTTATTTTTATAATTACTGTTATAATTAATATACAAATACATACTTTATAAGTATCATAAAATTTGTTATATGCTTGTATAAAATTAATAAATTGATTATTTCAGGGATATTTTATATTAATACATTAATCCTGTAAATTATTTAATAATACACCTTTCATTAAATAAAAACATTGATATATTAATTTTTTGTATTTCTGAACATTTATGGATAAGTGTTATGACCATAATTATTAAGGAATATTTTTTTTGTTAGGTTATGTAATAATTACATTTGTTTAGTTTATATTCATTGTTATAACACTTTATCACTTGGATGAGGTTGGGAAAATATTCTCTGAACCATAGTTCTGAATTAACAAAGGATGATGGTGACTCTAAATTGAACTTTTAAACAGAAATCTTGGTTTTAGAATAAGAAAGTATGATAAATAATTGTATTTATATATAACAACATGTATCCATAATTTGCGAGTACGAATGTTTTTTAAAACTAAACATTATTTCAATAATCAATACTTTCCATTAATTGTTAAATGAGGAAATTATAAAGTTTTTTATTTTAAAAAAACATTAAAATTTTCAAATCTAATTGTTTTTTTTTCAAATTAAATATTTAGTATTAATTATGTTTCTAACAACATGTATTGGATAAATTGTTATTTATAAAACAGAATTGATTTTATTTCAAATTAAACTATAATTTAATGGTAAAATCTTATTTTATTGTATATGGGTCAGTGTGACAATGTTAAACACAAATTTAATGAACTCTTTAAAAAATGATTCCATAAACTAAGATATAAAATAAGAATATTTTTCTATATAATTAATTATCAACCTCACACTAGTATGTCTAGATTGTTACTTCTTCCATACTTTCATCCTTATTTGTATTTCCACTAATAGGTTTTTATATTTAGTTATTCTATGGTTATTTCAATTTTTTATTCCAGTAGTTAATCATGATTATTAAAAATGTGAATATAATTTTTATAATCGCCATAAATATTCTTAAATTTCCCCTAGATACTACAATACCACAATCCAAAAATTTGCCTCCAAGAAATTTCATTTTGAATGATGTGTAAATTTTTTATGAATTTTTAGTATTCAAATGATTATTTTGTGATTTACGTGGGAAAAATATTTTATTTATTTTAATAAAGGCATGAAATTATAAAATTAATGTCTGATCTAAGGTTATGAAAATTAATTTCTAATCCTTTTTGTTTGATTCATATTACTCCTAGGTTGGACATCTTATTTTTCATCAATTATTGTCAATATATTATTCTATTAATATATTTATTCAATGAATGGATGAAAATATTTATTCAAATACATTTCATTAGTAAAATGCTGATAATAATCCATTAATGTTTGTATATTATAACTTCTAAATAATTTGACATCATTATTTTCTAATAAACTAATGTAAAAAAAATCAAGAAACAACAATATTCTAAATTCACTATTAAAAAAGAAAGAAATTTTAACATGGATCAAAAAAATTTAACATACATACTCAATAAGAATTAACATGTTACACTCAATTAAAAATATTCCTATTTGATATTTTATCTAGTTAAAACAGTGAAAAATGAATATAGAAATAATGAAAGATAATATTTAAAACTATAAAATTTATCTACATTGATAGAAATGAAACTATCCATATCATTGAATAAATGATAGAATAAACTAAATTAATTTGATAGAACTCATCGTAATTACACCTAAGGTTTGAAAAATAATTATTTTATGTAGATATTTTCATCTTGCATAACTCCCACTACATATCATACAAGAAGATATCATAGAAAATATACAAAGAATATTAGAGGGCCTGACCATTACATGAAAATATTTTACAACATTTCCCATTAATATACCTTATATCTCATAATTATAACAACATAGAAACTATAATATTAGAGTATTTAGAGATTAGATAAATAACCTACATAATTTACAAAAAATAATCAATATCTCCCATAAATAAAATCATACATAATAATCATGATCATCACATAAGGAATGAAAAAATAGAGGGGTGATATCAGATGATCAATAATAGGTGAACATAAGAGATACCAATCAAACCTCATAAGTGAACATAAGATTCATAGGTGGATATGAGTGAATAATCAGGATGCATGAACCTATCATAAAAGCGTACATTATAAACTATAGATCATAAATCATGAGTCATGGAATAAATATCCATCCCAAATAAAATACATGAGTCATATGAGTGTGAAAACATGAGTCAATAATCAAAAAGCATTGAGTATAACATAGGCTTGTGGAAACAAATCATAGGTAAACCATAACATTGTTGGAATATATAACAAAACTCATGTCTATTCACTAAATTGTAAAAAAAGCTAACTATAATCATGTACATACAACAAATTATGAACATAACTAACTACAACCATGTATTTGCACAATATTGTGAACATTGTTAACAAAATCATGTCCATTGAAATCATCATTATCTCATGAGACACTATGATTTACCCAAAGATATTGAGAGATATATTATACTCAAACATTACATAATGATAAACCTTATAAATTTGTATAACATGACCATATACAAAATTATAATTTCATCATAGCATAATTCACCGATGAGAATGAAATGGGTTTTATTAATATTTCCATAAGACGTGATCATAATCCATCTAGATAAATATTTCAGATAGTATAATTATAAAATGGCCGCATTGATGCATTAAAAAATAATGGATATTAGTACTATTGAAAAAAAAATATGACATAAATATAAATTTTCTTTCAAAAAAAAATAAATATCCTCCATTTTTTCAAAAACATTATTTTAATGAGAAATAATTTTTTTAACAATAGTTTTACAAAAAAATAAAAAAGTGATTACAAATTAATTTTCAAACCCATAAAAACATGGAAACCAATTATTTTATAGAAATTAATGAAAAAGGTGGTATAAATTAACTGCCTAGAAAATATTTCAATATTCAATTCATTTGTTTCTAATGAATTGGAAAGTAAATAAAAAATTTCCCTAATAAAAAATTTTAGTCTACAGAAATCCATAAAAGAATATAAAAAACATATAAATAAAGAATAATGATTCCAAATTGAAAATAATAGATAATGTCAATCCCACTTATAAGAATCTATTCTGTATAATTGTGATCCAAAGGGAGGTAAAAAAGGAAAAAAAGTGATGTAAACCTAACAAATAACCATCTGGAATGAAAATAAATGGGGTAAAAGATAAAGAACATATAAGTTTCCCAAATTTAAATTTTGTAATAGCCATAACTCTATAAACATAGATCCATTAGTTATATTAAAATATTGGTATATAATCGAAGAGTTTTCATAGTATTTAGCATCATAGTAGCCTCGGAACATTAGATACATACCTACATTAAATTTGAAAAAATAAGATACAATATAAAAACCTAGCAATACCATTATTGTGACTTCTATAATATCCATAAAAACTACACATATTTCTCCTCTATATTTACTAGAGAATGGAAATAATAATAAGACTGATATAATTTTCTCAATAAGGAGTAGCATACAATAGATGATATCATAATATAAACATGGATCAATTTATATTGTAGGAATTAATAAATAACATGAATCCAAAATTTGAAAAATCCTAGGGAATAAATTATATATGAAAATAAAATATACATGAATGATAATAATAATTTTTATCATATGGAAAAAAAGAAAATGTTGGATATCAAAAACATATTTTGAATGCCTTTTTCCGTGGGACCATACTGATATAGGGATGAGGTATCCACCAAAACCTGTGTTTTTTCTCTCCTGAGGCATGACTATGCATCTAGGGACTGTATAATTTTGGTACCCACCCCTCACAAAGTTATTTCTATCCCATTAACCATATAAAATATTTAAATATCAAAACAATGAATCTTTAACTTAAATTAGTAATCAATAAACATACATATTGAGATATAAACAAATGAAATATCAATATGTTACTAGTAAATAAGTGAACATAATATATTTGTAGAAAGAATATTGTTGGTTAAACAATACATAACTAACATATAAAGTATAGGGTATTTTTAATGCAACTAGTTGTAACCATATCAATGAAATAATGAAAAGGTATAGTTTAATATTACATTCAAAATTTTGGGACATTAATAAAAGATAATAATTGTATTGAATAGTTATCAGAAGTTAGAGACCATAAAAATGGTAGGGAAATCCTTAATTATGGTTTGTGAATAGAATGTGAATATTCCAAAGAATATACCTAAGAGTGTCTAGCCAGGTATATGGTATTAGGTCTAATCATCATGCATCATTGTGATAGTTGAGTAAATTCATCAACCAATATTTTTTTAATGAATACCCATATGTGAATTTTTACCTCAACTACATCTACATACATGTATCTAGATAGGAATTCAATTTATAGGAAAACCATAAACTCTTTATTGGACCAAAATATATGATTTTATGACATTATGGTGGATTAATAAAATTATTAAAGGAGTTAAAATCCCATTTTCATTAAATGAGATAATTTATAATTTCATATAATCACAAGCATGATGAAATTACAAAAAATGAATGAAATTGAAAATGGAAGTGGTGGAATGAGATCCCTTATGTCAGCATACTAATGACATAGGAAAAAGTATAAAATGAGAGGGGATATGTTGTATCTAATTAATAGAATATGAAGTGGTATATAATACAAAAAAAATAAAAATTAGGGAAATATGTGGAAATGGTATTATAATAAATTAATTTCTATAAAAAAGAGATTTATAAGAAAGACTAATTAACTAAGTAGTCTTTTAAAGCTTGGAATGAATCCATAAAACCATAGGTAGTAAATATGGGGGATTTATAAATAAACAATGAATAAAATTTCATCATCAATTCATTTTTGTGGAGTGAGATGATATAGTGGGATGGAGTATGCTCCATTTATAGTTGAAAACAATGGGATTTTTTATGGAAACTAATGTTTGGTAAGGGGTAAGAATGGAATCACATGGGAGTTAGGTTTGGTAGTTGAGTTATGTGAGTTTGTGAGAGAAATGGTATATGTGGCTATTGGAAATAAATTTCAAACATAACAAAGATTTATAGGACTAAGTGACCATTTAATTATAAAAAATTGAGATACTTAATTTACATGTTTTTACCCATTTCAATTTTATTTAAAAATTAACAGAAGAAATTATATTATAACTAAAAATATAAGATTCCCCCTATTAAAAAATTTGATATTTTGAATTTTAATTTTGGACTCCATATAATATAAATCAATATGTAGATATTAGAAAAGAAATATTTAAATTAAAAGATAAGATATAGGAAAAACATCTTTTATAGAAAAATTTATTTTTATACATTAAGTGTTTTTGTATTCTTATTTCCCATTAATTATTAGTTGAATTAGTGTCTATAAATATTTTTATATTTTGAAGATAATAATATTAGATTAAAATTTTAAAATTGTTTAATCTAATTTACATAAATGGAATCTATATAACTCTTATAAAATTAATTCTTTGGTTACAAACATTTTACTTCTATCATGGTAATTAATTTTATATATAATTAATTTATATTAAATGCATAAAAATAGAATCTTCATGTTACATAATTTTTACCTATTGATACTAAATATAATGGTCATTTTATCAAATAATGTCAATATGTATAGGTAATATGTATTTTAACATACCTGCAAGTAAAACTGGTAATTATAAAATGTGTATTTTTATGCATAAAAATTATATTTGAGATAAAATTATCAACAATTTTTGTTTTAATGATATAAATTTGTTTTTTATAACAAAAATAAATGTTATTTGGCTTTCAAATAAATCCAAAACTGAATATTACCAAAATAATATTTATATAAAGAAAATGATAAAAAACATTTCATTTGATTGGAAAATATTAATTTTGTTCACAAAATTTAAATCATAGGTTTTATAAATTATGATTTATATTTTAAGAAAAAAATATTTTACCATTAAAATTGTTTTATAAATATTCATGTCTTATATGTATAATGATAACGTAATAAAATTTATGTTTTTTATAAAAACTATATATTCCACAATTCACATAAATATAAATTATTTCTAAAAAAATATCAAAATTTTGAAATTAGATAATATCATTATGAAGAGTTAAAATTTAAAGTTAATTTATTTTAAATCAATTTATAAAATTCATAAATTAAACTTTTATATATAATAACGAATAATGTCACCTTAGAGAATGGAATGTGGGATTTTCCAACATATTGTGCATACCAACTAAAATAGAGTCTCATTTATTACAATCTCCCATACTTAAATAATATCATTCTAAAAATTGGGATATATTTCATTTTTTGAAAAAAAATATTCATTCCATAAATATTATTTAGGATCCCTGATTGCGTCTTCTAGTTTTTCATTTCTCAAAAGGACATTCACTAATCTAGTTATCTAATTTCGAAATAATTTCTCACTATTGTCAAGAATATAGAGATTCTCTTCATTATAAAACAAGACAATCTTCAAATCTATTCTCACATATTAGATAACATGCATTGGATATATCATGTATTTACTTAGTGATACAGGAGGGAAGATTTCATTTACTTAAGAAAGGTTGCATGGTAAGACCAATCGGTAAGCTACACCTCCAATTCATTATAGTATATTAAATTACACAATGTTCATAGGGATTAATATCACCATTTTACCAAATGAAACAACACCATTCTATACAATAACAATGAATAATACAATATCACCCACTTGAAAATATATTTATTTCGTTCTATTATCATCATATTAATTTTTTATTCTTTGGGATTTTTTAATATGATTTGGAATAATTCATGCTTTAAAATTTATATCCTCTATATTCTCTAGGACAACTAGATTCATTTATCCAACGTCTTACCAAAATCATAGAGTATGAAACTTAATCCTGTTAAATGATCATATGGTACAATCCTAATGTTAAAATATAATCTATTATTTTTTAAAAATTACACAAAAGTTAAGTACTAACCCAACACACCTTTCCAATTGTGAGAACATGATCCCAATATGTCTTCTATTGTTGGTATTCTTCATTCAGAATTGCCATTTTTTATTGGATTCTAGTATGTTCTCAAATGAATCTCATTTTACAGAGTCTTTTAAAGTATCTTCTATAAATTTAATTTTAATTGAGGATCAAGATAAGATACAATTGTTAGAGTTTCCCAATGATTCCTTACCATTTCACTGATATTGTGTAAGGAAATTCACTCATGGGGTAGAACTTATTTTGTAACTTAGAAATGAGAATACTTATTAAGGTTTTTGATAATGACCCATATAGAATCATAATTTCGCAGAGTCTTCATAAGTCCAATGAAAAAGTATATTACAATATTATCTCACTTTCATATATGTATATATAGAGGTTTCATGTCTCCTATAGGATATTGCTTTCATCTTTTAACTATTGTCCTACTAATTATCTACACACATATTCCAAAATATCCTCCTATACACTACCCCACTAGAAATAATATCTTACATCCATATAAATAATTTTTATACCTTGATTTATAGAGATATTTGATCTATGGGTTCCATATATCAGTTCCATCTTCAACTATATTACATGTGGAACACATAAAATCCTTCCAAACACCAACACATGATCTCTATAGACTCATTCACCTTATTTACAATAATTTAATCTTTAATCATCAAATTTATATACTCATCGTCAAACTTTGAAAACTCTATCAACTATAGTTGGATGGTTTTTCAATTTTATGGAAATGGAATAATGGATCTCTTTTCCTAAAAATAATTATATTTATATTCAGTAGAGATATATATATAGTATCCTTGTTTGTCCACACCATGGTCAAACCCTCATGGTCCATATTACCCAATGCATTATCCACCTTGTCTGCCATCACAATGTTGTAGTGTATCGATTAATCCTGCCCTTGAGAAGTTACAACTATCTAATTTTCTTCTTGTTGATCTCCTTCATAGTGAATATATACTTCAAATTCATGTGGTTGATATATATATATATATATCACATCATTCACTACAAAATTTGTGTCCCAATATTTTCAAAGAAAATATTAGGAATTCTAACTCAATTTTGTTATTTAGATAGTTATGTTCATATTATTCAATTTCATTGATTCACATATAATCACTCTATTATTCTCTTTAATGACACAACAATGACATTTCTTTAAAGAATCACAATATATTAAAAATCCTTCCCCTCCTATTGATAATGTTAATACTGTTTCATTAATCATTTTCATATTCATCTCTTCAAAAAATTCCTCGCACTCCAATAACCATGTGAATTTAACCTCTTTATATGTCAACATTGTTAATTGGTTGGCTAATTGAGTGAAATCATTAAAAAACAATCGAAAGAAACCTACTAATCCCATGAATCATAAAATATTATTAATGTTTTTTAGGGTAGAAAATTCTTTTAATACATTTATCCTTAAAGAGTAAAAATTTATTCTATCATCCGAGATAGTAAGAACATGAATAGAAATATCGTTGAGCTAAAATTTACACTTAATATATTTCATATACAATTCTTTTTTTATGATATCCTTATTTATTTGCCTATAATTTTCCGGATATTTATATGTCTTAGAGTATAAAAAGATATCATAAATGAGTACCACTAATATTTTTTATTATAATCATTGAATAATCTATTAATTTGATCAATAAATACAAGAGGTTCATTAGTTAATCCAAATGACATTACTGAAATCTCATAATGTGCATAAATTGTTTTAAATGTCTTCTTTGGTATATTATCCTTATTCAAATTTATCTGATTATAATCAAACAGAATATCGATCTTATAAAAGTATTTGCCTCCTTCTTATTGATAAAATAAGTCATCAATGCATAGTAAATAATATATATTCTTTATATTAATATCATTGATCACTCTGTAATAGATTCACAGTCTCCTAGTCCCATACTTGTTTTTCATGAATAAAATAGGGGCTCCCCATGGTAAAGCATTGAGGTGTATAAATAACTTCTTACAAGATTATTAAATATATTTATTAAACTCCACTAACTATATTGGTTTTTTTCTATGTTTATTGATGGATATAGTTCTATCTTCAGCAATTTGTTCAATGGAGAGTTAATCTTTATGATTAGATGGATGACCAGGTAATTATTTTGGAAATACACCAATTAATTTTTGTAACGTGGGTACAAAATCTATTATTAATATATCTTTCTTATCCATGGATCAATATTGGTCTTAATATCTTACTAGAATTTTATTAAGGGGGGTATTAGGGGATTATTTGGACACAATTTAGATAATGAAGTTGTCTCTTTTATAAGCACAATAGATTCTACCTCACCATAAAAATCGTAATATTTATATCTATGAAATAATTTTTTTCATTATTATTTGAAATCCAATCCATACCAAAGATCATATAAAACTCAACCATATGTATAATAACCATGATTTCAAATATGGTATGACTATATATCCTAATTTGAATTTACTCGAATATCTTTATTAAAAAAATAGTTCCAATATTTATTTTAATTGATAACTACCATAATAATAATATGTAATTTTTATGTGAAACATAGAAGTTATAAAAGTGTGTGAAGATATATAATCAAATAAAAAATTATCTATCTTTGAGGAAACAATCAAAGTATCATCCATTAAATAATTTAGAACTTTGAGTTTAGTTCTAGAAATCACAAAAGATTGTCAATGATCCCTCAAAATTTTATAGGGTAAATTCACATGATGTTCAGGGAATTAGTTTACCTAATATCCCTTCTTCTTACTGTCAATGAATTTAATGCCAACAACTTCTTCCACTCAATTTTATTAATTATATTGTTGTCTTTTTCCTATTAACTTCTACTATACACTTATTTCATTTCTATAATCCCTAGGGTATTCCATACCATAGTTAACACATGTGATAAATCCCACAATTTCATTTTTCCATTTTTATGAAATATTCTCCTTGTGATTCCCAGTTGGAAACATCATTATCTGATTTCTCTTGAATGAATACATTTTGAAAAATTCATTTTATATATTAATGGTTCTTGAGACTAAATCATTATTAATGAATTTTTTTGATAATAACACCCATTTAATATTCATCATTAACATATGAATAAAATCTTCAATATTTATTCCATCCTATATATGATGATCGTAGTATTACTAGAGTACCTTGTGAGGTTATCCTCATACTCAAAAAATTTTCTCCCCTTTTTTTCTAAAATTGAGGAAATTAATTTTCATTTATATTACTTTACATTAAGTAAAGTATATTTAAATGAATATATCTATAATATTTCTACATTCCATATGCTTTATATCATCTTATACGTTAGTGTTTGGAACTTAGTGGACCCCAACGATCTGAATCCCCCTTTAGATGATTAAATATGGTGATGAATTTTTTATATTAACTAATTCTTAAATTGAGAA
Source organism: Viscum album (assembly GCA_963277665.1). Lineage (NCBI taxonomy): Eukaryota > Viridiplantae > Streptophyta > Magnoliopsida > Santalales > Viscaceae > Viscum > Viscum album. The sequence goes on along the minus strand of OY728131.1, from coordinate 394,567,374 downwards.
AGATATTTTCTAGGTACATTATCCCATATTCGGCTATCACTGGACAATTAGATTTTTAGAATATTCGAGGTTGTTTTTGTTTGATGTTGTGAAACATAGCTAAAACATATTGGGGATTAGTAGGTAGCTTTATGTGGGATGGATTTTCTATCATAGCCTAGGTCGAATAACCTAATATGGTTATTCTTTTGTTATCATCAACTCTAGTTTCATTGATATTATTAGAAAAAACATCATTACATTGACTACGATTGTTGATATGGTTCTCATCCCTCAGTAAGTTTCTATTTCTTTACATAAATATCTAATGAAAGTGAATTGTATAATAAAAAACATGTTATATTTTATAGATTGTTCCCTTGATATATCAAGTGGTTTTTGTATTATTTGTTTTATATAACTAGTTTCCACAAAATATATTCCCTAAGGTGTCTAATAAATTATATTATTCCAACTATAACAACACAGGCTCAGAAAACTCAAATCCTATATTTATAATAAATTGTTGGTAAAAATAAAAGAGTTTTTAGAGGATAAAATAGCTTAGTAGTCTTGGGGGGACTAAATACATACATACATTATATTTTAAAACATAATATACAACATGAACACATAGATATAACAAGATTAGATCTTTCATCATATCTCAGGAAATTACATATAGTTTTCCTTTAGGTTTCCTAGGAAAGGAAAACAAATAAGGGTGATATTAGATACTCAGTAAGGAGTAGAATAAGGTACAATCTATCATAACGTAACATGGAACAATTGGTATAGAAAGAAAGAATAAATAAAATAAATTCATATTAATCTAGAACTAAGGGCTTACTATATTCATGATAATAAATAGAAACATGAATAAAAATAATAATTGATCAAATATAGATGGATTATATAATGACGGACATCAAAACATGTTGCCAAGATTTTGTTACAAGACACTAAACTGATATGGGGTTAGGTATAAAATAAAATAGAATTATTTTATATTATGAGACATATCTATGTATTCAGGGGATTTATAATATCGGGCTGAATCTATCACCAATTTAAGTCCAATGCATCCACCATATAAAAAGATATGAATATAAATACAGTGCGTAATCAAATTACCTCAGTAATAAATGAACATTTATATTGATATAAAAACATATAGAACACCAATATTTTACCAATGAATAAGTGAACATAATCCATTTGGAGAAATAAGGTGGATGGTTAAACAACAGGTAATTTACAAACAAAATATGGGTTATTTTTAATGTAATATAAAGTATCCTTGCCATAGAAACAATAATAAAGTAGTGTCGAAGGGTTGTTTCAATGTATTGGGTTAGAAATAGAAGTAAATAACTGATCTCCCTTATTTTTGTTGGTATGAGAACATATAAATGGTCGACAAATCCTTCACTATGGTTTGTAAATATCATATAAATATTCCCAAGAATGTGCATTAAGAGCACCATGATAGGTTTTCAGAGCTAGGACCACTAATAAGGAATAGTGGTGATGGGTTAGTAAATTATTTAATCAACATTTTTTAGGATTATTACACACTGGCGCTTGGGTACCATAACTGCATCCACTAGCCTGTATCCAAATAAGGATGTCATTTCCTAGAAAACAATACACTCTTTATTTAACCACAATTTATGATTTTAAGGGATTTTTAATTCCTATGAAAATTATTAAATTAGAGTAATTATCATTAATTATATATCAAATGGGTGATAATTTCATATAATTTCAATCATGATGACATTACAATAAAGGTTTATAATGAAATATGGAAGAGGTGGAATGAAGTCCCTAATGTTTATATAATAACCACATATAAAAAAGGATATAATAATAGGTGATAAGTGTTACCTCATTAACATAATATAAGATTTAATATAATGAAATGTGGATCGTTGAATTTTTTCCCAACTTTATCATTTGATCCTTCATCTTGAAACTCCATCTTTAGTTTCTTATCAACATAGCCATCATACACTTCTTCAAACTCCATCATTACATTGAGATCACATCAAAAAGCATTTCAATAACTCCCAATGTCTTGAATTACAAGAGCCTTAAAAAAGTTTGTTTGTAATCCACTAAACAATCTATCTATATTTATGTCATTGATTAAAAAAACCTAAAGTGTACATTGAAATCCATGTGAAATTTTCTTCATAGGTTTTGATTGATTATCCTTCCATTTTCAATATCTCTATGAATTCATTCTCCATCTTTGTTCAATGTGTTCATGGGATATACTTATAATAAAACATGATCTTAATGTCTTAACATTCCATATATTTAATTTCCTCCCTTGTCATGGTTTCTTAACCAATGCCCACAATTGATTGGCCTCTCCATATAGATGATAAATTGATAGTGTCAAATTATCTATCTCAAAACATTGAATCAAATAAATGATCTTCTCCATGGTGTTTAGCCATTGTTCTGCAACCAGGGATCAGAAGATCCAATATATTTCTACGATAGTTTCCACATAAAACACTAAATACCCAGTATCACAATATTTGGTAAAGTGGGATAATCCACGTTATTCTAGTTATTATTAATAACCTGAGATATTTGGAAAATAATATATATGATGTTTTGAACTCCACCTCCCAAATCATTTGTAATGTCCTCCTAAAAATCATTGCATTGGCCCTCATATGAGTTGTTAGCCCAAATTCTCGTAGTTCCCACCATTTTCTAAATTACAAAAGGATAGAAAAAAATTACTCAAAAAGTCATGAATGACTTATTTATTTTTATAATTTACCTTAAAAGCATAAACTATGGGATCCGTATGAAGAGCTTCTTATGTGCATATTTTTACTTAGTTTCATAGTAGTGGTTTTTTCTAGGGTTCACTAATCCTATTTCACAAATTAACTGAACCTTTCCTCTGATAAATACTATAATGACCTAGACTATTATTAGATTAATATTAAATAATTATAAATACAAACAACATAATAGTATAACATAATGTGGATTCATAGGTTTAGGTTCATGGGAAAACCAGGATCAAAGATTACATTTAAATCATCATGAATAAACATTAATTTAATTCCTTCTTCTCGAACATCTTATTTTCACTTATCCGCTCCTTATTATATGTATTAACCTGATGATATACATAAAAATTGTGTGAGATAAATCTCAATAAGTTCATATATAATAACAAAAGAAAATGGGGTGATCATAATCATAACATCATCAACAAAATCATGATAGGAAACAATATTAGTTGACTTGAAATGTGGCAATGCATAAAATATTTAAAAACATCGCGTCATAGTGGATAACTAAAACAAATTGTTGTGAAAAAATATAGAATCATGTACATACATCATTAACTTTAACTCATGAGGTTAATCACATTAACCAATGCATTGGAGCACTGTATAATTCCAGGCACACCCATCACATTCAAACATTCATGTTGTGCTATATAATTTCACATGCACCCGTGACATAATAAAATTTACATTATCATGCTTGCCACATATAACATATATAAAATAGAAAAATGGAATGGAATTGTTTTCAACACATAAGAACACATTCCTAAATATTGTGTTCCCAAAAGAAGGGGGTAATAACATATATGATACAAGAACCATCAACCTTGAGTGAGAAGTGAAAGGTGGGTTCTTGAAAGAAGGGTTATTTCGGAAAACTTTGTGTTTGATATAAAATCCAATGGAGAAAATTTAAATCCAATAATATGTAATAAAATGATTAAAAAATGATTTTTAATGAGTAACCATACAAAAAATTTATTGAAAGAGGGAGAACTCGAAGAAAGAAAGTTGGGTTCGAGATTTTCCCACATCCTTGTATCTGAACGATTCTTATCACTATAATGCTTGATATAATCACATTAGATTTTTATATTAAATTTTTCAGAACATTTTTTACATAAATTGTTTTCATATTGGTTTCATTAAGTTATTTTATGGGCCTTTGGATGAGTTTTAGGATTTAAATCCATTTCTTGGGAATTTTTGTTTTTAGGGTTTTCTTGAACGGTTCACTTGTATTCATAAATGGAAGTTCATGTTGAACATGGATAAAGATACTGAACTAATACTACATGTTATTAATGGTATTATAAGATTTTTAATGATCTTATAATTAATTATGTTATATACCATGTGTATTAATCATTAGTTTTGATTTAATGACGATTGTTTTAGGTCAATTTTGGAGGTTTTTGGATCACAATGAACATGTTTTGATTTATAACTTAATAATATGTATATAATTTGGTTCCAGAACATTAAATAGGATATAATAAATATAAAATAATTTGGTTCAACCATATAATTTTTTTCATGAACAAATATAAAGGTGGTAATGTAAATTGAACACATGTCATTCTTGAAGGTGATAAATTAACACCTTCCGAATAACGTTTTCCTTTAATAAAATAAAAAGAAGAGGGGAAGGAGTTGGATGATAGAATATCCCATTAATATAATTAAATTATAGAATATTTATGATATGGGAGTTACCATACCTTGTTTATGGATATATTTGATTATAGTATAATAAAAATACATGAAACTTAAATGAAATTAAAGGAAATAAGAGAGAGGAATTACCTCTTGAGTTATCCTCTCAAGATCCTCCTCAAGGAACATTATTTATCTATTTTAATGAGACTAGAAGATATTAGACGTGGGGGAGGTCTAGGAAGATTTTTGGGCATATTTTAGAGAAATATTGAAACATGAGAGGTGTGGGGAAATAGGGGTTTGAATGGTTGCATTTATACTGGAGGGAGGATGGTTTTACTTAATATTTAATTCATTAGTTTATTAATTTATACCAAGATAAGAAATAGTGATGATTCCATGACAAATAATCGTAATTTTTTCATTTTAGTTATAGATTTTGGGTTCTTCAATCCTTTTGGGGGTCAGTAATATTGTATTTAAACTATAATTTATTTATACGGTAAATTAATGCATTTTACCATTCACAAAAAATTCAAGTATTTTTGAAAAATCCCAAAAATTCACTGTATTAATTTTTTGAGGTGTAGAATTCTAAAATTAAATCAATTTAGAAAAATAAATATTCTAAATATGATTAATTTAATTTTTAATATAAAAATATTCTACTTTAAAAATATTGTTTTTAAAATTAGAAAATATAATATAATGCCTTGAAAAATTACATAAGGTCTTATAAAATTATCTTAAAACTAAAAGAAATAGATTTGTTAACTTATGAAAAAAAATTATGTAAATAAATTTTCATTTAAATTAATTATTTTATTATAATTAATAATTTATGACATAAAAAATACTAATAATTTTACTAAGGTCAAGTTTCAAATTATAAGATTCCTAAAGTTTATCTAATCTCTCAATGATAAGGGTTCAATGATTTTTGGAAAATTTACTATTAGGGTAGGTTAATATTCATAAGGGTGGGTTTATATTAACCAAAATCTAGGTTTGTCTTATCGGAATCCAATAATCTTACTGATCACAACCATATATGATAGATTTTAGAAATTGAAAACATAGAAGTGGAAAAATTATGTTTAAAGATGTTATATTATTTAGTATCATGATATATAATTGTTATTCCTAATGGTATTATAAAATAAGAAATAATTATAATATGGTAATTATATTTATAAAACATTGGGTTGTTACACTACTTGTGTTGCACAGATTTCCCAAACCTATCATCACCTGATAACCTATAGAAACGACACAAAAGCATTTCTAATGTCTTCCAAACTCTCCCAAACATCACCTTTATACTTTAAAAACAAAAAATATATAAATAATGGTTTTTTAATTTAAATAGGGGGTAATAAACATATTCATACACTGTTTTATTTTATTTCATTGTTGAAGTAGGTGTCCAGACAGACCCAAACATGAACATAGCATATTTAATGGAATATTTCGAAATAAAAGTGGTATATTTTCTAATAATATCACTATTATATATTAATAAATAAGTTATTTAGATAAATTTATTTTTTTAATCACATTATAGTTTATATTAATAAATAATAATGAAATTAGATGATGAAATGAGATACGATACTTTTTGTAGGTGGTAGTCCACAAAACACATAGTTAACATTTTCATTTATTGAAGTTTGAGGTCCAAATAAGAAGTGTTATATATTATTTCATAATAATTATAATTATATTATATGTTTCACATTTATTCATAAATTTTACTTTTATAATCAATGAATAGAGTTAGTGTTGACAAAACAAAAGTCATTACTTCATAGAGGCGGTAGTCCACACATAAGATGAATAACGATTTCATTTTTCATAATAAAATTAGGGAAAGTGGGTTAATAGTTACAAACTTATAATATTAGAAATAATTATATATATTATAAATATGTTTTTATAGTAATTGAGAAAATTGATATTTAAAAAGTAATATGGAAAGGAAAATATGTTACGAAAAATTAGTACTCACGTAGAAATCTTTGAGTTTTTCTTAGAGGATTCCTCAGAAGTGGAGGTCTTAAGACAGTATGGTGTAACTATAGGCTCAATAAGAAGGATTATAAATATTAAACAGTATAATGGGTTAATTTTTGGGTGAAAACCAAATTTTGGTAGTATTATTGAAGGGGTGGGGAGCGACCAATTTTATAAGTGGTGAGAATGGAATTTTCTAAAATATATCAACTTAATATAATGAGAAAACATGTTTCACATGTAAATAAGACTAAAAATTCATAATAATGTATTGGGGTATGATATAAGGTATATAATATCATAAAAAGTCATTTTACACATGTTTTAAACTTTTTCCTAAGCCTTTTACTCTTATAATTTTCACATTTACTATTTTTGGTTTTGTCATGCTAACTAAAATTTAAATATGTAACATAATTTTAATTCCTAAAATTCTCCATTATTACTTAATTTGGTCCTTTTATTAAAAATATATTTTCTATTTTATGCTAATAAAAATTTATGTGTATGAAAACTCAATATAACATTGTTTCATGTAATGCAGAAAAATTCATTTTTCGAAATTTTGTATTTTTAATCTAAATATTTATGTGTAGGGTATGATTATCTATATATTTTATTTCAATGATATAAATGGGATTTATCATAAATAAAATAAAACTTTGGTGGAAATAAAATAAATCCACATCTGAATCTTACTAAAATGTTATATAATTAAAAGAAAAGATCAAAATAATTTGTATTGGAAAATGTTAGGTAAGTTACTAAAAATATTAGTAACATGTTTTCTATAATCACTATTGTATTTTTAAAATGTATATTTTTAATTTTAAATTAATTTTTTTTACCTATTATATGGTTTTATACACATATAATTCTTTTATATATAATTGTAATGTTACAGTTTTGGTAAAAATATTATTTTTTACTATTCACCAAATAGCCAATTATTTTAGAAAAATATCAACAAACCCCTATTAGGATAATATTGATATTTGGAATTAAAAAATTAATTTCATTTTTGAATGTTATAATTATTAAATTTATAAAAGTATTTCTAAATGAATTATAAAAATAATTATTTAAAAATGAAAATTTTAAACATTAAGAGTTATTAGTACTATCTCATACTAATTACTAAAATAATATTGATAATATGTAAGATAATATATTAAAATAATATATATCCAAAAATATTATCTAAATGTGATTGATTTCAATTTATTGATATAATAAACAGTTATTTGGGAACAATTAATCCTCTTAAATATTAAATCATATTAACCATATATCATCTAAATGTAATCATTTTCTATTGGTTAATATATTTCAATTTACATTATGGTTTATTATTATTATAATATTCATAAAATTATTAATCTACTATGTTTCATCAATTTTTTTCATGTGTACAAATCAATCAAACAAATTATTTTTATTTTTTGAAGATATATATAGTAACATCTTGGTTCTTTACATTCTCAAAAATTAAATAAATTTTTTCCTCACACATTTAATTATTATATACAAATGAATAAAATCTAAGGGTATAGATACATGATTCTAGATATAAATTTTAGAGATATATAAACCTTAAAAAGATTGAAAATATTTTTTTCCCAATAATAGGGTTATCCATATCATTTATTTCTCCACAAATTTTAGCCAATAATATATCATTATTCAGTAACATGACACATTCTATATAATTTAATTCTAAAGGGGTTTTTTACTTATCCTTTCATTTATAGAGTATTATAGGTTAATATGAAATTGAATTTTCATATTCCAAATAATTTTTATCTTATAGTTATAAGGGATCAATCAATTTTTAAGATTTTCATTACATTAAATTGAAGGGAGGATAACATGATTTCAAAGAGGACAATTCTAATAAAATTAAACATGGGATATAATAAAATAATATGTTTTAACTTATAAAAAATCATTAGCGTGGTGATTTATGGTTCCTAAAAAACATCATTTATACAATATACTATAATCCAATAAGTCATCATCAAATATATATTGGATGATATATATACATAAATTATCATCATCCACATTATTATTTTTAATTGGATAATAATTCCCCTGTTCCATTGGTTTTGGATTTTATTGGTACCTATAATCCTATTTAAACCATGTATTGTAGAATCAATTTTCATAATTCACAATATCCTTGTATTTAATGTGTTGAGATGTGGATGGTGTATTATTTCGGTCTCTAATAAATTCCAATATATTGTCAAACCTCTTTATATCTCTTTCAAAATAAATACATTGATGGATAATCCTTCCACACTAGAAGGATTTTATTATTACATTGGGAAATTCCCTTCTGTGATTCCTTCGACATTTTTTTCATATTGTATGTTGACACTTTTTTCTTTCATCATAATTATCGGATGATATTTTATGAAACTATGTCCATATATTATATATTGTGTTGATATTTTTGGAAATGCGTAATCTTTTTACCATAATTATAGATTGTTGGGTGAGTATTAAAATAAGATTTTCAACACAATATTTCATAGCCTTAGTTTAATTTTTATGAAAATTATTTCCATTTAAATTACATCCACTATTAACTTTGTTCATATTATCTACATCCATTTATAAAAAAAATAAGTTAGTTATTATTAATAAATAATTAACCCCATAAGAAGATAATTGTAAGGTAATTTCAGGAAAAACTAAACAAAAAATATCTTTCTTTTTAAAATTATTACAATATCTTCTAATTTATCCTTATAACTCTTCTTTCAGTATAGGTTTATTTAATTTGGTATTTGTAAAACATATTAACCCGCCCCTATAATGTATTTTGGAAATAAACTCATTATAATGATTTGGAAAGTGGATTTGAATTAACCATAGAATGTCACATGAAACTATCAATCATGGTTTGTTGTTATAACTCGTTTTCATGTATGACTTAATGATTGAGTTATTTACCTACACACCCTTATAAGGGTTATTATACCTAGTGACATCCTTTTATAGTGTTTACACATGGATGTTATTTCTATGAAAACCATACAATCACTATTTTCTAAATAAAAAATTATAACGTTATCCTTTATATAGACATATCCAATACACTTATCCCTAGGGTTTTAAATAATGTTATCAAATCCAAAATAGCCATAAGTAACTATAATAATCTTCAAAAATAACTGAATCCCACACCAAATCCATCTAAAGTTCCTTTTAGGATAATATCTTTTGCCTTTCATCTAAAAAGGTTGTTTTTACACTATACTAATATTCTCTTTTTTAGGTCCTCAAAATCACCCACAAATAATCTCTACATAAAATTTCCATCAGGATAACGTTATGTAAAATATTTATTAGAGAAAATAAAAAAAAATGAAGGGGTGATCTCTAACACTTAGTAAGGGAAAAAATAATTCTCATGTAATCAATGGTTAGATTAGATGAATATCAGAATACATTAACATGGATATATTTTTTTATTAAAATGAGCATAAAATAATAGTAGTGTTTTACATGACATGATAGAAGGTAATGTGATCTCAAATGAACAATAATATACCATAAAAATGTGTGTGGAATCAGGAAACATTTAAACATTATCCACATATCATAATAATAAGCACACCATTGTGAAAACATATTGTGGAATAAACATAATTATAAAATCTTTATGTTAAGGAAACCCACAGAGACATTCATCAAAGAGTAGGCTTGGTATAACCACTTGGGTATCTTCTTGGGCTGTGATAATCATCCTATTTAACCTTAGGCTTGTTATAAAACTTCTTATTTACCCCATTTTCTTGGGATAAAGTTTATTATATACCCTTTAGATCAGGTTAAATCTTCTCATGTACCCTTTGTCTTGGGATAAACACTATAATGTGGCTTAGGATAAATACACTAATGTATTCTTTTAAGCTCATGAGACATAGACATAAAAAATACATTAAAGGGAATTACAGGACCCCTCGTATGATCATCCACACATATGTGTACAATATTAAATAAATCAACATCATATCATAAATAATACATGGAAATAAAATGTGTTTTATATATTTTAAAATTCAACCACATAATAAAAATATTTATAATTCCATCATCAATCATAACATGATATACACATGGAAAAAACATGTATCCAAATAATTGAGCAAATTTAAAGGTAAATATCATGAAATCATACTATTATAAATTTTTTTTAAACTATATAGATAAAGGGTATAAAATTCGTCAATAATTTCACCAATCAATTTATGAATTGGTATCCAGGTGAATACCCTTAAATGGATATAATAAAAATTGGGTATTCATAGAGGAAATTAATTAGACTAAAAATTATAGATATATAGTGAATATGATTAGAGAATATAATTAAAGTAAAGGATTATATCTCTTATAGATATTTAACATTCCTTATTTTTGAAAAAGTAGGTAAATAATCAACCCGTGGATGAATAATACTTTTAAAACAATATACGAATATTACATTGAAGAGAATGATAAAAATGACCCTTTCTCCAAGAAAATACAATTAAATAAATATCATGGGATAGTTTAAAAATTAATCACCTTTTAAAAACATGGAAATCATGTTTAAAAATATAAGTAAATGAATTCATGTGATTTTTTTTTACAAAATATGTTTGGTTTCTTGTTTTTATAATCAAATTCTAAGTGAAGAAAGTCACCAGTTTCTTTAAAAATTTCATTTTCACAATGGCTGGAATTGAATAATTCAAGATATATTAAAATATTAATTTTTAATAAAACACCAATAATAAATTCTTGTAAAATATTGAAATTATTTATAAATAAAATGTGGAATGAAATTTAAAATATTTTATTTTGAAATGATGGACAATCATATTAATATTTTGAAATACCCTTAATAAAATCAAAAAATGTAAGAAGATGTAATGAAACATGCGTTTAAAAATTGGTAATTGAAAACAATAAGGCTATATAATATAACTTGTAAATTGGGTTTCCAAATATAAAGGAAAACATTGTTGAGTAATTTAAATATTGACAAGGGTGGATACCGTCATTAAAGAGGAACCGAATAATTCTCAATTATGATATAATTTTTTTGATTAACATTTTATCAAGGTAAAAGATATGAATTAAAATGAAAATTTACACTATATTTGAATATAAAGTACATACAAATATACTATTAAAATGGAGGAAACTTAATTTGAAATAAATAAGTTCAATATGATGAATTACAATTTAATAGAGGTAGCTGAGTTATCAAAAATCCTTAAAAAATTCGTATCTTTTCAATATAAATTTATTTAAAAAAGAAATATGATATGTATCTTAAAACCCAAATAATTTTATGAATATATAGAAATAAATTAACTATGAAGTAATCACACAATGTAAAATAACTTTTTGTGCACAATATCATACATGTATATAGTATTTATAAATGTGGCAAAGAAACTCTTACCTTAAATTCATGCTTAGTAGATTGCATTTTAAACTCATTTATAAAAAAACATAACCATTTTAATAAAATATTTGATAATTTTATTCAGGTATATATATCCTTTTATAGAATTTATTAATATTTATATACTAAATTTATGTTAGATTGTTATTAACTATTTTTAATATTAGTTGTGAATAATTTGTATAATATTGTACAAGATTCATAATAGTAGTGTTCTTCAACATTATTTTATAAAATTTCATAATTAAAGGATAAAAAATATATTTTAATTTATTTATTATGATAATTTATACTGTTATAATTTAATTTTATTCAATTTTATGTCATGGTACTTGTTGACAAAGTTGCCAGCAAGCATGTTTCACTTGGCTTTAACAAACAAAACATTATACCTTAATTAATGAGTTTAATATTTACATTACCAATATAAAATAAAAATATAATAATTATTTACCTATTTAAAACATATATAATTGGTAATTAAGTTCAAATAATTGTCCATGATATTAATTTATACCATTGTCCATGTAGGTTTTTAGACTGACCCAAACATGAACATACAATAATTTTTGTATTATTATCATTATAAATGTGGTTAATTTTTGTATAATATATGTATTAAATAATCATAATGAGAATATTGATAAAATTTTAATTTAATGATATATATTTTAAGTGAATTTAATAAATAATAAATAAACATAATGAAAAAATGATATATGTCAATTATAGTGGTAGTAGTTCGTGCAACACAGAATTAACTTTTTCATTTCTCAAGGAATATGGGGGAAATGGGTGGATTTTAAATATAATCATGATTATAATAATTGTTTTATATTTTTATCATTTATTACCCAATTTATATTTTATAATCAGTGAAGAGTGGTTGGTAAAAAAATGGAAATTGTTGCATTATAGAGGCAGTATTCCGCACAGTACTTCAATATAGGCCTTTAAAAGTGCCAGAAATGGCCATTATCAGTGTTAAAAAAGCGCTGACAACCAGAGAATGGTTAAATGCTCAAAAATTAAGATCAGTGCGAAAAATGTGTTATTAAAGGCATCCTTTAACAATTTATTTTTATCATTGTTAAAGTCCCCCATTATTGGTGTTTTTTAGCACTGTTAAAAGGCTCTTTAATAGTGTTTTTATCTTTTTTAAATGGGTCCTTCAATAGTTATTTTTTAGAACTGATAAAGGAAGCGCTGTTAAAGGGGGTAAAATAATATTTTCCCAAACACTTATGTGCCCTACCCCCTTTACCAGCACTTTTACAAGACCTTTATTAGTTCTCCACCCCCACCATTATCAATAATTCTTACCCCGCCATATTTTATCAGTTCTTTTCTAGTTTACATCCCTATGCACACCTTCCTGGAATCGAACCTACAGATATCCTTTCAATATGAAAAGCCTTTACCATTACACCATGTTATTTTGTTTCTTGTTTAATGATATTTCTATATATAAATATATTTATATAATTAGTTTAAAATACATGTATACAATATATGTGTGTGTGATAAATATATATATATACTTTTATTTATTTAAATATATAACATATTATATTCATTTGTATATACTAGAATATAATATAAATATATATGTCTTTATTAATACACACATATGTATATGTATATATAATGTAAAAAATGGTTACATAATTTTTTAAATACATTTTTATTATATTTATTTATTTACATATATTATGATATACATTTTCCATTAAATATATTGACATGTGTATTTATATTAGTGGTTTATTATATGAAAATTTATGAAAACAAGGACATATATATTTTTAATAATATTAAATTGTGAAAAATGAAAAAACAATTAAAACCATAAAATCAATATGAATGAACGACCTAGAAATAATTTCAGTCCCTACAAAAAGGAAATAATACTCCCTTAAAATAGTTTGAAAACCCATCGAATGTTATAAAAAATGGGGTACCCTGACTAAAAAATAAGTTTTGAGGCCTTATCGGCCTTTTTTGCATCAAAATATTTGATTGAGGTTTATTTATGTCATCAAGGGCATATAGCTCATCACATGATTTGATTTAATAAGTGTTTGAACTCAAACGAACACTTGGAACAAAATTTATAGTCATTTTATGTTTGAGTGACATTTGAAACTTATTTTAGTTATTTTATTGATATTGTATCTTCAATTTGATATTAAATGACTATTAATCAATAATAATAAGAAAATTATTAACTAAAAATAATAATTTAACTATATTAAAATATATTTCAAAAATATAGCTTACATATTATGTGTAATTTCTTATTTAAATTATCTAAAACATATTTTAAAAAATATATATTATATTTATACCAATATAAATATATTTATATGTAAATATTTTTTTCTAAATGAAATATTTTTTTGAATTATATCTTTATTATCGCTGCTATAATTGTGCTGATAAAGGAGGTTCTTTATCCACACTTCTAAAAAAAGCGCTAATAAAGACCCCCTAACGTCACCTTTTTAGATGCATTGTTAAAAGACCTCATTTATTAGTGCTTGTAAAAACCCAATGATAAAGGTACCCCTTTAACAATTCGTTTTATATCATTGTTAAAGAACCCATTTAACATTTAATTTGTAGAACTAAAAAAGTGGATATTTAAAAACATTTTTAGAAAGCACTATTAAATTTGTGGTGTTGGATAACCACAGTTTTATAGTAGTGGAATAATGCATGAATGCCATTTTTTATTATAATCATAGAAATAGGGAAATACATTTAATATCAAGTAAAATATAACAATAAAATTACGTATACAAAAATATATTTAAATAATCACATTTTAAATAAGGAAATTATTATTGAAAAAGTAATATATAATTGAAAAGAAGTTAGGAAAAAGGAGTACTTAGTTATAAACCCTTGTGTTTTCCTTGAAGATTTCCTTAGAAATAAAGGTCATAAGAAAATATATTGTTACTAAATATAAAAGGATAATTTTGAGTATTATAATTGATGGATATGTATTATTATTATAATATAAGGATAATTGGAATAGTTTAAGGTGTAAATTGAATTTGTTGAGTTTTGATGAAGCGGTGGTTAGAGGCTGCATTTTTAAGTACTGAGAATTGATTTTTTTAAAAAAAATATTTTAACTTAATATACAGAGAAAACGTTATTAAAATGTAATGAAGAATAAAAAATATAAAATAATTAAGTTTGGATGAGATAAGATTAATTATAAATCCAAAAATAAATTTCAGACATGTTTTAAACAAATTTTTTTCCCTCTACTCTTAGAATTTTCAATTTTACCAATTTTTTTTTGGTAGGTAATTTTTACATAAATAATTTAATTTTATTGGATAAAAACAAATTTCTAATAATATTTTAATATATGAATTTAATTTGATTTTATTAAATTTATATTTTTTTGAAAAATAAATTTTATCATTAGTGAATGTAATGCGTAAAATAAATTTTTTCAAAAAATGTATACTTTAAGCATCAAATTTATGTGTAGGATAAAATTATCAAATTACATTATTTTCATGAGATAAATATGTGTTTTATATATTAATAAATATTTTCCACATTAAATTATATATTTTTTTAACAAAATATTATTTAATTTAAATAAATTTTAAAAATAGTTTTTATTTGAAAGTATTAATTAAGAAACTAATAATGTTAGTTATATGATTTATAAATTCATCATATTGTTTTTAAAATTTATAATTTTACTTATTAAATTAGTATTTTACAAATTAAGATCTTTTACTTACTTATAAGTCTCAGTTATAAAATTATAAATTTATAGTTTGGTAGATTTGGTGCTTTAACTATTCACATAAAAATTAATTATTTTATAAAAATATCAAAAATTAACATTTTGAGAATATTGATATGCCAAATAAAAAATTAGATATAACTTTTTAATATTAAAATATCTAAATTTATAAATTTATCTTCTAAATGTAAATATAAAGAAAATTATTTTATTCAAAAATCAATTATTAAATATTAACTGTTCATAGTTTTATCTCATAAAAATTCCTATATTAATGATTTAAATATGCTAGTTAATATATTTAAATACTATACATCATAAAAATAATCTTATAAAATTGTTTTATTTAATTTATTAATACATTAAACAGTTATTTTATAAGAGAAATTAATTTTAAAAATTAAATCATGTTAATTTTATATCCTCTAAATATATGTTTTTTTAATTATTTAGTATATTTTTATTTACTATGGGTTTTATTATTTTTATATCATTATTAATAATAATCATATAATATGGTTTAACTCATTTTAGTTTGCTGTGGAATGTTGAGAAATATATCAAACACATTAGATTAATTTAAAGGAATGATATATAATAAAAACTTGTGGAGTTATAGGTCCAATCTCCATCACAATTCATTTTTTCTCATTTTATATTTTCCATTATTTTATTTTAATATAGTTAGTGATTTTATAATTTCATTTCAAAAAATTATATTGAAATCATGTTGATTATTATGGGATTATTGTTTTACTATCAGGCGAATCTATGATTAATTAATTCGATTCATTTAGCGGTTGTTTTTATTATATTATTTTTTTCAAAATATTTATTTAAGGGTTTTATTTGAATTTATCTTAACTGTTATGTTTTTTGTGTTAGATAAATTTGTTCCTCGTTCTATTTTTGTGTCGAGTGTTTCTTCTAGATTATGTATGAGTGTTTAGATTCACTTTTATGTTTCTTTAACTATAGAATTTAATTTAGTTATAAAAAATTTATTATTGTATTGTTTTAAATTGTTCATAGAATCTAATTCAGATCAATGATATTTCACAAGTTCATAGGTGGATTTTATTAGTTTTTGGTATCAACCTCTAAATCCCTTTTTTGATATTTTCTATGACCCACTTTAAGGAAAACTGGTAACCGTACATCACAAAATTCAAAAACAGCACCACTTTACAAAAACTCACATCCCACTTACTTCATAGCCAAAGTGGCATGCCTCCGCCAGAGTTTTCAAATTCAAATTCACAAACATAAACAACTTTCCAATCCACATGCCAACCGACATCAATGCTAGTTGATCCAAGAGCCACCTCGAGTCATATAGACACCGATTTAGTCAACCACCTTGATTTGAGCGGACGTCATAATGTTTCTGACCGAGATATCTATAAACTAATTAAATTTCAAAACTATTTAGAGGGATTATAGCGTGTATTTTTATTCATTAATTTAATGAACTAATTTTATCTATTTTATATCAAAATCCTTCATGATTTTTATAAATTATATTATTTAGAAATTTCTTATTTTTATAATTACTGTTATAATTAATATACAAATACATACTTTATAAGTATCATAAAATTTGTTATATGCTTGTATAAAATTAAGAAATTGATTATTTCAGGGATATTTTATATTAATACATTCATCCTGTAAATTATTTAATAATACACCTTTCATTAAATAAAAACATTGATATATTAGTTTTTTGTATTTCTGAACATTTATGGATAAGTGTTATGACCATAATTATTAAGGAATAGTTTTTTTGTTAGGTTATGTAATAATTACATTTGTTTAGTTTATATTCATTGGTATACCACTTTATCACTTGGATGAGGTTGGGAAAATATTCTCTGAACCATAGTTCTGAATTAACAAAGGATGATGGTGACTCTAAATTGATCTTTTGAACAGAAATATTGGTTTTAGAATAAGAAAGTATGATAAATAATTGTATCTATATATAACAACATGTATCCATAATTTGTGAGTATGAATGTTTTTTAAAACTAAACATTAATTCAATAATCAATACTTTCCATTAATTGTTAAATGAGGAAATTATAAAGTTTTTTATTTTAAAAAAACATTAAAATTTTCAAATCTAATTGTTTTTTTTTTCAAATTAAATATTTAGTATTAATTATGTTTTTAACAACATGTATTGGATAAATTGTTATTTATAAAACAGAATTGATTTTATTTCAAATTAAACTATAATTTAATGGTAAAATCTTATTTTATTGTATATGGGTCGGTGTGACAATGTTAAACACAAATTTAATTAACTCTTTAAAAAATGATTCCATAAACTAAGATATAAAATAAGAATATTTTTCTACATAATTAATTATAAACCTCACACTAGTATGTCTAGATTGTTACTTCTTCCATACTTTCATCCTTATTTGTATTTCGACTAATAGGTTTTTATATTTAGTTATTCTATGGTTATTTCAATTTTTTATTCCAGTAGTTAATCATGATTATTAAATATGTGAATATAATTTTTATAATCGCAATAAATATTCTTAAATTTCCCCTATATACTACAATTCCACAATCCAAAAATTTGCCTCCAAGAAATTTCATTGTGAATGATATGTAAATTTTTTTTGAATTTTTCATATTCAAATGTTTATTTTGTGATTTACATGGGAAAAATATTTTATTTATTTTAATAAAGGAATGAAATTATAAAATTAATGTCTGATCTAAGGTTATGAAAAGTAATTTCTAAGCCTTTTTGTTTGATTCAGATTACTCCTAGGTTAGACATCTTATTTTTCATCAATTATTGTCAATATATTATTCTTTTAATATATTTATTCAATGAATGGATGAAAATATTTATTCAAATACATTTCATTAGTAAAATATTGATAATAATCCATTAATGTTTGTATATTATAACTTCTAAATAAGTTGACATCATTATTTTCTAATAACCTAATGTAAAAAAAATCAAGAAACAACAATATTCTAAATTCACTATTAAAAAAGAAAGAAATTTTAACATGGATCAAAAAAATTTAACATACATACTCAATAAGAATTATCATGTTACAATCAATTAAAAATATTCCTATTTGATATTTGATCTAGTTAAAACAGTGAAAAATGAATATAAAAATAATGAAAGATAATATTTAAAACTATAAAATTTATCAACATTGATAGAAATGAAACTATCCATATCATTGAATAAATGATAGAATAAAGGAAATTAATTTGATAGAACTCGTCGTAATTACACCTAAGGTTTGAAAAATAATTATTTTATGTAGATATTTTCATCTTGCATAACACCCACTACATATCATACAAGAAGATATCATAGAAAATATACAAAGAATATTAGAGGGCTTGACCATTACATGAAAATATTTTACAACATTGCCCATTAATATACCTTATATCTCATAATTATAACAACATAGAAACTATAATATTAGAGTATTTAGAGATTAGATAAATAACCTACATAATTTACAAAAAATAATCAATATCTCCCATAAATAAAATCATACATAATAATCATGATCATCACATAAGGAATGAAAAAATAGAGGGGTGATATCAGATGATCAATAATAGGTGAACATAAGAGATACCAATCAAACCTCATAAGTGAACATAATATTCATAGGTGGATATGAGTGAATAATCAGGATTCATGAACATAACATAAAAACGTACTTTATAAACTATAGATCATAAATCATGAGTCGTGGAATAAATATCCATCCCAAATAAATTACATGAGTCATATGAGTGTGAAAACATGAGTCAATAATCAAAATGCATTGAGTATAACATAGGCTTGTGGAAAAAAATCATAGGTAAACCATAACATTGTTGGAATATATAACAAAACTCATGTATATGCACTAAATTGTAAAAAAAGCTAACTATAATCATGTACATACAACAAATTATGGACATAACTAACTACAGACATGTATTTCCACAAAATTGTGAACATTGTTAACAAAATCATGTCCATTGAAATCATCATTATCTCATGAGATACTATGATTTACCCAATGATATTGAGATATATATTATACTCAACCATTACATAATGATAAACCATATAAATTTGTATAACATTAACATATACAAAATTATAATTTCATCATAGCATAATTCACTGATGAGAATGAAATGGGTTTTATTAATATTTCCATAAGACGTGATCATAATCCATCTAGATAAATATGTCAGATCGTATAATTATAAAATGGCCGCATTGATGCATAAAAAATAATGGATATTATTACTATTGAAAAAAAATTATGACATAAATATAAATTTTCTTTCAAAACAAAATAATAAATATCCTCCATTTTTTCAAAAACATTATTTTAATAAGAAATAAT
This sequence comes from Viscum album, assembly GCA_963277665.1. NCBI lineage: Eukaryota > Viridiplantae > Streptophyta > Magnoliopsida > Santalales > Viscaceae > Viscum > Viscum album. The sequence continues at coordinate 394,547,247 of OY728131.1, read as the reverse complement.
TTTTTTAACAATAGTTTTACAAAAAAAAATAAAAAAGTGATTACAAATTAATTTTCAAACCCATAAAAACATGGAAACCAATTATTTTATAGAAATTAATGAAAAAGGTGGTATAAATTAACTTCCTAGAAAATATTTCAATATTCAATTCATATGTTTCTAATGAATTGACAAGTAAATAAAAAATTTCCCTAATAAAAAATTTTAGTCTACGGAAATCCATAAAAGAATATAAAAAACATATAAATAAAGAATAATGATACCAAATTGAAAATAATAGATAATGTAAATCCCGCTTATAAGAATCTATTCTGTATAATTGTGATCCAAAGGGAGGTAAAAAAGGAAAAAAAGTGATGTAAAACTAACAAATAACCATCTGGAATGAATATAAATGGGGTTAAAGATAAAGAACATATAAGTTTCCCAAATTTAAATTTTGTAATAGCCATAACTCTATAAACATAGATCCATTAGTTATATTAAAATATTGGTATATAATCCAAGAGTTTTCATAGTATTTAGCATCATAGTAGCCTCAGAACATTAGATACATACCTACATTAAATTTGACAAAATAAGATACAATATAAAAACCTAGCAATACCATTATTGTCACTTCTATCATATCCATAAAAACTGCACATATTTCTCCTCTATATTTACTAGAGAATGGAAATAATAATAAGGCTGATATAATTTTCTCAATAAGGAGTAGCATACAATAGATGATATCATAATATAAACATGGATCAATTTATATTGTAGGAATTAATAAATAACATGAATCCAAAATTAGAAAAATCGTAGGGAATAAATTATATATGAAAATAAAATATACATGAACGATAATAATAATTTATATAATATGGAAAAAATAAAATGTTGGATATCTAAAACATATTTTGAATGCCTTTTTCCGTTGGACTATACTGATATAGGGATGAGGTATCCACCGAAACCTGTGTTTTTTCTCTCCTGAGGCATGACTATGCATCTAGGGACTGTATAATATTGGTACCCACCCCTCACAAAGTTATGTCTATCCCATTAACAATATAAAATATTTAAATATCAAAACAATGCATCTTTCACTTAAATTAGGAATCAATGAACATACATATTGAGATATAAACAAATGAAATATCAATATGTTACTAGTAAATAAGTGAACATAATATATTTCTAGAAAGAAGATGGTTGGTTAAACAATACATAACTAACATATAAAGTATAGGGTATTTTTAATGATACTAGTTGTAACCATATCAATGAAATAATGAAAAGGTAGAGTTTAATATTACATTCAAAATTTTGGGTCATTAAAAAAAGATAATAATTGTATTGAATAGTTATCACTAGTTGGAGACCATAAAAATGGTAGGGAAATCCTTAATTATGGTTTGTGAATAGAATGTGAATATTCCAAAGAATATACCTAAGAGTGTCTAGCCATGTATATGGTATTAGGTCTAATCATCATGCATCATTGTGATATTTGAGTCAATTCATCAACCAATATTTTTTTAATGAATACCCCTAAGTGAATTTTTACCTCAACTACATCTACATACATGTATCTAGATAGGAATTCAATTTATAGGAAAACCATAAACTCTTTATTGGACCAAAATATATGATTTTAGGACATTATTATGGATTAATAAAATTATTAAATGAGTTAAAATCTCATTTTCATTAAATGAGATAAGTGTTAATTTCATATAATCACAAGCATGATGAAATTACAAAAAAATTTTGAAATTGATAATGGAAGTGGTGGAATGAGATCCCTTATGTCGGCATACTAATGACATAGGAAAAAGTATAAAATGAGAGGGGATATGTTGTATCTAATTAATAGAATATGAAGTGGTACATAATACAAAAAAAATTAGGGAAATATGTGGAAATGGTATTATAATAAATGAATTTCTATAAAAAAGAGATTTATAAGAAATACTAATTAACTAAGTAGCCTTTTAAAGCTTGTAATGAATCCATAAAACCATAGTTAGTAAATATGGGGGATTTATAGATAAAAATGAATAAAATTTCATCATCAATTCATTTTTGTGGAGTGAGATGATATAATGGAATGTAGTATGCTCCATTTATAGTTGAAAACAATGGGATTTTTTATGGAAACTAATGTTTGTTAATGGGTAAGAATGGAATCACATGGGAGTTAGGTGGGGTAGTTGAGTTATTTGGGTTTGTGAGAGAAATGGTATATGTGGATTTTGTAAATAAATTTAAAACATAACTAAGATTTATAGGACTAAGTGACCATTTAATTATAAAAAATTGATATACTTAATTTACATGTTTTTACCCATTTCAATTTTAATTAAAAATTAACAGAATAAATTATATTATAACTAAAAATATAAGATTCCCCCTATTAAAAAATTTGATATTTTGAATTTAAATTTTGGACTCCATAAAATATAAATCAATTTGTAGATATTAGAAAAGAAATATTTAAATTAAAAGATATGATATAGGAAAAACATCTTTTATAGAAACATTTATTTTTATACATTAAGTGTTTTTGTATTCTTATTTCCCATTAATTATTAGTTGAATTAGTGTCTATAAATATTTTTATATTTTGAAGATAATAATATTATATTAAAATTTTAAAATTGTTTAATCTAATTTACATAAATGGAATCTATATAACTCTTATAAAATTAATTCTTTGGTTACAGCCATTTTACTTCTATCATGGTAATTAATTTTATATATAATTAATTTATATTAAATGCCTAAAAATAGAATCTTCATGATACATAATTTTTACCTATTGATACTAAATATAATGGTCATTTTATCAAATAATGTCAATATGTATAGGTAATATGTATTTTAACATAACTGCGAGTAAAACTGGTAATTAGAAAATGTGTATTTTTTTGCATAAAAATTATATTTGAGATAAATCTATCAACAATTTTTGTTTTAATGATATAAATTGGTTTTTCATAACACAAATAAATGTTATATGGCTTTCAAATCAATCCAAAACTGAATATTACCAAAATAATATTTATATAAAGAAAATGATAAAAAACATTTCATTTGATTGGAAAATATTAATTTTGTTCACAAAATTAAAATCATAGGTTTTATAAATTATGATTTATATTTTAAGAAAAAATATTTTACCATTAAAATTTTTTTATAAATATTCATGTCTTCTATGTATAATGATAACGTACTAAAATTTATGGTTTTTATAAAAACTATATATTCCACAATTCACATAAATATAAATTATTTCTAAAAAAATATCAAAATTTAAACATTACATAATATCATTATGAAGAGTTAAAATTTAAAGTTAATTTATTTTAAATCAATTTATAAAATTCATATATTAAACTTTTATATATAATAACGAATAATGTCACCTTAGAGAATGGAATGTGGGATTTTACAACATATCGTGCATACCAACTAAAATAGAGTCTCATTTATTACAATCTCACGTACTTAAATAATATCATTCTATAAATTGGGATATATTTCATTTTTTGAAAAAAAATATTCATTCCTTAAATATTATTTAGGATCCCTGATTGCGTCTTCCAGTTTTTCATTTCTCAAAAGGACATTCACTAATCTAGTTATCTAATTTCGAAATAATTTCTCACTATTGTCAAGAATATATAGATTCTCTTCATTATAAAACATGACTATCTTCAAATCTATTCTCACATATTAGATAACGTGAATTGGATATATCAAGTATTTACTTAGTGATACAGGAGGGAAGATTTCATTTAATTAAGAAAGGTTTCTCGGTAAGACCAATCGGTAAGCTACACCTCCAATTCATTATAGTATATTAAATTACACAATGTTCATGGGGATTAATATCACCATTTTACCAAATGAAACAACACCATTCTATTCAAAAACAATGAATAATACAAAATCACCCACTTGAAAATATATTTATTTCGTTCTATTATCATTATGTTAATTTTTTAATCTTTGGGGTTATTTAATATGATTTGGAATAATTCATGCTTTAAAATTTATATCCCCTATATGCTCTAGGACAACTAGATTCATTTATCCAACGTCTTACCAAAATCATAGAGTATGAAACATAATCCTGTTAAATGATCATATGGTACCATCCTAATGTTAAAATATAATCTATTATTTTTTAAAAATTACACAAAAGTTAAGTACTAACCCAACACACATTTCCAATTGTGAGAACATGATGCCAATATGTCTTCTAATGTTGGTATTCTTCATTCCTAATTTCCATTATTTATTGGATTCTAGTATGTTCTCAAATGAATCTCATTTTACAGAGTCTTTTAAAGTATCTTCTATAAATTTAATTTTAATTGAGGATCAAGATAAGATACAATTGTTAGAGTTTCCCAATGATTCCTTACCATTTCACTGATATTGTGTAAGGAAATTCACTCATGGGGTAGAACTTATTTTGTAACTTAGAAATGAGAATACTTATTAAGGTTTTTGATAATGACCCATATAGAATCATAATTTCGCAGAGTCTTCATAAGTCCAATGAAAAAGTATATTACAATATTATCTCACTTCCATATATGTATATATAGAGGTTTCATGTCTCCTATAGGATATTGCTTTCATCCTTTAACTATTGTCTTACTAATTATCTACACACATAATCCAAAATATCCTCCTATACACTACCCCACTAGAAATAATATCTTACATCCATATAAATAATTTTTATACCTTGATTTATAGAGATATTTGATCTATGTGTTCCATATATCAGTTCCCTCTTCAACTATATTACATGTGGAACACATAAAATCCTTCCAAACACCAACACATGATCTCTATAGACTCATTCAACTTATTTACAATAACTTAATCTTTAATCATCAAATTTATATACTCATCATCAAACTTTGAAAACTCTATCAACTATAGTTGGATGGTTTTTCAATTTTATGGAAATGGAATAATGGATCCCTTGTCCTAAAAATAATTATATTTATATTCAGTAGAGATATATATATATAGTATCCTTGTTTGTCCACACCATGGTCAAACCCTCATGGTCCATATTACCCAATGCATTATCCACCTTGTCTTCCATCACAATGTTTTAGTGTATTGATTAATCCTGCCCTTGAGAAGTTACAACTATCTACTTTTCCTCTTGATTATCTCCTTCACAGAGAATATATACTTCAAATTCATGTGGTTGATATATATATATATGTATCACATCATTCACTACAAAATTTGTGTCCCAATATTTTCAAAGAAAATATTAGGAATTATAACTCAATTTTGTTATTTAGATAGTTATGTTCATATTATTCAATTTCATTGATTCACATATAATCACACTATTATTCACCTTAATGACACAAAAATGACATTTCTTTAAAGAATCACAATATATTACAAATCCTTCCCCTACTATTGATAAAGTTAATACCGGTTAATTAATCAGTTTCATATTCATCTCTTCAAAAAATTCCTCGCACTCCAATTACCATGTGAATTTAACCTCTTTATATGTCAACATGGTTAATTGGTTGGATAATTGAGTGAAATCTTTAAAAAACAATCGAAAGAAACCTACTAATCCCATGAATCATAAAATATTATTAATGTTCTTTAGGGTAGAAAATTCATTTAATACATTTATCCTTAAAGAGTAAAAATTTATTCTATCATCCGAGATAGTAAGACCATGAATAGAAACATCGTTGAGCTAAAATTTACACTTAATATATTTCATATACAATTCTTTTTTTATGATATCCTTATTTATTTGCTGATGATTTTCCGGATATTTATATGTCTTAGAGTATAAAAAGATATCATAAATGAGTACCACTAATATTTTTTATTATAATCATTGAATAATCTATTAATTTGATCAATAAATACAAGAGGTTCATTAGTTAATCCAAATGACATTATTGAAATCTCATAATGTGCATTAATTGTTTTAAATATCTTCTTTGGTATGTTATCCTTATTCAAATTTATCTGATTATAATCAAACAGAATATCGATCTTATAAAAGTATTGGCATCCTTCTTATTGATAAAATAAGTCATCAATGCATAGTAAATAATATATATTCTTTATATTAATATAATTGATCACTTTGTAATAGATTCACAGTCTCCTAGTCCCATACTTATTTTTCATGAATAAAATAGGGGCTCCCCATGGTAAAGCATTGAGGTGTATAAATAACTTATTACAAGATTATTATATCTATTTATAAAACTCCACTAACTATATTGGTTTATTTCTATGTGGATTGATGGATATAGTTCTATCTTCAGCAATTTGTTCAATGGAGAGTTAATCTTTATGATTAGATGGATGACTAGGTAATTATTTTGGAAATACACCAATGAATTTTTGTAATGTGGGTACAAAATCTATTATTAATATATCTTTCTTATCCATGGATCAATATTGGTCTTAATATCTTACTAGAATTTTATTAATGGGGGTATTAGGGGATTATTTGGTCACAATTTAGATAATGAAGTTGTCTCTTTTATAAGCACAATAGATTCTACCTCACCATAAAAATCGTAATATTTATATCTATGAAATAATTTTTTTCATTATTATTTGAAATCCAATCCATACCAAAGATCATATAAAACTCAACCATATGTATAATAACCTTGATTTCAAATATGGTATGTCTATATATCCTAATTTGAATTTACTCGAATATCTTTATTAAATAAATAGTTCCAAAATTTATTTTAATTGATAACTACCTTAATAATAATATGTAATTTTTATGTGAAACATAGAAGTTATAAAAGTGTGTGATGATATATAATCAAATAAAAAATTATCTATCTTTGAGGAAACAATCAAAGTATCATCCATTAAATTATTTAGAACTTTGAGTTTAGTTGTGGAAATCACAAAAGATTGTCAACGATCCCTCAAAATTTTATAGGGTAAATTCCCATGATGTTCAGGGAATTAGTTTACCAAATATCCCTTCTTCTTATTGTCAATGAATTTAATATCAACAACTTCTTCCACTCAATTTTATTAATTATATTGTTTTCCTTTTCCTATTAACTTCTACTATACACTTATTTATTTTCTATAATCCCTAGGGTATTCCATACCATAGTTAACACATGTGATAAATCCCACAATTCCATTTTTCCCTTTTTATGAACTATTCTCCTTGTGATGCCCAGTTGGAAACGTCATTATCTGATTTCTCTTGAATGAATACATTTTGAAAAATTCATTTTATATATTAATGGTTCTTGAGACTAAATCCTTATTAATGAATTTTTTTGATAATAACACCCATTTAATATTCATCATTAACTTATTAATAAAATGTTCAATATTTATTCCATCCTATATATGATGATCGTAGTGTTACTAGAATACCTTGTGAGGTTATCCTCATACTCAAAAACGTTTCTCCCCTTTTTTTAAAAAATTGAGGAAATTAATTTTCATTTATATTACTTTACATTAAGTAAAGTATATTTAAATGAATATATCTATAATATTTCTACATTCCATATGCTTTATATCATCTTATATGTTAGTGTTTGGAACTTAGGGACCCCAATGATCTGAATCCCGCTTTAGATGATTAGATATGGTGCTGAATTTTTTATATTAACTAATTCCTAAATTGAGAAAGATATTTTCTAGGTACATTATCCCATATTCGTCTATCACTGGACAAGTAGATATTTAGAATATTCGAGGATGTTTTTGTTTGATGTTGTGAAACATAGCTAACACATATTGGGGATTAGTAGGTAGGTTTATGTGGGATGGATTTTCTATCATAGCCTAGGTTGAATACCCTAATATGGTTATTCTTTCGTTATCATCAACTCTAGTTTCATTGAAATTATTAGAAAAAACATCCCTACATTGACTATGAGTGTTGATATGGTTCTCATCCCTTAGTAAGTTTCTATTTCTTTACATAACTATCTAATAAAAGTTAATTTTATAATAAAAAACATGTTATATTTTATAGATTGTTCCCTTGATATATCAAGTTGTTTTGGTATTATTTGTTTTATATAACAGGTTTCCAAAATATATATTCCCTAGGGTGTCTAATAAATTATATTATTCCAACTATAACAACACAGGCTCAGAAAACTCAGATCCTATAGTTATAATAAATTTTTGGTAAAAATAAAAGTGTTTTTAGAGGATAAAATAGCTTAGTAGTCTTGGGGGGTCTAAATACATACATACATAATATTTTAAAACATAATATACAACATGAACACATAGAGATAACAAGATTAGATCTTTCATCATATCTCAGGAAATTACATATATTTTTCCTTTAGGTTTCCTAGGAAAGGAAAACAAATAAGGGTGATATTAGATACTCAGTAAGGAGTAGAATAAGGTACTATCTATCATAACGTAACATGGAACAATTGGTATAGAAATAAAGAATAAATAAAATAAATTCATATTAATCTAGAACTAAGGGCTTACTATATTCATGATAATAAATAGAAACATGAATAAAAATAATAATTGATCAAATATAGATGGATTATATAATGACAGACATCAATACATGTTGCCAAGATTTTGTTACAAGACACTAAACTGATATGGGGTTAGGTGTAAAATAAAACAGAATTATTTTATATTATGAGACATATCTTTGTATTCATGGGATTTATAATATCGGGATGAATCTATCACCAATTTAAGTCCAATGCATCCACCATATAAAAAGATATGAATATAAATACAGTGCATAATCAAATTACCTCAGGAATAAATGAACATATATATTGATATAAAAACATATAGAACACCAATATTTTACCAGTGAATAAGTGAACATAATCCATTTGGAGAAATAAGGTGAATGGTAAAACAACAGGTAATTTACAAACAAAATATGGGTTATTTTTAATGTAATATGAAGTATCCTTTCCAGAGAAACAATAATAAAGTAGTGTCGAAGTGTAGTTTCAATGTATTGGGTTAGAAATAGAAGTAAATAACTGATCTCAACTATTTTTGTTGGTATGAGAACATATAAATGGTCGACAAATCCTTCACTATGGTTTGTAAATATCATATAAATATTCCAAAGCATGTGAATTAAGAGCACCATGATAGGTTTTCAGAGCTAGGACAACTAATAATGAATATTGGTGATGGGTTAGTAAATTATTTAATCAACATTTTTTAGGATTATTACACACTGGCGCTTGTGTACCATAACTGCATCCACTAGCCTGTATCCAAATAAGGATGTCATTTCGTAGAAAACAATACACTCTTTATTTAACCACAATTTATGATTTTAAGGGATTTTTAATTCCTATGAAAATTATTAAATTAGAGTAATTATCATTAATTATATATCAAATGGGTTATAATTTCATATAATTTCAATCATGATGACATTATAATAAAGGTTTATAATGAAATATGGAAGAGGTGGAATGAAGTCCCTAATGTTTATATAATAACCACATATAAAAAAGGATATAATAATAGGTGATAAGTGTTACCTCATTAACATAATATAAGATTTAATATAATACTATGATATTAAAATAAATGAAATGGGTGTAAAAGATATAATGATAAACAAATTTCAATTTAAAATGAAATATATTGAAGGAAAACCCTAACTATTATAGGCGTCATCTTAATGTTTGGTATGAGTCCTTAAAACCTTAAGAAGACCCTTTGGGGTATTTTTAGAGGGTGAGGGAATAAAAATTATTGATAAAATTCATTTTGGGTGGAATGGGATAAGATAATGGGTGGGAGTGAACTCCATTTATAATTAAAAAAGAGGGTATTTTTCATTGAAACTAATGTTAGGTAAGGGGTAAGAATGGAATCTGAAGTGTGTTAGGTGGGGTAGGTTAGACATGTAAAGGAATGGTTGGTGAGACAATTTGGTAATATTTTAATACTTAAAATTATTTCTAAAAGTTGTAAGTGAACTATTAATTATAAAAAATTAGAGGTACTCCATTTAACAATTTTTTAAGTTATTAATCTTAGTTAAAAATTAACTGTGGTAATTATTTTATTACTAAAAAAATGTATGGAACATATTACTAAAATTAGAAATTATTAATCCAAATTCAGTTACCATTTAATCTAATTAATTTAATAAATGTTATGGAATAAATTTGAAAATTAAACATTTGATATAGGAAAAATAGTTTCTATAGAAAAAATTCCTTTTTATTCATGAAGTGGATTAAATTATTATTTCCTACAAATTATTAAATGAATATGTGTTTAAATACTTTTTTAATGTTTAAAAATAAGATTATAGTACTAATTTAAAATATAATAATCTAATTTTATTATATGAATTATATAAATCAGATGACATTAATTTTTTATGAATAATAATTTTGCTTTTACTATGGTAATAAATATTTATAATATGTTATTCATTTTTAATTACTGTTGGTGCCAAAATATGGCCAGAAAGAAAGGAACGAAAAGGACGGCTGGTGCGCTGCCTCGTGAAGCACCGACGCGAAGCACCGATGCGAAGCCCCGCCGCAAAGTGCCCCGACCATCGCGGCCTAGCGAAGCTCCAGAGGAGGTGATGCTCCGCGAACGCATTTGACGTTCGCGAGCCACCGCGAAGCTCCAGAGGCAGTGATGCTCCGCGAACGCATTTGACGTTCGCGAGCCGCCGCAAAGCTCTAGAGGTGGTGATGCTCTGCGAACGCATTAGACGTTCGCGAGCCACAACGAAGCTCCAGAGGCGGTGATGCTCCGCGAACGCATTTGACGTTCGCGAGCCGCCGTGAAGCTCCAGAGGCGGCGCACGAGTTCTGCTTCGCGGCGCCCCTTCCCTATAAATACTGTACTCCCCCTGAGTCTTGAAGACGGACAATCCGACCTTTCGGCTTCTCCTCTCCCGAATCGCGAAGAACTCTTTGCCCCGGGAATCATGAGCTCCGCGAGGTATTTCTACTTCGCGAGACGCCTCTGTTTTGTCTCGTTTTGAGCCCCTCTTCCGAGAGGGATGCCCTTCGCGAAGCTCAAGGGCATTTGCGAAGGAAGGGGATTCACAAGGGAACTTGGGCAGTCGCGGAGCACTTATGATTCGCGAAACACCCAACCCATACTAGTGATCCCTATTCTAAGGCAGGACCACTTCACATCGCGAAGCACACTGCTTCGCAGGACCCTGCTTCGCGAGACACCGCTTCTTCGCAAGGCAGTGATCAGTGAACACTGTTCCACTATGTGAAGCACCTTCTACTAACACCTATGCCCCATGCCAAGGCCATGGAACCTCACTTCACGAAGCACACTCTTTTTCTTAGAAATTACTCTTCCAGTGCGACCCCCCAGGTTTGCACGATGTGATTTCAAAGTCCCATGTACAATACCACTTGTAGCGTAGCTTCTCCTAATGCTTCTTCGCATAGGCATGCTAATGGCTATTGATTCTTCTCATAGCCACGCTAACGTGGACCCCCTGATGGTTCGTTCCACAAACCCCCATGACCATGGCGTTACTGGTACCTTCCCTTCCCCATGGACTAGAGGCTACCGGTTATGTATGTCCTAGGGGTGTCGAGTGAACCCACCTCGTCCGAGCAGCACGACGTTAAACTGCCAAGCACCACGTCCTTAACACATGACGTTAAACTGTGACCCAACCTCGTGTCTCTCACGAAGGGTCCCCCCAGCTCGAACATTATTTACACCACTCGTCTCCATGGGAATGGAATCACCCATCCACAAGGGATGATATCCTCCTTACTAGAGTGGCGTATGTTCATGGGAGAAGGGTGACCCTAGTTCCCCAACGGATGACTGCCCCTCTGCATATTCGTACTTCCCCACTACCAAGGTCAGTGGAGGGCGTGATAGGGAACGAGGCACCCCCCCCCTTTGGGCCTCCATCCTAGAGTAAGTCCCAACACCATGGGCCGCCTAACGCGTAATCCCCTCTTCGCCTCTCATAGACACATCCTTCACAACGTGATTGTCAGGTCCTTGCAACCTCTTGTTTCTCACACCGAGCATGACTCACGTGGGCTTAGAGTGAGCACCGACCCTGACCCCTCATCCTTTTGAACTACGAGGTCTTTGATCCATGTCAAGGCATGGTACGTAGGAAGCCTCCATGAGGTTCAAGCCCATCCGTCATCTATTCATGTCGGGTCACATTCCCGTACAGCATGACGTTAAACTTCACATTCCACCCGAACTATGAGGAATTTGATCCATGTCAAGGCATGGTATGTAGGAAGCCTTCACGATGTTCAAGCCCACCAATAGTGGACCCCCGGGTCTTCATTCACGTCAGTTCACCAACGAACCCACCCGAACTACGGGGACTTTGATCCATGTCAAGGCATGGTAAGTAGGAAGCCTCCATGAGGTTCAAGCCACATTGCTCGGTCATTAATTCAAGTCGAGATTCGCCCTCGTCCAACATGACGTTAAACTGTATGCCCCCTTTGTCCTGCATGACATTAAACTGCACACCCATTCCCATTTTAACTACGAGGTCTTTGATCCATGTCAAGGCGTGGCACATAGGAAGCCTCCACGAGTTTCAATCCCACCCATCATCCAATTCACTTCGTGTTCTACCTACGTCCAGCATGACATTAAACTGCAATTCCAGTCCGACGGCAAGCCGTTGTGACCAACTCGAACTACGAGGACTTTGATCCATGTCAAGGCATGGTACGTAGGAAGCCTCTACGAGGTTCAAACCCACCATCCGGTCGTTCCGACCTCATTTACGGCGGTTCATCGAAACCCACCGCCCGTCGTTTATTCACGTCAGGGTTTACTATTGTCCCACATGATGTTAAACAGTATTCCATCAATCCTTCCGTCTCCGCTGGACGTTAAACTCACGGCGTACCCTGTGTTAAACACGGGAAGCTGAGAAAAACCTCAGATATGTGTCTATGACATATAATCCCCCATGCTCGATGTGGGATGCCTCGGGCTTCCACGCCCTCAAGAAGCCCTGTGACCAGGGATAATAGACAGACATTCCAGGCCCCCATCATCCAGACACGCTACTGATGCCTCAACGTGACTACTCCCCCGACTGAAGATTGCTGCCCTGACCGGACCCTTTGGAATGTCCCGACAGAAGCAGTATAATTAACCAGTGTCCATGGAAACATGGCACTGGGAATAGTTTCACGAACTACGTATGAAATCTATGAGGGAGACCCGGACTAGGTGACGAGTTCTGAGGAGGAATCCCCAGAAAGAAGAACTGACATCTCATCATCCCGTTTCGATCAAGGAGCAGACGTACCGGAACATGGAACGAATGTCGCCCGCCTTTGGAAACCGGGAATGCGAGGCAACAAAGCCGCGCGTCCTCCTCCTCGTGACAGACGGATGCGCGCACGCCCCGGTGAAAGCGTCGGAAACAGAAATGGTGAACCCGACGTGAAATTCTTCTCCTCAATATGGAGATTAGTAGCGTTCTAGACACCAGTAGATTGACGTGTCACCAGATCCAGATATCTGGCGCCTGGTCCTGCAAAGCAAATATCAGTCCTGTCGTGAAACTCACCGAAAGTTGGGGCAGTAGAATGTGAGGCACTCCATTCTGCAGCGTGTTGGCATGGATCCTTCTTACAGATGCGGAGAATGGAGGGATGATAGGGCACCGGTTGTCGATCTTTTTCCCTCTCAGTGCTGATGAGTTGATCCCTTCGTTTCTCAGGAACCAGGTTGTTGTTACAAATACGTGATCACCGCCCGCAAGCCTATAAAGGGGCAGGGGAAACGGTTCGACAACCACCCCACATGGCGCCGCTACCGCCACAACGGCTGCCACATCGCAGAATACGGGGCACCCACGTCCCCTTTCCCCATCATAGGTCATCCAGCGAATGGTGATCAACAACATCGTGCGCATGTATGAGGAGGAAGAGGTCATCCCAACCAGGGATATGGCCCGCTTGGACCTGGAGGCCTCCAGGCCCCGCCGTTAACGCCGCCCTAACAGGCCGCGCAGGGAGCCCCTGCTTTCCACCCCAACGTTCAACCGTTTGGGGAGCCTATCTCTAGAACGCCTTGACGAATCCTCGCCCTACGCTGATGAGGTGGGAGCCGTCCGGCTCATCCCGCTCAGGGTCCCAACCCAAGGGCTCCAGGAGAGAGCTCCCGTTCGGCCGTGTCTGCGCCGCCGTCCGACCCCGCAGGAAGAGCAGGCAGACTACGTCCCTGCACCAGCTGCACCAGCTTGCCTGACCCGATGTCAGCGCCGGGCCCGGGCTGAGGACGCTCTCCTAGGCGCGTCAATGTCGACAGCTACAATGGCCTGAGCCACCGCCGACATGTATCGTGAAGCCCCTGCATACACTGAGCAGGGGCACTCCTTCACCCAACCAAGATCGAGACCCCAACCACCCCACGGGCAGGCTGGGTTGACTCTCCGGGTTGCAGGCCCAAGTGGTGATCGCCGCAAACTAACCCGCGGTGAGGTCACCCCGTACCGAGGTCCTCCTCGTACCACTACTCCACAGAGCGCGAGCCTTCCCCACTCCGAAGTTCATCATGGAGGCATGCCTCGTGCTACCCCCATCCCGAAGGAAGACCTGCCCTACGGCAGTGACACTCAGTGCGGAAATCTTTCCCGCGCCCACTATACAGGGTATGGAGTCCATCCTCCTGCCCCTGACCGCCAATCTAAAGGAGCCATCCCTCCGGTCCTTCTCCAATGTGGGGGCCCTCCATACGTCCTCTCTGCAACTGGCGAAGGTCCTCCTCACCCTAGAAACTCAAGGAGTGAAGGTCAGCCTCGCTCCACCCGCAGTGACTGTGGAGGTCATCCCCATGCTCTTTCCAATTCCAACAGAGGCCTCGCCTGCATGGGTGCTGTTCATGGAGGTCCTACCCATGTACCCTTCGACATTTGCCCTGGTGCCCCTCGCACCTAGGCCATCTCGAGTGAGGGTCCTCTCCCCCACGGTGCCAACGTCGCCTCGAGAATCCATGATAGGGATCAACCCTGTCCCGAAGAGCCACCCCGGGGTAGGAGAGCAGGTCGTCGCCGCCACAAGAAGAGTCCTGGGAAAGCCCGGGTGGAGATCAAACTCGCCCGCTTCTCCGAATCTGAAGCGAAATGCAATTTAGCAATGGAACCTTCTCCTCGCTCCTCCGTATCAAGGACTGGGGAAGGAACCAGACGCGTTAGCCTCATTCTACCAGAATATGAGGTCCACCAGATTCTCGTATCTCTCCGCAGGTACATCCAGGAGGAAGAATTCTTGGGAATTCTGTAGGTCTCGACCGCGCAATCATCGCCATCATCACTAGAAGCGCCCTCTACCTCTGCCAGAGATCACAGAGAGCTATTTTGGGGGCCAACGACGGTAGAACGACGACATGATCGGTCACCGGTAGTCGTGACTCCTATGCCGGAAGCTGTGGCTATAAGCCCATCGTACCGTGACATCGTGGCCAGGTCAGCTTGATCTTCGGAGGATGGCCTGGAATTCGGCCACCAGTCAGCTCGTTTGCCGTATTCTCCGCCGTCGAGTTTGCTATCCCAGAGGTCCGCCTCAGTACCGCTACCAGTCCCTCATCCGCCCCCGGTTGACGCGTGGGGCAACACAGGGTCGGACCCCGAGTCCGAACCCAGAAGATTCTAGAGTATTCTTTCAGCGGATTACTTCCCGGAAAAGTTCTGGCTGATGGCGGCACCGAATTTTCACGTACCAGAGTCTCTTACCCTTGAAGATGTGGGGTGCTTTTGTCGAACCCTATGGGCGACACACTTCCGCCTCCGTTACGAGCGGGTGGTGTACCCTAGAAGTCGAGAGCACTTCGAAGAAATTGGCGAGTAGTGCCGCCTGATCGATGCGGTCTCACTCCTTGTGGCCCAGCACCCTGAGTCTCCAGGCTGCCAGAGCTCCCTTCAACGAAAATGCGTTCAGAGTTTTAAAGCACTCCGCAGGATGGTCATGGAAGCCACCCCCCATGTGCAAGACCGTGGTTGGGGACACTATGCCGCTCTCCTCTTCGACCCTATCCGATGGCAGCTCGATTCATTACTTGATATCGAGGACATGCCCTCGAGAGGAGTCGCGGTCCACATGGCCGATGTCGTGGACAAGGAGGATGAGCTTGAATTCCTTGATGGAGAATTACCCCCTGAGGGCATACCGCCACTACTGGACCCATCAGGGAGAGTTACCCATCAGCAGAGGAACCTGCTAGGCCTCCCCATACCCACTGAATCGCCAGTGCTCGGTCGAAACACCGGCAAGGGTAAGGAGCACGTCGGAACTGTCAAGCACTCCGACCCGTCCGCCTCTATTCAGAAAACGGACGAGGATCCTAAGAAGGCCACGTTACGCCAGCAGCTTGCTGAGCAGAAGAGGCTGGTTGACGAACTCTTGGCTGAGCGCGTCGCAGAGCAGCGACCCGACTATGGTGATCCCAGGCCGGGTCAGCAGGGGCATGACCAATTTCCCCCTGGTGAGATGCCTCCGGGAAACCCTGATCATGCTATTGCCACAGAAAGGGAGGAAGCCAGAATGTATGGAAAAAGGGAGCGATACGTCTCACCGAATCCCCCCAAGCGACGGGGCAATCTGAAGAATCCAGTCCGGGTTCCACCAGTCACCCCACAGGTCGTCTAGCCAATTGACCCACGAGTGGCCGAAGCCGTCTACCGTGTTGAAGAACCTGACAATGCATTTGTGGTTAGGGATCCCCATCAAGACAGGGACCCCCGCCCGGATGATTTTATTGCGGCGCTCACAGCCCGCCTTGAAGCGTTAGAAACGCGACAGGTGGCGGTCCCACAGGATGGAAAGCCACATCCCGCGTGGGTGGATGATATGCCCACACCTCCGGGTTTTGGGAACCCCACTTTTTCGCCCTTCAACGGGATAGGGGACCTGCCCCAGCACTTGGATCATTTCTCTTCCAGGTGTGGCCCCATGCTGGGGACCCCGGCTCAGCAAGAAGCCTCCAAGCTCTGATGTATTGTACAGACATTGGAAGGTCTGACATTCGTCTGGTACAGCCAGCTCCCTATCGGATCGGTGACCGGTTGGGAGGACATCCGCTGACAGTTCATGTACCAATTCAGCTCCACCACGCAGAAGACCAGCATTGTGGACCTCTTCAAGTGCAAGCAGAGGCCTGATGAGTGAGTCGGAGACTTCATCGCCCGGTGGAAGGGACATACGTATTCCCTCGATATGCCACTGACTCAGGAGCAATTACTGACAATGTGTGTGGGGAACGTCAAGACAGAGTTGGTACCCTCCCTGATCACCCAGAACTACCCTGGAGGGTTCAGAGATTTCTCAGATAAGGCTCAGCGCCTCGAGAAAGCCCTGCAACAGGCTAGTCAGGCACGTTTTTTCCCCCTATGATCCCGGCCAGGAGGACCGCCAGGGCTGAACCCACCGCAGTGGCCCAAATAGAAGCCCCGAGGTAGCTGGAGTTACTGCCGGTGGCACCACCCCCACAACCCCGCAGAGGTCCTCCACCTCAAGCACATGCTCCTGCCCAGCAGCGACCGCCTCCGAACCGACATGTTCCCCCGCGCAATGCGCCACCGCCACCTAGGCGAGACAATCAGGCACCGCCTCCTCGGCAGGCCCCTCCGGCCCCTCGTCAGGGCTAGGCCCCCAGGGCCCCATATCCGGAAATAAGGCACCAAGCTTATTCATTTAACGAAAATCAGGTCCCTAGCTATTTCCGAAGTGCTCTAGAGCAAGTGATCGTGCGCCTGCATGAGTACAGAAGGCTGGCAGAGTCAAATCTCACCGATCACCACAACTACTGCCCTTATCATCAGTTTCTGGGGAACACCCTCAAGCAATTCTATGTGTTTAAAGACTGGCTTCAAGACCAGTTCATTAACAACATAGTCAAGTTGGGCCCAGCACCAGCACAAGTGGCGAGTGTCTTTGCAGGATCAGAGATCGGCAGTGACAGCGAAGGCGAGTGGCAGCAGGTCCCTAGCCGCGGATCCCGGAAATACGACGACTGTATTGCTTGAAAAACTGTCGTTCGTGCCCAAGGTATCATCCGGGCACACCTAAAGCAGCCTGAATCTTTAGAAGAAGTAGCTGGTGCCTTTTCATCATCTTCACAGTCGACCTCTCCCCAAAAGGGCAAGAAACGAGGAAGCAAGAAGAAGCAACGAGCACCGCCAGTGTCGTCGTCATCCCGCACTCTCGGCGATTTTATCCCCCTGAAATGGGGATTCCTCCAAGAATCCACACAGCGGTGGATGACTACTCGAGTGACAGCCAGGGGTACGCTTAGGTTAACACCGTGGAGCTGGAAAATCCCTATATGACCCCCGATGAGGGGGAACGCCAGGCAGACCTCCCCAACGTTCCAAGCCAACGTCAACGTCAGTGGAATCGAAACCGCGCCAGTCATCGAGGTATGTCAGCAGGCACTTTTGGCCAAGTTGTGCATGCTACTGAGACCAGGAAGCAGGCTCAGCGTAGAGCTCAGCACGCACAACCCCATCTAACGCCCTCGGCTCTATCTCCACCGTCGTTTATGCTACTAGATCGGGGAGAGCTGCCTCATTCGCATCACAGTCAGTCTTCCCGACTACAGGCCAGCCTCCGCTGTCCAATCCTTGTCTGGTGACTACTCTCCAGGCTTCTACTAGTAGGAAACAAGATGTGACCAGTACTAGCCGATCGTCGGTTCAACCGGCAGGACCCGCTGTGCCTCCAAATGCCGACCGACCTCCTGTAAGCATAGGTTCGCATTTGGCACGGAAGTATGATGTCTTGAAGCACCTGGCCGGAATTCTGGTGAGGCTCTCCAACCTTGAGGCCCTTCGCCTGTCATCCGAAATGCGTGAGGCACTTGCCGAGGCCCTAAGGATCCCCCTCCAGTTTGAGACAGAGGTGGAAGCTGCAGAAGCCTTCCATACCGAGGCGATTGAAAACGCCGAATGTCAGGAGGTTATCTCGTTCTCTGGTGAAGATGAGGACCCTCCTATACAGGGGCACATTCACCCACTGTACATCACTGGCCACATCAATGGCGTGGAAATCTGCCACTGCCTCGTTGACACGGGTTCCAGAATCAATCTAATTCTGACCCGGACGTTGTGAAAGCTGGGTCTGTCTGAAGGTGATTAAACTCCCTCTAACCTCAGGATCCAGGGGTATGACAGGACCGAGCAAACCCCAGTCATCAAGAACCTCTTGAAGACTTAGTTTGGTGTCTTAATTGCCAGCACCGAGTTCATGCTCATCTCTCAGGACACCGCCTTCAACGCGTTGATGGGTAGGCCATGGCTCCATCTGCACGCGGTGGTCCCTTCTTCGTATCACCATTGCCCCAAGTACTCGCTCAACGGTCGAGTAGGCGTGCTCCAAGGAGACGCGTCCCCTTTTGCTTCTTGTGAGACCCGCTAACTGGATGTGGGTTATTACAAAAGTAAGGATAAACAGATCCTAGTAAGAGAGGATGAACCCGCCCCGGTCACAAGTGATCCCTGGGCAACCATGGATGTCGCCTACATCCTCCCGATCCACCGGTTGGAGGCCACGACCCCCGACATGGGTCAATGTTTTGTTGTTTCGGGTACGCAAGGAAGGCATGTTCCCGTGTCCAAGCGACGGTGGAAAATCACCTCGTACTCATACATCAACCAGGCTTAGGTGATCCCGGAACCTCCTACCCATGTACGGTACCGGGACGTCAAGCTGATGACAACGGCGGTGCACCATACGTGTCTCTTCCTCCGGGCTGGAATTAACTGACTCAGGCCGACATGCCACCACTGCTTTGATATCATCAAATAGGGCCCCTTAGGCCGAAGGCCAGATGGGATAGGGTCGACTGCTTTCATTTCTATGGTATCAATGGAAAGTGAGTCTCCCTATGTGATGACCGCTGCTGCCCGAGCCAGCACCAGCTGCCCCACAGATTTTGATAGCCCAGAAGTATCTTCCTTCGCGGGAAGTCCCCCCACGGGTGGGAAGGAAGACCTGGAGGATGCTCCCCCCGCCTTTGAAGAAGGAGTCTCTACCACGGTTGATGAACTGGTACAGGTGAACCTTGGCAGCGAGGCAGATCCGAGACCCACATTTATCAGTGCAGCCATGTCCCTCGAGGAGTGGCAACAGTACGTAGACATCCTCAAACAGCACCATGATGTGTTTGCCTGGAGTTACAACGAGATGCCAGGGCTAGATCCCCAGGTGTTCGTTCACCGTTTGGGCCTCTCGTCAAAACATCGTGGGTTTAAGCAGCCTCCCAGGAAGATTCACCCTTCTCGTGGAGCTATGGTTGAGGCCGATGTTGATAAGATAATCAAATCCAACTTCGTTAAAGAGGTCCAGTACCCGAAGTGGCTTGCCAACATTGTGCCAGTCGGGAAGAAGAATGGGCAGATCAGAGTCTGCATCGACTTCCGCGATCTTAATCGCCACTGCCCAAAGGATGACTTCCCACTCCCGGTGACGGAGTTATTGATTGACGCCACGGCCAGCTTCCAAGCCCTCTATTTCATGGATGGATACTCTGGGTACAACCAAATCAGGATGGCCCCCAAAGACGAGGAGTCCACTGCCATCAGGGCTCCCCAAGGTACCTTTTGTTACCAGGTTATGCCCTTCGGTTTGAAAATGTAGGTGCCACTTACCAGAGGGCCATGCATCGCATATTCAAACCGATCCTTGGGACATTGGTGGAGTGCTACGTGGATGACCTCATAGTCAAATCATGTCAGCTCCAGGACCATCTCAAAGACCTAGAGAAAGTGTTCGATTTCCTCCGTTCCCGTCACCTGATGATGAACCCGCTGAAGTGTGCCTTCGGGTTCACCTTCGGGAAGTTTCTGGGCATTGTAGTCAGATACCGAGGTATCGAGATCAACCCGGAGAAGATCAAGGCCATCATCCAAATGCCTCCCCCGAGCAACATTCGGGAGCTTCGAGGCCTTCAAGGCCACATAGCCTATATACGCTGATTCATTGCGAATCTGGCCGGAAAGTGTAATCCTTTTTCTCGGCTCATGAAGAAGGGCGCCGCCTACGAATGGGATGAGGAGTTTCGGACCGCCTTCGAGGAAATCAAGAAGTATCTGCTCCAACCTCCGGTCTTGATTCCACCCGTCTCCGGAAAGCCGCCGGTCCTTTATGTGACCTCCATGGAGAGATCCCTTGGTGCGCTGCTCGCCCAGAAGAATAATGAGTGTACTAAGAACAGTCTCGACTATCTCAGCTGCATGCTTCTCGATACGGAGGTTAGATACTCCCCTCTCGAAAAGAGCGGCCTTGTGCTCGTATTCGTAGTGCAGATGTTGCGACATTATCTGCAGCACCATGAGGTGCAATTGGTCTCCCGGGTGGACCCACTGAAGTACATCCAGAACCGCCCCATGCTGACTGGCCGACTAGCACGGTGGGTAGTGATTCTCGAGCAGTTTGATATCAGGTTTGTACATCAGAAGGCCATTAAGGGACAAGCATTGGCATAATTTTTAGTTGCCCATCCAACCTCGGCGGATCAATCTCTGGACCTGGATTTCCCTGATGAGACAATCCTCTCAGTCGATAATGTTGTCCCATGTTGGCAAATGCATTTCGACGGCGCCTCCCAGAGCCCCACCGGTAGGAGGCTCAACGATCCCAAGCTCAACAGAGTGGGCCTGGGTATTGTCTTCATTACCCCGGCACAGGCCATCCTGCCATACTCGTTCCTGTTGTCAGAAGGTTGTACGAACAACGAGGCAGAGTACCAAGCTCTCATCACCGGCCTCGAGTTGGCCCTTGAGATCCTTGTTCCCCATCAACATGTGAAGGGAGATTCCGAGCAGGTAATCAAACAGGTTAATGGCGACTACTTCGTCAAGAAGCCATAGCTTGCACCGTTGCTGGAGTACACCCTCCTCCTAATGGCCCAATTCTCTTCTCGACCAGAGGTTACCCATGTCCCACGGTCGCAGAACAGCCAAGCAGACGCCCTGGCTGGTTTAGCCGCGTCCCTCGCAGAACCCGAGAAAGATGATCTGATCATACACGTGGCACAATGGGGAGTCATTGCCTCCGTTACCCAAGGGGACAATGAAGGACTGTGGGTAAGTCATCTCATTGACGGACCCTCTACGTCAGGGGTCCCAGGTTCGTCCGACGCGGTGATTGAAGCCACTCTTGACTGGAGGTCACCTTTTATCGAGTATCTCCAAAATGGTCGCCTCCCGGACGACCGGGCCGAGCGCGAGCGAATCCGACACTGCGCGCTGCAATTTACCCTCCAGAGCGGCCCCAGTCTTGAAAATATCCTTTATAAGAGGAGTTTCGATGGTGTCCTCCTCCGTTGCATCCAAGGATTATAGATACCTCAAGTTATGCAAGAGGTTCACGCCGGTTCCTGTGGCGCCCATCAAGCTGGGCCGAAGTTGTCCCATCAAATCCGGAGATTAGGGTACTTTTGGCCCTCTATGATCCACGATTGTATTGGATATGCCAAGAGATGCCATGCGTGCCATGTTCACGCCATCTTCCTGCATTGGCCGCCGGAGCCCCTCCACCCCACCATGTACTCTTGGCCATTTGCGGTATGGGGGCTTGATGTAGTGGGACCATATCCACCGGCAACAGCCGACAGTGTAGGTTCATCCTGACTGCTGCAGATTTCTTCTCCATGTGGTCAGAGGCAGTTCCGCTCAAAGAGGTCAAGGCCCATTCCATCGTTGACTTTGTGAGCTCCAACATTATCCACCGATTTGGGGTACCTCATGTCGTCCTCACCGATAACGGCACCAACTTCCGAGCAGCTGAATTAAAGAAAATGTACGCCAAGTATGACATCCGGTCGAACCATACCTCCCGCTACCACGCGCAGGCGAATGGAAAGATCGAGGAGTTCAATAAGACCCTCTCTAACATTCTGTAGAATATGGTTGGTCATAACAAGAAAAGTTGTCCGGACAAGCTCCCCAACGCCCTATGGGCTTACCATAAGATGAATCTCAACTCCACTCAGGTGACCCCATATTCCCTGGTGTATGGAGGTGAGGCCGTCCTACCCATTGAGATCTAGCTATCGTCGCTATGCACTGTAGTTTATGATCACAAGACATCAGATGAGGTAGCCGAGATCCGTCTAGCAGAATTGGAAGCACTGGACGAGAACCAGCTTCGTGCCCTGCACAATCTGGAAAGGCATCAGGACAAGATAGAGAGGGCCTTCGACAAGAAGGTTCGTCTCTGCTCTTTTCTACAGGGCGACCAGGTACTGGCCCTTCAAGCGCCAATGATTCCTGGTAGGAAACCGCAAAAATTAGAAACTAAATGGGAAGGGCCTTATATCATCCATAAGGTTTATCCCAATGGAGCATACTCCTTGGTGACCACAGATGGAGAGCGTATAACACCTCCCACCAATGCCAAATTCCTCAAATGATACTTTGCCTAGGGAAAAATGGTCATGCACGACCCTAAACTGCGAAAGGGTCCTGCCCGACCCTAAACTGCAAAATGGTCCCGCACGACCTTAAACTGAACCCCCATCCTTACTGCAAGACGTTAAACAGCAAGCCAGTCAGGCCTTCCTGACCGAGGTTTAGCCTCAGGCCCCTTGGCCTCATTGGGCCCCTGGCCCCCCATCCTTACCGCCAAACGTTAAACTGTAATCTAGTCAGGCCTTCCTGACCGAGGCTCAGCCTCAGGCCCCACGGCCTCCTTGGGCCCCTGGCCCCCCGTCTTCACCATGATACATTAAACCGTAAGCTGGTCAGGTCTCCCTGACCGCAGTTTGGCCCCAGGCCCATTGGTTTTTTCTCCGACTTACCCTCTTACGGGATCATACGGTGTGATGTAGGACTACATCCTCATTCACGTCAGATTACTTGTCGCACCATACACATCCCCGAATGAGATGCCCCTCGTCCCACACAACGTTAAACTGCCTGTCAGGAACTACATGTGGCTTGATTCCCATCTTCATGGGATACGTAGGAACGCTCAGACGCCTCGTCTTGAGCCCAGCCCCAAGCATTTATCTTCCACTATCCACCCTAGAGGTAGTTTCCTTGGATGATCTTTATGTAGCAGGGAGTAGGCTTTCTTATCACTGCTCATACAACCCCGCTCGCACAAGGATTGTAAGGGTCACACCCTGTTCCCACACCCGTTCTTCTATCCTCCCACGTCCTCACCGCACAATGCTAAACTGCATGGCCTTCAAGAACTATGTATGGCTTGATTCTCATCCTCATGAGATACGTAGGAATGCCCGGACATTTTGTCTATTGGCCCATCCCAAAATCAAAAATCTTCCCCTCCGGTCAAGACATGGCAGGGTGCACACTTTTTCCCCAACTCACATCGAGCAAGCCTTGACATGGCTGCACATCCCCCCTAGAGATGTTTGCCTCTTTCATGGATGGATAAAGCTATGCTTCATACAGTCTTTCACTGGGATTCCATCATTTTTGCATACCCAGAGGGATCCCCAAGAACGTCATGGATACTACGCCCAAGGGCTCTCCTACTGATACGGGTCAATGCCCCTGAGGGTTTTCAAGCAACAAGCCAATACAAGTCCCACGTTGTGAATTTGGTCAGCGGTCGACGCTCATTTGTTGCTCCCATGTCGGGTCACCAGAGGAACGATGTTTTTTGAACATGGTCAACAGTGTCCTGGATCTTCGGGTCCACCCCCAGATGTCCTAGACATCGAGTGCAGCGATTCATTCTGCCCCATCCCGAGGTGAAAAACTTCCCCGCGTGTGGTTCTAGCGATCGGGCCCACGACCCCGATTCCCCATAGGAGTGTACGGTGTGGTGTATGACTACATCCTCATTTACTTCAGGATCATGTACCATGTCGTACGCCTCCTCTTACGAGGCCCAGCCTCAGGCCCCTTGGCCTTCTCGGGTCCCCGACCCCTGTCCTCATGTAAGACGTTAAACTGCAAACCAGTCAGGCCTTCCTGACTGATGCCTGACCTTAGGCCCCATTGCCTTCTCGGGCCCCCCGGCCCAGGTCACCTCTTACCCGGAGTGTACGGTGTGGTATAGGACTACGTCCTCATTTACGTCGGGATCATGTACCATGTTGTATGCTTCCTCTTACGAGGCCCAGCCTCAGGCCCCTTGGCCTTCTCGGGTCCCCGGCCCACATCCTCATGTAAGACGTTAAACTGCAAACCAGTCGGGCCTTCCGGACTGATGCCTGACCTTAGGCCCCAATGCCTTCTCGGGCCCCCCCCCGGCCCAGGTCACCTCTTACCCGGAGTGTACGGTGTGGTGTAGGACTACGTCATCATTTATGTCGGGATCATGTACCATGTCGTACGCCTCCTCTTATGAGGCCCAGACTCAGGCCCTTTGGCCTTCTCGGGTCCCCGACACCCGTCCTCATGTAAGACGTTAAACTGCAAACCAGTCAGGCCTTCCTGACTGATGCCTGACCTTAGGCCCCAATGCCTTCTCGGGACCCCCGGCCTAGGTCACCTCTTACCCGGAGTGTATGGTATGGTGTAGGACTACGTCCTCATTTACGTCGGGATCATGTACCATGTTGTACGCCTCCTCTTACGAGGCCCAGCCTCAGGCCCCTTGGCCTTCTTGGGTCCCCGACCCTCATCCTCATGTAAGACTTTAAACTGTAGACCCGTCAGGCCTTCCAGATTGATGCCTGATCTTAGGCCCCTTGGCCTTCTTGGGCCTTTCCGCCTAATCTCTTACCCGGGGTGTACGGTGTGGTGTAGGACTACGTCCTCATTTACGTCGGGATCATGTACCATGTCGTACGCCCCCCCCCCCCCATTTACGAGGCCCATCCTCAGGCCCCTTGGCCTCCTTGGGCCCATGGCCCCTCGTCCTCTTTGCATGACGTTAAAATGCAAGCCAGTCAGGCCTTCCTGACCGAGGCTCAGCCTCAGGCCCCTTGGCCTTTCCGGGCCACGGCCCAGGCCCTACCTTATAGGATCGTATGGTGTGACATAGGACTACGTCCTCATTCATGTCGGCTTCATCGCCATACTGTACACCTCCCTTGTTTAGGGGTATATTACTCCCCTCCTTGTCCAGTATGACGTTAAACTACATTTGGAGAACTACGTGTGGCTTGATTCCCATACTAATGGGATACGTAGGACCACCTGAATGTCTAGGATTCGGGTCCAGCCCCATCCCTTGGGAATCTTCATCTCATTTTGGCCCCTTGGCCTACCCTTCCTTCATGAGGGGAGTATATGGTGTGGTGTGGGATTATGTCCTCATTCACATCGGTCTCGTAATGAACGCCATGTACCTCTATCTACTGATCTGTTTCGTCGATCCCTTTCCGGCAGTCCACCGATGTTCCTAAGAGTACTCTGGTTTATTACCTGGATACTAAGCTTTACCCGGACACGTCCGCACCGCCTTCCAGGCTTTGTGTATCCTTGAATTAGGGCTTTCATCATCTTCCACACACAGAGGGACCCCAAGAACGACCTGGATACTACGCCCAAGGGCTCTCCTACCGTTACGGGCCATCGCCCCCGAGGGTTCTCGACAACAAATCGATAAAATCCCGCGTTGTGAATATGGTCAGCGGTTGATGCGCGTTTGTTGTTCCCACCTCAAAATAACGTGATATGGATGCTGTGTTTCCACCATGGTTAACAGTTCTACTCTCTCGCCATGCCAACCCATTAGGTCCAAAATGTAGGGTGCACAATTCACGCCCTTCATCACTTCATCGTGCCCAAGTAGAGTTTTGAAACTCTTGGTACTTTTCCTCCGTGCACGTCTGTATGTTGGGGAATCAAGCCATGTCGAAGGTGTCCTTCGGGGCTCTCTACCAACTCCCATTTGAATCGCCCCAAGTATTGCGATGAGGATTCCCCCCTTATTTCCCACACCGAGTTTAGCTCACGTGGGCTTAGGGATCGGGTTGACATATGTGCTTACTCGGGAAGTTGTCACCATTCATGGTCCGAGCTCTAAGACCATAAACTAAGATTCCCATCTGGAACTATGTTCAGCTTTATTACTGTCTCGATAGGATACGTAGGAATGCCTAGACCCCTTGTCTCTGGGCCCAGCTTGAGTTCAGCAAATTCACCTCTCTGGTCCGGCCTTCAGGACCCCGACTACGGGACCGCATGGCGTAGTGCAGGATTATGTCCCCATTCACATCAGGTTTGCAATAGCTGCACCACGTGCACCCTCGTTCTGAGAGTTAGCCCTCCTATTCCTTGACCTGCATGACATTAAAAGGAACCCTTCAGAACCACATGTGGCTTGATTCCCATCCTAATGGGATACATAGTTCCACCTGAATGTCTTGGCTTCGGGTCCAGCCCCACCTCATAGAGATCTCCTGATCTCCCAGTCACCTAGGCCACTTGGCCCATCCCCCTCCAGGAGGGGGATATGTAGGTATGATACAGGGTTTTGGGCACCATTCCCCCTTCTACCGGGAATATTCCATCTCTCGATCAGCCCCAAGTTGAGTCCCTTGACTCCTTGTAGCTACTAACCCATGTTTTAAGAGTACTCTATTCTAGGACCAAGAGTGTCAGATTCAACTGGATCATGTTCCTTCCACTTGTCAAGCTTCGTGTTCCCCTCCATTCGGGCTTCCATTACCATTCACACTCGTAGGGACCCCCAATAACGGCCTAGATACTACGCCCAAGGGCTCTCCTACCGTTACAGGCCAACGCCCCTGAGGGTTTTGGAAAACAAACCAATAAAATCCCGCGTTGCGAATACGGTCAGCGGTCGATGCACATTTGTTTGTCCCCATTTCAGGCTAATGCGACAGGATGCTGTGTTGCGAACATGGTCAGCAGTAATCCTCTGTCGTCACGCCAACCCCTTCAGTCCTCGAATGTTGGTTGCATGATTTCCATCATTTTCCACACCATCAAGTCCAGGAGGAATCTCGACACTTTTGGCGCTATCCCTCAGTGCACCTTTGCATGTCAAGGGGACAAAGCTGC
This sequence comes from Viscum album, assembly GCA_963277665.1. Classification (NCBI taxonomy): domain Eukaryota; kingdom Viridiplantae; phylum Streptophyta; class Magnoliopsida; order Santalales; family Viscaceae; genus Viscum; species Viscum album. The sequence continues at coordinate 394,519,280 of OY728131.1, read as the reverse complement.
AATACGGTATCCTTCGGGGTTCCCATGGTCCGAGCTATAAGACCATAAACTAAGATCCATCTAGAACTACGTCCAGCTTGATTCCCATCCATATGGGATACGTAGGACCGCCCAGACGCCTTGTCGGGTCCAGCCCATTTGGGGAGCTAGTCTTCCCCCCATGTTTCACCTCTTACCTCTATATAGGCCCCTCGTCCTGAGATCTCCCTCTTGGAGTGGCATAAAATAAGATGTGGGATTATTTCTTCGTCAATTGTTTTTTATAACACTGCGCACATTTCCCGCCTAGCATCGCCTCTGTTACGTATGCAATGCATTACGATAAAATGCATGCATGGTCCTATCATACGGCCATAAACTGTGACATTATCGTCTTGGCCGCACGACGAAAAACGGCACTGCATTGTGATGACCTCGTTGTAGAGGAAATCACGATGGGTATTGGTCATGTGCCATGCCATTTGTCAACGCCTATCACGGCTTGATCCTTGTGGCGACATCACGACCTACTATTCTACGTCTGTCACTTCACAAAAAACCCATTCACCTTAAAGAACAAACAAGATTCCTAAAAATCCGCTTCTTTTAGTGCAAGGGCCACGCCCGCACTCCCCATTCCCCCTGGCACTGGTACCCTATCGTGTCACCCTCTATAACTACATATGGCTTGATTCTCATCATCATGAGATACGTAGGAGCGTCTGGGAAATTCCCCGTGGGCCCAGCCTAACCATTGTGTTCGGTCCTTTAACTCGAGCATTTCCCCATAGAATGCATGGTATGTAGGGCTTAGATCCTCATTCACGTCAGGTTTTGTAACCACCTTGCCATGTATCCCCTGCTCCCCTTACCCGTCCATGGTCTGAATTCTATGACCCTAAACTAAGATCTCCCTATTGGAAAGGAATCTTCCCCCTCTCTCTAACATGTCTCATTGTCGTATTCAGATGTGTTTTCAAAAAGAGCCTGAAGTGTGGGATTTTAATGGGGACATTCCCCTCGTCCCATGACCAAGCTTCGTGAGCTCGCTATTTGGATCCTCATCCTCTTCCACAACCAAAGGACCCTCGGACGACATGGATACTAGTCTTAAGGGCTCTCCATGAATGTTGGACCTAAGGGCCCTCCAATTGTTTCGGGCCAACGTCCCTACGGATATTTGACAACATTTGTGACATGGTCCCGTGTTTCGAACATGGTCAATGGTCAACCCTCATTTTTTTCCCATTCTAGGCTAACACGATAGGATACTGTGTTACGAACATGGTCAGCAGTTATCCTCCATCGTCACGCCGCCATCATCGTGATCTGAATCTCGAGCGCTATGATTCACACATTTCCACTTCCTCATGTTCAAGTGGAATTCTATCATACTCGACTATTTCTCTTCGCGCATCTAGGTGCGCTAAATGATCGTGTTAGTGTCATTGGGCATGTATTAATCGAGCGTCCCTTTTCCCTAGCCTGCCCCTTTTTGTGTCGTAAAATTCCCACCACGAACGCTTGTTTCCCACACCGAGCACGACTCACGTGGGCTTAGTAGTTTTGGCAATATGTGTACCAACTCGGCCAGGCTTCTCATCATCCCGCATGACGTTAAACTGCACTTCCATAAATACGTATGGCTTGATTCCCATCCTCATGGGGTACGTAAGAACGCCCGACCACTCTGCTTCGGGCCCAGCCCAATCCTCACTCTTGGTCCCTAGACTTGAAGAGTTTCCTCCGGGGGTATGTGGTATGATTTGGACTCCATGTCCTCATTCGCGTCTGTTTCATATCTACCGCGCCACACGTTCCTTGGGTTCTTTCCTTTTTCTCCACGTCCTATCGTATGATGTTAAACTACAGGAGTCTGTGTGTCCTCAACGCATGACACTAAACTGTGGTTCTACCCTGAACAAGTTCAGGATGCCCCAAGATCCCACTGGGAAGTGATAGATCCCTCATCAGAGAGGCCCTATCCCAAAGAAGGAATGATCCATGATCAGAACGATGCGCCCATCTGGTGTGCTCCCACCATGGTGGTGTAACTACCTATGTGTTGGATTCTGTTCGGACAAACCATCACTCCATATTCCACGCTTTGTGTACCCCTCATTCGGACACTCGTCCCCTTTCATGTCTGAAGCAACCCCCTAACGGCCTGGTCTCATGCCGCATCGTCTCACCTAACATCCTGGGCCAACGTTCCGGAAGACGGGTCATGTCTGGAAGGACCCCCTAATAGTATGGATGTCTGACCTATGCTCCACCAACTGTCTTAGGCCAATGTCCCGAAGGATTGATCAACAAAATTTGTGACATGGTCCCGTGTTTCGAATATGGTCAACGGTCGACCATCATTTGTTGTCCCCATTACAGGCTAACGCAGTAATGGTACCGCTTCTCCTCTAAGTTTAACGGTTGTCCCTTATTGTCACAGCATCCCCACAGTGTTCCGGATTTTGGGTATCGTGATTCATCTGTCTGGATCGAGTTCAGCGCCCCTGGCGTTGCCATGTCCGTGCATAAGAGCATGCTGAAGAAGCTATAATTCGGCTACCCTGGATGTTCCTCCTCCGATCAAGCCTCCACCATCTTTTGGGAATCTGCACTGGCTTGGGTAATTGTCACCGAACGTCCCGCAAACATTGTAGGGATGTAACAAGGCAATTCAAATAGTGGAAATCGTGCGCGCTACGTCATTCAAAAAAAGGAATGAATTTGAAGCACGAAAGTACCAATAAAATTTTTTTTTGGGGTTTGTTACAATACTCGGGGGTTGAATCCCCCCATGGACGGGTTGACCCCGTCAAAAGAGCGTTGCAGCTCCGCCACCTGTTGACTTGCCGCATCCAAGGCTTGCTGCCGCTGAATCAGCTCCCGCTCCTCCTCAGCAGCGGCGGGGCGCAGTTCGTCAGTTCTGGCTTTGGCCCTCTCTACGTCAGCTTGAACGATAGCCATCTTTTCAGAGGTCTGCCTCATGTGCTCTTCTGCCTCTGCCAGATGGGCCTTTAACCGTGAGACCAGCTCAAATTGTACATCAAGAGAGGCTGAAAGCTCGTCTGCCCGGGTCTGCATATGTTGGACCTCGCCTTCAACCTCCTGGAGCTTCTTTATGCTGGTCGCCTTCCTCCGCTGCCATCCCATGCTGAGCCCACGATCATTCTCCCGGATCTTCTCAGCCATAAGATCCTAGATGAGTGTGTGAGGACGTTGGGCATCCACATACCCAGCACACAGTTCGCGTTGTCACGAGCAGAGTCTATCCATTTCAGCCAGCCATTGTGCTTGAGGGGTGTCCTTGATAAATCGTGTGATTAGCTTCCACTACCGGCGGCGGACTATGCTGCTGTCTTCCTCGTCGGAGGCCGTTTCGTCCCAGTATACGCGATTGGAAGGCTCGTATGTGCGGTACACCCGTAGGAAATCCTCGGCAGGATCTACATTTGGTGTTGAATCTGGTACGACACCTGGCGCCGAAGCAGGCGTGACAGGACTGGGACCGACCGGTTGATCCTCTTCCTCGGAGTCCACCTCAATGACTTTGGGTACGGTCCTGCGGATGGTCCCTCTAGTGATGGTGTGCGTCGCAGCCTGAGGAGATGGGGGGACTATCGCCACCATCACCAGCATGCCCCTAGGAGGGGCGCCACCAGACATCCCGACCAGTCTTGCCGCAACAGCCCACGCCAGTCGAAGAACTGTATGACATAGAGGGACATAAACGTTAGTTGGCATGGCCTACATGTGACAACGAGGAGACCGGTAGAGGAGTCATACGAAGATCGACCTCCTGGCGCTGCTCTTGAGTTGGTGCTAATGGGACCCCGAGACGAGGCCCTCCGTATACTGTTGGAAGGTCTGAAGGCTCCGGAGGAGCCACCTCAGGCGCCCTGGTCCCAACAGATGCGGAACTGGACGCAGCCATAGGCGCGGTCCATGAAGGTCCCGCATCATCACCCACCAAGGAGCGAGAATGAGGCCTGCGAACAAGTTCTTCCTGCATGGCTCAAACATTGGTGAGAAGTCCATAGAGACCCAAGAAGAGATCGCAAGGAGAGAAGTTCAAAATGCTACCTCAAGAACCTCCGCGAAGTCGTCAGATTCTGAGCCTCGGTCTCCGACCTCGCCCTCCTCCAATGGACTCCCTCCTCCAACCTCATCCTCCCGAGAGGAGTCCACTGATTCCTCCGTCAAGGGGAAGCGCTCCCACAGATCGGTATCTGATAACTATGGGGGGACCGTCTGATTAAACAATACCCTCACCCGGTCTATCATTGGGCGAGGGACACCATTGGAGTGGACATAATCCTCCAGCTCTTCCAGGTACTGTTCTGCCTCAGCCGGAGACGCCATGAATCCAGCCCAAACTGGGCCTATGCCCAGTAATTCCATCCCGAGGCGATTCAGGTGGGCCCATATCTCGGGTGGACTGAGGAATTGCCGGTTGACATCCCAAAATTCCCAAGCATCCGAGAAGACGACAACCTCTTCCATGTCAATATGACGAAGATGCTTCCCCGGAGCCTGAGTAGATATCCTACGAAATCCCTTCGGTGGACGCCCCTCTGGATGACCCTGCTCTTCCAAAATCACCGGATCCACCGCTGCTGCCATACCCTCGGCCGGTGCGGGTCTCGCCGCCATGGCAGCCCCGCTACTGCGAGGGGCCCTAGCTGCCCTCTGACCCCAACCTCGAGATAGAGGAGGCCCACCGTCGCCGACCCGGATAGTTGATTGCTTCAGCATCTCCCCTGGGTAAGCATCCTCCTAACTGAGGGCGTACTCTTTCACCAAACCAAAAGCGGAGGTGGATGGAGGCAATGCAATCCGTATCTTCCTATCTTCCCGTGTGAACATGATCCACAGTTGCCTCATCACACACGGGTGCTCCTCGTGACGCACCTCCCAGTAGACCTGCGGGGTCATCCGCTGGAGGCACCAGAACTGCCTCGCAAACCGATGTGGGGTGTACGGTTCGCCGAGTGGCTCACGATCTATCAGTGCCATGAAAACATCACCTCGAAAGTCCATGAGGTAAGCCCGATGTTCTTTCGTTCCCCGCCCGTCATCAGTAAGTATCCCCTTCGGTAAGGGGAAGGGGTGGAAATTAAACACGTCTTCCCTCCACACCCGATTCAGTACCATCAAAACAACCAATTTGAATGGGAAGCTCCCGACCGCGTTCAGGATAGAGGGGCGGAAGTTCGATCCCAGTGGAGAAATGGGGTTTGGATACTCGTAAATCCCCCTGATATTCGCTGCGATCCACCCATATAGAAGGTGGAAGGGCCCGCATATCCTTGGCGGCTTCTTGCCCTCGCTAACATGCCGCAGCATTCTGTACAATTTGGTGAGAATCAGAATCCCCAGATTGATCCACTGCCCCATGGCCAACATCGACGCCATGATAAACGAGCTGGGCCACACCCCCATGCTTGTATCTCCCACCGGTAGGATCCAGCCACAGATGAGAGCCGCGGCGAACGCTGCCAGCCTGACTATCGGCTGTTGTTCAGTGCTGATGCTGAAACCCCAAGTCTTCCATTGGCTGTCCTCCAAGACCCGCCAATACGAGTGCCCCTTGCCCCGTTGGACCGCCCTCGGACAAGTTCGAGGCCTCGGAGGGAACTCTCGATTCTCTGGGAAATTCAGGAAGCATTTGAACACTCTCCCAAAATGGACATCCCTCACTGCCTCCTTGTCCTCTCCAGGGACGAGTGCCATCAGCGCTGACGCCAGTCGCGGAATTTGCTCTGTATCCTTCCACGCGCTGATGACGGGGAGGAATTCTTCATACCTGGCTCCAAAGATCGGAACCCCAGAAATCTGGTGGACATCCCACAGGCTGATGCCCACCTCCCCGTGATGCAGGTGAAAAGTGTTGGTCCTAGAAGACCATCTGCTCAGCAATACTGGCATCAGTTTCTTGGGTTGGTAAATGTGGAATTGGGAGGCCCATGCCGCCTCATACAACCCCACTCTCCTCAACTCGGCCCCGAACTCCTCGTATGAGGCGCCTACCCAGTAGGGCCAGGCCCAGTCATCAGTAAAGTTGCCGCCCTGGCCCAGGTCCCACTCATCGGACCATCCCTTCTTTGAATCCTGCAATGCCGCCTTCAGCATGGTACGGTAGAGAGGAGGGGACGTCTCCGGTTTCAATGGCCTCCCATCAATATCTTTCACATGGTTGTAGAGACAATCAGCGGTGACGGGTGTGAAGTCCTCCCGCGCATGACCATCGGCCGCCCTGAACCATTGGTGCTGGCATGGTGTGCTCCTGAACCAGTAAGCTGGTTCATCCCTACTCGCCTTAGGGATAATGACGTCATCCCTCAGCCCAAAGCCATACAAAGGCAGTTTCTTGCACTGCGGATAATCCTTCTGACCCTCCGATAGGAGATCTGTCAAAGAAGTGTGGTCCGAGTGGCTTCGGACCAACTCCCCCAGGCATGGACGGTTGGCCATCTCATCTCGACGAGCAGCATCTGCAAGCACCCCCAATACAGCCTCTTGATGGGCCATTTTAACTCTGGCCCTCAGAAAAGAATTTTTTCGGATGGATCGCGAAGCTTGACCGCGAAGCTGAATCACGAAGCCGGATCGCGAAGGATGGTCATGAGACCAAGCCGTGAAGTCTGTCCAAGGCCGACAAGCAGAAGATTCGCTTGGCGCGGACGCGGAGTCGAAGACCCGCGGTTCGCCGCGAAGCTCGATTCGCGGAGGGCTGTCGCGGAGTACGCGGAGCTTCGTGAAGTCGAGAGCACAAAAAGACAAGTAAGGAACGTGAAGACAAAATAGGTCGACCCCCCCTATTTATAGGCGGTGACCCCGGAGCATCGCGGCGTGCCTCACCCATGCGGTGCATCGCGGCGCGCCCGGATCGGTGGCCCCAGTGAGCACTACGGGGCCCCTTCGCATAGCGGCATCGCGAACCACCGACAATTTTGGCGATTTTCCCTCATACTTCGACCCTTCTCCCTCCACGGCTCCAAGTCTGAGGGGGGGCATTTGTTGGCCCCAAAATATGGCCTAGAAGAAAGGAATAAAAAGGATGGCTGGCGCGCTGCCTCGCGAAGCACCGATGCGAAGCACCCACGCAAAGCCCTACCGCGAAGTGCCCCGAAAATCGCGGCCTCACGAATCTCCAGATGTTGTGATGCTCCGTGAACGCATTTGACGTTCGTGAGCCGCCACAAAGCTCCAGAGTCGGTGATGCTCCATGAATGCATTTGACGTTCGGGATCCGCCGCGAAGCTCCAGATGAGGTGATGCTCCGCGAACGCATTTGACTTTCACGAGCTGCCACGAAGCTCCAGAGGCGGTGATGCTCCACGAACACCTTTGACGTTCACGAGACGCCACGAAGCTAAAGAGGCGGTGCACGCGTTCTTCTTCACGACCCCCTTCTCTATAAATACTAGACTCCCCTGAGTCCCGAAGAAGGACAATCCGACCTTTCGGCTTCTCCTCTCCCGAATCACGAAGCACTCTTTGACCCGGGAATCATGATCTCCACGAGGTATTTCTAATTCGAGAGACGCCTCTGTTTTGTCTCGTTTTGAGCCCCTCTTCCGAGAGGGATGCCCTTAGCGAAGATCAAGGGCATTTGCGAAGGAAGGGGATTCCCAAGGGAACCCGGGTAGCCGTAGAGCACTTATGCTTTGCAAAACACCCAACCCAAACTAGTCATCCGTATGCTAAGGCGGGACCACTTCACATCGCGAAGCACACTGCTTCGCAGGACCCTACTTCGCGAGACACACCTTCTTCGCGAGGCAGTGCTCCGCGAACTCTGTTCCACATCGCGAAGCACCTTCCACTAACACCTATTCCCCATGCCAAGGCCAAGGCACTTCACTTCGCGAAGCACACTCCTTTGCTTAGCGATTCCACATCCCGTGCGACCCTCCAGGTTTGCACGATGTGATTTCAAAGTCCCATGGAAAATACCACTTGTAGCGTTGCTTCGCCTAATGCTTTTTCGCATAGGCACGCTAACGACTATTGCTTCTTCGCATAGCCACACTAACGTGGACCCCATGATGGTTCGTTCCATAACCCCCCATGACCATGGCTTTACTCGTACCTTCCCTTCCCCAAGGACCAGAGGGTACTGGTTATGTACGTCCTAGGGGTGTGGAGTAAACCCACCTCGTCTGAGCAGCACGATGTTAAACTGCTAAGCACCAAGTCCTTAACACATGACGTTAAACTGTGACCCAACCTCGTGTCTCTCATGAAGGGTCCCCCCAGCTCGAACATTCTTTACACAACTCGTCTCCACGAGAATGGAATCACCCATCCACAAGGGATGATATCCTCCTTACTAGAGTGGCGTATGTTCATGGGAGAAGGGCGACCCTAGTTCCCCAATGGATGACTTCACCTCTGCATCTCTGTACTTCCCCACTACCAAGGTTAGTGGAGGGCGTGATAGGGAACGAGGCACCCCCCTTTGGGACTCCATCCTGGAGTAAGTCCCAACACCATGGGCCGCCTAACGCGTAAGCCCCTCTTCGCTTGTCACGGACGCATACTTCGCGACGTGATCGTCAGGTCCTTGCAACCCCTTGTTTCTCACACCAAGCATGACTCACATGGTCTTAGAGTGAGCACCGACCCTGACCCCTCATCCTTTTGAACTACGAGGTCTTTGATCCATGTCAAGGCATTGTACATAGGAAGCCTTCAGGAGGTTCAAGCCCACCCATCATTTATTCACGTCGGGTCTCATTCCCATCCAGCATGACGTTAAACTGCACATTCCACCCAAACTATGAGGACTTTGATCCATGTCAAGTCATTGTACGTTGGAAGCCTTCACGAGGTTCAAGCCCACCAATAGTGGACCCCCGGGTCTAATTTCACGTCGGTTCACCGACGAACCCACCCGAACTACGAGGACTTTGATCCATGTCAAGGCATGGTACGTAGGAAGCCTCCATGAGGTTCAAGCCACATTGCTCGGTCGTTCATTCATTTCGAGTTTCTCCCTCGTCCAGCATGACGTTAAACTGTATGCCCCCTTTGTCCTCCATGACATTAAACTGCACAAACATTCCCATTTGAACTACGAGGACTTTGATCCATGTCAAGGCGTGGTACATAGGAAGCCTCCACGAGGTTCAAGCCCACCCATCATCCAATTCACATCGTGTTCTACCTACGTCCAGCACGACGTTAAACTACAATTCCAGTCTGACGGCAAGCCATTGTGACCAACCCGAACTACGAGGACTTTGATCCATGTCAAGGCATGGTACGTAGGAAGCCTCTACGAGGTTCAAACCCACCATCCGGTCATTCCGACCTCATTTCCGTCGGTTCGTCGACACCCACCGCCCGTCGTTTATTCACGTCAGGGTTCACTATCGTCCCGCATGACGTTAAACTGTATTCCATCAATCCTTCCGTCTCCGATGGACGTTAAACTCGTGGCGTACACCGTGTTAAACATGGGAAGCTGAGGAAAAAATCAGATATGTGTCTATGACATATAATTCACCGCGCTCGATGTGGGATGCCTCAGGCTTCCACGCCCTCGAGAAGCCCTGTGACCATGGATAATAGACAGACATGCCAGGCCCCCAGCATCCAGACATGCTACTAATGCCTCAACGTGACTACTCCCCCGACTGAAGGTTGCTGCCCTGACCGGACCCTTTGGAATGTCCCGACAGAAGTAGTGTAATTAACCGGTGTCCATGGAAACATGGCACTGGGATGAGTTTCACGAACTACGTATGAAATCTATGAGGGAGACCCGGACTAGGTGAAAAGTTATGAGGAATCCTCAGAAGGAAGAACCGACATCCCATCATCTCGTTTCGACCAAGGAGCAGACGTACCTAAACAAGGAACGAATGTCGCCCGCCTTTGGAAATCGGGAATGCGGGGCAACAAAGCCGCACGTCCTCCTCCGCGTGACGGACGGATGCGCGCGCGCCCCGGCGAAAGCGTCGGAAACAATTACCAAAAAAGTATTTTTCTTGTTAAATAATTTGTACCTATATATGTAAGATATAAAGTCTATTTTTAAAATAAACTCAATATTCTTTGGGAAAATAAATTATAACATTATCCCACATAAAATCAATTTTTAAAAAGTGTTTTTTCAAGCATATAAATTATTTTTTGGATAAAATTTTAAATAATTTTTTTTTCATGAAATAAATAGGATTATTATAAAAAAAATTTCATGAAATATAAATCTAAAACTTAATTTTAACAAAATAGTATTAAATTAAAATAAAAGTCCAAAACCATATTATTTTATTAGTAAATACTAATTAAGTACACAAATTGTAAATCATTGGTTTTATAATTTATGAATCGTACAGAATTTTTTTTAACAATTTATAATGTTTTATAAAAATCCAAGACATTCTTATATAATGATATATTCGTAAATGTTATAGATTTAGTAAAAATATTAATTTATCACCACTCAAAAGAAAATCAAAAATATCTGATGAATCCAAAAATTTCATCTAATGATAATATCTTTATAAAGAGTTATAATGTAATGTTTATTATTTTAAAATTAAATTATAAAATTAAAAAAATTATACTTATAAATATAATCATGTATAAAGGATATTTAGATTGTGCATTTTGTGAATTTTTAGGATATAGTGTATAAATTCTGTAGTAGGGTCTCATGTATTAAAAATTTAGTTATATTAAATCTGTATTTCGATGTGAGATTACAGAAAATCATTATAGATATGAAAAATTTTAAATCAAGATCCCTTGAAAGAGGGATCATTAAATGGAACATTAAATACAATGAATAAAAAAATATTGATAACATATGTCAAAGAGGTGGTATAAGAACCATATAAATGAAAAATTGTGTATAATAAAAAACAAGTCTCAATTAATGGAAATTTAGATGGAATAACGTTAGCATGGATTCCAACTTGTCTAGACACACACTAACCTCATTAAATAACCAAATATTCTCTTAATAAGTCTCTTAGAAATTATAAATTTCAAACTACTTCTTTTAACCAAATGTTACTAAATGTGAGGTAGTATTATTATAGAGATTATTTATTATGGGATTCTATAAAAAACAAGATGAATGGTATAGGTTCAGTGAGTAAGGGATGGATTCTTTTATAAAGGATTATTCATGGGAGTTTCTAAAATATACATTCTATTATGAATAATGAATGGAATTTCACATAAAAAGTGCATCCAAATTAGAAAATTAACTTAGATATGATAGTGGAGGTTTAAAATTACATAGAACACTTATTTATAGAGAATGTATTTTGATATTTATGGATTTTACTTATTCATTTAACCTTTATCATGGTAACTCAATTTTTTCCATTATAACATATTTTTATTCCTAAAAATAAAATTAATCGTATTACATAATTTGGAAATTCTGTTTCTAAATATGCAATACATTTTCTTAAAAGTAATAACAAATTTTTTTGAAATAAAAAAATGTATAATATATAAAATTTTTTTTATAAACGTTTATTTTTAATCATATAATTGGATTTACTCTTATTCATTAACAAGTAAAAATAATTGGATAGGTGACAAATTATTATTTTTTATATCTAATAAATAAATTAAAATAAAATCAAACATTAATATGGATAATTTTAATTTATAAAAACCCAAAAATATTGAACAATATTTCGTTGAAAAATATTTTTTTTAACATGAAATTATTTTAATAAAATCACATTAATTATATATATTAATAACATTAAATTATATAAATAATTTGGTAATAGAATAATTCTTTGAGTTTTCTAAAAATATCAAAGTATACATTAATAATAACAACAAAAATAACAATAACAACAAGAATAATAATAATAATAATAATAATATATAATGAATAAAATTATATATTTATATACTAATTTTTATTATTAATTATTATCTTTTTTTTTTAATTCTTGAATTATTTATTTTTTCTTAATTTAATTGGTTTCAAATTTTTACAATCACTTACAAAAATTTAATGTATCTATTTGATATAGGTATATTAAATGTAAATTTATTCAATGGTCACATATCCAATGGTCATATTTCCAACAAACATATATCTAACAGCTATATTATAATTCTATATATAGCCTTATATATACCTATAAAATCATTCAAGAAATTCTCTAATTTCATTATAAAGTTTGTTTGTTATATTTCCTACCTATTGTATTCATTTTATAGTTACCATTGGTAGTAAGATATTCAATGATGATCTTGATAAAGATAATTTCAAACTTGTTCTACTTTTATTTAAATGTGGTTTTATTCCATTAGAAATTATACTAATAATATTTTTATTAGTTTTCTCACAATACCATCAAATATATATTGTTCTATTATAACATGAAAAGAAGTATTTTTTATTCTAGTTTTGTGTTTCATGTATAACTTTCCCTCAAAATGTAAAATTTATTTTATACAAATTGAATACTAAAATCATGGGTTGTAACATTCTAAACCCTTGAAATAAATTATCCCTCAAAATTTTATAACTCTTATGAGACAATGAGGTTACATTTCTCTCATTAAATCTTTAGGTTCCCAAACACTTCCTCAAACATTGGTTCCTCCATAAAACAATAACCAATTGAGTGATGTTACATCAAGAATTTATCTATTCGATCCACGATTTATATAGTTTTTCCCTAATAAGAGAGATCATGTTCTAGTTCTTTTACCTAAGAGTTCAGTACATTTGTTGTGTTAGTTACTACTGTTTCATAATAAATACAGGGAAAAATCATGAACCTATGAAAAATCTATTGTATGTTCTATCTGATGAGTTATCGTCACTACATGATCAATATTTTTGAAGGGACTCATGTATCTTGGGATTATATTTCCCTTTCTCCTGAATCTAACAACCCTCTTCAAAGGATATATTTGAAGGAATATTTTGTCTCTAACCTCATACATCAGGTTTCATTAATTATTATTATCATATCTCTTTTACCAACTTTTTGATGCTTTGGTATATTTCTAAATGTTTTAGACTATCTATATCACTTATTAAACAAGATTGGGTCCCCAAATCTTCCACTCTACATCTTCGTCCCAATATTCCAAAGTACTATATCTCTTACCATTTGGAGACTCATATTGTGTCATTTAGATGGTAGAGTGTAAACTATTATTATATGGGAATTCAAAAGGAGTATGTTATTAATGTCAAATTATATTCTAATTTTTTTTGAATATGATCCTAGAATGTCCTCCAATGATTATATAACCCTTTGATATTGACCATAAGTTTTAGGATTATAAACCATGGTAAATTTTTCCTAATGTATATAATTCTTGTAATGGACATCTCATAAATGTTTATTTAAACCATGGATCGTGATTTGAAATAATCAAAATGAGTACATTATTTAACCTTACAAATTAATATATATAAAATTTCAAACATTTAATAAGTGAGAAATAATCCCAAATAGCAATGAAGTGTTATAAATTGATATGTCAATAAACCACAACCCAAATGGTATTATATTAATTAGAGGTACTAGGAAAACTTATAATGAAATCCAGGATGATGTTATCCCAATTACATATTAGTATATTTATTTGTTGAATATTCCCATTTTATTTTTTACATTCAACCTTTACTTATTGGAACACCAAGCATTGCAATAAAATACTCTTCAATCTACTTGTTCAGGATTCCCCACAAAATGTTTTTCTTATATTCTCTATACATATGTGTGCCACCATGGTAAATAGATAAGGATAATATATGTGTATCATAAAAAAATAATTTTTATCTCTGGTAGAGATGGGACACATTTCTAGGTTCCAAATTTATAACTCTATTTCTATCAGTGTTGAACTACTATATATTTCATTCCTTATTCTATAGAACCATACCATTCTTCCACGACAACTTATTCTTCACATGTAATCATGGATGAGTATTTATTTCAGTAATATATATTTTTAACTTCCCTTAGGATTATCATGTCTATAAATTTCATTATTATTGGGTATCTTTCATTCTACATCATGATTAAGGTAGCATGATATTTCTAACTCAAATCATCAACCACCATGATTTCATTCCTATGTGTCAATGTGTCATGTAAACCTAGACCCTAATCAACTAAAACTATATAATTTGATGCATGGTAAACTCCTTAAATATGAATATTTACAATAATTTATTATGATCAGTATATATATATATATATATCACACTTTTTACCATATATATAATTCAAATAGATATTTATTATAAATATTACTGTATTAAGATCCATGTCATGAATCTGGTATTTTTTATCATGGAAATTTAATTGATTTTTTGAATAATCTACCAGTATGCCATTTGTATGAGGACACATTGAAGTCTCTTTTTTGATTTATTACTTAATGTCAAAACCCCTTATCCAATATATGGTCATGTGAGTGCAGGTATGATGACCAAACATGTAATAACTTGGTTCTTCCATTGAGGTACATATATTTTCATCTTAGTTTATACATAAGATAATGGGTTAAAGAAATCGATGGGATATCGGCACGCCAGTGAAATGATGTGAAAAAAAAAACAACACATTGTGTACTTATAGGTACATTTCAGGTATGAAACGCTATAATCCATGTAATCCTGGAACAAATCCATGTGATGGTCTGGCTAGAATTTGTACGGACATAGAGTGTAGTATCAAGTACATGTATTGTACATTTTTTTCTTAAATCAAGAAGTAGCATTGTTTTTTATCAAATAGAAAGAAGGACCACCTCTTTACATGACCAATAATTCCAGGTGGGATTTTCCATCCGGATTGATTATCCATACCACAATTCCATCATCGTCAGTTTCATTTGTACCTGACCTGTGAGATCTTGATTCCTCTTGAGCCATTCTTCTTAATTGGTTCCCTTGATCTAGTTATTTAAGGTCAAGATATTATACACATTTGGTAGATCTACTCTTTTCTAGAGAGAACCAAAGCACGACGTTGGACAGGGTGATTTTTACTACGATAAGGTAGGATGTCTTGTTCCTTTCTCTCAATGTTGAGTTGTTTATAAGTGTCGTATTGTCAGTTTCCCATATTTTGGGTGTAACCATGAATGTAAATTGACCTTTTTTGTTTTCTCATGATGATTAGGTCATGAAATAAATTAATCCATGCATGTTTAAGCTTATTTTTTTCATTAAGGGCCACTCTGTGCGTGCATTCCCTTGAAATGACCATTTATGGTCGTTTGGTCAAGGTTTACAGTAAGGCATGGCTTATTTTCCATTATTTGATTCTTAATTATGATTTATATTTATAATAGAATTGAAATTGTGGTAAATTGTGATTTATTTGATTAAATGTTTTGGGATTAGTGATTTCCCCTTTTCCCTAGGATATTCAAATTATCGATTAAGCCTTCAGATAATTTAATTCACATATTCCTTGTTATGTATGACTCCCACATGATTTGTTATATATTAAATATGTAATAGTTTAATTTACATGTTTTGTTTATTACACTGAATTGCTGATATACCGTGCTTGACCCTGATTGATATTTTATGCCTGTGGGTGAGGATTTATTATACCTATGGGTCAGGATTTTCTATTCATGTGGTATAGGGTTCGTTAGGCTTAGGGGAAAGGATTTGGTTTTGCATATACGTAGGTTTTTTCCTATAATTATGGGAACAATGTTGAGTTGAATATTGAAATGGAAGTACTTATGAAATGTCTGCCAAGCCAAATCACATGCATTGATTTGATGATCACTTCACTTGTGTAGATATGATTCTAAGGTATTTGTTAAGTATACCTTATATGGTGGATTAACAATCTTATGATGAATTTCAATACTTATTTTATTCTTTTTAATTGAATGGTTGAACTGAACATAATTAATGAAAATGGAAAACAATACATATAGGATTGTTTATAATTGATTACTTCCCAGTTTATTTCTTTTCCTTTTTTAAGATACCTATTTTATATACTCACTAATAGATAAGAACATATCATTGGTGGTTTTCTACTTGAATTTATTTTTGACACACTATTTGGGATATTCTTTTGGACCCAAACTGATTATATTGTTATAGTTTTTGATAAGAGAAAATTATCTTTTATTGGGATTTGACATGTTGTTTAAGAGTAGGAGAGCATTGGACCGATCTATGGCTTGAGATGCTTCTTAGTTTCCATTGTTTCTTTTTTGTTTGGAACTTATATTATTGATTCCTACAAAGTACCTTTTTTGGATTCCTTTCCTAGACCATGATACATGTTGCATCATCTTTTGTATTGAATGATTCTTGGTTAATTATCCTATTAGTCTTCTTCAGTTTATTTCAATTATATATTGTTTAATAATTCCTATATTTTATATTATTATTCAGTTGTGTTACACTCTGCCAATGAGGGGATAGTTTGCCACTATCACACCCTAGGCTCTCACTGCTAGTCGGCAACCTCAGCCATTTGGGGAAATGCATTTGAGTCCATATGGCCAACTGGGAATGGGGAACCCGTTGTGTGGCATCCAAATCCGGGACATTATAAAGTGGTATCATAGGAAGGTTTCTTTTCTAGTTTTTATTTCTATTTGGAAACATTTTATATGGATATAAAGGAAATGGAGTTTAATATTTAGCTATGCTCAGGTGTAGTAACCTTGTGTACAAGGAAAAACCAAATTTCCTAAAATTTAATAGTGTTTTAGGATTTTTTTTCTATTACATTTGATTTCTTTTTCCATATTGGGTGACAGACATTCCTTGTGCTATTATTATTGACATGATTTTTGTTATATTTTTTTACAACCCAAATAGATGACAATATTCTATCTCATGGATCATATAGGAACTTGTTAGAAATCCCATACCATGCATTCTTACTATGAAATTTAGAAAGAATTACTGATTAAATGATGTTGTGATAGATTTTGTGCTACATATGAATCCTATTGTGCTATATATCATGGTAGATATGCATACTATTGTGATAGTTTTATTGGTACGTGTTATATTTCAATTGGATGGATGCCAAATATTGATCCTAGAGGAGTATGGGCCCTCTAAGATCTGAATTTGGTGGATCATGTTTTCACCATGGGATATAAATTTTGTTGTTATGTGCTATTTATAGATACCAAAATATGATTCGTGGGGAGTATGGGCCCCCAATAACTGGAATTTTGGACAATATTTCTTTACTTGTCAAAAATTGGGGTTATGGGGATGTTTTTAAGGATTAATTTCTGGAAACCCCGACAACAGGGTGTGTGATGCAATGAACAATCCCCATGTGGTCATTTGTTTGGAAAGAAAAGAAATGCATGATGTACACATTGTGTACCCTATGTACACGATGTGTGGTATCTGACCATGTAATCGGTCATGTGAGAAACAACATGGGTTATTTGTTTCTGGGTAGAACATTTCATGTATCGTATGTACACCTCATGTAGTTGTATTGAAGCAGAAATGTGTGGATTTGGCCATGTAAAATTACATAGTAAGGAGGGAAGAAAAGATTACACGTCATGTGTCACACTCACACACCATGTAACTAAGACATTTTCATGACCAAATTAGGTGGAGTTACATTCCTATGTGATAGTTTAAGGGGACACACCATGTGTCTGTATGACACGTCATGTACTTGGGATGTTTACACACCTAGGCTAGTGGAATTAGACACCTATGTAAGAGCTTTAGGGTACAATCTGTTTGTAGTTTCTACACAACATGTACTCATCTTTTTAAAATCACTGATGTTTTTTCTCCTATTTTATCTTCTTTTGTCTGTTTGGGACATGGTAGTAGTCCTTTATTAATATAATTCCACGTAGATCAAATTTTTGAAACCTATATAGCATTACTAGGATTATTATTGGGTGTTTGAGGATTCTATCTAAATGTAGAGGTTTGTCCTCTAGTTATTGTTTCAAATTTTCAACAAAGAGTGAAACATGGTGTGAATGTTTAGTTGGGTGATCAAAAAAACCTGGTTGAGAACATTGATCTGGGATGAACTATGAGCTATCTTCTATGACCAATGTTTTGAGGATGTCTCCCTTGCACGATGTGCCCTTTTGGACTATGATGTCCTGATTCCTATTGATATTTAGGATCTCTTGAGTGATGCCTTCTCTTGTATGTTGTTATAGGGAGTCCCTTGTAGGATTTCTCTTCTGTTTACCATTTTCAAGGATTAGTTTCGTAGGATGTATCTATTTTTTATCTTTCTAGGATCCCATGTAGTGTTCCACTTTTTCCTTTTTACTAATGATCCCGAGTTGGATTCCTTCGCACTTGTTTACCTTGAGGATCCCATGTTGGATTCCTATCATGGTTTGGATTGACTAGAAAGGACCTTAGTAGTAAGATATTGGTTTCACATATCATTGTCTGACACCTAGACCTAACTTATGGGGAACGAAGATGGGTGAGTTCTTTGGGGAATGTGCTGACCTTCCCTATTTGATATCCGTGTTTTTGAGCTGTGATCTTTTCATGTATCTAGAGAACCTTTCGATTTTTTTTTTAAAGGAACATACATGTTGTTTTTTCTTTGTCCTTAGTAGTATGTTTGGTTTCTAGTGATGAAGACATTTGTTGAATGTATGATCACTATATATTGACCCATGGGATGGGAATCAGCATTGAGTAATGCTCGATTTTTCAAGTTAGAAATTCCTCAGGAATGGTCAGCCGCTTAGGAGGTTGTGTGAACCTATCATTATTTAACTGATGGTAGACTTGGTGTGTCTTCATCCGTGTAAATGGTTGTGTTGATTGTGTAATTTTGAGTTAGTTCCTATGTGAACCATCTAGTACTAGTATGCATATCGTTGGCAACCTATGAATAGTAACTAAAATGTGACATTTGTTCTTGTAAACTCAGGGTAGTTTATGTTAACATACATGATACTCTTTGAGTGTTAAATGATAAAAATTAGTTGTTGAGTTTAGTTAAATAATTAATATTTGAGCTGTTTTTCATGTTATTGGTTGTCTCTAGTGTAGAGTGACCTGATATTTTTAGAACCATGTTTTTTGACCACTCGAGGGGAATTTCTATAACACATGTGGTTGACACATCGGTCGGTGTAATTTTGGATTTCATTCCATGTGATATGAATAAGTCATCATGGTTTGTGGAACGACACTCTTTCAATTAAGTTGGTTCTAAACTAGCACATCTGGGAGAAGATGTTCCTTATTCTTGACGTATAGGATAGTTCTATGTGCAGTGAATCACCATGTTTATATTTAAATGTCTTCTTCTAGGTATAGGGATCACGATCAAGTTCCATTTGGAAATGAGTGGTCTACATGAATGTCTTTGAGACTTGTGAGACCTAATTCATTTTGTTTCTTGTTGGAAGCATAATTTTTTTGGGTTAGTTGTGTGTGTAACTATTATAAGGCATCGATGATCATAAATGGTCCTCGGTGTTTAAGAATTATCTATCATTGAAATTATATGGGATAAAGGCATTGTGTTCTCTAAAATGAAGATGCATCGACAAGTGAAGTTGAGTTTCTTTTAGAAGGTTGAGTAGTAGTGGTTTGAATATCCTTTTCTAGTGATCCTTGAAGTCCTCTTATTGTGTTGTTTCTTAAGGTATGATCTTTTCCCCTATATTGACATCCACACGGATGCACTAGGAGAGCATCAGTTTTATGTCGCACTATAATTGATGGTCATTGGGCAGGTTCATGATTTTTTCATGTTTTGTGCGCCAGATGCATAGTTTTAAATGAGGCTGGGTTAATCCCGAGAGATACTTTGGTTTCTGTTTAGGAACTCCTTGGACCGAATCAAGGATTCATACTATTTTATTTGACATGGTGGCCATTGGAATACTGTTATGGGTTCAATAACTATTCTTATGTGGTATCTATCCCGAGTACCAAAGTCTCACTTTTAATTGGGAATATGGATCACCTTAGTGAGTTCCTTGGACTCCATGTTATGGAATATGAGGTTATCTCATTCTTGATGTCGAGATTAGATATGATTCTTTGAAAAGATTTTATGGATCCAGTGGGATGGATCTGAAATTAAGAATTTACTCATGTTGTCAATGAATATTTTAATATATCAAGGGATGGATTGGAAAAAGAGCGTCGCCAAAAAATAGGTATGAGATTCAGTGAACAAGATCATTGTGGTTGTATGGTTCCTTTGGAGCATGAATTGTTTTCTATCATAATATGTCATCCTTCTCTGATGGTCTATTCGGTGTTAAGTCATCGGGTGATGGTTTGACCGTTCTTTGCTATAAGGCCTCCGTTACGACCCCAGATATGTTTGGGTTTTCCCAGTTAAAAGAAAAATCATACTGAAAGTGTCATTAGAATTCTTAGGGGTGTGTTTGGTGTAGCTTCCAATGGTAATGTTTTTGTGTTTACTATGTCATTTTGGATGTTCTTAATAGACTCACGAAGGTTCAATTCTTATTACCGATCCTAGAAACCTTCAATATTGACTAGATTTGAAGCTTTTACATCTGTGAGATTCTACAACATCATGGGGTTTCGTATTCTATCATTTCAGATAGATATTACATGTTTAGTTCTCATTTTTGGCAAGGACTAAAGTGGGATCTTTTCACACAAGTGCATCTATTCATAGTTTACCACCTCCAGATAGATAGCTAGTAAGAGTGCAGGATTCAGGTGCCAGAAGAAATGCTTTGGGCGTGTGTCCGGAATTTCAAGGGTTCTTGGAAAATAAACAAACCATTGACTGATTTAGCCTATAATGATAGTTTAAGGATACTTGTCGTATGGATCCTTATGATGTTTTTTATGGAAAACCATTCTAATCACCCCTGTGTTGGTTGGAGGTAGTAGAGGAAGCTATGATGGGACGTCATCTTGTCCAGGAGACCATCAAATAGGTATAGGTGATTCGAAAGTGGGGGTTCACTACATATTCGTTTCATAAATCAAACAACTATAGACATATATGGCCTTTGGAGTTCGAGTTTAGGTATTTAGTTTTCCTATGTGTTATAAAGAGGTTGGGACGCAATAGGAGTAGGAGACTGGGTAAGCCTTTGTCGAGATACGTCGTTCTGTTTGAGATTCCATAGAGGGCCGGACATGTTTCCTATAGATTTAAGATATCTCAATGTTATTGGGATATGTATGATTTCTTCCACATTTTTCAGTTGTGATGTTTCCTTTCAGAGATGTCTCACACCTTTATTCCTGAGGAAGTGAAGTTGTAATCAGATGCATCCTTTGAGAAGCATCACATTCTTGTTATTGATCATAACACGAAGGTTATTCATGGATGGTCTATTCCATTGGTACGGGTGTTATGGTAGCATAACCACACACATGACGAGACATGGGAGAGGGAGACTGATGTATTATCATAATTTCTATATTGGTTCTTAGATATTCCTTCATCACCCATAGAAGGGAAATTTGGCTGTGAATTAATTTAAGGGGGTAATTTTATTGAACCTAGTTGTTCCTTTTTGGTATGGATCATTCCTTTTTTAGTTTATACATAAGAAACATGGGGAAAAGAGGTTTAGGGGTTGGTTGGACTATTACATTATTTTAATGGGAACTACACAATATGTAATTCTCGGTACATGCCATGTATGAAATGTTTTACTCCATGTAATCCTATTACACAATCATGTAATAGTCTGGCCAGAATTTGTACGGAAATAGTGTGTAGTCTCAAGTACATTATATGTAATTTTTTTTAATTAAATATGGCAGTACTGTCAATTTTCTTCATACTGATAGAAGGATCTGCCCGTTATGTGAACAACAGTTCTAGACATGATTTTTTTCTTGTTTGTTCATCCAAATTCATATTCCCTTTTCGTCAGTTGCATTTGAACCTGATTGTTGAGATATCAATTCCTCTTGATCCTTTCTTCTTAATTTCTTCTCTCGATCTAGTTATTTATAGTCTAGAATTCATACATGTTTTGTAGATATACATAGTTTGAGGGGAAATTAAAGCCTTACATTAGAAGATGATATTCATACTACGACGAGGTAGGTGGTCTTGTGCCTTTTGCTCAATTTTGAGTTATTTATATGTGTTGTTTTACTATTTTCCCATGTTTAACATGTAATCATGAATGTAAATTTACCCTTTTTGATTCCTTGTGATGATTAGGTCCTGAATTAAATTAATTTGATCATGTTTGATCTTGTTGGTTTTATTAAGAGCCACCCCTTGGGTGTGTTCCCTCAGAATGACTATTTATGGACTTTTTGCTGAGGTTGCCTATGAGGCATTCCTTGTATTCCCTTATTGGAATATTTTTTAGAAATTACATTTATAATGGAATTTCAATTGAGGGAAATTGTGATTGAATTGATTAAAGGGTTTGGGATTGGGGACTTCCCATCTTCCCCATGATATGCCAATTATCTCTTAAGCCTTTGATAATTTAAATCATGTGTTTCATGATATGTATGATTACAATGTGAGTTGTTATATGTAATTAATGTTGATGTGTAATTTACAAGTGTTTTTTATTATGATGAAATTATTTTAAACTATTTTGACACAGATTTATTTGTTACAATTGTTGGTGAGGATTTGTAATGCTTGTGGGTGAGAATTTGTTATTCCCGTGGGCGAGGATTAGTTTGGCATGAGGGTGATGAATTATTTATTCCTATAGGTATGTTTTCCTTTCTGCATGTGGGAATAATTTTTAGTTAAATATTTAAATTGATTGACTTATGAGCATAGGCCAAATCTGGAGACTTATGTAATTCATTTTAATTGAATGGTTATGTAAAAACAAGGAATAAAATGGAAAACAGAACATTTAGGATTATTTACATTTGAGTACTTCATAGTTTACTTCTTTTCATATTGTACACTACCTGTTGCATATACTGAGTGATAAATGGGCACATATTTATTGTGGTTTCTTAATGGTAATTATTTCTCACACCCTATTTGGGTTATTCTTTTGGAACCAAAAAATTATATTTTTTAGGTTTCAATAATGGAAAGTACCCTTCTTCAGGTACTAAAGATGTTGTTCATTAGTAGGATATCATGAGACCAATCCATGGCCTACGATTCTTCTTACATTCCATTGTTTCATTTGATTTTGGTACTTTTATTTTGGATTCTAGTAGTGTAACTTATTTGGATGATTTTTTAGAACATGTTAAATGTTGCATCATCTTTTGTATTGAATTATTCTTGGTTATTTATCTTATTAGTCTTACAATATTTATTTTAGTAATATATTATATACTTATTCCTCTATTATATATTATTTTTCCATTGTGTTCCACACTGTTAGGGAGGGAATAGTTTCCCAACTATCACACCATAGGCCCTCCCTTATAGTCGGCAACCTCTGGCATTTGGGAAAATGAACTTGGGGTCATGTGGCCAAACGGTTACGGGGCATTAGTTTAGTGGCATCCAAATCAGGGATGTTACAAAACATCATTTGAGATCACTGAAAATTCATTAACATTCATCAATCCAAAGGAAAATGACCCCATTTTAAGTTGACATTATTTAGTAGATTTGAAAATAGAGATAAAGTTATTATTAAATGTAGATAGTATATATTTAACCAAGGAAAACTATGGATACCTATCACAATGGTTTTTCTAGATGATATATAAATTACCTTTTTCTTTTTATGATCCATAGATATAGCCTCTCTTTTGATTACATGACCCAAGAATCATACTTTCTACAGTTAGAATTCAAACATGAAAATTTCAAAATATAGTTTCTACATTCTCAATGTATTATATATAATCTCCAAATTATCTTCATATTCTTATTTCTCATGTAATTTATCATAATATCATCTATAAAGACTACTAATATTATGAAGTTAATATTTAAAGATTCTATTCATTAGATGTATAAAGATAATAGGTGGATTTGTAATTATGAATAGTATCATTATAAATTCATAGTGTCTGTATCTTGTATCAATTTTTTATTTGGAAAATAAATTCATATTTTCCTTAATTGATGACATAAAGATCAAACGTAAATATAAGGGAAATATTTACTATCTCACAGTTGATCAAACAATTCATCAAAATAGGGTATAAGATTCTTATTATTGATCATGAATTTGTTATTTTAATAATAATAATTGAAAAGTGGAATTTATCTATACTAAATCCTGAAAAAGAGGTTAAGTACACTCCA
Source organism: Viscum album (assembly GCA_963277665.1). Lineage (NCBI taxonomy): Eukaryota > Viridiplantae > Streptophyta > Magnoliopsida > Santalales > Viscaceae > Viscum > Viscum album. The sequence goes on along the minus strand of OY728131.1, from coordinate 394,495,116 downwards.
TAGTGTAGTAATTGGGTATATAAAACCCTTATATAGATTCTCTTGAATTTTCTTCTTCAATTCTTCCAATTTAATAGAGTCTATTCTATATGGACACTTCAATATGGTTATAAACCAATGTATAAGTTCAATTGAAAACTCAACCTCACGTTATAGGGGAATATTAAGTAGTTATTTGGGAAATAAATCAATATTGTCTTATACAATTAAAAATTCTAAATTATTGTGTTTCATCCTATTCATTTGATCGGATCATCCCTCTTTATTTGGTAGTAATACCTATATTATGTTATTTGTTTCAAAATGGATTTCATCAACATATTTACATATATATTTGACAATATTGATTTAAAAGACTCGTCATTATTTCCTTGGTCATGGAAGGTTTTGATCTCTACGGTCCCTATTAACCTTTGGATTGAGACATTGATTTTCATAATTCCATAACTCCATTAATTTTAAGCATTGAATTTTTGGTGATTCAATAGTTGGTACCTTCTTATCCTCTATTGTTTTGACTAGAATCTTTATCTATCATATACAGTTATGAGCTTGATAAACAACCCTATAAAAGTTGTAAATTTTTTAAATCCTTTTATTAAACTTTCTAGATACTTATTCGTAGTATTTTTTCATATAGCTGGGTGAGTTTTCTATTATCCATGTGATTTATCATTCGATCATCCATAAAAATATAGTTTTTTTATTCATTAAAAAACCACAAAGATAATTGGATACTCAATTTTCCATTTACACAATGATAAAACATAAAAAAAATCTTCAACTCAACCAAAGTCACATATAGATAATGCTTTTCAGAGACTTTATTTTAAGACACAATGTACACAATCAATTTTTCTTTCATGTACATAGATAAAAACAAAATAATAACTTTCTTTACATCAGAATTTTTCTTTATTGGTACCAGTGGATTCAACCAATGTTTGTTTAGGATCAAGGAATATTCTCTATTATTTAGTGAGATGAATTTGGGGGAATTATTTATTGAAATTTTTTTAATCTCTTCTCATTACATAGAGTCAACTTTCTCCTCTTACCTCATGTTCTTGATTTGGGTCCCCCGTAGATCATATTTACCGTATGAATAATAAATAATTTAATTACCATTCTTTACTCTATTTTTTGTAAAATAAAAAATAACATTCCTTTTACATTGATGCATTACATGGTAAATAGTGATTTATAATACCCACTAAAGGAAAAAGGTCATTGATTCATGAATGAAATAACAGAATGTTGATCTATATTTGGTGATGTTTTATTCCAATAATAGTTCAGGTTATTCTACATAAGCTGAGATAGTACTTCCATTAAATGTTTCACACCGTCTACCATCCTAGTGTGTTACTCTTTAGGAAAATCATTGTATTTTCCATCACACTCATTTTTACATGATTCCTCTTGATTCTAGCCATTTATTAAAGCCAACGATGTTAATGTGGGTGATAAATAATAATATCTTAAGGGAATTAGTGTAAATAACAATATAATGAGTCATCCTCAAGATTTCATTATCAAAAACACATTCATTAAGATGATGATACATTTTGTTGAATGTAGTTTTATTTCAAATGGATATTCCTAAAATTGTTAGAACAATTGAGGAAAATTACTAAACCATGTCATAATACCAGCTGAGATTACCTGATCATAACATCCATATTTTTACATTTTCCCCATTAATATATATTGGTTATCTTAATATACCACAACCTATAGCCAATATGTTCACTATATTTGGATCTCGATACATAAATAAATATTTTATATACATTATTTAATATATCACATAAATAATATCATCACAGTATACTCTAATAGACATATTATAAATATTATACTTCTTTATTACCAAGGGAATGAATGTGTAAGAAGGGAATCTTATATGCTTATTAAAGGATTAAAATAAGAAATGTCAACTATAGATCATGAGAATATGATGAACATGTTGGTATAAGAACATAATTTTCATTCATAAACATATCATAATAAAATCACACCCAACAAACTATAGATCATAAATAGGGATTCCATACATTGGTCTTTTGGAATAATAAAATCATGAGTCTTAGGAGTGTGGATGCATGATTCAATATTCATGATCCATGAAGTATAACATAGTCATGCGGCACAAACATAATAATAGGTAAACCATTATATTTTTAGAATATTTATTTTAAATCATGCCTATACAGACATTTTTGAACACATCTAACTAAAATTATATCCATTCACAATATTATAAACATAGGTAACCCCAATAATGTCCACTCATAATATTATATATATAGTTAATATTAATCATACTTATACACAACATCATTAACTCATTAGATATTAATATTTACCCAATGCATTGAAGGGTGATGTAGAAACCACACCACATATAATGATAAACTACAAATATGTGGGTCACGTGACCATTACCACATTCATAATTCCATCAGAGCATAATTAATCCATGAGAACAAAATGGATTTCATGAATATTTCCACAAAAAATTATTGGAACTAATAAATAAAAATAAGGTTTCTGGTTTCAATATAGGATCTCTCTAATAAAGACTATGAAAAATTAAAGGATGTTAGCATATATGAAAAATACTTAAGAGGAGAATTAAAAAATTTATTTGAAAAATAAATTGAAATAAAATTTACCTTTTAATAACATTTATTTAAAAATTAAATAGTTTTTTAATATAATATTTATAGACAAAAAATATAAATTTATATAAAATTATCTCTCAAGAACCATGAAAACATGGAATGAATGTCTTATAAATAAAACTAAAGAAAAATCGTGGAGAAAGTAACCATGTTGAATATATATTTACACTCCTTTGAAAATATTTTAAAAAAATTCAATGTAAATATAATTTTTTCTAATAAATCATAGAAGATGGGATAATTAAATCCATATAATAATATGAAAGATATTTAAATCATGGAAAAATATTGTTCACATAATAGAAGAGATAAGATCAACATGACTTATAAACAACATTTTGATTGAATTTTGAACAAAAGGGTGGTGAAACGGTAATAATATTGTTAAACCATAATAATAAATAAGAGAGAAGAAAATATATTGATATTTAAAGTAAAAAAACACTTAAATTCACCGATTTAAAAATAATTCAAAGGCAATATCAATTTCAATGTTAGATTGGAAGGAAATCCTTACAGCTTTGGAAAATTTTGAATCAAATTCCCCTGAAATATTTAACATGAAATAAATCATTAACTACCATGAATAAAAAAATATGTTAAAATATACCAAATAAGAAGTATATACATCATTTAAATGAAAATAAGGACATAATACAAAACTTGTCACAATAAAATAAAATTTAGATGAAAATCATTTCCCTTAGATTCCAACTTGGTCGAGTGTTGTTTAACCACATTGAAGAATTGGTTATTATATTATAGATCCTCTTGGAAATTAAGGATCTAGAACTCCTTGTTATAAAAATTGGTTTCCATCTACCAAAACCAACCTTTATACCCTCTCAAACAAGTACTCGACCTGAATATCCATATACCAGAAGGGAATTTCTGATCCCCATCTGATGACAACTGAACGCAGGGATCAAAAAACAAGTGAAGGGAACAATTTGTCCTAAAATTATGAACAAAAACATGAAATATATAAATATATATAAAAAAGTGATGAATTAAAACATGAATATATATATCATAACAGATATAGAACAATAGAATTGATTCAACAAAATTGGTATAAAAAATATCCAAGAGAGAAGACCAACTACAATGGGGGAAAACCAAATCTACTAATCAAAAATTTCTCTATGTGATAACATGGGAAAACACCCACCCTATCACCACTAGGCTCCAAATCCTTTTTGAAAGAAACCCTATCATCTACACTATGTTTCCTCACATTTACCTACATCGAAATACCTACAAAGTTCTTTGCACTGCTGAAGGGGTGGGTAGGGTGTGATCAAATAGGTTTAGTAGGATCACACCCCTGCCTTCGGAAATATGTCTCTATACAAGAATCTGAATAATGCTAGAAATTAAATAAAATTGGAATGATATGTTGTTTATAATTTTTATATATAAAAATAACGGAAAAATATTTAATTTTATTTTCTTACACATTTCCCAATAAAATAGGTATAATGGTTTTAAAGAATTTGTAATAAATATATCAAACAATATATATCAAATTAGAGAAAAAAATTTATCACATATCATATAAATTCGAGCTATTATAATTCATAAGTACATAAAAAATTATCCAAACAAGAAAATCAAAGAACATTTAACATCATTCCAAGGATCCCACTAGGTCAGGATAACTAGGACATGCATACCCCAAACATAGACAATAAGGCACATCAATTTACGATATATATTCTTAAAATCTATGCAGCATAGGAACACCCCAGAAATTAAACCTCCCAGTAGTGTCTATCATGACCGTAGAATAATTGGCCTTATTATTTGGAGAACACATAATTATTAAACCCACAATAGTATGAATGAGTGAGGGTTATTACTAGTCCTTCCACCAAAGTACCCAAGGCTTTCTTTGTGATACATTTTCCAAACAAATTAATCAAAATAATTTATTGAAAACAATTTCACAAATCCATTTTATAATTCCTCAAAAAATACCATTTCTATTTACCAAAATAAGGGGAAAACATATATTATAAAAACTCTATTTCTACAAATAAAATCCATTAATAAATCATGATATTTATTTTATTTAAAAATTTAGCGAAAGCAGATTAATGAAATTTATCCATTAAAGGCTAGATATGGACCTCCTACCTCAAAATTGGGTTTCACATGCCTGTAATGGGATCCACCAATAATGACGAACTCATGGATGAAAATGGAGTCCCTAGAATCAATCTACAAAACGTAGAGATGATTCCATTTTGAAAAAAGTGCCAAAACATAGTATGAAACAACCCATTAATCAGGGACCTCACATGCCACACCAAAACCAATGCAAGGATAGACTCCAAAGGAAGGCCATGAGATGAATCTAGAAATAATAAAGGAGAAAAACTCTATTAGGTCAATATATCCAAAAGATAAATGAAATGTCACAACCATGGAAAAAGGAAATGAATAATAAAAAATTATTATTCATTTGTAGAGATGCAACCAAACCACAATGTGTATCAATCACTAAAAAAGGGATTCATAGGGAGTGGAGGTGTAACGACCCAAAATTTTGAAAATTTTTTGTTTCCTAACAGTTTCTGTTATTTTATATTATACTCAAAAAACTATTTCATTTAATAAAATGAGTATAAATAAAAGAAGACGGTTGGGTTTTGACTGTTATATGACAGTTGGTCTATATGACCATTGGAAACTAGTTTTTTCAATTATTTCCTATAAATACAAGTGATCATGACTAATTAATATTGAATGAAGATTTGATGGCCCCATCTAGTAATCTCAGGCCACCGAAGCCCATCTAACAGAACTCAGGAAGGAGGTAGCACCTTTGGGCTTTGCTCTGGACCAAACCCAAGCTGAACATCATCATGTGAAGCTAGAATGGAATCGGCTTCACGAGAAGTTCATGCTGATAGAAATCACAACTCAGGAAATGATGGCTGAGCCGCCCCACAATTCAATCACCCTAGTACACCTTACTCTAAGGTCATATGCTGGTGTTATAAGGGGCTATGTAACTAGACAATAACTTCCTTGTGTAATCCTTTGATTTAAATAAAAATTGTGATTTATTCTTATGGAAAAGTTTGTGAATTTTCAAATGTACGAATAAATATAGTATGCATATTATTGATGAATTTTAGAAAAAAGCTATTTTAAAAATATTTATGTAAACCATAAATAATTAAAAATGTGTATTGATTTTCAAAAAATGGTCTTCTACATTTGGGTTCAGTATGAAATTTAGAGTCTATTAAGATCAACATAATGTTTTATGAATATTAAATTATGAATACTGATTTTATGATTATGATTATTGTTGTGACCAAATGGATAATGTAACTTCACTTAAGTATGTATTAATATAATTTAGGCACCATGATTAAGTAATGTGATTCAATAAAATAGGTAAATAACTGTTTTATAAATTATTGGTTATGTTTTAGTTTTTTCATGTGAATAGTGTTTTTTATTGAAAAATTAAATTAAATATATTTAGAAAGTTATTTTCCGAAAAAGGAGTTCATTTTTGAAATTAGAGCATCGATATTTGGTTAAGGTGAATTATTGGGATTTTTCAGAAACAGTTGAATTTGTAGTGAATAGTGTTTTTATTTAAACATTAAATTAAAAATATTTAAAAATATATTTTAAGAAAATATAGTTCAATTTTGAAATCATAGCTTTGAAATTTGGTTCAGTTTAATTTTTGAGATTTTTCGGAGAAAGTTGAATTTTTGGTGAATAATGAATATTGAGTTTTTGAGTTTCTGTTCTTTAATGACATCATTAAAGATGTAATAATTATGAAATAATTCTGGTAGACTTATGAATAGTATGATAAGGTATGAGGTGTTCCATGTGGTCCATACCATGGGAAAATATCATGGTCAAGCCCATGGTTTTGCCAATACCACCGATTAGGTGTCCTTTGGCCATTAATGCTTTGTCCCCTCACTTATTCTATAAATACCAAGCCTTTCCCTCATTAATTTAATGTCCAAATCCTCCCAAACGAATTTATAGCCTCTTTACCTCCCATGGAGTCCTCCAAAGGCTCCCTTAAGCCTCCCAAGGTCCCAAACATCAAGCTTTCAATGTTACTCTTCACGGTAGGGGATCCTACCTCTCTCTTTCTTTTCATGTATTATCCTTTATGTCATTTATTTTCAGCTCCATGTTAATTTTTTGGAGATGTTATTTTATATTCATCCTACTATCCTTTTAATTTTCATATAATGAGTGAAATCGTCTTCCTCACATCAATTCATTTTAATAATGTTTAAGTGTCGTCGATAGGATGCCGATTTTTTGTAAGGGATTCTTTCAGTCTTCCCATTTTCAAAGTTCTAATTTCATGTGATGTCTTTCAATTTCCTTTTTTCCATGTAGGGGTAATATCTATATATTCATCATAATTTTTATGTTCACATGATCAGAGGCCCTATTTAGTTTCATCAATTCATTTTTTTAAAGTTTTATGTGACGCCTTTAGGCTGCCGAATGTTTCATAAGAGAAATCATATTTTTGTCTTCCTTTTATGTCTTTAATTTCATATGTTATGTCCTTAAAATTTCATTACCATGTTCATATATCCATTATATTCTTTACCTTTACTATTTTATGGATAATTTATGAGTGGGTAAACCATTTCCCCTCTCTTTTCAATGTTTTCTAAGACCTTGCATCATAGCCATTATGCTGCCGAATTTTCTTTTCAAAATGTCTATCTCTTTTTCTCAAATTCTATTATTTTATTAAGTGAATACTCAAAAATCTTTATTCTACAGGTTTATTCAGATATATGTCAAAATTTTCTATTTTAAATTCTGGTATTTACATACATGAGACCTGCTTTCCTTTTCCGTGGGTTTAAAGTGAAATTAAGATCACCTCTTTAGAGTATTTTTTAAAATGTTATGACTATGAAATGATACCCATTTCATTTATTCTATATTGGTTATTTATGAAATTATTGATGATGATATAGGTGTCTCACATGATTATAAATACAAATTAAGGATGTTCCCTCATAGTGCTCCAATGCATTGGGTAAATACTTAATCTCTAGAGATGACCATTTTAATGATACCTTGGTGAATAACCTTGGTAATTTTTTTAATAACACCTTGGGATGAACCATGGTGATAATGAAATGATTGTATAAGTTAAATGTTGTAGCCACATCTTTATGTTTTGAAACACATTATTTTTATTGTTATATGCCTCTTTGTCTCTTTCTCATGTCTTAATGTTATTTATCATGACTTTATTGATGTAACTCAAGTTCACATTTAAAATGTTTCACAGGATTCCCTTACTAACTATTTTTCACACAATTCCCTTTGATTTATGCTCCCAGGTTATGTGATGTTCGAATGAACTTAGGATGAACAATTAAGAAGCCTTTCAAGTGTTTAAGAATAATGTTTTAGGTCATTATGTATTATGTTCATGATTTCCAAGACCCTAGACTTTAAGGATCCTATTTTTATAAAATGTAATGGAAAGTTATGTATTAAAAAGGTGTGATGAAATAGTTGGTATCATAGGATAGTTTAGTTATTTATGGAAATTAGGATATGAAAAATTTAGGAGGAACCCTATAGAAAAGATTAAATATAGGAAATATTATTGGTATTTTGGCAGAATTGAGTATGTGGTTTATCAAGAAAATACATCCCAATCTGGATACGAGTAGGTAGTGGTGTATCTGGAACAAATGTATATAGTTGTAAAAACAGAACATAGATCATTGAGCGAGAATCCAACAGGAAATGGTACACGACAACGGGCCTTGATGCACTCCTGGTTACGACACTCCCGGAAGATATTTTTGGTTAATCGAAAGGTTTTTATGACTCATTATGAATGAATTATAGAAAAAATGTAATTGTCTAAGAATGATGGTTTAAGACGTACTATCCTTTTTTATGAAAAAATCATAAATGAAATATGTTTCTCATGAAGGATTTATTATTTTATAAAATTTCCCCATCATCTAGGAATACATTGACGTATTTCTTGAAGAGTTACCCAGACCTTACCCAAAAAAAGAGGTAGATTTCTCCATTGAACTAGTACCTAAATATCATCTGATGTCAAAGATCCCCTATAATATGAAAAATGTGGAGCTAGAGGAATTAAAAAAACATCTCCAAGATCTTTTGGGTAATGGGTTTATCCAACCAAGTGTGTCTCCTTGGGAAGAACCTGTTCTCTTTGTGAAGAAGATGGATGGATCGATGTAACCATGGATTGATTATAGAGAACTGAATGGTATCACAATGATGAAAAAATATTATCTTCCATTAATTGATGACTTATTTGACCAAATTCAAGGGACTAAATTCTTCTCTATGATTGATCATCATTCTTATTATCATCACTTGAGGGTGAAGAATGATGATATTCCCAAAACTACCTTCAATCATGATATAGGCATTATGAGTTTGTTGTTATGCCCTACGGACTGACTAATGTAACTCATATTTTTATGGATCGAGATTAATTTGAAATTGGAAACTTATGTTTTATCAAATGGATATCGTTTTTATAGGAAAATTATTTGGTGGCTAAATGATAAAGGTTATTTTGGAAGATTTTTTCTGTTTTGGAGTACTATATGCCAACGGGAAAAAAAATACTTCAAGATTTAAATTGAGGAGGAATGGTTGAATTTTTTTTGTATGAAATAATTTATTTAATTTGGAAATATGGTAATTTGGGTTTTTTCTAGAAAATGATGAACCTAGAATAGAGAATATGTATATTGGTTAATTACACCTTAATATGAGACTTTAATAGTAGTCGATGTTATTTGGAAATAAATGTTTTGATTTATTGGGGATGACTGTATGTTTAAATGCTTCTGAGTTTGGGGTTTCAATCTTAGTTTGGTTTATTCTGAATAATTTTAATGATTATTGTGTGTTGAATGTTATTTTTGGAAGTTTGGTTACTCTTGTTGAATTTTGGAGTTTAATAGTCGTTTTTATTTTTATAAAGGATTATCCTTTTTGGGGATTATATGTTCTCATAATAACATTTTTAATTTTTGTTGATGACTAAAGACAAGGGAAAAATATAGTTATTCTTTTGTGGATTATGTGATTTTCTAGAAGAATAATCTTGTTATTTTGATGAGACCATGTCTTTTTGAATGGTCATTTTTTGGAGAAAGGAATAGTCTTGGTGGAAACTTATTAAGGGATGACACTCTACTTAAAGGTAAGTATATTTCCTTATATTTTTATTCTAAATAGTAAATGAATTCCTCAAAATTATGAAAAGGAGCATAAAAAAAATGTTGTTGGTTTACATTTCCTAATGGGTAATTGAATACCGGTTAACACATCATAGGTTTGTGATATTCATGTGGTTAATTTTTCCTAATCAGGTTTTATATCACTCAACATTAGAACATGACACTTTGTTTTATCTTCCATGTCCATGTTTTCATACATGGAATCCTTTTATGTGTTAACATAGGTGACATTTGTACTTCCCTTTCATTATTTCAATGTAATAGTTTTACTGGGTCTTTTTTTGATGTGGGACATTAAATGAAATTGCCAAGCCCAATTTTAAAAATATGGGGACACAATTTCTTAAGGGGGGAAGAATGTAACGACCTGAAATTTTGAATTAATTTAGTTTCCTATCTTTGTGTGTTATTTTATTTTATACTCAACAAAACTATTTCATTTAATAAAATTAGTATAATTAAAATATGACCATTGGGTTTTTTCTATTATATGACTGTTGGTCAATATGACCATTAGAAACTATATTTTTCTATTATTGCCTATAAATACAAGTGATCTTGATAAATTAAAATAGAAAGAAGATTTTATGTCCCCATCCAGTAGTCTCAGGCCCATCGAAGCCCATATGATGGAACTCAGGAAGGAGGTAGCACCATTGAGATTTTCTATGGAAAAAAACCAAGCCAATATTCATCATATGAAGCTGGAACGGAATAGCCTTCGCGAGAAGTTAGAGCAGATAGAAATCACTACTCAGGAAATGTTGGCCAAGCCACCCCAAAATTCTATCACCCTATCACTCCTTACTCTTAGGACCTAAGCTGGTGTTATAAAGGAATGTGTAAGAAGACTGTAACTGCCTTATGTAATCCATTGATTTAAATAAAAAATTTTGATTTCTTTTTATGGTGATGTTTGTGACTTTTAAAATGTCCAAATAAATTTAGTATTCATATTTTTTATGAATTTTTGAAAAATTATATTTTAAAAATATTTTTGTAAACCTTAAATAATTAAAAATGTGTAATGATTTTTTAAAAAATGGTCTTCTACATTTGTGTTTAGTATGAAATATAGTGTCTAATAAGATCAACATAGTTTTTGATTAATGATGACACTCCATTTTCATCACATTGTCTAAAATAATGGAAAGGGAAATGACTTAGCACAAATTGATTAATCCTTTCAAGGAAACATCAAAAATTGAAAATGGCATGAACATGGGTTCTTTTTCCTTTGGGTCGCACAATTTCCCTCACTATCATGCATGTACACTTGCGCTCCCTCTTTCAAAACCACCCAGGGTCTTCTTCAGCCTATAAATACCCCCGGTGGGCCCCCCATTTGGGAGGAATATTTCCAGAATTCAGATACAGTTCTCTGAATGCCCAAGTATCTTTTTCAGGTCTTCCGAGAACTTATAATGTAATTATTTACCTAGAATGGAAGGTTTAAACATGAGGAGTCTAAGTGTTAGAATTCACTAACACTTGTGTGCTTTAGTGTTTTACCCTTAAGGGAAATGAACACACTTGTGCGTTGCCTTACTTCTTCACCATAACTTGTGCACCATCTTCTGGAACGCCTCTAGGGATGATTCTAAAGGCTTTGATCAAGGATCGACCAAATATTACTCTAAGGGATAAAAATCTCCCAAGTACCCATGTGTCGCGCCGGTATACCTACACGCCCAGGACTTGTGTGCCCACGCAGTACCTGCGGGCCTGCTAGGAATTGCGCGCCCCTACCTTAAAAGGTGCCTTTCCTACCCATTTCACCCCTCTTATGTCATTGCACCTCTCCTATTCAAAATTCAGTCTTAAAGACACTCTTCAAAGATATTAATGGCATGATTTCTTTATTTGGATTCCTTATTTGAAAGGAACAACGTGGAAAATCTCTCAAAATCTAGTGATAGACATCTTTATGTCACTAAAGATTGAGATTTCATTCATTCAACCTCATCCTATTAGATTAGAGAATCCTTAACCTAGGCCTCCTTTTTAAGAGTAATCCCCGGTCCAAATTATCATTACTGTGGGAATCCTCTTTAGGAGTAAGCCCCAAGTCCTCTAATCTGGGCATCCTCCTTAAGAGTAAGCCCTAGTCTTAATGTTCCAAAATATGGGCATCCTCCTTAGGAGTAAGACCCAAGTCTTCTTTAACCTGGGCCTCCTTTTTAGGAGTATGTCTCAGTCATAATTCCCATTAATTTTGGGCATCCTCCTTAGGAGTAAGCCCCAATCATAAAATTCTTAAATATGGGCATCCTCATTAGGAGTATGCCCCAATCACAAAATTCCCAAATATGGGAATCCTCCGTAGGAGTAAGCCGCAACAATAATTCTCTTATCATGGGCCTCCTTTTTATTAGTAAGCCCCAATCTCAATTTCTTTTTTGATCTGGGCTTCCTTCTTGGGAGTAAAACCCAATCATAAGTCCCCTCTTAATATGGGAATCTTCATTAGGAGTAAGCACCAATATTAGAGTATCCAAATCTATATGAAGCACATATACCTTTATGGACCCTGTTCCTGGATTTCCTCCCTGATCTATATCTTAATCCTCATTTATTTTGGGCAGTCATACACACATAATCCCCACATCATTGCATCTTTCGTGGAAGAAATTGTATGGATTCACTGATACCTCTTGTTTTTCACACCGAGCATGACTCACATGAGATTAGAGTGTAAAAGTAATCATGACATCACTAATGAGCCATTCTTCATGCATAATCATCATACTCCCATACTCAAACAACGTGGGTTCTTCTTCCTTTTCCAAAAAAATGGATACGTAGGTAGCCCATTAGTGGGTACAATCCCAGCTCTGAAATAATCCATGTCCTCCGGAATGAAAATAAACTTCAAGTGCACACTGAGTGGCTTTAAAACCAATATGGTCATCATAATGACCAAGACACTTTTAGGTATTTTTAAGGATACCATCAACTAATAATCTCTAACAAATACAGATGATTATTCATCTATGAAGAACCTCAAATCAATATAAAATATTATCTGAATTTCCTATTTACCAATAATTGATTGTCAGAATAATGGAAAGCTCATTTTATAACTGGTAATGTAATAAGGATTCACGAACATAACTTAAATATATAGAGAGAGTCCCGGAGTAGACAATAATTCCCCTCAAAAAGGTCTAATAAGTCTGACCTCCCATCTTATCGACCAATGCAAATTCCTAAGCCTCATCAGTCCACAACTAATGAGCGCCTACCGTTGGAAAGTAGGTCCAAATAGATATGGAATCATTAGATGATTCCGGTTATACAAACAAACCCGTTAGAAACTGATTGGAATGTTTGAACCCTCAATCAACGAGGTCATCCCCAATTCCAAAGGGAAACAACAATTGGTGAACCCGACGGGAATCCTTAACCAAGTTAAAATGATGCTTTACTTATTTGATAGGCCCATATTTAAAACTCAATGAGAGGGGCAAAAAAACAATCATTGATATATTTGATCATCCAAATGATTTAGTGGCTCAATTTATCTTGATTACATCTGTTATATCAAACAGGAACTCTTTTCCATGATTTTATGTATTCAATGAAATGGTTGCTCTCATGTTCACACTCGTGAATATGTCTACTGTGAAAACCTTTGCTGCGAATGCCACTACTGCTACTCCGGCTGGATCATCGTCCGATCTGATTATGACATCACCTACTCAGCGTCTTCAACACTGGGTATCGAACGCACTGGTTAAGGAGTACCATCAACAAGGTTCCATTCTAACACTAGAGGCTGCTCGACAAGCCCTCCAAGTGAACAATTCACCTTGTTCATCTAGACAGTGATGACCAACGATCAAGAAGTAGGAAGTTCTTACTACCGTTTCCAACAGTTTCGGGTTGTTATCCCCGGAACTCTATCATCATTCCCTCCCTTATTCCGGGGAGGTGAATGACCAGGTCCCTCGGGGCCTTAATTCAAATAGATGGGAGTCCTTCCCGAGGGATCCCATCAAAAATCGCCGCCAGACTCGTGTGGCAGTGCGCCCTCATCATGATGAGGGTACCGACTCTAGGCGTTTGGCTCTAGTTCCTCGAACCCGAGAAGGCAAGGCGAATCAACCTAGGTGAAATAGGTTTAACAGTAATCAGGTTCTCATATCTTCCATATCTAGAGAATTCCACCAACCTAACTTGGTGGCAAGCAATAAGCATGCACACACACCTGACCGTTTTAATTTCTCTCTCCAGCTGACACGTCTGTCAGCATCATGCCAGTCCTGCTAGGAAATTCTGGCAGAGTACTAGAAGAACGAACATATACCTATTTATACATCATCAGTTAGTCAGCAGGTTCATCTGAATATATATGATGGAGCTCATCAACCACTTTCGGTGAAGTGAAATAAGCATGCACATACACATGCTAGTACTGATCAAGCCTACCAACAATCTTGCTTGGTAGCATTCAGAGAAGTCAGTCGGAAAGCTCCGACATCAAATAGGAGGCAGACTAAACTTTCTGCACCCACACATGAGTACAATATGGATTCACTGATAGGAAAAGGAGGACAATAACAGGCACAAACACCTACTCCAATCACGAAATGGATGTATATCCCTGTTCCGGCATTTGAAGTCACCAAGCATATTCTATCAATGGTGAAAGAGCAGAAGAAAATCCCTTCTCATATTCTGGATGCCTACCAGGATATTATAACGGCATCAATAGTATCATAGGGAAAGAAATGAAAATCTATCCCTACCAGTGGAGTAACACATCAACAGTTCACTTTGAAACAGACACACACACCTATTCCAGTCCAAGAGGGTTGTGGGGCATACTCCACCATATCATACGGACAATCAAGTTAGGAACATACACCTGATTTGAGTGGAGATCGTTAGCCTAACCTGGCCATCTCTCCTGATCATGAACATACACCTGCTTAGAGAAGCTACTTTTGGAAACAAGTGAATTCCAAGGCGAGTTAGAAGGCTTCTAAAAGGAAGACCCTCCCAACACAACCGAGAGATCAAGAGCCAATATATAACAAGGCCATGCTCGATGCTGGAGTTCTTGATTCCCTAAAACAGTTATCTGTTGGAATTCAGGATTCTATACCCACATTTCTCAATAGTGGGAACATTAATTCCAAAGGTCTTCAACAGACACTTTCTCATAAAAGGATTTCTTCATGAAAATTTGGTTGATCTCGAAGTATCATCTTCAGATGAGAGCTACAATAACCCTCTGTGTGGCCAGAAGACCATGGAGCTAGAGATCTCATCTGTAGCTATAACCCACCGTGGTGGTCCTCCCCATGATGATGAATTTCGCTGCAAAATTCCTCTCCATAGTAGTGATGCACATTGCCCAGAAAATTCTCTAGTGGAAAATGCAGTGCCGAGAAAGCCCTCTTATCTTGAGGCACATGAAAATGAGAAACCAGTCAAGTATGATGCTTCATCGCTAGCAGGTGAAATACTTTCTCAATCGGATGATAGCCCAGGGTGAGGTCATTCTATGAACCACCCCTATGTAATGAATCTTCATGTTTGATCGGTGGTTTCTCTACCAATCTTGTTGAATTCGATGAAGCAACAAGGAAGCACCAGCTCTGGTCAAATCAATTATAAGAATCTTCATTGAATGATAAAGAGTAAATGCTGAACATGAGGAAACACCTGGAGAAGGGTAATGTGCCAGTCATGTTTTGGACTCTGGATGACTCTAAGAATTACATTCCAGGGATGTTGATGGAATATGAGACTCATGATATTCGTCTAAACATATGGAAAACTATTTGTCAGTTGAAAAGTAAATTATTTTCTTATTATGGATATGAAAATCATGTTAAGATAATAGAAGGGTTACACCATCAAATTGACATGGCATCTCTATCAGTCTCTCGATATCCGAAGGCTGAAAAGCAGCAGAGAGGCCTTTATCATTTATGCCTTGGCGCACTAAGATGATTGCACCAGTTAATTTCCAATGCCCCATCTGGTATTCATGTCAGAGGATGGGGTGTTCATGGATCACTATATTTCACTGTGCTCTCCAGTCAGCAAAGCCCGCTGAAAATGGTCTAATGCGATGTTATTGCATGTGGACAGCCACAATCAATGGGTTTTGTTTGTAATCAAAAGTTTTCCTAAGAACAGGCTTCAGCTAATTCCTCTCAAAATCAAGAATACAGAGAACAAGTTGTTGAATTACTTCTGCATCAAGCAAACGAGAATATTGAACATGCCTCTTGTATGGAGCAAGCACCTCATCAAGTGACATAAGTGTCAGAAATCCTCCAACGGTCTCTCAAGTCGGGTGATAAAAGTTGATACAGGTTGATGCATCCAACTAATTTGCGGACCAAGAACCGCATGATCAGGAGAGCGTTTAAGAAAATCTCAGACATAACATGTCAAGAATCACCCCATCTTGCCAGACTGGGGAATCTTTTAATCCAACCCTCAGAATAAACAAATATAATTCGAGGAGTTGAGCGGGAACAGAAGGAACAACCCCAATCCACCGGACTGGGGACTTTTTCAAATCATCAAACTCCTCCTTAGAGAAAGTCGGTCTTTTCACAATTGGGGAAGAAGCCTTAAGTGGAACGAAGAGCCAAATTATCAGGAGATTCCCTCCGAATTATTTTTTGTCACGAAGTTCCTGAGGTATTGAATCAACAAAAGGAAATGACTCATTAAAGACATGGAAGAAGACAATATCACAGAAATTATGATAGAAGGGATGTGATGCGTTATGCATCAATCAATGTCATCAATACTGTTGTTGCTGATCCACCAAATGAGGCTCACTCAAGGGATTCAGATGAAGTGGTTCCTACTAAGAAAGTTGTACGCACAGACACAAATGAAGAAGGTGTGCGTACACGAAATGAAGGATTTAACCAAAATATGGGTGTTCCTTCAAATATACCGGTTCCCCCTCTCCTAAAGAGATCAAAAAAGAGGAAGGTAAATAATCATGTTACTTATCCTCCCTCTGGAGAAGGCCTATAACTCTCACTAGAGAAAAGATTTGAGCAGAATGATGAAGAAATTAATGAATTGAGGAGGTGGAACGCAGAACTACATCAAGGTAGTCTTCCTCCTAAGCGTGCTGGAGTAAGCAGCCAATGGAGTTTGTTGCAGCTACTGAGATGGATCGAGAATATCTCCTTTATCAGTACACCATCACAGGTGTAATCCTACGGGTCATGTCCAACAACAATTTGCAGTTCTGCGATCGGTGCGGTACCAACCACCACATCTTTCCATGCTCCAGTCACTACACCTGTTCAGATTCAAGCTCAACTGAATGTTTCTAAAAATTTAATAACTACTATTGAGTCATTAACAGCTCTTTTAGAAGCTATGTAAGGGAAGTGTGAACATGTTCAACCAGAAAAGTGATCTTACCCTGAATGGGTACATTCAATATCTCCCCCCATCAAATTTTGGGAACCCTGTATTCCCTATTTTCAATGGATTAGGTTACCCTGAACAACATTTGACAAATTACTTTTCTTGTTGCGATCCTATGATGGGAACTCTGGAGCAGCAAGAAGCATTGAAACTCAAATGCTTCGTGCGAACCTTGCAAGGGACAACTTTTGTCTGGTATACAAGCTTGATATCCCAGTCAATTACCGGATTGGAAGATATACGTGAACGATTTCTTCATCAATTCAGTTCAACATTGCCAAAGACAATAGTTTTTGATCTTACAAACTGTAAGCAAAGGGAGAATGAAATAGTCTCTAATTTCATTGCTCACTGGAAGGGATTAACATATTCCCTGAGCTTAACACTCCCTCAAGAGGAATTGTTGCCATTCTGTGTGGCAAATCTGCGTGACTAATTACAGACACCACTGATCCCTGCGAAATACACATGAGGGTTTTGAGACCTTAAATCAATCGCTCATTAGATTGAATATTCTTTTATACAGACTAAGGCTAAATCTCGTGTAATTCCATCAGCTCTAGGAAGGAGAATGGGTAAAGCAGAAATTGCTACAGTTATATTTAAACAAGCACATGTAACTGCTTCTACCTAAAAACCATCATCTTTTCGAAGGGCTCCACCTCTGGAGCACCAACAACAAAGGTCGTTTCATCAAGAAAATCAATGATATCAAAGATGAAAACAATTTGAGGATTTGATGAGAAAAAAATACTATTTCTAAAATGAACAAGTTCCTGGTTACTTCATTTCGGCTCTAGAAAATAATTTGGTTCAGTTTCCAAGGCCCAAAAGGCTAAACAAGGATGGAGATGAAGACTGTCCCAATTATTTCCCCTTTCATCAAATGTTGGGGAATTCCATCCAGGAGTGTTTTGTCTTCAAATAAATCATTCAAAAGATGGTCGACTCGGGACAAGTCAAATTAAAATGTTCTTCAGCTCAGGTAGCATGTGTTACTACTACAGTTCTAGTGGAGGATGGCGAGTGACAAGAAATTAAGAACAAAAATACACAAAAATATGATGATTGGATGGTCAGAAAGACAATCATACGAACTCATGATATTTTTCGAATGCAATTGAAGAAAGCAATTGTACCTTCTGTCATGAATTCCGCAGAAAAACCCTCTACATCAGAGGGAAAATACTCAAAGAAACGGAATGATTCAATGAATGAAAAAGAATCAGAAGAAGATGAGTACGTGTCAAAGACTAAGTTGTATTTGACCCTGGCAGACTTCATGCCATCTACTTCAAATCAATGGGCACCATCCCACCAAACGGCACAGCCTAAACAGGCTAATCAGGCCGAGTCTTCATCAGATGAAGAGTTGATTTTGGGTTCTGTTAATATGATTCAATTAACAGATCCATATGCCAGTCGCAGTTTCGATTTCGATGAGCCTGAATTCCCTGTTTCAAACCGAGGAATCAGAGGATATTCCAGAGGCTTAGGATACAGTGGAATACGTGGATCTTTCAGAATCCACTATTCCAATTCTACCCCTGCTAGAACCATGTATGCACCAGAAAATCGTGGAAGATCCCTTCAGCGAGCTCAACAAGAACAAGCATATTCTTCTACCAATAGAAAATTCTTTCCTGGAATATTTATTCTGGATGACCGGTTGAAGGATCCATCTTCATCCTCTCAGCACATGACTAGATCTAATTGTTCTAATCTTCCAAAACCAGGAATATTTCCAATTCATATCCCAATACAAGATGCATCAACTTCCAAAGCATCTGCTTCGAAGGCACCTGCTAAACCACATGTCCCAGTTGGGAAATGAAGACGTCTAGATCAAAAGTATTATGTATTGAGACACCTGGCCCAATTACTGGCCAATTTATCAATTTTGGATTCATTGAATCTGTCAAAGGATCTTCAGGAGGCACTCATCAAGGCTTTGTCAAGTCCTCAGGAGTTTGAAACTGAAATTGCTGCATCTGAAGTCTATCACATAGAGAATAATCATGTTGAATGCCATGCAGTGATATCTTTCACAGATGAAGATGAATATGATGTCGTGCATGGACATATTAGACCTTTTTATTTGTCTAGAAAGGTCAATGGTGTAGACGTCCAATGAGATTTCATTGATAATGGTTCAGTAGACAATATCATGCCAATTTATACACTTTGTTGATTGGGCCACACAAAATCTGATTTATCTCCTTCAACTATGATGTTACAAGAATATGATAAAAATAAACAAGAACCACTCGGTGAAGTTACACTCAGAACATAGTTTGGAGATCTTGTATCCAATTCAAATTTCATGGTTATTGATCAAGACTCAGCCTTCAACATCCTTCATGGAAGACACTGGATACATCAACATGCGGTTATCCCTTCATCGTAACATCAATGTCTCAAATATTATTTCAATGGTCAAGTTGGGACATTGAATGGTGATAAGGCCTCATTCAAGAGATGTGAGTCTCAATACATTGAGGCAGAATTCTATCACAAGAAGGGAAGGGATAAATCCACAACAAAGGAGATTACCAAAGTTATTTCTCCATATGGTTTGGAGAAGATTCCAGTAAATCCATTTACGCATGTGAGTACATATTATGTGTTTCCTATCAGTAAAATTGATTGGATAGACCCAAATCAAAATACTCTTACGGAAATATCCATAATGTCAATTACGTAAATCAAGAAAAACAACATGGGAGAAATTGGTGATCCAACAAGCAATGATGAAATCTCAAATGGAGATTTCTTCATTTCATATTCTGAAATCCATCAAGTTTATACTTCGCCAATCAAGCCAGATGAATTTATAGAAACATCGGAGGTGAAAAATGATGTCAGTTCCCAATATATCATCTACACTTTATTTCCCAAGGAAGACCTTCATTATCAATTGGGTCAGAAATGGGAGCTTCTTCTTCAAGATGTTCTAATTTTCACATCTCTTCTGATCATGAAAATTCTTCTACATCATCTACTATTCAAGTAGAAACAGAATAAATAACACATGTTTAATAAGAAGAGGAAGATCTCAGAGATGCTCCTCCATCATTTTAAGATGGTATATCTACCACCGTGGATGAACACAGAGAAATAAATATGGGTACGAAAGATGATCCATGCACCACTTTAATCAGTGTGGCCATGACTCTTGAAGAACAAGAAATGTATATTTCTTTTTTAATGAAAAATCGAGATATATTTTCTTGGAAGTATACAGAGATTCCCAGGCTGATCATGATGTTTATACACATCATTTGAGTTTACCAGAAGAAAATCGAGGATTTAAGCATGCCGCATGAATAACACACCCAACTTATGCTTCCAAAATTGAAGCTGAGGTGGATAATCTTATCAAAGCTAACATCGTCATATAATTTCAATATCCCATGTGGTTGGCTAATATTTTCCCTATAAAGAAGAAGAATAGAAAAATTAGAGTATACATCGATTTCAGAGATCTTAATCGGCATTGTCCTAAGGATGATTTCCTAGTTCCGATTACAGAAATTTTAATTGATGCAATAGCTAGCTATGAAGCACATTCCTTCATGTATGGATATTCTGGATATAATCAAATCTGAATGGCCCCAGAAGACGCGGAATCCATAGCCTTCAGAGCCCCTCGTGGTGTGTTTTTCTACTGGGTAATGCCCTTTGGCTTAAAGAATGGGGGCGCAACATATCAGCGTGTCATGCATCGTATCTTTAAACCCATTACAGGGAAGTTTGACGAATGCTATGTAGATGATTTGGGGGATAAATACAAACAACGATCTAAATACTTGGCTGATTTAGAAGTCATATTCCGCAGGATTTGACAACATAATTTGAATATTAACCCCTTAAAATGTGCTGTTGGGGTAACCTCAGTATAATTTCTCTGGTTTTTTGTATTCCCTCGTGGTATTGAAGTCGATCCAGAGAAGGAAAAATAAATCCTTGGAATGTCACCTCCTAGAAATTTAAAGGAATTAAGAGGACTTCAACGATACATAGCCTATATTCGGAGTTTCATCTCCAATTTGGAAGGAAAACGTTTACCCTTCACCATATTGTTCAAGAAGGGATTCACTTAACAGTTGACTAATGAATGTCAAGAAGCATTCAATATTATCAAGAAATACTTCTTGAGTCTTCCAGTACTCATGCCACCTATTGAAGGAATACCACTTATCCTCTACGTGAAAGATTTAAAGCGATCATTGGGTGCCTTTAATGATCAGAAGAATGATGCTGGAAATGAAAATAGCCTCTACTACCTCAATCAGACTATTCTTGAAGAAGAAACCTAGTATTCAAGTATTGAGAAGTGATTCCTGGCATTAATCTTTGCAGTTTAGAAGATGAGACACTACCTGCAGCATCATGAGGTCCAATTTTTATCTCACATTAACCCGCTCAAATTCATCCTTAGTCATCCGATGCTTACAGGATGTCTAGAAAGGTGGGCTGTTATTTTACAGCAATTCGATATTCATTATGTGTCTCAAAAGGCAATAAAGGGCCAAGATCTGGCTGATTTCCTTGCTGAACACCCTTCAGTGGAAGACACATCTTTAGATATTGAACTCCCTGATGAGGAAGTCTTCTCTATTCAAGAAATTCCTCATGCATGGGAAATGTATTTTGATGGTTCTTCCAAAAGTCCAACGTGGAGGAAAATGGAAAATCCTATATTCAGAAAAGTTTGATTCGGAATTGTGATCATTTCTCCAGAAAAGGCAGTGTTACCTTATTCCTTCTTATTGTGGGAAGGTGGTACCAATAATGAAGCAGAATACCAAGATCTCATCACAGGCTTCGAATTGGATCTTCAAGAACAAGTGAATTACTTGATGGTGAAAGGTGATTTAGACCTGGTAATCAAACAATTCAATGGGTATTATTCCATCATAAAAGAAGAACTAATCCCTTTTTATGATTACGTTAGAGAGTTAATAGAGAAATTACCTTCGGAACCGACATTTTCTTATGTCCCACGATCACAAAATGCTCAAGCTGATGCACTGGCTAATATAGCCACAGCTCTAGCAGATCCAAATCAGGACAAGACAACCATCAGTATTGCCCATCGTCATGCAATTTCACCTTATGTTCAAATCAGAAGAGAGGAAATTAATGAAATTAGTCCCATTCCGAAACCATATAGTCATTCTACATGATGGATGTCACCTATCAGGGAATACCTTTAAAATAGAACACTTCCACCTGATAGAGCTGAGAAAGAACAAATCCAGCGACATGTTGCCAATTTTACTCTTTATGATAGCCCTGGTCAACTAGAGAAAATTATCTACAAACGTGGTTTTGATGTAGTTCTCTTTAGATGCATTGATGGTGAAGAGACAATGGCTGTCATGAATGAAGTGTGTGCAAGAGTCTGTGGTGCCCACCAGTCTGGACATAGACTTTCTGATCAGATTCGAAGGCTTGGATACTTTTGGCCTTCAATGATACAAGATTGTGTTGATTTCACAATGAAGTGTCATTCATGACAAGTACATGCCACCTTCGTTCATCAACCTCCAAAGTTGCTTCATACAGCTAAATAATCATGGCCATTTTCCACATGGGGAATGGATGTGGTGGGACCTTACCCTTCAGCTACGGAAAAGTAGTTTAAGTATATTATTACTGCTACTGATTTATTTTCCAAATGGGTAGTGGCAATACCTCTCAAGGAAGTCAGTTCTAAATGCATTGTTAGCTTCATCAAGTCTAAGATCATTACCAGATTTGGTGTCCATCATACCATATTGAAGGACAATGGCACCAACTTCTGTTCATCTGAGGTGAATAAATTGTATCAAGAATACAACATCAAATCCAACCGTTCATCTCGGTATCTTGCAGCAGCCAATGGCTAGATAGAAGACTTCTATAAGACTCTATCAAATATATTGCAAAAGATGGTAGATAAAGATAAGAAATCATGTCTGATAAACTCTTACATGCATTATGGGCTTATCGGACTACCACCCGCATTTCAACGCGGTCAACTCCATATTCACTGGTATACGGAATAGAAGTCGTCTTTCCCATTGAAGCTCAATTACCCTCGCTCAGAGTATCCATTTGTGATCAGTCATCTATAGATGAGAAATCTCAAAAGTGATTGAATGAATCGGAATAGTTATATGAGAAAAGATTGTGCACTTTTCACCACTTGGAAGTATATCAGAATCGAATAGGACGAGCTTTTAACAAAAAATTTCATCTTCGTTCATTCACTTAGGGAGAATTGGTATTAGTTCTCAGATCTCCAATGATACTAAGAAAGATACCTCCCATGCTTAAGCCAAAATCGGAAGGACTTTACTCAATAAATAGGGTCTACTCCAATGGAACATATTCATTAGTCTCGATGGATGGAGAACTCATCACTACTCCAAACAATGCCAAATTTTTTAAGAAGTATTTTTTATAGACACAAAATATATCATCATTGGTCCCATATGACCTTAAAATACACCACTGTCCAGCAAGACAATAAAATTCATAACCAACGGTCCATGAATATGACCCTAAACTATTTTCACATACGTCCAACATGATGTTAAACTGTGTCAACTTCATAATCCTTCCTATATAGACATTAAACTATATAGAAATGGTCCATACATATGACCATAAACTATTTGTATTCCGTTCGTATCACATGACGTTAAACTGTGATGTCCTAACTTCATGACACTAAACTATACAGACATCCCTTACGTCCATCATGACATAAAACTGGACCATCCACGGTACATGCATATGACCTTAAAATGTTGGTACTTACGTCTAACATGACGCTAAATTGTATCGTCCCTTTTTCGTCCAACATGACGTTAAACTGTGAAAAAGTCCCCAATACGTCCAACATAACGTTAAATGGTGTAGTCTTTTGTCCATACTGCATGACATTAAACTGCACAATCCTCTTTTTTTCCAACATGACATTAAACTGTGTTGGCCCCATTGTCCTAACTATATGATGCTAATCTATATAGAGGGTCCCTAATACTTCTAACATAATGTCAAATGGTGTACTCTTTTGTCTTTACAGCATGACATTAAACTGCACAGTCCTTTTTTTGTCCAACACGACATTAAACTGTGTTGTCCCCATCATCCTAACTACATTATGCTAAACTATATAGGAAGTCCCTAATACGTCCAACATAACATTAAATGGTGTACTTTTTGTCCTCACCACATGAAATTAAACTGCACAGTCACCCTTTCTTCCAACATGACGTTAAACTATATTGTTCCCATCGTCCTAACTACATAATGATAAACTATATAGAAAGTTCTTTATACATTCTACTTGACATTAAACTGTGAATCGGTAAGGTTGTTGTTACTTCGTATTTCTCACACCAAGTATGACTCACGTGATATTAGAGAAAACATTAACCATAACACTCTCTCTGGGCTACTAACAATTTGTAAGTCCCAACAACTTCGTTTTTAGGTCGTTGTCCCCAAGAACAACTTGATCATTAATTCATTATTTAATTGAACTACGCGGACTTTGATCCTTACCTTCGAGGCTGGGTATGTAGGCAACCTCCGTAGGTTCAAGACAAAAATCAATCTCTTCACATCGGTTCACCTCCATCTTATATGATGTTGATTCATGAAACCGTCCCCCGAATCAATATCTTTAGATTGATCCACTTTCGTCCTTGCTATATGACATTAAACTGTACAACACTTTTTGTCATGTACAACAATTAAAATACATCATTGTTTGATACCCTCACCTGAGAGGGAATCATTACTTACATTGATTTTAAATAATGTTTCATTCCAAAGACTACGTGCATACATGGAAATGCCCGAACCTTTTATCTTGGGTTAAACCATCATTGCACTAAGGTCCCATTTCACACATCACATGTACAAACCAAATTTGTACAGAGGGTAGTTCTAGAACTACGTGGGCTTGATTCCCATACTTATAGGATACGTAGAAATGTTCGAGTGTCCCTCGAATCCAGCCTCATGTCTTTGGGCCTAACCCCAAATTCCACTTTTAGTCCCTTGGTTGAAAAGTCCCTGTGAAAACACACACTATGTATTTCTTAAAATGGTCCCAGCACTATGACCCTAAACTAATATCTCAAATCCTTTTGTCCCACACGACGTTAAACTGTAGTTTAAGAACTACGTATGGCTTGACTCCCATCCTTATGTGATACGTAGTGAAGTCCAAAATTTCCATTTAGGACCAAGCCATAACATGATTATGGTTAGCATTGATCTGTGTATCTCATAATACAATGGAAAATACACATCATTATGTTTAATAATACAAACCATAAATATTATCAGATCTTCATAACCCTTTTCATAACTTCTAGTCACAAAAGCATTGAAATTATGAGAGTTCTTTTTCCTGACCATGCAGCATGAGCCGTTAGGCGGGCTTGCATAAACAGTCTACATAATGGACCTGTCAGCCAAAAGATGCTATTATTTGAATATACAGTCAATGCCCTTAGGTGGCCCTGCATAATTAAACCCCCTAACAGGTTTTTTAAATACTGGTAACTTCATTCTTGGGAAGAAAGCTTATTTTCCCCTTATTTGTCTTAATGATAATATATAGGGATCCAAAAATGTAGCCATCATTAACAAACTTATCCTATATCCTTTCTTATGATCTAAAAGTATTCAAGTATTTGGTTTATATTCTCCTTCCCTACGTTTGGGTCAGACCCTCATAGGGGTAATATTCATCTTGTTCTTTGATAATGTTGTTTGGAAATATCTTCTCCATATTCAAGTACCTATTTCCATAGAGCAAACTATATACATTGGAAAATTTGAATCTTCATAAACATTCACTGGCTTTTTATCACTATGAATGTAAATTTCTGAGAGTTCTTTTGCCTAACTATGCAGCACGTTCCCTTAGGTGGCCTTGCATAAACAGTCTACAAAATAGACTTGTTAGCCAAAATATGATATTTATTTGACTATGCATCCAATGCCCTTAGGTGTCCCTACATAATTCATCCCCCTAATGGGATTGTTAAATAATGGTAACTTCATTCTTGGAAACTACTTCATCTAATGCCTTTTAGCACTTTTTCATATCATTCCTCATATTCAAATATTCATATGTCATAGTTTACATATTTTTTCCCTCATAATTGAGTATGGTAATATGATTTCAGATAAATTGTCAAAGAATGGAGTCAATTATAATTCATTTGGTCCAAGCTATTTTGACCTTAAACATTAACCTCTTTATGTTTGATGTGAATGACTTTAAACTTCCCACAAAAGACAAAAGAAATCTGAATAAAAATCATGTTCCAGCTCACTAAACAAAAATTTTATATGATTTAGGTAATATTGGGCAATTAAAAGATTCAAATTTTGTAGTGTTATTTACATTAACCCTAGTAAAAATTAAATTATGATTACTAGGCCCATTATCATAGGTAAAATTTAAAGCATGTAGAAAAATAATGCAGGTACAAATGATTGAAGATGAAAGTGTTTTTCATTGATACATATGAGATAGAAGGACATCCACAGATTGGAGCCTCTTCTATTTTTCAAGAATTACAATAGGCTTTCAACATAACTCTTCATTTGATTTATGGAATCCCGACCTTCATCAGCAACCTCCTAGAATTTATTCATTCTACTGGATAAAATATGATATGTAGTGATACCATCTCTTCTTGGAACAATTGTAAAAGGATGTTCTTGAGTGCAGTTTGAGAAAATTTTATGCTGATCAAATAGTGACTCTGTTTCTGTCTAAGAGATTTGGAAGATGGATACATGGATTTTAGAATGTAGCATTGGAAGTAAAGATCCATTTAGAGAGATTATTATTTTCAGATATTCGTCTAATTCCATTTTTGTCTTCTATCCACCAATGGGCAGTGGAATACATTTCAGCCCAAGGGTTTTCCATTTTCATATCTTTAAGAAAATGGAATGGTGGAAAAATTTGAAAGCTCACACCAATGTTGTTTCTATTAATGCACAAAATAACCGAAAGAGAGGAGTAGTGCTGCATCTACATCTCAGTAATATAGTTCTTTTCATCTGGAACATTGACTCCATGTAGATGACCATGAACATACAGAGGTAGGTAGACGCTCTGTGTGAAATTAAAATGACATTTCTTCAATTATTTAGCCTAATCTGGAAGAGTTATACTTTCAACAGTATATTAATCATGGACAATGATGTTCATCATATCATCAATCTACTTGATATCCAGTTCATCAGCTATTCCTATTCTAAGAGCCATTTGATTCTGCACAAAAGTTGAATAAATTAACTCTTATGTAAGTTGATTTTTCATAATATTTGTGAAGGAATTTCAAAAAAATGGCAATGTAATTAAGGTGAGCAAGTCTAAACATAGCGCGAAAGTATGGATGTGTCAAACAAGTGTTAATGAGCAGTGCATGTTTTTGGCGCCCAAGTATCACCACGCAAGTCCTATTACCTTGACAAAAGCGCGACTGTGAAGAAACAGTGAAAAACGAACAACTTGTGTGGTGAAGGAGACCTGCGCGTCGAGAGCACAAAAATCCAGAAATCAGATGCTATGTGCGGAAAATGACTGCATATTTATAGGCCAAGAAGCCCACCTACATGCCTACAGCTAGCGCGCTCCATCCAGGGCAGTCCAACTCTGCGTGACTCACACCTACGCGCCTCTTTCCCTTTGGTTTTCTTCTTTTCCTCAGAGTCACATCCTTATTCTTTTGGATCCAACTCTTAGGGGGGACTTTTGTTTAAGCTCCCTTTTCTTCATATTGTATAAAATAATGGAAAAGGAAATGACTTAGCACAAATTTATTTATCCATTGAAGAAAACATAAAAAATTGAAAAAGCCATGAACACTGGTACTTTTCCCTTTGGATCGCACAAGTTCCCTCACTGTCGCGCAAGTACACTTGTGCGCTGCCTAATGGTCGCACAAGTGAGTTTCCCACCCTCTTTGAAAACTGCCCAAGGTCTTCTAGAGCCTATAAATACCCCCGGTGGGCCCCCCATTTGGGAGGAATATTTACAGAATTCAGATACAGAGCTCTGAACGCCCAAGTCTCTTCTTCAAGTCTTTCGAGCACTTATAAGGTAATTCATTACCTAGAATGGAAGGTCAAAATAGTAGGAGTAATGTCTAAGTTTTAGAATTCAATAAAACTTGTGTGCCTAACTGTTTTACCCTTAAAGAATATGAACACACTTGCACGCCACCTTACTTCTTCAACATAACTTGCACACCATCTTCTGGAATGCCTCTAGGGATGATTCTAAAGGCTTTGATCAAGGATCGCCCAAATATTACTCTAAGGGATGATAATCGTGCAAGTACCCATGTGTCGTACAGGTATACCTGCACGCTGAGGACTTGTGCACCCACCCAGTAACTGCGTGCCTGCCAGGACATGCATGCCCCTACATTTTTGGGTGCCTTTCCTTCCCATTTCACCCCTCTTATGTAATTCCACCTCTCCTATTCAAAATTCAGTCTTCAAGACACTCTTCAATGCCATTTATGGCATGATTTTTGGATTTGTCTTCCATATCTTAAAGGAACACCATCGAACATCTCTCAAAATCTAGTGATTTCCACATATTTATGTCACTAAAGATTGATATTTCATTTATTCAACATCATCATTTAAGATGCAGGAATCCATAACCTGGGCCTCCTTTTCAAGAGTAATCTCTAGTCCAAATTCTCATTATTGTGTGCATCCTCTTTAGGAGTAAGTCCCAACTCTTCTAATCTGGGAATCCTCCTTTGGAGTAAGCCCCAGTCATAATGTTCCCAAAATTTAGGCATCCTTCGTAGGAGTAAACCCCATGTCTAATTTAACCAGGGCCTCTTTTTCAGGAGTAAGTCCCAATCATAATTCCCATTAATTTTGGGCATCCTCCTCAGGAGTAACCCCCAATCTTAAAATTCTTAAATATGGGCATCCTCCTTATGAGTAACCCCCAGTCTCAAAATTCCCAAATATGGGCATCCTCATTAGTAGTAAGCTCTAACCATAATTATCTTAACTTGGGCCTATTTTTCAGGAGTAAGCCCCCGTCTTAATTTCCTTTTTGATCTGGGCTTCCTTCTCATGAGTAAAACTCAATCATAAGTCCCCTCCTAATTTGGGAATCTTACTTAGGAGTAGGCCCCAAGATTAGAGTATCCAAATCTCCATGATGCACATATACCTTTATGGACCCTGTTGCTGTATTACCTCCATGAAGTAAATCTTAATCCTCGTTTATTTTGGGCAGTCATACACATATAAGCCCCACATCATTGCATATTTCATGGCACAAATTGTCTGGTTTCACCGATACCTCTTGTTTCTCACACCGAGCATGACTCACGTGAGCTTAGATTGTAAAAGTAATCATGAAAACTTTCATGAGCCATAAATCTTTCATAAACATCATACTCCCTTACTCGAACTACGTGGGTTCTGATTCCTTTTCCAAAACAATGGATATGTAGGTAGCCCATCAGCGGGTATGACCCCAACTCTGAAATAATCCATGTACTCCTAAACGACAATAAATTTCAAGTTCCCAACTAAGTGGCTTTAAAACTAGTATGGTCATTATAATGACCAAGAGACATTAATGTATTTTTAAGGATATCATCAACTAAGAATCTCTAACAAATACAGATAATTCTTCATCGATGAAGAATCTCAAATACATATAAAGGATTCTCTAAATTTCATATGTACCAATAATTTATTGTCAGACTAAAGGAAATCTCATTTTATACTAGGTAATGTAATAAGGATTCACAAACATAACTTTAATCTATAAAGAGAGTCCCGGAGTAGACAATAATTCCCCTCAAAAAGGTGTGATGAGTCCGACCTCCCATCATCTCAACCAATGAAAATTCCTAAGCCTCATCAGTCCACAACTAATGAGCACCTACCTTTGGAATGTAGGTCCAAATGGATATGGAATCATTGGATGTTTCTTGTTCTACGAACAAACCCATTTGAAACCGATTGGATTGTTTGAACCTTCAATCAACGAGGTCATCCCCAATTCCCGAGAGAAACAATTAATAATAAATTATGAAGAGTGATTTTATTCTTATGATTAGTATTGTGACCAAATGGATTAAGTAACTTCACTTAAAAATGTATTAATATAATTTAGCTACTTTTATTAAGTAATGTGATTCAATAAAATTGGTAAATAACTATTTCAGAATGTATTGGTTAAGTATTTGTTTTTTCGGTTGAATCGTGTTTTTAATTTAAAAATTAAAATAAAATATTTAGAAAATTATTTTCATAAAATGGAGTTCATTTTTGAAATCAGAGCATCGATATTTGGTTAAAGTGAATTCTGGGATTTCTCTGAAACAGTTGAATTTTCTGTGAATAGTGTTTTTATATAAAAATTATAAATATTTAAAAAATTATTTTCATAAAATAGAGTTAATTTTTGAAATCCGAGAATTGAAATTTGGTTCAGGTGAATTCTATGGTTTCTTCTGAGAATCTTGATTTTTCGGTGAATAGTGAAAATACAGTTTTTGAGTTTCGGGTGTTTAATGACATAATTAAGGATGTAATGATTATGAAATAATTATGTTCGACTTCTGAATAGTATGATAAGGTATTAGGTTTCCTATGTTGTCAATAACATGGGAAAATACCTTGGGAATGCCCATGGTTTTTCCAATACCACTGATGTGGTGTCCCATGGAAATTAATGCTTTTCCCCCTCACCTCTCTGATAAATACCAATCCTTTTCTTTACGTCTTCAATTCATCCCTCATGAGTCTTCTTCCCGCTTCCATTGAAACCATATCATCAATGGAGGGCTTACCCACTTATATGTTGATCCAAGTATAAATGGGCTGGATTATATGTTTTTATCATAATATTTATTTCTAATCATTTTTTTAATTTAGATTTTTATTTAATGATTTCTAGACTCCATCATCCTTGTTGAATTTAAGGGCACACAATTCAAGTGAAAATACGAACCTTTAACTTGATTTTTTCAAAACCATCCTACTTAAAGTGTATAGGTGACTAGTATTACTGTGTGTAGGTATTGAACCAGAATGTTAGGAAGTTTTTGATCGTCTTAAATGATCATATCTCATATATAATAAATTGAAATAGTTGAAAAATAATTTCATCCAATCCACCCTAATCGATAACCTTGGATCAACTCATTCTTTTAAAATGAATTCAGTTATATCTATTAGTTATTTTTAAACCCATCTAAAATCAACACATGTTGGCCACTTCATATCCAAAAATAGTCCATCGAATGTACGTGTCTATAGGTTTCTTCTTAGGACTCTGAGGATTTGACAACCCAAGGTAAACTATAAGTGATAGCTTAACCATAAAAGCTTTGGTAAATTTGTGCGAGGCCAAATTTTGGAGTCATTTCTGGGGACCTAAGTATGTTCTCCTAAAAACTATAAACCTTTTTTCATCCCTCTTTTCTGTTCTCACCCCCTCACTCCTATGGAAGTCAATTTTGAACAAGTCCAAACATGTAAAAACTATCTCCACCTCGATCTCCCAACCACATGTGTGATGTACAATGAACATCTTAATTTCTACTTATGAGATCATAAAAAACCTAATGAACCACAATTTTGTTTACTTATATTATAGACAAAACATTCCATCATATAATGATTTTCAATACCCAAAAATCTTATCTAAACACCCTCCTATGAAATTCCAACAACATTATTTTCCACCTGGAATATACCATTTGCATCAACCCCTTATCCATCCTAATCCACATCCATTACTTGAAAAACATTGTAAAAAAATGCAGATAATGAGTTTTGAGGTTTCATCAATGAGATTAGGTCTATAATGCATTTAAACATGCGAGGAACACATCCCTACACAAATTTTCCCTTCCATAACCTTATGTGAACAGTCTAGTTTCCCACAAACCTCTCATGAATTTACTAAAGTTGAAACCTTTGGATTTAGGGAAGATGAAAAGGATCAAGGAATTGTTGATGGGGGTTTAAATCAAGAGTAAAATAATTGTTTGTATTCACAAGAGGGAAATTTGACATCATGGATTGAGTATCTTGAATACTATCCCATTGATGATTTTTCAGAACCTAAAATTACTGAACCATTGGGAGAAATCACGAAATTTGATTCCATACCCATTTCAGACACTAATCGTTCAAATTTGGTGGTTGAATCTTCTATTTATAAGGACCAAATTTTGTTGAGAAATTTGGAAAATAAAACTAAGTTGTGTTTAAAATATCCACCTGTGTCTAAATGTCCTATCCAACCCGAGCTCAAAATAATTATCCATCCTTCCCCACTCATGTATCCCATCATAGGGTATAACCATGACATTTCAGTTGGAATTAATTATTCTATTAAAAACAAAAATTATGTAATGATCTTTGATGCCTTATGCCAGACTAGGGAAGCAACTTGATCCACTATTTCTGATATTCCATGGATTTACCCAATCATTTTAGAACACAGGTTTGTGAATGAATCAAATTCTACACATAGAATAAATCTTAACCTAGTAGAATTAGTGAAACATTTTGTCCATAAAATGTTGAAATTTGGTGTTGGGTATGTTGGGTGGTTCATGTCGGGCTAACAACGTTAAACAAAAGCACACCACGGGAGGTGGCCCGTGGTTTTCATGTTTCCAATCATTTCGAATCATATTTATTTTTCAAATATATTTAATGAATAATTTTGATAATTAAAAATAATAATAATAAAATGGATTGTTTAATTGTTCTTCTATTATGTGTATGGATGGGTATGAAAGGGGAGCGACATATTCATCTGTTTCACATGGTGTGATCCTTGAGTAATACCTTACCCATAAATTTAAGAAGAATAAAATGTATCATTTGTTCATTTTATTTTAATGAAATTTTAAGATAAAAAAAATATAAAAGAAATAAAAAAATAGGGGACATGTTGTATGCCATGGGGAAAACCCCGTCACAAATGGCGAAGACAAGGGGACTTGTCCTTGGGACCGAAGGGAGATAGTGGAACACACATACCACTGACCTACGACTTATTGTGATTCCTTATTCCATAATTTATATATATATTTACTAGTATTTTAATTTCTTATATATATATAGTTTTGTTTTGTTTTGATTGTTTTTTTTCCTGTTTCCACTATGGAATATTCATAGTGACATTGAGATCGAGAGATTTAAAGGGAGCAGTAAGAATTTCAACTTCAACCACCGAGTGAATTCATTTCGTGATCCTCATATTTCAAATTCGTTTTAGAACTCATCTCATCTACCTTTATCTCGTTCTAAAATTCATTTTCATTAAACACTGGGGATAGTGTTATTCTATGTTGGAGGATAAAATAATGAGAAAAATTAATTAATTAATTTCATGTGCATAAAAAATGTGTGGAAGGAAAAATTTATTTAACCTTGAACATGAAAATTGAATTTTTACACTTTGAAAGTGAATTTCAAATAATTTAGCATGTGATTATTCTAATTTTAATCAGTGTATACTTTCATGAGCATAGATCTTTGAATGTGTGGATGTCTAATGTGAAATATCATCATTTATACTTTTATGAAAACAAAAGATCACAACTCATGTCCTTTGGATTGTGGGGTATTAGTTTGATTTAATGGGGTACCAAAAAAATAGAATTGGTTTGGAGTTTATTTTAGTTTTAATATGAGTTTTTAAAGAAATAAAAAAAATCACATAGAGAAATGAAATGACCTAATGCGAGGCTTTCAGCACTTGGGGATCGTTACTCCATATTTTTCTGGAATAGAGTTAGTAAATGTGTCTCTATTTGTGGTAATATGAATTTCTAGTTGACAAATTTAACTTGATATAATGCCTGAGTATGTGGGCTTCACTTGGTTCCCTACGATCTTTTAGCCTGGGATTCATCAGGAAAGTATTTCTACATGGGTTGACTCTTTTGAGTTCAATTTCAATTACTATGGAATAATAGAAAAAAATTAAAAAATAAAACTAAAATATAGAATTCTTATCTTAATATTTAAATGTAATTCCACCTAGCACATCCATAATATTCCCCATGAATAACGATGAACCACCATGTCTATTGTGATACAAAACACATCCTCATGATTAATTGATATTAGATGAAATATGGAGAAGAATTTGAATAATGGAATGGGCTTTGATTGGGATATTCTAATGAAAATATCTTGTATTAAAACATTTTTATGGGTTTCATAATTTTTTGGTATAATGGTTTTTGGTTATCATTCTCTATTAAAATGTTTTTTGAATAGGGAATTCGAATTTCACATTTTTTAGATATATTTTTCTTGGGACTAGCCAAAATAATGTTGGGAGGTGTGATTTACCACTAAATAAGGATAATATTCATTATTAATATATATAATATTCATGTGTTTTATTATTCATAAACACAATTTTAGTTCTTTTTACACCTTGAACATTATTTCATATTAAAATTCTAATTCCTTCATAAAATGCATTATTACATGGTACATTTGTTAAAATCATTTAATGTACCCAATGATCTAGATTTTACATTTATATTTAAATATTAGGTTTATAATCACATTGGTATCAATTCATACATTTGGTTTACTTGATGATTCATAATGTAAGACCACCAAAGTTGGCCTTGAACAAACAACATTTTGGGTGAAGTGAACTGGACCACAACCCAATAAAACTACTGTATCAAACAATTTCCAAGCCCAATAAATATGGAAATTGATCTTAATATAGATGATATCATGAGGAAAATTTCATTAAATAGTGTCCAAATTTAACTCATATGTTTGAATGGAGTTCTAGGCGGCCCGAGTTGGAAATGAAATTATTGCCAAACTCTATGACCTAGAAAAAAAACCCACCACTTTAATCACATCTCAGAAAAAAATTATTGTGAGCTGAAATTTTAAAGGACATTAGTAGATATCCGGGGATCCAGTTTCGTATTCTATGGGCCACTTTATTT
Organism: Viscum album; assembly: GCA_963277665.1. NCBI lineage: Eukaryota > Viridiplantae > Streptophyta > Magnoliopsida > Santalales > Viscaceae > Viscum > Viscum album. The sequence continues at coordinate 394,459,710 of OY728131.1, read as the reverse complement.
CGTCCATCTAGAAGGTCATTTAGATGGATCTGTTTGGAGGATTCATGCTGGCTGCAACTTTGGGTCATGGGTGGAAAAGTTTCCTCACCCTTACCTTACACCACCATAGGCCTACAACCATTAATTGAGGAGACTTGGAAAGACTGGGTATTTACCAATGGATCCTAAAATTATTATTTAAGGATGTTGTGTTGGAGGATTTATTTTTCATGGGCGATTTGTTTCATTTTAATGTTATGATACTAATTTGATGTTGTAAGGGAATTCCTTCAAATTTTATGTTCTTGAATTACCTTATCATATTTATAATAGTTCTTCATATTTTATATTTCTATTATTATTCTTATCACTTTGAAACCGTTGCCTCAATTTTTTAACTTGTTCACACCAAACCTTGTGAAATTATTCACACAATGGTGGAGTGATCATTTTCATTTTATTGTTTTCGTTACTTCTTCAATTTCCGCCCTCATGAGTCTACTTCCCGCTTCCATTGAAACCATAGCATGAATGGAGGGCTAACCCACTTATATGTTGATACAAGGGCATATGAAGGGGTTTTATTTGATGTTATTTATCACCCCAATATGGCTAATCAATTATTTTAATTGAAAATTTTATTTTATGGTTTTAAACTCCATCGTCATTGTTGAATTTGATGCCACACACTTCAAGTGCTAGTACGAACCTTTACCTTGAAGTGCTCAAAACCTTGATCCTTCAAGTGTATAAGTGATTAGTATTAATGTGTGTAGGTATTAAACCATTATGGGATGATTCTGTTTGATCTTATTAAATGAACCCATCTCAAATATAATAAATTGAAATATCTGAAAAAGAATTTCATCTAATCCACCCCGAGAGATAACCTAGGATCAACTCATTCTTTCAAATTGAATTCACATTAATTTTTTAGTTATCCATTAATCAAATATAAAATCTACCCATGTTGGCCACTTCATATCCAAAAACAATCCATATAATGTACGTGTTTATAGGTTTCTTCTTAGGTTTCTGTGGATTCGATAACCCAAGCTAAACTACAAGCGACCGCTTAACCCTAAAATCTTAGGTAAATTTGGGCGAGACCAATCGGTTATCGATAACACACAGGAAGGAAACTTAATCCTCCACTATATAATCGTCCCATGATGGTTATCTACTACCATAATAAAGGTAATGAGAACCATTGTATGTTTATGAATATAAAATACAACCAGATATAAATGAGTGGGAAGAACCGGTATGAAATAAAACAATCACTATAAAATATGTAACAAGATGGTGCTTCTCACTATCACTAACCCTACTTCAACTTCCATTGGAAACTCATCTACAGTGTAAAAAAATTTCTTATAATACATCTGGTTGGATCCCTGTAGTATTTGAAGAATCTGACTATGTTATAGTAGACATTGTAGAAGATAATCCCTAACCATAACAATGAGTAAACATAGCTTGATTGAAACGATATATATTCCCATAACATCCACACCCGTTACATAAATTTGAAGGTTCATGATAGGAATTCATAGTGTGTCTAACCCTTCTATACTTATAGCATGTTAGGTGAAAACTGCAAGTTGTAATTGAAGGTGTAGAGGAGTCCTGTTGTAGAGAACCAACACTCCTTTGATAATCATGTCTATTCCTTTTCCTCCCTCGTGTACCACATAAGATGCCACTGGGTGGAAGAGAATGAGAATAATAATGAAACCATCATACCATATTCATCTCTTACAGAATAGCCTTATCAACTATTTTCTCACAGGTTGAAATATTCAGTATAAATATCTATGATTAGATATCTGGAAAAAATATCTACCGGTACTCTTGAGCATTCATTAGGATATTCATTAAAACAACTAGTGAAAAAAACCAACTCCAAAAACAGATTAGTGTTAGTTGAAAAATTACACTATCCCTAATTTAAATATAGTAACTCCAAAACATCACCATCATTATAGACTCTACAAAAATGTTGTGGAAAAAGAGAGTCTTGAAACCCTTCTTATCCAAGCCCATGTTTATATCCACATATTCCATGGAATCCCACAATAGAATGGCATGATCCTCGAGTATGAAAGAAATGAAATTCAGCTTGATAATCATAGGTGTATCCAGTAAGTCAAAGATCTAATAAATATTTTCTAAAAAATAATCCACCTCTTGAGGTTAATTTATTCCTTTACAAAATGATATCATGTCATGCATGATCTTTCACGATCGATCCATGTCTCCAAAAACTCATTTATGTACCTCAATGACTACGTTAAAGAATTTTTCCACATTATAGTCGATATCATGAACTACATGAATGATAACCTCTATAAAATTTGGATTTATTTCTGGATTTCATTGAGGAGAATCAGGTTCACCCTCTTGTGGAACCCATGGAACATGTCTCGGAGGTAAACATTTTCACACAGAAATAAAAGAAATGGTCTAATAAAAGAATAATATTCATTCACACATAAACAAATATTTAAAAAATATAATAATATCAAGAACTCATAATAGGAGTCACACTTCCCAACATCCCATGGTATCTTGAGTCTCTTCATGGAAATAGGTGGAATGGTAATCACCACAATCTACTTCTCCTATCCTGAATATCTTATCTCTTGTATACAAAATATCTAAATACAATGAATCTTGTGGATATACCACCACTGTTACAAAACTATGATGAACCTGTCCCATATAACCTATTAAACAGGTACCCAACCTGAATTCCCAAATACCTATTGGGAATTCTCGATCCCCACTTAATGGCGAGTAGCTCCCGAGCATCAGTCAATAAAGAAAGGGAAATGTTTATCCTAACCTGAAGTAGATAACATCAAATATATGTATATATATATATATTCAAAAGGAACATCATAATAAAGAAGGAATATATATATTTCATAATTTATAGAGAATAATGGAAGAGATAAAATTGATATAATTGAAAAACAATCTCCAAGAATCTTGTCCAACAATAAAGGAAAACAAATAAAACAACTACAATAGTCACCATGTAATAGTGTTGGAAAAATCTCACCATATCACCACCATCCACCAAAATATAGCTGACATAAAACCATTCCATCTCACTATGGTGACTCATGTTTCCCTATATCAATTGATATACATAGGTCTACACACCACCAAAGGGGTGTGCTGGGGGTGACCTAACAGGCTCAGAAGGTTCCCACCAAAGTGTTCCATAACAATCCATATAAAATAGTTTGAAAATTGATCATCTTTACATAAAATAAGGCATGATATTTAATTTACTAGTTTTTAAATAAATAGTGTGGAAAAACAATTAATTTTCTATTTTTCTACATTCCCCAAAAAATAAGTATAACTATTTAAATAATTTTGTATACATATATCAATGAATATATATCAAATCAACGCAAATAAAGTCTCATGTATATTATCAAATCTACGATAGTACCACTAAATAGTTGAATAAAAATGATCTAAAAAACCAAATCAAAGCACAAGTAAAATCACCCAAGTATCCCACTAGGATGGGATAGTTAAGAAACTCATACATCTAATATAGATAATTGTCAGCATAAATCTCCTAGATATATGCATCAAATATAAGAATCATACAAACAAACCAAAAAAACATCCCAATAGGTTTTATCAAGTCCATATAAAAATACCAATGAAAAATTAGAACACTACATGAGTGACCCCCTGATAGTATAAAAACACGGGGCCAATTACTACTTCTTCCACCTAATTACCCAAGGCTTCCCATGTGATATGCTTTCCCAAAAAATTCATCAAAATCATTCTTTGAAAAGTATTTACAAAATTTCTTTCAAAATTAATTGAAAGTACCATTTCAATTTTCCAAAAAAATTAAAAATTATCTATAAAAAACTCATTTCCAGATGCATAAATCCATCAATTAATCATGAAATTCATTTTAAATTAAAAAAACATAAAAATAAGAGTAATTTAGTTTATCCAAAGTAAGATAATGATGGAACCACGTACCTAAAAATTGGGTTGCAGAAGTCTACAATTGGGTCCACCAACACGGAAGAACATAACAATGACAACATAGGAACTAGAATAAATCTACATAATACATAATTGAATCCATTTTCCAAAAATATTTAGTGAATAAGAAGAAATATCCCTTACCATAAGGAGCTCCCACACTACACCACAACTAATACAGGTTTATCCTCAAGAGGAACAAATATAGAAATAATCAAGAAGAAACATTATCTCTAATAAAAGGTTCCAATAGCACAATGAAATTACGCTACCATGGTCAAATTAAATGATGATTCCGAAATTCTTACTCACTTGAAGAGATGAAGCCCAACTATAATGAAGATCAATTGTTGAAAAAAAGAGATTCATATGGATTGGTGGACCAAAAAATATCCTCTTAAAGGTCTTTGTCTGATAGAAAAGAAAAGGAGAAAAAATGAAAAGATAAATCAACCATACAACACCCTAAAATCCTTACTCACAACATTTACGTGGAATGAAACCCCTTTTGTGTTATCTAATCTAAAAAACTGAAGTAATAAAAATAACATAACATTGATTTATTAAACACATGATATAACCATTTACATGGTGTGAAAACATTACACAATGTGAACTCCTTTCATGATGTTTACCATGTTCAAAACATCTTCTTGATTGAATGTACATGAAATGTAATCCCATTACATGTCTGGTATTTATCATGTAGTCTGTGAAAAGTCTAGTTTCACACAGAAAACTATGGAACCACCTTTAGAGTTATCCGGAACCAAGGAGAACCCTCATGAAATTACAAATTATATACTCACTCAATTAATTCAAACAAACATAAATCATTGATATTTAGTTCATTTTCCCCAACAAATGATCTCTATCCTCAGGTGTCCCAAGATGCACCTAAATAAAGAAGAAAATGAATATAGGGAATGGGAAAACCTAAATCATGGTAATGGTATTTTACATGAAAAATGTGGAAAAGAATTTTGAGGGAGATATTTTTTCCCTGATTTAACACGAAATGGAAAGATATTTGTGTGTTCAGGTGGGTAAAGGAGGGGTCCATTTATTGGTGATCTTGACTGTCATATTCACGAATACTCAATCCTTAATGAATAGTAAATGTAATTTCTCCATGAAATTGGATCCAAAGTGGAAGTATAATTTAGAAAGGTTAAGGTATATTGATCTTTCCCTCATATACTCATTTAGAAATATATTTATATGACATTTTATGTCATTACTTCATAGTGAAACACATTTAACTCATTATACATTTATAAAGGTAACACAATTTTTACATTAGTAAATTATTTGTATGAGTAAAAACTAAATTGAAACTATCATATACATTGAATACTAAAATTAAAAAATTTAAATTCATTTTATTTAGTTAAAAAATAGGTTTAGCATATAGCCCCCATATATTTAGACTATAAAGGAAATCCCATTTTAAACTACATTGACAGGGAGCCCAAAACATGGCATGTAGGCCCAAAGGCACATATTCATGTGAAATGCATGTCCCAATGTCCCTTAAATGGTCAAATGACCCAATAAATCTTAATCATAAAAAAATTCCAAAATGCCGACCATAGGAGGATTCCAAGATCCTACATCTCCCCTACCGCCCAAATCGCATCACCGTTGACATATCCCATTGTGAAGAATATAACTCAAATTCCTAAGAGGTAACATGATTCAAGACAATAACTATTTAAACGTAATTATAACCCAATTATAAATTTATTTCACCAACTTTATTATCCAAATAAGAAATATATCTTACATAAAAATAGTTTTTTTAGAATTTTATTTTGGAGCACAAAAAATTGGTTAAATATCACTCATTTAAAATTAAATATTCATTTTATAGATGTTAAATTATTACATATATATAATCAATAATTTCCAATAAAATAATTATTTAATTTTTATAATTTTAATTTCTAAAAAAAATCAAACATATAGAAAAATAATTATTTGAAAGAACTGTATTTTAATATTGAATTACTATAAGATAAACTCATTAATTTAATATTTTATTACATGTAAATTTTATTAAAAAATTGGTAATATGATCTATATTTTAGTTTTATAAACAAATCAACTAATTATTTAAAAATAATCTAAAAAATTCGAGCTAGGAATCAAAATAACCTTTCCCTAAAAAATTAAATAAAAATGACACTATAAAAGGATATGATAGGATTATACATGAAAAACAACCCCTAGTCATTAAAAAATAGTCAATATTTTAAATGATAATACCAGAAAATCTCATTCTTATAATCATATTTGTTATGTAAATTGGAGTTATTGAAGGAAGACCTATGACATTTTGTAATAATGGCACTTTGTAGCTAGGGGTATTTTATCCTTCTAGCCTTCCAGTGAAGAACTACTTTAAAACCCTCATCATCAACCACACATTACATACCTTTTTCCATAGTGATCTTATATGGAGATCCACCTCGTGATGAGTTAATATCCTTCATGGCTTCCCAAAATCCCTTAATCCTTTCAGGCATCATTTTATTATTTATCTCCTCCAAAATTTGTGATTAAAATGGTGAATGAACCAAGACTTCAAGCCATAATTATTTCATAATAATAATGTTTATGATGACTATGTATATAATGAAAATAAATATTTTTTTAATATTTTTTTAATTAATTATTATATTTTAATTTCATTATAGAATTATTTTTCATGTTTATATTTAAATATTTTTAATTTCATACTAAATTTTACAAAATAATAATGATCTATTGGATATAATTGTATCTAATGACCATATATCCAACAGTCGTATACCAAACAAATATATTTCCAATTTCCTTAATTATAATGGTCAAATTATATTTTGATATGTATCCTTAGATACATATATAAAATTAATCATCTTAGTCCCCAATTTCAATGTCAATATGTTTATCATATTTACAATCTGTTCAATTATTTCTATATTTATCATTGGATCTAGGATTTTTATGGAAGATCATTATGACATGATTCCATGGTTGTAGCATTTTTATTTACATGTCGTTTCATTACATTACTAATTTCAATAATTATATTTCATTTAGTTTATCATAGTTTATATTCTATTATATTATATTATTATACCATAAGGAAATGTGGAACTATTCCTTTTAGTTTACTGTTTCATGTATCAAAAGATATCAAATACATAATATTTCTTTAAATATAAATACATAATAAAATTATAGGGTGTTATAGGATATGTAAAAAATGTAATATAGGTAGATAGAAAGATTCCCTCTTATAAAAATCATTACAACTCATAAAATATTATAAATATCCCAAAAGACTTAGAATAAAACTATTTAAACATACGAAATAGTATTACAGTTCAATTCTCCCCCAGATAAGTCTACCCCACATATCAACACCTATTTTTAAATTTAAACTTCTTATAGAACACATATATTACCATATCTAATATAACTTGGTGACATTGGACTCATATATGGAATAAACAACACATTTTATAAATGGGCATAATGATCATTGCAGTTTAAAACTATAACTATTAGGGGGATCATGTTAGTGGGAGGGGAATATAACTTTGGATATAGGTGGTTGTAATTGTTTAATATAGAACATGTAGTTATCCACATGAGGAATAATGAGAATCACTTTTTAAGGGAGGTTTGGTGCTATAGTAAGGGGAGGGTGAAAGTTAGAATGGTTTAGTGTTGGGGTTTGGGTGAGAGTGTTAGGTAACATGAGTTTCTTATATTCCCTCTTTATACTATCTTCTTTTCCTTATCCCACCATTGTTGGTAATTATATTTACTGTAACTAAAATAAAAACAAGTCATCCTCCAACTATGGGTTGTAGGTTCAAGAGTATTTACCATCTATTACAACCTTTCATTCATCATCCATCGTGAGTGGATCTTGGCCTGAACATCCTAAATCTAGAATACTGATAACATGGATTCCACTAGATAGAGAGGAGATCAATGTTAAACTCCTATTAATGTGGAATGACCGGTGAATTTGGTTGTAGAACTAGGATTGCCTACAAAAAGAGACAACTTTTTTAAAAAACAAATACTACGGGAGTGTACCCAGTATAAGATACAGTAACCATAGGCATTGCGGCCCCTGTAGGATTTAAAGATGACAGAGGAGATTCCTGAACTATTAAATATGATTTATTAGTTCTAGGTATATCAGTATGTTTCTTGGTAAAATAATATAAGAAAACAACTGAGATATGTTTCAACTCGAGAAACGACCGTCACTAGTGAAGAGTATGGATGAGGCACATCTAATGGTTACTGGTGGAAAGATAGAACATTGAGGGAATGCATATTTGGAAGTAAATATCACTACCCTATCTCCACTATATCTTCCATTGTATGACACTATTCTATTCTAGGTCCTTGAGATACTAGACATCCATACATCTTGACTCGATGATGTTGAAATGTAGCACAACAGAGCGGTTGGGAGGACATACAGGACAATAATCTTATATAAACAGATGCATTCCAATCAAGGAGATAGATTATCTATGTGTGATAGAAATGTATAGTTTAACTATACCATAAAATTAGTTGACTATATGAATAGGGGGTTTATGCCTCCTTTCATGCCATTCATCCATAATTGAGGAGACCAAGACCACCTTTGGAGCGAACCATCACACCAGAAATACGGTATCGCTTTTTGTGGACTAAAAAGGTACGAGAAAGTAAAAATCAATAGTGTTATATTAATTTTCATTAGGGGGAATTTTAAATTAGGAAATCTAAGTGAAACCAAAAATAAAAGCTCTTAGTAGTTGTTTTTATGGTTGTAATGTGTGTAAGCGGGGTGTGGATTGAGCTTTTAGTAGAGTGGCGAAAAAAGGTGTCTGTCAGAATTAAATCACTTAGTCTGAAAACCATACTATAATAAATATTCCTAGATATGTATGTAATAAATTCTAGACTAATGTTATTGATCCCCCCTCTTCATTACGGAGGACCCCACATCATCTATAAGATAAATATGGGGCATGGCTCCAAACAAGATAACTCAATTCAGAGTAGCAGACAATACCCTTGCTGGTGGGATGGAAGGGAATTGTTATCACTCACAATATAATATCTTCTAGGTTGATCAATGAATTGGAGAGTCAATTGGTGGATATTTTTTATGGTACATGTGTAGAAATGGAAAAATATAAAGTATCATAATAACATCATCCTAAAATAGTATTGTAATCCCATTATGCCCAAAGCTCAAAATGGTGAGTGGGGGAATCCCTATATCCAATAGTCAAGGATCCCAGATCTAATTATGGGACACATTTCAATAGTCTTGAGGAAAATACTATTCATGAAAAGGGGTGAGTGATATAACTATCATATTACCATATCTATGATGACTGAGGAAATGATGACTCATACCTAGCTTATTTAGAACATTATATAAAGGGACATTAAGGTCCTTGTATTCCGAAAACTATAATTGTTAGGGGGAGTTTTTTATAAGAAGTGACACACAAATATAGAATGTATTGGCCACAACTATTTAATCTAGAGGTCTAGGAGTTCACGAGAGGAATAATGATAATATCATATAAAGGAGTTTGAGGTTTGGAGTAAGGGGAGGGGGATATTAGAGTGGGTTGGACTTGGCTCTTGGGAGGTAGTGTGAGGGTCTCTCCTGTTTCTCCATCTAGTTGTTGTGGGTTGAAGAGTATGTATCATCTTCTACTACTATATCTTTATCATTATCCTCATAACTAATATTACACGTATTTTTTTCTTCAATTGGAATGTATCTATAGTCCCTTCTTGTATCGGTTCATCCTACATCACATTGTTTTTTCTCCAATAAATGACTATTATATAAATAAATTATCATCAACCTAGTTCGGCTTAAGGTTATCAAACAATATATTATTCCATTCCGACGTTTAGGGAGTAATATATTCTGAACTATCTTGTCCCTACATTGAGTGAATTATAATAAACATACTTTATCCTGTAGTGAAAATAGACTCAAGTCCATATCTTGCCTCCTAAGTCCTTGAGTATCTTCAAAACTCACCACAATATCTCATTAGAGTGAAATTAATTATTCAAATCAAACAAAACTGAACTAAAATTAAAATATGTCAAAATGAACTAATGGAACAAAAATAAGGGATGATTTATTAATATGCATGAACACATCAGTGTGAATGTAAATATTATACACATGGGAGGTAAAACACAACATTAACCACCCTCATAAAAGTAATAACCCAACAAAATAATGTACCCCTTATTATTCATAGTAGTAGATACATATAACCTCAAACCAAAAATGATCTTCCCATATTTGAGAAACTAATGAAATGTGCCTCCATTCTATAAATGAATCATCTTGATCACATATAAGACCAGCCATAAATATTTCATTAGAGAACTGACTTAGAATCATTTTTCCATTTGGATTTAGTAAGAGAAGCCATTAAACCTCCATATTGGACATGAACCAAAGAATAAAAATATTCCATATAAATAGGTATGGTAGATCTTTGCAGTCACAAAACTGCAGCATCTCGAATAGAACTAAACTACGAGAAATGATTTTGATAAACTCAAGTGATGAACCAGTATGAACAGATAGACATAACCAAACTTGATCTCTAGTGACAAACCATAAGGGTTCCTAGTCTTGAAACATGGAAAAACCTGCTTCGACGTCAACAAAGTAGATTCAAATGGGTCTAACCCAAATGGAAATAAATATAATTAAAATAAATTATTTTATTAAAAAATTTATTAAAAAACATTATAATATCTAAAAACATTAAAAAAATATTAAAAGCTAATTACTATCATAATCTAAAAAAAGAAAAAAATTAATTAGATAAATTAAATTATATTATAATACAACATATGACCTGGTTGGACAAGGTTAGGGATTATAATTCCTTATTTTCTAATTTTATTGCATTTTATCCAATATTCTTTAACCCAAGTGGCCATAGATAACCAGTTTTGATGTCTATAATTTTTCTAAATTATAGTATTTCAACTCTAACGGTTGTAAGCCATCATAATAAAACTATTTTTGTCATTTCTATCAAAGAAATCATGGTTTCACCTCTTGAGGTAGGTATATTCCTTCTATTTACATTCATTGTGTATTTTGATGAATGCTTGTTATGTTAAAATTGTTTTTAAACTAATTTGATGAGGTATATAGTATCAAGTTTGGTTTTTTAAAATACTATTGATGCTTTTGTCAGGTTTCTTCATTTGAAAAAATGGGTAAATTTCATATTTCAATGGAATATTGTATTTAAATGGTATTTTATGTATTACAGGTGATTGATAAAATTATATTGGTGGTTTTATCATGAAATTTATTTGTTCTTGATGTTATGGTTCAATTACTATTTATAAAGTTTGGTGTTTCCTTGTTTGAAAAAGTTTTTCCTTGTATTAAATGGTGTTAACTTATTTTAACAAAGATTGTCTTATTTTAAAGTGGTATTTATTATTTTAAAATGGACATGTGTTGATTTATAGGATCACATAGTGATGTACCTAATCATTTTGAGACTTTACTTTGGTTTTTTTGGTGTGTTCCCTTGTATTTACACCTTTATTTTCAAAAGTGTATTTAAAGATATTTCCAAAGGTGTTGTTCTTAGTTTTAAGGAAAACTCCCTTTTATATTCATATGTAAAATATGAATTATTTTGGTCAAAATTTACATCCCTATTGGGAAATATTATTATCATTTTTATGATTGTAATCACGTGTAAATGAGTAATTGAATTCTGATTCATGTATATGAAGTTTGGGTTGGGGTCTCTCCATTGAAGGGGTTGTGTTGGAGGTGGTATCTATATGACTACTGTGTTATATTGCCTTTGGGATGTGTACTTTTCATGGGTTTGACATTTTATAGATGTTTATAAAGTAATATAACTTTTGTCATAGTATAAAAATGTATGATTCCATTTTTATCATCCTTATTTTTGAGATGATCTATTCTTGGGAAATGCCTTGGAATCATTGAGAGGCTTTTGAAACATTAAATGATTTTTTTTTTTGTTTTAGGACCAAAAACCAACACCAAGATGGTACTACTATAAGTGGAGTTCACTGAGTTTAAAACAACCTAAAGGAAATGTCTTGGAGAGTCTATGGCCAAGTTAGGGTGTTTTGTAGACTTTCTAGCTCGTTTTAGTTTCAAAGGGATTAAACAGCCTTACCCTAGAAACATGGAAGTAGAGGTCATGGTAAAATGTAACACCTTGAGTTTTTATGGAACCTTTTATTCAAATAAATTAAAATTTCCATTTATATCTTGAAATTAACTAAGTTAAACATTCATTTCACGCTAAACCAACTTGTCATATGTTACACACAACAACGAGTTGGCGTACGATACATGGAACACTGAGTATAGATTCTATTCAATTTATAAAAGATCTATGTTTGGATTATGTTAAATGAAACACCAATGGAATATTTTGCAACATGTAACACTAACATGGCTTGCATTCCATGCAATAGCAACCTTCCTCAATAGCTAACATTATACGTAATATCGAGTTTCAGTAAACAATGATATATTATTAAAATATTATTATATAATGGGACATAAACTAGCCATTATGAATAGTATTAACCAAATTTTTAATTTTATGTAGCATTGACATTAATCTTATTTTTTTCTAGACATGAAATGATAACAAATTCAATTTTCAGATAAAAGAAGTATTTTTCATAAAATACAGTTTCCCACCATTATATGGAACGACAACTTAAATTCAATATATCAACACTTTTATAAAATATAATTGGCAAAATAAACTTATTATTTTGATCCAAGACATCAAAATTTACTTCAATTGGATTTTTGATATTTTTCTTATAAAATTCATATATTACTGAATAATGAAAAATACTGCATTTTAATTCAATACTGCTATTTAATATAGTATATTTAAATAATTATATTATTATTTGTAATTTCTTTTAATGTGTTATTATAATATTTTTTATAATTTGATAAAATTTTGGTCATTTTATGTAATTTAAGATTTAAATTGGACATAAACACTTGTCAATCTTTTGTTAGTTCATTTTTATTAAAAACATACTTTCTGTTTTTGACAACGAGAATTAATTTCAAATTATAATTTTCCAAAGAAAGTGTTTTTAATTTAGAAAAATGGTTTCCATATTTGGAAACAAAATGTCCAAATTGTGTAAATAAGTACCTTTTATTGTTTATCACTATAAATAGTAACTTCAGTAATTATTTTCATTTCCCATGGTTAAAGGGATTATATGGTAATTAAGGGTAATATAATAATATTATAATAATAAAAATATACAATAAAACGTGTCATAATCCTATTGGATGAGATATTTCGGACCAAGAGAATTCTTGGGTGGATTTTAGGACCCCATGGAGCCCCTTGGATGTGATAATGGCCTTTTATAACTTTTAATCTAATAAAAAGGGAAATATAACATAAACATGTATCATTTTACAAAAACAATTTCATGGTGGAATTATATAATTGATATATTTGACCATAAATATTAATTATAAATCTTGAAATATTTCATACATCGTGGTATTTTATTAATAATTTTTATACATTAAATAAATAAATTTGTTTATTACACAATGATGGTGTAGTGAATGCCTTTGTAATGAAATATTCAAATAAATGATATTATAAATATTAATATAAATGTAATTTGAACATTTTGAGACCATGAAAGAATTTTTTGGATGAAATTGACATTTTAGGGATGAGTTCAATCCTTTTTTTAATTAATTAATTTTTATGGATTTAAAAAAAATTAATTACAAAATAGTGTCAAAATTGAGATAAATGAGTTTTTAAAACAAATACTATTTTGTTAAATGATATAATAGTCCTAAAAATATAATAGCTGTCAAACTACCATCTATAATTGTTTTTAAAAAAATTATTAATTATTCACTCGTGGTTCTCTTTTAATTTTATAGCAAATATAGTAACCATATATATTGAAAATACAAGAAGACATTGTAAGAGTTAATGTTTTTTACTAAGGGTTAAAGAAAAAAAAGATAAGGTTACTATGGTGACCTAAATTTGTCTACAGCCTATTGGTTTAGAGTTGATAACCCATACCCATATTATCTTCTAAAAAATTTCATTGGGATCATTATAAAGAGAATATCAAATTAAAATATATTAATATTTAAATACGTTCTTAATGTTCCCACCACCTCTCCCATAAAAGGGATCTTATACATGTCTTTTAATCACACATTTAACGCTCTATTTCCTAGACAAAACCTGCCCATTTACTCTCCAAACATCCCTCACATTATCCTAGTGTCCAAAAGTTGGGTATAAAGCAATCTCGGGGGGACCATTTGTGAAAATCAAAAAGAAGATACTCTGAAAAGAGGAAATTGTTGTATCTCCTATTCCAAATTATTTTCTTCTTCAGCAAGCTCTTATTAAGGTTTTCCAATACTAATGTAATAAATACAGTATCGTATACATTTTTATATTTTATTATAATTATTGAAAATCCTTATACCTATTTTTATTCATTCTACGAATAACAAAATCACCATGCGTGCATACGTTCGGCATTTTGTCTCCACATCATGGTGTAATTTTTTATTCAACAATACGTAATTTGGATGGATATAAAAATGAAAGTAATGGATTTAAATAATTAATATAACATGATAATTATTCTTCATAATTAATATACCTCATAAATCCATACCATTTAACCACTAAGTGAAATCACTCGTGCATACGTATGACATAACATCTCCACGATGCGATGAGATTCATTCTCTATGTTAACCATTCAAGAAATAATATAAAGTATATATAATATACTAAATATTCCATTTCATTTATCTATATTTAATATATATTTCTTTACAAAATATTTAATATATATATATAATTTTCTGAATTTGTGCAGTATTTATAATAAGATCTAGGTAGTAATATCAAAAATAACATGACAAAACACATATGATAAATAAAATGATCATTACTGAAACCATTACATTAACATTGAATTGAATAATAAATGGGTAATATAAAGTCATAAGTGAGTCATATATGATATCATATATATTATTATGGTTCATTTATAATTTAATAATATGTTTAAACCCACTATATAAGAGTTTTGGACACATATGGATGAAATCATACCTATAGTAAGGGATAATTTCGTAATTTTATTTTTATCTAAGATTGTTTATATGTAAGTATTTAATAGGGATATAGTTATCATTTTTGTCAATGTTTTATAAATATTTTAACTATTCTTATATGTTTGTATAAATTCATTTTTACCCATTTTTAACTTACACAACGTGGTTTGGAGGGAATAATTCTCTATTTTATCATACGAGTTACTTTTTAAATTTTCTTAAAAGGGTAAGAGAAGAATGTTTATTTTTAACATATATGACAAGAACATATTTTTAACAAATTGTTAATACATTATTTCCATTAAAATTCCTCTAAATTATTTCATGATTATTTTCATCTAAATACTTTTCTTTTATAAATGCTGTTCATTTTCAAAAAATAACACATTTTTAAGAAGAAGGGATATTTTCCCCATGAAATAAGTTCAAGTATTAAATCCAAATTATTTTCCATATAACATAATTCTCTTTAAATAGGGTTATGTTTATATCCCAATTTTTACTATGATTAAATTTTGTAAACGATGGATTGATTTTTTATATTGATTATGATTCGATGGAATGATGCTTAAGAAATCCGTTTTATTTCATTGGCTATGAAATGATAAATGATTTATATTGTTATGGAACATGGTAGAATGATTTTATTATGATATGGGTGGGACCTATATCTCCATCCAATGCGTTGGGTAATGATTTATATCTCCCGATATAGACAAGAATAGATTGGAAAGTAAATATGGTTTTGAAATACAAGGTTGTAATGACAAGTAAATCTGGTTCAATAATATATGGCTGGAATGACAAGTAATCTCGCATCAGTAATGTATTTTTTCCACTATTATGGTCTTGGATGCAATTTCATGGCTACTATGGAAATCATATTATGTACTTATTTGTTTTCGATAATTCTATGTTTTATTCCAATGCTATTTTATCATTGTTAATGTTCCTTTAGGATCTATGCCTTACGTAATTCCATGATTTATTTTACAACTAACGATTTTGATACATAAACTTTATATTCATGTTTTTACATTATTAGTTTCATAGTTTTTTATCAATGTTTACCCTTAATGATCATTTTAGGTCTCCCTTTTTATATTTTCTTTTCTCCATTACATAAAAAATGGTTTTAGGTGATAAAAAAGGGGAATATGTTTATAAGAGATTTGGAAGATATTCTAACAAGTTAAAATATTTGGTTCCCTATTTCCAAAGACACTAATCTAATAGGACCGTATGGCATATATTTGTAAAATGTATTATGTATTCCAGAAATTAAATTTAATGTCCATGTATGTCAAACTAGGGTCGTTAGATAAAATGACATAGATTTATCTAACATGTAGACTGGTGTGTTCATGTAGCACCATGGTCATGGATTATGGTGAAAGCCATTTCTTATTTGGAAAAATGTTGAAATGGATAAATTAACACCTCTCTTCTTGGATCACTACATAACTAAAATCGAAAATTCTTGGGGTCTAGTTAGGTGTTCAAATTGGCTTATAATTTCATTATTATCCCCTATTAATTGACTTTAGTCTCCCTTTTTCTTAAATCGTTGAATCTAATGATGTTATATGTGTTTAATGGTAAGGATTTCAGAGAAATATCTTACTAAAGCTACTTCCTTTGGTGTTCTAATCATGCCTCTTATTTTATGGGTCTAAGGTTTTGGATCATACTTCTCCACTGGTGCTTTCTGTTTATGGTGTTTTGGTGAATTTTTTCGTCATAATTATTATTTGGAATAATTTCATATCGTATTGATTATTCAATACTATAATTCTATGGAGACTCTATTATGAAAAACTTTCTTGAAGAACCAAGACCAAAATAAAAATCCTTGATATATTATAAGAACCTCTATTGGTGTGTGATTTGTTTTGTCATCAATCCTTAAATAGTATTATAGTTCCTTATCAGCAACCTTGGGAAATGTAGTTCTTTATCATTTGAGATCCTTGTATTTTTTTTACCATGAATCATCTTATGTTGGCATGATTTTTTGTGATTGTTTATGGGTGTGTGTTTTTCTATAAAACACATACATATTTATTTTTTATATAATTATTTATATATTTGTTGCTACAATGAATTATTATGATCACGTGATTCTATATTATGTGAATTTACTATCATGTTGTTATGTTATGATTTTATTATTATGAACTTCCTTAGTATGTGTATTACCATGTTGTTGGATATTGTTATTGGTTTTTCAGGATATATTGTTATTGTAGTATGATTACCCCTTAGAGGGATAGTGTGCATGATAGGTGACAATGTTAACGGTGGACCCCTAAATAGGGTAGAAGAATAAAAAACTTATGGATGAATATGCCTTAAGGATACTGAGTAATGTTCTAGAACTCGATGCCTTGTAGATTCTGAGTATAATTCCCACTCGATGAAAAGAAGATTCCGAGTGGCATATTTTTTTCTTTTGTCATGTTCTTGATCATTTTTTACTACCTGAGAATTATTCTAGAATAGAGAAGAATCTTGTACGATTAGGGAATGTGGTGGCATGGTTGGAATAAGGATGCTCAGTAGATGATTGTTTGTGATTCATTTTTCATTTATTGATATCATGGAATACACCTATTATACATGTTCTCAATTGGTTTATGTTTTATTGGTAGTGCCCTTATGGGTTTTGTTACTCACACCATGTACAAGAATCTCGATGTTCTTGCTGACTTCATGTATATGGATCTAAGAATGTGAAATGGTCCCATGGAATACAGGTGAGTTTTGGAGGATGGATATTGTGGTTTCATGGGACATACTATGAAGGATAACCACACCTCAATTATTTATTATCTATTTTCACATTACTCCAGTTTGAATATCCATTTATGGATTCATTTTTATCATTTATTGTGTGAAATGGGTGCCATGTATTGTCACATTATGAATATTTTGTTTTTCTCTAGTCACTCATATTATTATTTTATATTAATTATTATTTTGACAAGTTTGTGATAATGATTTTATAGTCTCCCCACTGTCTATGACCAGACCCTCATGGATGGTCATAAACCTATTTTATATATGGATGCATGCATAAGGACATGTGACTCACTGAATCATACTCACGGGATCAAGTCAGGGTGTTAAAAGAAGATATCGAAGAAAAAAAATTCTTCTTTCCTTTTTAAAAAAATGGGGACATGGTAGAAATGATATTGGTTGTGTGGGACTTAGGTAGGTGAGTTTCCACGTGCATGTACATCACATGTGTAATGAACCTATGAATTAACATTCATGGGATTTATATTACAGTTTAATAATATTTTAGGTGTGTTCATGCACCATGATTAATAACATAGGATATCATGCCATATATATATGCACATGCTGAGTACTAAAAAGTAGATATTTAAATTAATTAATTGATTGTGCTATTTTTTGGGATAGACTTGTATTTACGATTGTGTTTTATATATCATTATCTTGTGGTGATATATATATATATATATATATATCAATGTGTGTGTGTTTCCATTAAGCAGTTGAACATAATCATGTTGTTATTTTTTTATATGTCAATGTGAATAACATATAGGGATGGAGAACATAAGATAGTTTTTAGATGAATATACCTTAGGCTACATGTAGATTCCTAGGAAAGCCTTGTGTGATCCCATAGACCATTTAGAATTTATCCGAATTATTCTAGTTTTTTTAAATGTTTCATTCTCATTTTAGATGATGCTACCCTAAAAGAGACTGATGTGACAACCAACTGATATGGGTTATGGTACTCCTTATAGGGAGGATTCCCCTGTTCCCCCACCTGTTGTGTAAGAGGGAGGACTAGAGATTTATCCCTCACCTACTCTAGTGGTACATGTATTAGGGAAACCTCATCCTATATACATCATTATTTTTCCAGTCGAGTGTGGAGGGGTGTTGAGTTCCATGGTCAACTACTCTTGAGACATCCTTCTATCTCATCCACTAGCCTTTCAGGGCACTAGAAGATCATAGGATTCTACAGAATGGATAAACGTCATTGAGAGCATGTTCGACCTCATTGTGATAGTGTAATAGATGGTGAAGCAGGTAGAATTCGTGATGATAGGACTCAATAGGAATTCATGGTGTGTCATCGGATAGGTTGGAAGAGATGATGTTCCCACAAGTAAACCCTTCTTGGACCTATTTTTCAGTGTATTATTTATTGATATGATGAAGTTAGAAAGATCATAAAAGTTCATGGAGCTACCAAAGGGGTCTGTAATAGTATCTGCATTCTCCACTCATCTCATAGAGAATATTTAAATTTCTCTGTAATTTGATATAAATACATAATAGATGGAAAGAATGTTCGAGAATAGCCTTCATCATAACATCATATTTCATGTTCCAATTTTTTACCTAGCTACACACATGAATCTTCTATGTAACGTCTTTAATTTCATGAAGGTTCTATAGGATGATCAAGCAGTTGTATTTCATACACCCCTTACTATGATGGTGGCTAAACCTCATACGATAGTGGTGTCTCTTCTAGTAGTGTTTCAATATACGGAACATTCAACATTTTATTATCTAGTGATTTAAGGTCAATGTTCTGTATGGATAGATGACGACCATTATCTATTTAATATTGATCCTATTAGGGTCCTCAGTAGTATGATCAAACAAGTATGACCCAGACTGATAATGTGCCTCATGAACAGGGTCATGGAGTAGTGGAAGGATGTGTTTTTTAGTGGGTCAAACTCTAGAAAATGGTAGTTAGGGACCAAATTCTATTCACGGTACAGTTTTGATCACCCCTACAATATCTAATTCTTTATTTGATATTGATTCTTATAATTAATTCATATCTTCCAAATTTATTTCACTCAATAAAATTTTGATAATTAATGTGTATCATCTTCAATAATTCCTACTGTTTCTTATATTTATTTCTAGATATGGAAATTTGTTGGACTTCATGATACTGGATTTGATGAACATTAATGTGATTCCTATAATTGAATAGATTACTAGATATTGAGTACACATTTATTGCTATCAGAGAAAGAAATATTTTACTTTGTTGAATGTATAGAATTATGTGACTATCATAAAATGTGAATTGGGATTCTGTAGAGTGGGTCAAAACATGAGTCAACATGTGAAGATCGCAACACATATCAATGTTTTGGATCATTCATTAGGATTAGTAGTACTCCCTGTATATTTTCTTCATGTTTTGTATCTCTCCCAAGAAATATTTTCACATGACATCATAAGAATTCCCCATAATAGTGGAGTATAATTTGAGATAGATCTCATGTTTACTGTACAACCAATTTTGATACATCCTTATCATATGGATTCAGGCGAGCTAAAGGATCTCAAGGTAGAGTTTGAGAACATGGAACATAAGGGCTTTATCAGTCCGAGTACTTCACCATGGGTTGCACCTATCATGCATTACAAGAAATTTGATGGTAGTCATATACATTGTATGGATTATTAAAGGATGAAATAAGAATATTTGAAGAACAAGTATACCTTACTCGGGTTTTAAAATATATTTCATTATTTATTGGGATTTTTATGGTTCTCTAAGACAAAACATAGCTCAGTATATAACCAATTTTGGGTTAGAGAAAATTAAATCTTGAATTCAGCATTTCATAGATAGTATGGTTTATACAATTACATTTAAATTTCATTTTTATTAATGAATGATTCAGGTGTTTTCGTGGATATTATGAACAAGATCTTTCACCCATATCTTGGATTGTTTATTTTGGTACTAATTGATGACATCCTCATATACTCACCGATGATAGAGTAGTATAAATAACATCTTGAGATAATATTGAGTGAACTTAAAGAACATTGGTGTTATACAAAGCTATTATGGTGTAACTTTTGGATTGAAGAGGTGAAATTATTTGGGTATTTGATTTCTACGATAGGTAAATTTTTAGACTTAGGGAATGTTGAGGTAAATATTTCTCTGAAACATCCCTAGAATGTGATCGAGATAAAAAATATTTTCAGATGTATCCATAACTACAGTCATTATATATATGAATTCTCTTATTTCTCAGCACTCGTGAATGCACTAAAAATAAGGGACTGAAGATGTAGTGGTCAGACTTGTGCGAAGAGGAATTTATTGTCCAATAGAGAATGTTGACTGTTGCTCATGTGTTGATGCTTCCTGAGGCATGGATTGGTTATGAAATTTAATGTGATTCATCATGCATTAGTTTGAGAAAATTTCTAATAGAAAATGACTAGGTAGTGAAAAATGTGTCATGATAATTTCCACCCCATTAGTATAACCATCCTAATCAAGGATTGGAGTTAGCAGTCATGGTCCATGGTTTAAAGTGTTGGAGACATTATCACTTGGGAGATATGTTTTTTTCAACATTAATCACAAGAGCCTTTACTGTATCTTCATACAGCATGACCTGAATATGAGGTAGAGGTGTTGGGTTGAATATCAATAAAATATCAAAATTTATGTAAATTATACACTTATTAAAATAAACATCATTATAGAGGTTCTTACCCATTAGTCTGGGGTGGCACATGAGTTTAATGAGAGGTCTATGAAGGAGATCTAGTTCATGATCAGTTTCTTTTGTGACCGTAGGATGGATGGTTACAAGGATTAGGGATAGATGAAATCTCCTCCTTTGGTGATCACATATTTTCTTATTGACTGGGTAATGGATGGACATGAGACTCACCCAGTGTGTGTAGTGATGTAAGAAGGGATACTTAGAGGTGACCTGATACCTAAGAAGTTGTTAGATGACAAAAATATAATCCTTATGCATGGGAGATTTATGACCCCTACTTTTTTTTAACTTTATATGTAATGCTGGACTTATATAAATCTAAGTGGTTGATACATCCTAGTACAAAAATGGTATACCATGAATTTAGGTGATAGTTCCAATGACCAAGGATGAAGGGGGACATTTTTTAATTTTTTTCCAAAACAATTTTCAGCAAAATGATAATGTTTTAGCACCAAAGTCATAGTGGACTTGTCCATGAACTTCCATTTCCCATGTGTATGTGGGAGGAAATAACAACGACTCTTATTATAGGGTTACCCATGTCACTAAGGATTTGTGATGTTGTTTGGGTGATTATTGATCCACTGATGAAAGCTTCTCATTTATTATTGATCTGTGAGACTCACTCAATAGATGATCTAGAGTAGATGTATGTATATGATATAGTAAACTTATATGGAGTCTCATTGATAATAATATCTAAAATAGATTCATATTTTACATAATTTTGTGGGAGGGCTTGAAGAAGGCCTTATCGACTCAACAGATATTGAGAACACTGTACCATCCCCAGACTAGTGGACATTTTTAGTAGATGCTTATTATACTGGAGGATATACTTTAGGTATGATCCCTAGAATTTATAATATCATGGAATGATCACCGAGCCTCAGCTGAGTTTTCATATAAGAATAGTTACTAGGATTTGACTCAGAAGAAACCTTATGAGGATCTATATGGTAGTCTACGTTCTTCAATGATTTGTTGGTATGTGGTTAGCGAAGTAGTGGTTTTGGGGCCCATTATAGTGTTGGATACCTCTACGATAGTGTATATAATTTAGAAGTTTTTTTATCACCACTCATAACATGCATAAATATTATTCCTATCATAGGTGGACGACACTTGAGTTTACTGTAGATGACCAGGTTTTTCATAGAGTGACTCATTTTTTATGAAACCTATGTTTGAGGATGCAAGGAAATCTTGATCTAGGTAACATTAGGCCCTTCTAGGTCGACAAGCTGGTAGGGATAGTGGAAAACAATCTAGATCTTCCTTCACAGTACTTAGGCACGCATGATGTGTTTCATATGTCATATCTCTATAGTTAAATACCTTATTCCATGCATGTCATTGACCATGAGTATGTTGAGTAGAGATTCATGAATCATATATGGAGGGCCTGATGTGAATTTTAGTATGGAATGAGAAATCCCTTCAAGTAAAGATAGTACCACTTGTCCAGATACTATGGTAACATGGATGGATCTAGGAGGCAACATTGGAGTGACAATGAATCATTTAATATTAGTGTTCTGATATGTTTGAGCTGGACCAAAAGAAATACTTCTCAAGTATGAGAATTATTTTTAAAATGTTATTACAATTTAACTGATCATTTTCAATATTAAAATTCACGTTACCCTTTTTCTAATTAATTTTTGAGTTAGTCTACGCTTAGGTAAGGCACTATAATCTTTGATCATCTTGTGAAAGTTTATGTGTGGGTTTTAGTTGGTTTTAATCCAAAATAGAGATCTTCATGGATGTAGTTATGGTCGTGGTATTCTCAACATTTAATATGTTATAAAGGAAACTTCTCGGCCATGCCTTGGCCATATCATAGTGTTCAATGGATGTCCTAGAGTTTTTTGGAGTAAACTGGCTTGGGCATATTCGTCACAACATTGTGTATGTTTTGTTGAGAATAAAATGTATTGATGTTATCCAACAGACTATAGGTTACAATATTTTATCATGATGTGTTCAAGAACCACCATAACCATGGATTGGTCATGGTTCACACAATTTCGACATCAGAAAAAATATATATGAGACAATGTCCGCTCTTCTAAGATCATGACATAACTAAATGAGGAAACATGTTGGGTCTAATAAAAGGTCTTAAATGAGATTATTAATCAATTATTAACCCATATTAGTTTATTTTACACTCCCCCCTTATTGATTCCTTGAATTTAATGATGTTCATGTATTTTTAGGGAATGACTTCGGGAAAACATTCTTAGTAATGATGTATCCTTGGGTATTCTAATAAGACATATTACATAATTTATCTAAGACAATATATAAACCATCGTAACTAGTTATTTAAAAAAATTGGTGTTTTAGAGAAGTATTTTCTGTTTTTCTACTTTTTTAGATGAATTTACTCTATTATTTCCAATTAGATCTTGGAAATATCCATATACACATTTCTAAACAATATTATTCATGATCCTCTACCGAAATAGATACCCATGACATGTGATCTCATTCTATATGTGTCTGTATTGTGTTAGGTATTTAATAAATTATAAACGATGTATTTATTCATTAATGTCCTTGAGGTAGGATGTTCATTTTTAATTTATGGTAATTATATTCTCTTATATATGTGTCACCTCTTGTGTTGTAAGAACTTCTTTTTATTGAATAATGTTGATTGTTTGTGGTTTTGATCATTTATTTTATACTGATACAAGATTATTTTTCAATGACTATTGTTAGAGTTGTTGTTACACACATTGATGGTTATTACATGTTTCAATATAGTGTAAATATATTCTCAATATGACGTGATATTCTCTCCTTATTATGATATTCCTTATTTATTGTATTACCATAATGCTGGAGGTTGTTCGTGATTTTTTGTGTTAGGTGACTATAATTTTATGATTAACCATTATAGTTGGAGTTGTAATGATGTGAGATGATGATGAAGGTGGAACCCTACATAGGGTAGGATCCTCACAACCTTATGCCCTGAATAGAACATGATTCCTTAAGGATACTGGGTAACTTTCCGAAACATGGTTCCTTATGGGTGCCATGTACCATGTCCACATGATGGTTTGAAGTAACACCCGAATAATTAAAAATAATTTCCATTAAGAATAAATTTCATTTTTTTAAATTATTATTTATACAAAAAGTGAAGGTTACACTATAGACAACACCGATTTCGCTTGTCTTACATACAATATCACGTTTTACCACCATTTAATGAAGAACCAATTATAAATCCTCTTTTTTATACTTTTATATATTTTATTTTAAAAAATATACTTATTATTTGAATTAAAAATAATTAAATTATCTTAGTGAGAATGTTTGGTATTTTTCTATGAAATTTCATTTTTTATTAATAGTGAAAAATACTACATTTTACTTAAAAACATTATTTTTCATTTAGATAATTATTATAGATTAAATTGACATTAAAAGTAACAATAGATAAATAATACATATATTAATCCAAATTAGGTAATTTTATTAATTTTTATATAGAAATTAGATACTAAAACCTATAAAACATTTGAAAGTCTCTTTTACCAGCCTTCTTGCTACATTTGTGGGATTAGTGTTAAAATTATTGTTTCCACTTTTTTGAATAGAATTTGGAAAACAGGAATAAATGGTTGTAATTATTATGAAATTGTTGGTATAATAAGATTAACATAATTTTTTTAATGTTATCATTATCAATTATTACCATTGGTAAAGGTAAATCGTGTAATTAAGGGTAAATATTATATTATATGAATTATAATGTTTCCATAAAACATGTAAACAATTAATTGAATTACTGGATTTTAACAAAAATCAACCATTGGATGAAATTATAACCTTTTTAATTAACTTTGGTAAGAATATGGCATTTATAATATTTTATTTAAACATAGGAAAAAAATTCATACTCATATTTTTAATAACAATACCATTTGTGTTATAGGGTTACAAAAAAAATAAACATGACTATAAATATTCATTTGAAATATAAAATTTTTATATACATCATGATAATTTATTTCATATTTTTAGTAATTAATTATTTAACTAAAATAGTGACATAATGATGATTCAGAAACAATTTATTTAATCAAAATATCAAATAAATGATATTAAAATTATTAATATAAATATAATGTGAGTGATTTAATGTCATGGAAGATATCTATTGTTGAATTGGATAAGTTAGTAATTTTTTATAAGTAATTTTGAATTTATCTTATTTCTATGAATTTTTTATAATCTAAAATAATTTAAAGTGTCCAATTTGACATAAATGATACATTAAAATAAATAATATTTTTATAAATAATATAAAATTCATAATAATAATAATTTTTTTCAAATAATAATAATATGGTAAAATAGGTCATGAATTGTAAATTTGGAGTTCTTTTGAAATTTTATATTAATAATATTAACCCATAATATATAATTTAAATGGTATCACAATAAGGGTTAATGGGGTTAAATACGGGTTACAAAATAAGAAGGATTAAAAACATAATAAAAAATGTAAGAATATTATTGAAGAATAATATTCTACCCTTATCACATTATTATTTATTTTTATTTTTTTATTGGAAACTTTTACATGAAAATAAATTTTATATTATTTCAATGAAAGATATGTAAAAAATATCAAACTTTTTTAAAATATCTTCTATGTGTCCACTTATGGAATAAATCTGGATATGAAAAAAATATTAATATCTATTTTAATCCTAAAGAAGTTATTTTCATTATTGAAATATTTTTGAATTTTTTTAAATTATATTATAACTTTAAAATATTATTCAATACTAAATTAGTATTTATTTTATCAACATAAAAATATATTTTTATAATATTAATTTTGCTAGGATGATTTAATTTGTATAGTTAATTTTATAGTCCTGTAAGATATAATAGAAAATTGTGAAACAATTGTATTTTAATTAACACTTTTTTGATCTCTTTATAGTCAAATTAATAGAATAGTATTAAATTTGACAATATATATATCTTATTGAATTAATTTATTCTCAAACTATCTTAAAATCTAATGAAAATGTTAAATAATAATAAGGTTATACTATATGGTATAAAATGAAATCAATGTTTAATATATGAGAAATTTTAATGAATTTTAATCTAGAATAGTCTTATTATTTTTTATATTTCGAGGAATTCCGAAAGTGCCCCTCACCTCAATTATAAATGGTCACCTACCCCATCACTTCAATACACCACTTTGAGCCATCAAGCTCAACCAAATCAATCCCATTTATCCTAAAAACATTCTTATTTATGTTTTTGTTCTCCTACTATTATATAAGGTCCAATCCTATTGTCCCTATGAGGTGATCCAAATGAGGTTCACTAGAGAAGAGGTAATCGTCTTTACTTACTCCATTAATATTATTTATTATTCAACTTCCCAATTCTGTGTTGTTCGAATTATAAATTAATAAATCTGTAACAATATATATTATTATATGTTATTATTAAGATGCTACAACCATATTTCACTTTTTATCCATCCTACTAAAAACAATATCACTATGTGTGCGTATGTACGACTTACCATCTCCACACTGTGGTGTAATATGTATTCCATCACTACATTAGTTGGAAGAATATAATGACGTATATATTGGATATAAATAATTAATATGACATGATATTTATTTTGTATAATTAAAATTCCATCAAATTACTTACCCCTTAAAAAATAAGAAAATGATATCGTTGCTCGTGCAAACGTTCGGCCTACCATCTCCACGGTGCAATGAGATTTATATTCCAAGTTAAACATTAAAGAATGATTATAATAATGTATATAATAAATAAATATGAAATATATGACATAATTATTCTACTGTAATATATATATATATATATCATTTACATTCTTCCATTTGATACGATAAGAATGTAGAAACAACATTCATGCTTATTTACGACCTACCATCTCCAATAATGGTTTATTTCGTTTCATATAACTATATTTTATATATATTTAATTATTAAATATATATTATATATAAATAATATTTTTCATTTATAAATTAATTGAATTAGGATCTAATTAATGTGATCAATAATAACAAGTCAAAAAGAGTAACGATAAACAAATCGGTCATTACCTGCAACTTTTCATTGACATGGAAATGTTTATAAACGATTAATATAAAGCCATTGATGAATAATATAAGATATCATAATAATTATTATGAATATTTAAGAATTTTATTATATTTCTAGAACCACTATACTATATGTTCATACAAGTATGGATGGAATCAAGCCTAAGGTATGGGTTAATTATGTAATCTCATTATTATATAAGAGTGTTTATACAAAAGTATTTATCAGGAAATATTTATCATCTATGACTATATTTCATAATATATAAAAATTATTCTTTTTAAGGTTTTATTTAAAGGACTATTTAACAAGTGTAGTGTTTTTACAGTTTCTAAGATATATTTTCCTAAATATTTCCCATTCATGCCCTTGTTTTCAAAATGGGTTGTCTGGATTTTTTTATAAGAACATTATTTTTTTAAACTGTTAATTTTATAATTTCTATAAATTTTTTAACAGTTTTAGGGAACTCATTAATTAAAAAATATATTTTTTAAATAAATTATTTTATAAATGTGATGTTTTTTAAAAAATTATTTCAAAGTAAAAAATTGTATTTTTCCCAATAAATGTTTATTGATTTTATCATATTATTTTCATCTATGTGAACATACTACATTGTATATTATTATTGATTGACATTTTTCTATTATGATACCATTTATGGTATTTTGTTTAAGTTTATAATATATTTTTCTAAGTGAATGGTCTATTTTGATACGATTCATGGTTTATGGTAAATATATTTACATTTCATATGCTAGTTTTAATAAAAAAAATTATTTTGGTTATGTTTCACCCTCTTCATATGAGGAATGAATTGGACATAGTAAGTGGTAGTAGGGGCCCTCTATATCAACTTTATGCATTTGTAGGTCTCATTAGAAAACTAGAAATATTTTTACCCATTATTGTATGGTGTTTTTCTCGAACCCTTGACAGTAGGTTTTATATGTCCCTCATTATGAATTCCCTAATTATGAGATTACATATTGATATCCCCTGTGATTATTCGACTCGAATAATATTTGTGGTTATATTTTCAATCTAATTTAGTTATTATTTATGTTATTATTTATAAATTCTATATTATGATCAACACTATGATAAAATGGACAGAGCTTCAGTTATTCACCATGCCATAATGTTTATGCTTATTTATGATATCTTTTGTGGTATAATTTCCCTTACTTATCATCTATTATCACATGTTTATTATATTTTATTTCTTCCAGGATGCTAACATGTGTATTATGATTGATAGTTAGAGTAAATATAGGAGAATAATTAAATTCTCAAGATATTTCTGATTTTTTATATTTTAAATTGTAAGATAAGGTTCATGTATATATTCAAGTTTTTCAAAACTAATAAACTGACCAGTCATTATGGATTTGTTTTCATGTAAACATTCCAAAGTAAAAAATGATTCACTATATCTAGGTTTCTAGGGTGGGAGAATTACATTTGAGTATATTCAGTAACATTTATCTAGCCTTATGGATAGTTTTTGATTATTTAAAATTTATTATACATCAATAATCTATGTAGTTGAAGTATGTATGATCAGGGATCATGGTGGATTGTTTAGTACATGGACGATACATGGATGATTGTTTATGATTTTCTACACATTTATTAATATCATGTCATAATCCTGTCATACATTTGAACATATGGTTAATAAAATATTGGTGGTGGCCTACTGGGTTTTACAAATCACACCTTGCATGATAATATTTATTTCTATGCCAAATTCATATACTTATATCTAAGAAAGGTAAATGGTATTGTGGAATACAGTTGAGTTTTAGAACATGGATATGGTGGTTGTATGAGACAAAATCTATATGATTACCATAGTTTATTTGATTATTATCATCCTGTACATTAAATTGTTTTGTCATTCCACATAGGGACCCCTTTAATTTTTTATTAGTGTGACATGGGTTCCATGCATTGTTACGTTTTGATAATTTTTTTCAACACGTTAATATAATTTTTTTATAATTTATATTGTAATTTTTTAATGGAAATGATACTGGGTTTATAGTCTCCCCACTAAAAATTATCATACCCACATTTCTAGTCGGTAGCCTCTTGCATACGGAATGATGTGCATGCGGTCAAGTGATACTCCATCTCAAACTGATGGTTCGGTTCAAGGTGTTATAATGGTGGTCCTCCTATTTTATATATGGCATGAGGAAACCAAGGATACATAGTGAGAAATAAAGGTATGTTTTCTATAATATTATATAGTCACGCACTGGATAGTATCCCCTAATTGAATGTTGTGTCCTAAATAGAGTATGTGTCATGAATGAAACTAGTGGAGAGTATTTTTAGGGACAATTTGTGTGATATTTAAGCATATAGTAATTGGTTCCTCTTATGAATTTATTATTCTTTTCCCCATAATCCCTAACATTTTCGCACATGATATATATCATATATTAATCCTATTTATTATTTATTAATATATTAATTGTTTATCTTTGGATTTGGGATTTCATAGATGTATTTGTTATTTATAATTAAGCATTGTTTTTTATGGATTTATATATGTGTTTATTAGTATTTCCGTATGAATTCTTTTTCATTAACATTCTATTATTCTTTCCCTTTTTCATTATACATGTTTTATGGGCGTGAGTAAGGTTTTTTTAAGTAAAAAGGGTATAGTTTTTTTAATGTCCCCAAACATTATTAAAATGAATTTGATGTGATTATAAAACCTATGGTGGTTTTTTCAAATGAGATGTTTAAAATGGAAATGGAAGGTTTAACATGGGTTCCTTAAAGGATAAATCTTTTAAAGTAGAATGGTATGTTTTTTGAAATTTCAAATACATTCTATGCCCTGTTTGAGGAATGTTTTATAACTAATGTGTTTCGTGAAAGGATATAAGGAATTTATTGTATAGTTATATATTTTGTTTTGTAATCAAAAGCCTATTTTTATAATTTTAATCTAAGGATAATTGGTTATTTATTACAAAATTAAAATAACACATAGTTGTATCCTATTGGTATTTCACTCACACACCACATATTCACATTAGTGGGTGTGGAGTATTAATGTTTTTTATAGTTTATCAGATTATAGCTTTAATATTGGATTATTACCACTCTCTATTAGAATGTGGGTGATGTTGGATATGTTGGTTACCTTTGAGTCACATTGTGATGGTGGTGTTTATTTCTCGAGTTTGATTGACTGATTTGGTCATTTGGTATATTAGACTCCCCATCCACATACTTTTTTTTAGTTTTTTTCCCTATTATGGATTGTAAAATGTTCTATAAAATTATAACTTTTATATGTAAATGTAGTTTTGTAAAAATAAAGTAGTTATATTCTTGGTTTATTCCAGGTTTAGAAGTGTTTTTTAATATCAACTTATTTATCATTACATGTTTATCAAATACATAGATACCTCATATCGAGTACCTGGTAGAAACACTCTATTCATAGTCATTATTCTTTAGGGAGAAATCATTAAAAATCATCACTTGTGATACCCTAGTGCTTTCCACTAGCCCAGGGTAACCAGGACTCCACCTCATTACAGGTTGTAGAAAAGCGTGGGTGATGGGTCGAGTCAACCCAGGCTGGTTCATGACAAAATTATATTAGATACCTCTTTTTATTTCAGTGTTGAGGGTATATAGAAGTTAATACCCTCAGATATCAAGTGTTAGGTGAAAATGACTTCTCTTACAATTCTTCTTAATGATTTACCTCAAGCATCTATGTGTGGTTGATAGTTTTCTTTTGATTTTTGGATTTATGATTGTTTATTTATGAGTTTTTTCGAAATAAATTTTCTGCTACTATGAGTTATATGAAAACATCAGTAGATGTCTTAGTAAAACACCTAGATTCAAAGTGTAATTGGATTCAATCGAGGTGGAACACGACTTGTCAAACCAATTCAAGAAAATGCAACCAAACCTATAAAACACTTAGTGGTAGTCGCATAGTTGGGGCATGTTCTATGAAGTAGTGTATTTAAACCATAAACAATATAGAAACAATTGATTTCCTTCTCTCCTTTGGTGCTATAAACTCATCATATGGTTGTAGATACATGTTTT
Source organism: Viscum album (assembly GCA_963277665.1). Taxonomy (NCBI): domain Eukaryota; kingdom Viridiplantae; phylum Streptophyta; class Magnoliopsida; order Santalales; family Viscaceae; genus Viscum; species Viscum album. Next base: position 394,427,673 of record OY728131.1, on the reverse strand, counting down.
TGAGTGATCAAGATAATAATTTTGAGGATTTTAAGTTGTTTAATTATATTCTAATGAAATTTACTATTATTTTCCGAACGGATTTATTTATAAACCCATTTGTGTGGAATTTAAATATCTCTTGTGTTTTTTTGAATATTATCACAAATTATTTAAGTATATGATATTATTTTTGGTTTTAGTGTTTTTAGAGAAATAAATTCATGTATTTATGGATGTTAAAATTAATAAAATTATTTGAAGTTATGTTAAATTTTAATTAATTAATTTTTTTTGAAATATTAAAAGATTTTTGTGTATGTTGTTCGATATGGGAATTGGTATCCAGTAAGTTGTATCCTTTTTATTTTTGTGTACGCAATGTTATATGGAATTTAAAGTTGAACATTGAAGGGTAATTTTATCAACCCATATGGTTTTTTTGAAATGGAATGATGGATTTGTTAATCGCTTTTACTATAAGATTGAAAATAGTGTTTATGATATTGTTTCATTTGATTTTATTTTTACCGATTTTATTGTTATTTTTTGAGTTTTTATTAAATTCTATATTTTTGTATTGTTTTAAAATGTGAACCTTGAAATAAATTGAAAATTTTATAAGTAAAACACTCAAGATATTATTATAGTTATCATGCTTTTGTCTTTAAATTTTTTGATTCTACCTAGTAGCATAGTTGAGTGATAAGAACATGTTATTAACGGATCATGGATAATTAATGTGAATTTATAAATTACAATCTTCTAGTATTTATTGGTGATCAAGGATCCCATGAGTATATTATGTTGAAAGTTGTTGTCAAAGTAATCATTGATTCAATATGAACTTTTAGGACTCCTAAGTCGAGGTGTTAAACTCCTTTGATTAAATGGTTGGGTATGGATTGGTGGATTGGTGTTCAAATCCACTGTTTCATTTTCACCTTTATCCAGTAGTTTTATCATGATAAAATTATAATTTCAAATTAAATTTAATTATTGTGTATTTATTAGTGTGATATGTTGGTGAATGATTAAGTTAAAATTTCACTAGACTAGACCCATTATCTCTTGAGTTTATTGTAGAGATTCAAATAAGGCTTAGTTCTTTACAAGTGTACCTTTTAAAAATCTTAGTTCAGTGGTATTTAAATCAACACAGACTATATTTTATGGGAGTGATATGTAATTTATTTATCATTAAGAAATTTTTGGTGGTGAAATCTATAAAAAGTGATTATTTGAACTCATCAAGTGTGTATAATCGTGATATTTATAGTTGAAAAATTTAGTACTGTACTTATACTGTGGAATTTCCTATAACAGAAGCCCTATTGTCTAATAGGTCATAGTAATTACTATTGGTGTGGTTATTTTAAACATTTTTAGAGGTTTTGTATGCTAAAAAGATATCAGAATATGTCCCAGGACCATATTTATTCTCAGAGGTATATAAAGAAATTACTTCTAATGGAAAGTTCAATGAATTATTATTGTTTTAGTAGTTTTCCATTTTATATACACTACTTTAGTTTGATTTTTTATATATCTTGTGTTCACATTGTTTCATTTTGTATAATTAATGACTGCGAATGTGGACAAGTTTTTTGTACCATTATAGATGTTCATGCCTTATTTCTCATTATTCTCATTATCATTATTCTTGGTGTGGGTAACAGTTTGAGGTTTGTTTAGTGGATTAGATGGGGAAATAAAAGGTGTGGGATGAGGTGATGTGGATTAGTTTTCAATTTATGATTAAACCAAGAAAGAAACGAGTTTGATATTTTCTATCAGGATCATCGAGAGTGGGTGTTCTCTGAGTTTTTTTTCTTATGTTCCCATTCGTGTAGTTTGAATATCTGAATTCTCAACCACGTCATACCTTGTTGATTCATTTTCATGTTTGGGGCATTCATTCTATTTGGTGGAATTTTTTTCCTTGGTTTTTTTTCTAGTGAACATTTGGTGGTTTTCTCAAGTATGTTATCCATTATGGTGTTTTATGTTATTTTTCCTTGGTTGATGGAATTATTTTTATTCCTAAATTGAGTATTGGAAGTGCCCTTCTTTTTTGGAGAGATCACTCACTTTGTTGTGCTTATCAATTTTTTCACTCTTCATTATAAATTATAAATTGTGGGGAGACCTTTTGATGGTCTTGTATTATTTTATCATTCATATGGGATTTATATTTTAATTTTCTTTAGGATAGAAAATACCATATTTTTAACCCTTATGACCTCATAAGTTCTAGTGGTGTTTTTTTTGTTTTTTCATGTTCTATAATTCATTATTGAAAAAGTGATTGTGAGTTGTTGTAGGGGATTATGTAATATTCCTTTTGTTTAAAGAACATAACAAGACCAGTTTTCCAAATGTATCATTTCAGGAGGAATATAATTTTTGGAATATTGGTATTGTTTTAATTTCCATATCTTTAACTAGTAAAGAATGGTAATCTTTTGGAGTGTGATACCCAAGATCCATGTTCTTGGTTTTATGTTCAGTACGTAAGCCTTTTTTATGGGTCTATATTATCTTCAAGTGGGTATTGATTTTTTTCATTGACTTAAATTCCAATTAATTATTTGTGGAAGAAAGTGGAATGTTAGATAGAATTATGACACCCTGAAATGCAATTTTATGATTTATAATGTTGTATTAAATTTCTCCCTTGAGTTTAGGCTGTCTCGGTGAGAAATTTTGGAGTTTTTCTAAATTTTTTGGGGTTACATTTTCAGGTTACTGATTTGATAAACCATGTATTAGATTTCACTAACCCTCCTTCCAATGATACAATAATTATGGGAGAGAGATAATGATCCTCGAGTCCTACCTTCTGAATACCCTGGGTTGGCGACTGTCATCGAGGTTATAAAATTCTCCTAAAAATTGAGGCATTACCCTCTATAATAATAAAAGATCGAGAGATTAGATTAGTCATACCCTAAAAAATCCATGAAATAATATATATAAAAATAAACTCAAATGATCTCACATTATCATATAAATAAAATTGATAAAGATAGAAGTATCCAATGTAAATACCTAAAAATAATGAAAAAGAAATTAAATAGTATCTATCCATGTTTTTTGAGCTAGTAATGTTTAACAAGGTCTAAATAATACTTCAAGAAACCTAAATATAGTTTATATACATGGGGTGAACATATAGGTTTACTAATTAGGAAAACAAAACCCACTCATGCACATGTGAAAGAAAATACTAAATCACCCATGAGAAACAAACAGAACCAAAAAAAACTAACAGGTCAACTATCATTCCAAACCTCACCAAGGTATGCTCACCAAATAAAAAATTCCATGTAAAATAAAATAATAAGAATCATTTCAATAAAGGGTTCCCCAACCCGCTTTCCTATTGTTATGTCATTATCACACCCCAACTTCTAATGTCCTAGAACTACAATATCATTCGTATACCACACTAGTCCACTAGAATGGTCACATCACATCATATCCCTAGATACATGGGCTCACCACCCAGCAAGCACTTCCACATGACATCTTTCAAGAAAACACCTCATCCAAAAAAATCCACAACCATAACCAGAAATGTATGGTATGATGAACATGAAAGAAATCAACCCCATTCTCTCATCCTACCATTCATGATCATCATTATAATAAACTGTATCCCATCTAATTAAACCTGAAAACACATATACTACATCACATATCACCTGAAGACACATGGGATCACTGCCGCACAAGAACGACCACATCCAAACTCACCCAATTACTCCTGGGACATCAAAAATTACCAACTAGTTATCTAACATACCTCTAAACATCACATCATGTGTAATACCTACCTCACATAGAAGAGAGAGGATGAAAGAACGAATACCCATCCTTCTTCCCTCCTCAACAGATTTCAGGAAAAACAACTCCATGTGACTATTTCGGTGTCTGCTCATAGTGATCAATGTGGGTGGGGTGCATATAAAAAACAAAAATAATATAAAAGTATATATATAAACACTCACAAGCCTAACCAATGTGTTCACAACAAAACCCTAACAAACTAACAACATCACAACTTTTACTTCTACCACTAAATGATAGAGACCAAAAAAGCGTCAATCCACATTTCACATTGTCATATTATTCAACTTATCCATCCAATTTGTTTCATTATTATTAATAATCTAAATTTAACCACATAGACCATCATTTGTTTATTCATTATCCATTTTCACACCATTTATCAAACAAAATTCTATCCATTTCAATCATTATTAAGAAATTATTTATTCTATAACTACCTGATCCTGTTTTACAAAGAAACCTCGCATCACACACTACGTAGCATTCCCATCGTATCATTTCCCCCACTTTACATAATGTACAGAAAATCCACCACCACCTCAGTGCCAAAAATCATGACCAAAAAACAACCTCAGCATTATAAATTCATGACCAATAAACAACCACCTTTCCACCCCCAAATCATGTCCAAAAAATAACCACCTCACCACCCCAAAAGCATAGACAAGAAACCACATATCACCCCACACCTCATCACAACCACGAATCACCGACCCACAAGCACTTTCAAACAACAAAAAATATCAAGGATAGTTTTATATATTTAAAAAATAGATTTAATCACATTTAACCTTATTTTAGGGGTGTTTTCACACAATCCTTAAATCCTAGGTCATATCATCCATTAGACGAGTATATGTGGTTAGTCAATTTCTATTTTAGGGTGATATCTAACAATCACAAAAAATATAGCAATCCCAACATATATATCTTGTGAAATAAAATCCCTCATTGGACACCAATTTTAGTTGGTCATCAATCCTGTACAATAAACAATATCACAATAATAAAAAAATCTAAAAAACATGCAAATCAAACCCCATTAACCATTAATTTCAATTTTACTAATTTTTTCTATTTGACTAAGAAAGTAATACAATAAATTATATATGAAAAATAATAAACCACTCCCACATGATACAAACTAAATAGAAATGATGTATTTCTTAATTCAAATAATCATTACAAACAATTACATACTGTAGGGTGAAGAAAAAATCCCTTCAAACCACATCCACACAATGGGAAGCCACAATTCAACCTACATTATTTCAAAGGATTATTAAAACGTAGAACAAATCACACCCCAAACCAACACAAAATTTTCATAGTGAATCCTTGAGAGAAGAACGGAAAAAAATCCCATGAAATGGAGGAGAAACTATCATATATTTCTAATAAAAATCAACCATAACAAATGGATCCATGTAGAAGGATTGGGGTTTTAAGAGCTACTTGGGGTTCCTAGGATTTTCTCAGGAAGGAGAGAGGAATAGTGTACAGATGAATGAATTGAAATTCATCCTTAAAAGAACTTAAACTCTTATATATGGTAGTTTACATGTTGTGTAACTATTACAAAATGTGTAATCCTTGGGTTTATGAAAATTTAAAATTTGACTGAAAAACGCATCGCCGAAAAGGTTTTAACACCATAATTTATTACCCATCATGAATCCCAATTACATGATGTGTACACTTTTCATGGGATACCCCTGAACCACATACAAGTAATGAAACACCTTTCTACACAAGTCATGATCCAACTTTACACATCATAGAATACATTTCCATGGCATGTTAAACTTGTAGCAACTTTCCACACCTCCCACCACCATAGAAAACTCTAGGAACCTCCCTAGAATAACTCCAACCGCTCAAACAAGAAAAGTAACTCACGAGGGTGGCATGAAACATTACATAAGATGCCTCTGAAATGATTATATCACACAATAATCCAAATCAATCAAATAGTGAAAGAGTTGTGAACTACCTCCCAATGTGTCAACTTTAAAGGATATCATAATACCAAAAATGCTACCAAAAACCAATCATTCCCAACCAAATGGCCACAAAACATCTTTCATAACCTCATCAGCACACAACCACATCACTACAACCACTACCCAAAAATTTTAAACTCCACACTTCACAAACCAATGACAACTTCATCTAATGATCCACACCATCCCAAAGACACAAATCAAGAAATTATATCCTCCATGTCAATATACTATCCACTATGTGTGGCATTGAATCACCCATATGGGTCTAATCGCAACATAGTTATTGTGTCTCAATTTGGAATCAGGTCCTCTAATTTTCATAAGTCAGAATTTATCACACATAATATTTCACAAACACAGAAATATCATATCTCAAAAAACATGTTCCAAACATCACATCACAGAAAAAATAAAAAAGTAAAATATCAAAACAAAATTGTGTACTTGGAGCATATCTGTATATATAATTCCCATGTACCCTCATCAAGGCTACCATGCCTCCACAACAAACAATCAAAAAAACTTATCATCCACAGAAAGCCTTATCATGGTGATCATGGAGATCTACTGGCCACTCCATGAATGCCATGTCATCCTCGATATTCATCTATCACCAGTAAATGACATTTGAGTAATTGTGAAGAAACGAATAAATCTAAGACACATAAAAGACATTGTGAATCATCTCCTTCTGTAGTGGAAATTCCAAAAAATATTCCTCCTTTCTCACTCACCTAAACACCTCAAAGGCCCCAAAAAAACTAGGATAAAGCTTACCACCCCCCCCCCCCCATAATCCTCTTCTTCACATATCGATGGGAAACATTCACGAACATGTGGTATATGACCAAGAACTCTAAGGGACTCCTCCTGTGATTAGAATAATACTTCTATCAGTCCTGTACTACTTTCAACCTCTCATTGACAAGATGAACCTTCTCTATAATGCTCTACACTAAATATAGACCATGAACTGTTTCCCTTCCAACCTACATCCTACATAATAGATAAAGACATGGTATCCCATAAAATACCTAAAATGAGTTCATTATAATCAAAGATTAATAAATATTTTTGTAAAAAAACATGAACAAGGGTAGTATTTGTACAAAATATCCACAGAATTCCAATACACATACCCGCAACATATCCCCTAGCATATGGATTGTTTGCATCATCATCCCATCTATATGAGGGGGGGGGGGAAGAAATAAAAAAGTGTAACTGCGTTCCAAAATAATGATTTAATACACTCTAGACACATGTGGTAAAAGATTATTCCTGATCCAAGATAATGGATCTGAGAACTCGAATAAACCGCACCACCTCATCCACATACATATTATCTAATGAATCCACTCTCTCTGACTCCATTATCAATAAGAAGTGGTCATATTTTCTCAACTGATCCATGATCACCAATGTTGAATTACAACCTCTTTAATCTTGGGGAATCTTTATGAATAAATCCATTTAGATTTCATCCCATTTCTACTCAAGAACATAAAAAGGCTACAGTAGACCACCAAAAACCTGATTCTCAACCTTTTTGTTCTGACAAACCAATCACATTTCCATAAACTATGCCACTGCATCTTTCATCCTAGGAAATCTAAAAAATATCCTCAAGACATGGTACATATTGAAAACTCATGGGTGTAACTTAAAAATTGATCTATGAAACTCATGCTGAACTACCTAATGCATCAATATCTATACAAAAAATCTCTCATGAAACAATATCTTGTTTCAAGCATCTGATGACCATCCCAAACGGGCATCATTATAGACAACACGATCATGACTCACCTCTTTATTTGAGTCTCCCAACTAAAAAACCTCCACATGCTGCATCAAATAATGATTCAATATAATATAAAACAACCATACTCTACAATCATCCACCATTAAATCTATGTTAAATTATTCCAACTTCTCTATTCCTCTCCATGTATCCCCAAACACCTGAACAACTTCCTTTCCAAAATTCCTATTCAATGATTAATCTTTATCGTTCCCTTTTCCCAAGTTATATAATATCTCATTATCAAAAAACCCAATAAACTGCAACCATCTCTACTACGTCAAATTTTTTTCACATTTATAAAATATATACCTCAAACTCTTGGGATACATGAAGTCCAAAATGTGATCCCAAATGTGGTAAGGTATCCATAACTTCTTCATAAAACCACCACTACCATACTTAGATCATGGGTGGAATAGTTACACTCTTGGAGAGATAACGTATTATAACCATAATATATAATTGTCCTTTTCCCCATCAACATGCATCCCAAACCCAGACAGGAAGCCTCACAAAACCCCTCAAACATCACACCCTCCTTTTGTAGCTAAATCACTGGAGCACAAACTAACTTCTTCATTAGGTAACCAAACACTACCTAAAACTGATTAGTACACAAATATCCTTGTTATTTCTAGTCAATTTTATAAATGGGGCTGAAAATATATTGAAATTGGTTACAAATCTTTGTTAATAACCTACATGACCTAGGAAGATGTTAATCATTTCCACATTATTGGGTGATTCCCAAGAAAGAACTACCTCGACATTCAACAAGTCCACTACCGCAGCCTATTGGGAGACGACATGCCCAGGTAAATGCCCCTTCCATGTCAAGAACATGCACTTGAAAATATTTCCATAATGATGGTGGTTTTTATGGACATGAAAAATAGCTCTTATATGTTCAATATTCTCCTCCTGTGACTTCTAATTAATCAAGATATAATCAATGAATACGATAAGGAAATGATCTAGGATATCATGGAACAAAGAGTTCATAATCCCCATAAACATAACTAGTTCATTCTTAACACCGAATGACATGACTAAAAACATGAAGTGTCCATACCTATATCTGATTGAAGACTTAGAGAATCTCCCTCCTTCATCCTCAATTGGTAATATACTGACTAAAAATTGATCATTAATAAGAAAATCTCCACTCTCAATTAGTCAAAATGATTGTCAATCCATTGAATAGTTTAACTATTCTTTACCATCAACTTATTTAACCATTAGTTGTCTATACACATCATAAAAAACCATCTTGCATATTTAAAAACAACATTAATGCATCCCACAGTGACAAACTATGCCATATAAAACCCTTCTATATCAAATCATCTATCTGACTCCACAAATCCTGCAACCTAGAAGGTGTCATATGAAAAAGATCCATCAAAATCATAGAAGTGTCACGATGAAATTCTATCCCAAACTCAACGTCACGTCGAGGGGGTAGAGTCATATCCTCTTTAGGGAAAACATTAGGGAACTCTAAAATGACCCTGAGGACATCCACTATACCAAAATCCATTGATTACATTGTCAACTAATCTATAAATTAATGAAGTGGCTCACAAACCAACTTCCCACCAGACGACCCCTCTAAGCAACAATAACCACATGTTATCAATCCACATGTGAAAACAAAACTATCCTCTATAATCTGCCGATAAAAAAAAGTATATAATAAAACTAGTTAATGATGAGGATGAAATCAAATGGATGCATATGTAGCATTAAAATATCCACATTGGACTGATGTGTCCCCATCACCAGTCTACACCCCACAGAACACGTCAAACAAGATGGGTTGGCCGCCAATTGGAATAATCAACACTACGAGAACAAGAATCCTCCCTATGTCTAGTACTAGAGCATGTGATGGAGAAGGTTCAAAAAACGAGTTTCAATCTCTTGAATCTAACTAGTCATAAAAAAGGCTACAAAACAATCTAATTGCACCTCAGGCGATATCTGGCCCCTCTTTCACTACTACATCCACTACGTATAATAGACCATGCCTAGATTATCTACCTCTATATTGATTATCACATATAGGATCATGCCCAGGAAGAATTCCATGAACACATGGAACATCTTGGGGTAGGCCCCAACCTTCTACATCTCACCTTGGTGGAGCATAAGCATCTTTACCCTATAGCTGAAGAATTATCACTGTAAACTACTATTAAGGCTAGCACTGAACCTTACCACCTACTACAAATTGAGACTATTAAACCACATTAAACTAGTTATAGCAATGTCCACAAACCCCAAAACAACAAAAAAGTCAAATATGTCCCAGGAAAATCTTGGAAACCGCTAGCCCTATAATTTTGGAAAGAAAGATAATAACGAAAACTCCTTTTTGGTTGAATCAACCATGGTCATGGTCCCTGAGACCTTTCATTGAGATCTATACATCACTAGGAACCCTTTTGGTTTCCCTCTAATGGTTAACCTCCTTGTGTGTTCATCTTCTAAATCACCTACATCTTCTTCTGAACATCCAGAGACATTGATAATGTAAATGTTGTAACAACATAGTGGAAAAAGGATAGTGTGCCTCTTCAAAATGTCTTTCAAAAGACTAGTAATCTAGAAAAAGATATGGATAATGATGAATATTGACATTGAAGTTGATTACAAACTCCCACACTAACAAGCACCCTTACTAAATAAGAATAAGCTATTAACTATTCACTGCATTCACAGACGATGGAAGGAACTCTTCTATGAACTCCATTTGAATGTCAACCCATGGAACGTCTACCTCCTTTATCAATCCATGATACAATGTCCACAACTGAAATGCATCTCCCTACAACTGGATGACTACCAAAGGGACCCAGTATCCCACCACGGCCTATATCAAACTTAAAGTGGTCTTGAGCTCCTTCATCTCGTTCTATATCACCACATCTAAAATACTACCCTTGTACTTCCCTAAATACTATCACTGGAAATCATGCAACGTCCTTTGAAAATCATTAGCCTCCAATGATAGATCAACCATATGAATATCAACCAGATAAACCTACTAGAACTGAACTACTAGATCTATATACATATATAGAACATGATCTATAGATGAAATGAAAACAATAACGTCTTAAGCCCAATAGTATGAAATATTTTTAAGATCCATTTTCCACATTATTCATTTTATACTTCCCAAAATAGCCCAATTAAAAAAATAACACAATTAATCATGATGTATGTAGCTCTCCTACGTCTCCACCCTACAAATAGTTCCACCTCACTTGGTCATTGAATAAGCTCAATTATCATGAAATAGATCATGGGGGCTATATTCTTGTGTCCTAGATGGTCTCTCTAACCTATGTCACACACTAAGGTCTACTGGAACTACTAAAATATTGACCCATAAACTCCTCACTATGCCAAACTCCAAACTCCATCCTATCACTCCACCATCACAATTGATACCATCGTGTCATTACCCCATACCTCTAATGATACCACAATGAGGGGAGAGAGATATTGACCCATGAGTCTCTCCTCCACTAGGCCTTGGGTTGGAAATTACCCCAAGTGTATAAAAATCTCCAGAAAAGGGAAGAATAACCCTCTGTAATAATACAAGATTATGATATAAGATTAATTATCCTTAATACAATCAAAGAAATATAATAAAAATGAAACTAAAACCACCACACATGCATGTATAAATAAAACTAATACAAATAAAAGTTTCCAATGTTAATACCCAAAAGAAAAGATAAATTAATGACACAACCACTGTCCATGGTTCGAGATAGTAATGTCCAACATGATCCACATAATCCTCCTAGAAACATGAAAACAATTTATATATGACGGGGGTATATAGGTATACTCTATAGAAAACCAAAACCTATCATTCACATGTGAAAGAAGCATACTAATTCAACTAGGAGAACACAACAGAACCAACAAAAACTAATAGGTCAACTATCCATCCCAACCCCACTATGTAATTCTCACCAAAAAATGAAATCCAAGTAATATAACATAAAAATAGTATATCTAAAAATAGTTCCCCACACTACATTCATGCTGGTAGGCTACTCTCACACCCAAACATCATATTCCCCAATTATCCCATATCTTTTGTATACTACACTTCGCCACAAGAACTTTCACATCACATCCCTCTAGTAGACAACTAGGATCGCTGCCCCATAGGCATAGCAACATCACCTCTAACCAAAAAACACATAGGACATAACATATCAACAACCATAACCAGAAAAATAGAGTATCATGAACATAAAGGACATAAACTCTGTGTTATCCTCCTACAATGAATGACCCACGCCATAAGACATTGCATCATATCTCATACCACCCATAGAGACAAGGGCTCTATCAAATCTCACTCGAAGACAGCTGGTCACACTGCCCCATTAGTATGACCACTCCAAAACTCACCTAAAGACCAATGGCCTATCAAAACCACCATCTTGTGATATAATAAACCTCAAACCAAAATATCATGTGTAATACCTACCTCAACTAAAATAGAGAGTGGGAAAGAGAGTGTACATAGTCATCTATCCTCCTCAGTGGATGTTGGAAAAAACACCCTCACATGACTGTGTGGGTGATTGATCATAGCGATCAATGTAGATGGGGTATGTATAGAAATGAAAAATAAAATAAAATTATATATATAGACACACATAAGCCCATCATATTGGTTCAAACCCCAAAACTAATCAACTCCTAACATCACCAATTCTTTTACAACCTATAAACTCATCACATGAAAAAATCCACAAGCCACATTTCACATTGGAAAATGATTCCCATTATCCAACCTATACGTTTAATTACAAGTAATAATCTATATCTAACCACATATCCCATAATTTATTGATTCACTAGTCATACCATCCCATTAAAAGAACCGATTCCAAACAATTTCAATCATTATTAAATAAAAATTTATTCAATCACTACCTGAGAATATTACATAATGCAACCACACATCACACATGGATCAACAGTCCCATCTTACCATCACCATAATGCCCCAAAAAAATGAAAAACAACCATCACATAATCTCCCCAAAATCACATCCAACAAACAACCTTACCTACCTAGAATCATGAAAAACAAATAATAACTTTGCATCCCTAAAATCACAACCAACAAACAACCACCTCATAGACCAAAAAGCACATCCAAACAACCACATCTTTCTCCACCCCCATCGTAACCACACATATCTACCCCACATTTATTAAAAAACATCACAACACATCAAGGATTAATTTATAGTTAAAAAAATATATTTGTGACAATTCACTTTATTTTAGGGGTGTTATCACAAATTCTATAAATCCATGGAATGAAATTTCATTATCCTAATATAAGTGTCTTGTAAATTTCTATTTTTTGGGTGATATAAAATAATCACAAAAAATGTAGCAGTCACAACATATATATCTAGAACAAAAAATCCCCAAAAATCCACCATTTTGAAGGGGTCATAAATCCCATATAATCAATATGTCATAATAATAGTGAAGTTATAAAAACAAGAGAATCATACCCATTTACAGTTAAATTTCAATTTTTCCAATTATTTATCATTAATTAATATAGTAAAACCATAACCTATAGATGAAAAATAAAAAAACCCTTTGATATGATACACAATAAAGAAAAATGAGGGATTACCTACCTCATAGATGCTTTCCAACTCATTACACACTATAGGGAAAAGAAAAAACACCTGAATAACACAACCACAATATGAGAACCATAGATAATCCTACCCCTCATCAATGTATCAACAAAATATAGGCCAAAAAATTTCCCAAACCAAAATGAAATCACTGTAATGAATTCCCTGGAATAGAATATAAAAAAACCAACCAATATAGAGGGGAAAACCTACTATATATTTATAAAGATGATATAATGGAACAAACAGATCAAATGGGAAGGAATTCTTCTTGAAGAAATCATCAGGGCATCTAGGGTTCACTGGAATGAGAGAGGAAGAGGGTATGGATTAATGAATAAACATTTTTATTAAAAAACATTTGAATCCCTGGATATCACCTTTTAAAAATCATGTAACTATGATATAATGTGTCATTCTCTAGTTTCAAAATTTTTTATCTTCCACCCAAAAATATGTTACCTTGAAAGAATTAATACATGAATTTATTACACATTTTATTCTACCATACATTACATGCACCCTTTTTTTGGCTACCCCTTAGTCACATACAAGTTGTGAAACACGCCACTACAGAAGATGTGAACTACCTTTACACATCATGTAATAAATTTTCATGGTGTATATTTTATGAAAAAAAAAATCCTACACCTCCATAATCTATGGAAACCAACAATAACATCCCATAAAACCTCCAAAAACTGAAACTATCAATGTAATAGACTGGGAAGGAACAAAACATTATATAATAAACCATTCACCATTTAAATTTTTTGAATGTGGTGGTGAAAAAATACACCAAAATATTTGGTAAACTGTTTGACCTACTTGGTTATGGGTATTTTATTAATTTAAATTTGTTTTTAATTTGGTTCTTCCCCTTATATTCCCCATTTTGTTTCCCATAACCATTATATATCTCGAGGGACTCTCTTAATATTTTAAGCACTTCCATAGTGGATTAAGAATGATTTCTTCATGGTCACATCCCTGAATTAATACATTAAGGCTTCTTCATCCTTATTATATATTTTTCTGGTCCTTATCCAATATTCATTAATGCATGTAGCCATGTTGGATGATTTTTATGTCTAATGTTGTTCTAACATGGTTATTTTTGTCCATATGTGTTTTGATCCATCATAAAAGGTCTATTCATATGGTTTTCATTGAAGGTGGAATGGTTTCATCTTTGGAAAAAATATTTCTCTTCTATTTCTTATGATTAAAGTCATCGTTGAATGATTAATTCTTCAAATGTGTTTTTTAATGAATGAAATGATTAATATGACATATAGTTTGTTTTTTTCAATGGTTATCCATTCTTAGGTGGGTTTATCCATTAGAATTTTTTTAAAATTGTACAGTTTAGTGGAACGATTTTTTTCAAATGGTATTTTACACATTCTAGGTGTTTGATAAAATTACATTAGTGGTTTTCATCATTAAAAATATTTTTTTAAATATTTTCTCATGTTTGATTTCTATATTTTTGGGTTTCTTTTCTCATGAATGGGTTTCATTTTATCAAATGGTGTTCCCTTGTTTTAAATATGGTTTCCTTGTTATATTTGAGTTTTACTGGTATTACTATTGGGATATCATGACTTTTGTGAATTGTTTCGATATTACATTGAATTTATTGAGAATATACAATGGTGTTATGGTGTGTTCCGTTGGACATAAACATTTTTTTTTCAAAATTTTATTTGAAAATTTATTTATAAAGGAGTATTTCTTAGTTATAAGTAAAATGAGCATTTGGAATCTTATGGTAATGGTGAATTACATTGGAAAATTTTTCCATTCCAGTTTAGACTCATTGTTATCCTTTGTTTATGATTATATGCATGTGTTAATAATTAAGTGAATTGTGATTCATTTTAATATGCATTGGGTTGGGGGATTATCCTTAAAAGGGGTGTATTAGAGGAGGTATGTATATAATTGTTGTGATATATTGCCTTTGATATTTTCATTCTCCATTTGATTGAAATTGGATCTATAGTATCCCACCTCCATTAGCTATGACATGAGGAGCCCTATTCTAATAAGTGGGATTTTGAGGGATGTTGGATATTATATCAAAGAGTGATCCACTCTCTAGTACCCTCTAGATGAATGTTATGACTTGAAAAGGGATTTTTTCACTAATGAGACTAGTTGAGATTGATTAAGGGGATGTCTTGTGTAACTATAAAACTACTAGAAATGGGTTACATCGATTAATGTCTAGTACTGAAAAAATTATTCCATAATGTTTTTCCCTTGATATGTATCTCAAGTTATGAAAAAATTTTGTTTACATTAATTTGAATATCATATCCATTTATTTGGATATAATTCTATGTATTGGTTATTTATGTTTGTTCATTATAGTTATATATATTTCTTTTTGAATTTATTTTTATTACCTTATTAATTTCAATGAATTAATATTCTATTATTCTTTATCATTGTTCCTTACTCATGCATTCATGGGTATGTGCGATGTTTTTAAAATAATAAGGTATAGATATTTTAGAGTAGATAGATTTTATTTAAATTATTTAGAATTTATTTTAAACTCTATGATGGGTTATTATTCAAAATATATGTTTTAATTATATTGGGAGAGTTTAATATGGGGTTTTAAGGAAAAAATGGTTCAAAGTGGAATGATTTTTTAATGAAATGTCAAGGCTATGGTATGCCCACTTTGGGGAATTTTTTTATAAACTGTGTGTTTTAATAAATCATGTAATGAATTTTTTGTTTATTTACGTTTGGTGTAAATGAAATGAAAAATTATTTTTTTCCCTACATTCAAACTAGTGTACTTGGTTCTTTATGAGAAGAAATATAATGGACTCATGGTTCTCTCCTATTTGTTTTATCTGACACCCTACATTTTAATATTGTTGTACATATAGACTTTATGTTTTCAATAGGTTCTTGGGTCTCATATTTTATGTTGGGTTGCTACCCTCTCCATTAGAAAGTGGGTGATGTCAAAAATGGTGTTGACTTATGGGTCACATGGAGATGGTGGAAATTTTCTCTCCAGTTTGATGGACTATTTGTGTTATGTGTTTTATTAGAATCATGAACCTCCCTCTTTGTCTTACTTTTGTTTTATTGTTATGGATTATAAAATGTTTTATAAAATGTTTTATTTTATTTCGAATTTTTTATAGGAAAATGGTTTTAGTTATCTTCCTTATTTATTTCTTGTTTTGATGTGTTTCTTTATTATCTGCCTATTTATTGTAGCATGGTTTTCAAACCAATGTTTGTGTCGTGTTGGGTTCCTGAATGGTACCAATTGTTAATAATAGTTTTTCTTTAGGGTAAAATAATTTCCATATATTCAATTTTGATCCCCTAATTCTTGTTTCCATATCAGGGGGATTAATAATGTGCCTTGTTGTGTAATGTCTCAGGTGATGGGTTGGGTGGAATTAGGTTACTGTGTTATAGAATATGGGTTGTGATATAGGAAATGTTGACTTCTATAAGGGGTCTGATAGCCAATTATTTTGGTTGTGTGGTCCTGATGGATTATTCCTTGGGTTAGAATTTAGAAAAGGGGGTTTGTATTTGGAGTATTGACTTTGTATGTATTTTAGAGATAAGAACATTATTCCAAAACAAAAATTCTTTATGAAATCATATTATACTGTAATCATTTAAGAGGTAATATAAGGGGTCGATAAAACTATGGTTTGGGACCCATACAAATTTAGATCACCATTTCCATGGTATTTTAAATTTTTTGAGATAAATCTTGATGATGTTGATCTAAAATCATGATAGACACAGGTCACTCTTCCCATTGGTAGTATTTCTATCTTAATAAAGATTCAATATTCCCATTGGGTGTGACTATGTAGTTAATGGCCACTCTTACCCACTATCTTAATATTTATATACATGGATTAGGATTCCCATGTGGTTAGACAATATATATAGGGGACGAAATTCCCCTCTATCTTGATATTGACATGAAATGATCATGTTTCCATGGGTTAAGATAATTTTAGTGTTATATTGTGTTGATCTATGATCAAGATACCTGAGTGTCTAGATCATATCGATGGAACTTTTCCTCTTAACTTTATATTACTTGTTACATCCCAACCTGGTTCACTCATTAAAAAGTAACTCGATCTATTGGTGACATTACCTCAAGCATGCCTCCCCATACACCAAAGGCTACTGAATAGAAATAGGGGTCTAGTGGTGGTAAATTAGGGGGAGTTGAACCTTTGGATTAGTAATAAATAGTCATGTAAATAATATAAATAAATCATATTGTATAATATAACAATAAAAATAATCAATAATGAACATATACATTGACAAGTTATAATAAAAATAACCATACATAAACAATTACTTTCATAATAAAATCTATAAACATGTAGTAGGTAATACGTACAATGAGGATAGATAGAAAAATGATTAAATAAATTGAATAATCCAACTCTACAAGGCATCCCATGTACATTCACAGCTAAAACTCCCCTTTTATGTTCTATCAATAAAGAAACAATATAAATAATAGACTTTCAATTACTTAACTATTGTTGGTAGATCTGTTCGGGTAATAAATAATTTCCTAAATGTGGTGCGAGTAATACATAGTAGGCCACAACCAATATTTTCATATAAAAATTTAGTCTGAAAATATAAAATTTATAGTGTGCATGTATAAACAATGGGGTATGGAGAATCATCTACAATGATTTCAAATAAAATATCATGAAAATCATGTATAGTAATTTCATATTAATGTGGCAGAATGTCATGTCCATTAATTTCAAATAAAATATGTGGAGTTTCATGTCATAAAATTTCATATAAATGATTATGATCATCATGTATGACAATTTCAACAAAATAATGAGGATTTCCATATCCTACATTACTAAATCATTCATAATTAATTCAATTCAATGTACCCATGGAGACCATCAAAGGAAATCTATACCAAAATCCAAATATCACTCAAGGCATGCAATAATAAATGGGCATATTTAATATTTCAATTAAGAATAATCTATGAGAAAAAATCATGTCATTTTACAATTCAAACATACCTTTTATCGTTTTATTTATAAGTTCCCATTAATCCAAGTGACATGGTTATCCTATTCATATTTTATTATATCTCATGCATTTGTCAAAAAATTATCAACTTAACAAGGGCTTAGTGACATTACCTTTCCATTCACTTATTATTTAAATAATTTAAAAATTCCATCGTTAGATGAAAATCCAAACCAAATTTATTAGGTGGCTTGGTAAGAAGGATTAAAAAAAGAATTAGGTTCACTTGATACAAATTCTCAATTTAAAATTTAGTTTATAGAAAGTATAGTACTACTATACATTAATTTATTTGACACTAGGGTTCTAAATTAAAGGGTCTTCCAAGATTATTCATAAAGTATAAAACCATTTACAATCAAATAATTCATTTCATTAAAGAAAACTAATCAAAATAAACAAGGGATATAGGGTTCACTAAATACACCCTATGTTATTGAGACATTTCCAACAGTATAAAACAACTAAAAGGTCAATATATAAGTCCATAATATAAGTTACAAGGTCAATAGACAATAGGGTCTTTTAGTCACAAGATATAGAAACAACCACCAATATTTATTCGAACCCACCATAAGTGGTGGTTAATGTTGAGTTCATATACCTCCAACCATGTCAAGGGATTTGAAGGGCATCAAGTCTATGGTATAGGAATTTAATTTAATTTTTTTAATATATTAGTAATAAAATGATGAAGGTACGAAATTATGCACATAAATAACATATTATAAACATGTGAGACTTTTAGGTAAAATCAAGAGACCAAATATCTTATACCAAGAAATCTACACTCATCCAATAGCAACTATTGAATCAATATGAAATCATTGAAAACTATGAAAATACGAAAACACCTTGAAAATAGGGTATATGATCTCACAAAAATACATTTCTGAATATGGAAATTGAAACTAAAAATGGAATTAATATGGATCATAAACATAACATGGGGAATAAAAAACGAATGAAGACACTTGATTCTTATCTCAGATGATGGAGATATATCAAATCCTATAGGACAACCAAGGGGGGAGCTCAAGGGGATGTTGGTCATGTGTGAAATGATAAAGAAGATGGAGTAAATACGGTTGATTTTATTGCCAAAAATTGGTAATTTTACAGTTTTTAAATGGCCACATAGTTTTTCTTCATAGTTTCTAAACCATATAAAAATTTCGTGTCACTCACTATCCATTTACCCCAACCTCGAATGTAAATGGATCATAATTAGAAAAAGTGTGTTCACACCATGCATAGGTACTATACATTAATTCACCCCTACACACAATTTAAGTTCAATGTTAGACAACCTATTCAAAAACTATGTGGACAACTCTATAATAAGATATTTGTTTTTAATGACTATGTGGGATCTTTGCCTCTATTTTATAACCCATTTTCCCTCTTTACTGGGACTCATGGAATAGAAAAATGGTTAAAACTAACAATTATCCAACTATGCATCGATGTTTTTTCCCAAAAAATAAGTACTCTATGCTCATAACCATTCCCAAGCACTCTCGAATCCTCTATGACCACCTAAAGAATTAACATATAGAATTATTCTAACTCTCAAAAATACATCTTGAATGTCAGTTTGAGGTTTTGTCTTCCTACCTAATAAAGATTAATATTCCATTAAAATTTCCAAGTACCTCAAGATAAAATATCATAAAACCTCCTCGCTGTATAATCTGTTATCCCCAAGAATCTGGGGTTGAAATTTGAAACCGCACTCCACCTACATGGGTAGATAATTCCAATACAAATGGGCTTGTTTCATTTTCAATAATATGCCACATGTCTCCAAGTAAAACATTGATCCTATGAATCATAATTTTTAAAACAGTATCCAATTCTTATAACCTTTAAAAAATGATAATATGACATTTACCCATGCTTTTAAACTCGAGACGTGGTCACATTCCCATCTCTTTCATCAGTCAGTTGATGGAGCTCCCCACCATAATGTCAAGATTCCATCAAAAAAAATTTAACCATGATACATCCACCACAATAATTTCCATCTAAATAATTCCGTTATAATCCTAAATTTACTATGAGAATTATTATCAATGCACTCAACACAATCATAAGCAACGATACCTTTCTCAGCCCTCGATCTAAACGATCTAATTCCATTCAACCAAGCTAGCCTAGTCGTATCGGATTTTCCTAGAAAATATCTTGGAAACCATTAAAATGCACTCTTGTCTCCCCAACAGTTTGAATAATTTGGTTCCTCATTGGATACATTCAACTATTCGATGAAACTCAAGTCGAAATGTCTCCAACTTACTGCCTTTCAAAATGATCGGATACAATAATCTATATGTTACCAAGACTAGATTCTATATATTTGTCCCATGTCCCAATAAGGTTATTCTGGTCATGTTCACTGAATCTTGTACCCAAATGTTGGTGACTTATCATGGATGAACCAACCCACTTCCAAAATTTTAATGGCGCCACAACACAAACACCAGTACATACCTGGTCCCAAAACCCTTGGCTCTTTACAATCCATCTTCCTCCTAACACTTTCTCTTAGTCTCTTCCAAGTCTGTATTTGAAAATATACATATAATTAAACACTAAATCCAACCGTAAATTAAATAATTTACCCCATAGTATGTGAAATATTAAACAACCATCATGGAGTCAATCTCACGGTCCTATAACCCTTCTCACACGAGGGTCTCCAAATCGTGACTGACGTCATTCTCCCCACCTTATGAGCATATTCATCATCACACCAATGAAACAAGTCCTTGGTTAACCCATCCCATGCATATTCGCTACCCAGAAATAAATAATTATATGGATACGAACCATATCATTTCATATAAGTAAATAAAACATCACACACCACTAATTTCCACTTCCCAAGAATGGTTCGCATAGCATTTGATGAGTTTTAACTCACAAAAAGTGTCATTATCCTCTAATGGTGAAATGTGTACTCCCCACCATATGACTTACATTGACCATATCCTCATGAATGTATTCCAAGGAGTCCTTTTATCAAACCATAAAAATATATTTATATAGCACGACGCATAACAGACATTATCTCAATGTACTGAAGATGGTGTAAATTTATTATGCATGGACATCTCTAAACAATGAGTTAAATAATATTCCAAAAAAATTAATATATCTATCTACCTGATCCTAACACATATAGAACCAGTTTATATTTTCCTTCAACCAACCCCTGACACCATGACTCTCAAAAAGTTGTGTCAAAGTCTACCCACGATTCAATCATCTCATAGAATCTTATCTATTATTATTGTATATACTCCTATGAAGAGACATTTATCACCTAATCACAACTCTTGGTCAGCCATGACCACTTCATCACTTCTTTGAAACCATAATTCTTTATCTCAAACATGGACAGTCGCTAATAGATAATTTAAAAATTACCACAAGAATACAAATGTATTATCCCCGTTATACCTAGAATAGTTGGTGTACAACCCCATACCACCTTATTCAAAACCCAACTCATGCTCGCACTATTAATTCTTCAATAGGTCCAATATAATCATGCTACTTGATATTTGAGTTTTTAACATACCATGATATCCTTTGGAACTCCTCTTCAAAATCAAGAACCTCATGTATGGCATGATTTATTGCACACCCACCAATTATATGGTGTGATTTCATAAATTAAACCATCAACCATATAACCACTAGTCCACAATGATACGAACCTAAACATTCCATTCCATAAAATCCAGTCTTGATACAAAGGCAACCGTGGTACTTCCTTGAAAACCATTGGTATCACCTAGCCTATATTATAAAACATGAGCACTTTCTATGAATTGATTTTATAACAAACATAGAACTATGAACAATACCTAAGAAGGCATTTTTAAACCACGGAAAACCCCTCTCACAAGTTTCCCTCTATAAATCTAGCCGTCAACTAGTCATTATGGTTTTTGTCAAAGATACAGTTCTTTAGGTATCTAACATATCCCTACCATTAAAATCTAAAAATATAGCCACTAGGTTTGTCCACCTAGCCCAATGGTATCTCACATGAGACCCATAGCACACTGAAGGTATTTTATTTCATGATATTTCAAAGACATTAAATTCTATTTAAATATATGAAACCAATGTTAGGTAAAAAGATCATTGATGTACAAGGGAAAAAATCTATCAATATAGGTACAATGACATCACCTACCAATCATTTTCCTACCAGGATCTGATTCTCTCCAAGATTATACATAGTGGATTGATCCCTTGACGGTAACATAGATATTGTCTAAATCTTTAAAAGAAGACCCTTAGGAGGTATCTGCATACAGTAATATACCCTTGAGGTTCAACTTACTAAACAATAACCCACCGACCTAGGTGTGGAGTTTTGTCATCTAAGAGTCCTTCCCAACTCATATGAGCAACAGAAACCAGTAAAATGACAATAAACATGGTTCTAAAGTCTTTCGGTGTCCCATCTCCAAGGGATCTACTACAACTGGATAACCCCTTATTTACCTAGGGAATCAACAAGAAAACTAGAATCATGCATAATTGGTCACTAAGAACTTAACCCTAACATTTAGGTTGAACATATAAGAAGAATAGAATAAAATTGAGATTCATGGAAAACATCAACATTCCAATTCAAGACATCTATCAAGGAAAATCTAAAGCTAACCCTTACATGAGTTTTCTTCATTATCAACACCACATAAAGGTTTTATTGAAAGAATTTCAGAACATCAAATTTACTATAAACATTAAGGAGGATAATAAATATGAAATTCCAATTACCAGAAATATGGGAAAAAGTTTTTCAAACAGTACTTGGTAGTTTATTTAATTTACACCAGATAATATTCTATGAAAATTATCCCATAATTTCTATTTAACTCATATTTAGCAAGAAGTTCTTATAGTTGTGACGAAGTAAATAATATTTCAATCGCAAAAATTGACGAAAAAATACATCAGGTTATATATATAATATTAATTAAATAATGCCTCATGTCAATAGAGATAAAAAATAAGACAAAAGGAATTTTATCAATTAAATGGTATTTGTAACACCACGATATTTTATGGGATATATTTTTTTATATTCATTGAAGTATTGTTTTTTACACTAAAGTAATGTTATAATTCACTATACACAACACCATATTGGCTGGAAATATATGAAACATTGTTCTTGTCATAAGTTACATGAAAGAGGGACCTTCCTCGATAGCTTGCGTTGTACACTACATCGAGTTTCACTAAACAACGATATATTGTTAAAATATTATTATAGTATAGAAAATAGATATTATGAATATTATTTAACACATTTGGAATTTTAAATTACATTAACATTCATCTTGTTTATTTTCTATACATGATAAAAGAAGAAGTTCATTTTTTGACATAAAAGAAGTATTTTTAAAAAAAATGCAGTTTTTTCACCTTTTGATGGAGAACTCATTTGAAATCTATTTTTTAATAGTTTAATACAATATATTTTACAAAATAATATTCTTCTTTAGAAGAGGTACATAAAAATTTATTTTTGTTAAATTTTTGGTATTTTTATGATTAAATTTATATTTTAATGAATACTGGATAATAACGCATTTTAATTCAAAACTGCATTTTCATCTAATTTATTTATATAGTTAGATTATATTTTTCATTCATTTTAAATTTAAATTTGATTATTTTTTTATGATTTAATTCATTATTGGTCATTGGAAGTTATTTCCCATTGAAATTTTTCATAGACACACATCAATATTTTGATAGTTATTACATCTTAAAAACCTTCTTTTTGGTTTTGACAATGAGAATTAATTTTAAACTAATAAATGAAACTTATTTTTTTTGAATATGGAAAAATTGATTCCATATTTGGAATCATAAAATTCAAATTTTTTGAATATATACCTATTATTTTTGTACATTATGATTAGTAACTTCAGTAATTATTTGTATTTACCTTAGTTAAAGGATAAACATGGTAAATAAGTGTAAAAATAATAATTTAATAATATAAACCTTCCCAAAACATGTCATAATCCTATTATATGAGGAAATTCAGGCCATGGGAATCCATGTGTCTATTTTGGGACCACATGGATTCACTTGGATGTGAAATGACATTTTATAAAAAATAATTAGTAATGAAAAATACAACATAAACATGTCTCTTTTACAAAAATAATTTTTATATGGGTTTATATATGTGATATATTTATATATAAATAATAATTATAAATATAATATGATTTCATACGTAATGGTATTTTATTTATAATTTTATTGATATTAATCAATTTTTTTTAATTATGACACAATGAAGATGCAGTGATTGATTCATTAATAATGGATTACAATAAATGATATTCAAAATATTAAAATAAATATAATTTGATAATATCTACATCATACATGAACTTTATGGATTATATTGAAAATTTACATTTTAGTTAATAATTTTTTGTAGAATTAATAAGGTTGTTACGAATTCTTAAAAATGTCAAGTATGAATTGTGTCCAAAATTTACATAATTCAAAACATAAAACATAATATAGTTTATTATATTATATTATATTAATTTAAATATAATTTTCATCAAAATGATTAATATAAGTCACTTTATGTCATAAATGTCATTTTTTGGGTTGTTTGACATGATATGGTAATTACATTAAACAATAATATGTAAATAACATGATACCATTGTACGAAAAAAAATGGTAAAATAAGGGTTAAACCAATAAATTAGGGATTATAAAATATTCAAAGTAAAGTCTAAAAATTATTGTATTATATTTATTCTATCAAAAATCATTTTATTTTTTAAATAAATCTGTTTTAACCATTTTTAATCGAAATTGAATTTATAATAAATTAATATTTTAAGAACTTCCAAAAGAGCCCATCTTCCATCTTATAAAATGGAACCAACTACACACACATAAAACACCCCTATAAATCTGCTTGGATCATCCAAATTATACACAAATAATCACAAAACATCCCTCCCTTCATTTTAGAATCCATAACTTGGGTAGAAGGCAATTCAAGAAATCCTTTTGTCTCAAATCGAAGGAAGTCACCCGATTTAGAGGAAACATCTTCTCTCAAGATCTTTTCTTTTATTTTCCTTCTCCACTACCTATTATATTTTTTTTAATTTATTAAATATAAAAAAATCTATAATCAATATACTAGGATTTTTTTATGATAATTATTCAATCTACACTTACACAAACCTCCATTTAATGGATATGAACATACTATTTCTGTGTTTGGCAAACTACTACATCACGAAACTAGGATAATTCAATATTCTCGTACTACACCTCATGGTGGAAATTATGATGAAAACTTATTTATATATGATATATATTATATTTATATTTTCCTTATTCTTATTTATTTTTTATTTACAACATACCTTTATGCTTTCTGTAATGTGTCAATAATATAATTTAATTTGAGGAATTGCGGACTATCACCCCCTCAATGTGATATAACTCGTTAATTACATAAATGGACCATATAAAGGATGGAATTAATGAGATTATGTAGCATATATAACTTATATATTATACTGGAATTATGATATACTTATGTATCATTTATTTTTCATTCATTTAATATGAAAAAGAAATGAATGTACCGTTCATGTGTACAAATGGCCGACCTTGTGAATAAATTTTGTATTCTATTTCATTTATCTATATGTTATACATAATTATATAATGAATATATATTATTTATAAATCACGTTTAACATTATTTATGTAATTAAATCCCAATATAATTAATAATATGAAGAATAACAAGTAAAAAAATATGATATATAAAATAATTATTACCAAAAACGTTGATTTAACATGGAATTCATAAATGAATGGGTAATATAAAGTCATAAGTGAATAATATATGATGTCCTAAATATTATTATGGTTCTTTTACAGGTTAATAATATGTTTAAACACACTATACATGAGTTTTGGACACATACTAAGGATATCAGACCTTATGTATGGGATAACTTTTCAAATTCTGTTATTATATGCGATTGTTTATTCATAAGTGTTTACTTTGGTATATTGATCATCCATATCAATTTATTCGAAATATATATATCAAAATATTATTTATATCTTTCTATAATTGTTAAAATTAATTTTTACCCACAGGTAATTTTTTTCTAAATGGTATTAATGGAATCTTTTGTCATTTATTATACAATGTACTTTATCAATGTTTTTCAAAAGTATGAGAAGTAATGTTTTTTAACTTGTACATAAAGATAAGATTTTTACACATTCATAATGCCTCATTTCCATGAATTTTACCATACAATATTATAATTTGTTTTTACATAAGATAGTAAATAAAGTGTTTTTAATATATCCCAACTTTACCCTCTCTTTGGCCAGAAATATGATTTCCTTCAAAACTATTTTTTTCTAAAAAGTGTTTCCCATGATATCCAACTAGTATGATATTATAATTAAAAGGAATTCTACACTTTTTATCTTCTACCAATTTTTTTAAAGGAATATTATTTTCACGTTCCAAAGGAGGAAATTTTCAATCCTTTTTACCATGCAAAAGGAATGTTTATTTTACCTCGTATGACATGTACAAATTTTTCTTCTTTAAATCCATAGAAGATTTATGTCCATATTTAAATTTTATTTTTTTGAAAATGATTTTTTAAATATATTTTTCCAATAAAATGGTTTTAAAATTGTTCTCAAACTTATTTTATATGTTTTCAAGAAATATTATCTTCAAAAAAAATTCAAGCTTTCTTTATTAGTTCCAATGTTTTTTCAATGAAAAATGTTTTAGAAAGGTTTTGAATATTATTTTATAAATAATGATGGAAAAAATTTCAAATATTTTCATGTATTATTTATATGTTTTAAAGTTATTTTATTTGTAAATTTTAATCAAAATTTATTATGTATTAAAAATACATTTTCAAAGAAGAAATGATATTTTCTTCAATAAATGTTTTTGAAAGATATTTCAAGTTTATTTTCTACATAAGATAGCAGTTGTTTGTGTTATTAATTACCTTCTACAAAATTATCTAATGTTTCCAATAATACCCTTTCTATGAATGGTTTATTATTAATTTCATGGCCTTTTTTGAAACTTGTTTCTCTACCATGAGTTATATGTTTATGAAAATCCATTCTCTTTCTACAGGATATATGCTTTTCAAACACTCTTATATTCACATGTTATGAATTGATGAAGTGATTATGAATCCTATCTATTTTCCATAGTTTATTATGTGATAAAATGTTAATGATACCGATTTAATTTCATGGGTGATGATTTGATGTTTATATAACCCATCTTTATTTTCATCGGCCATGATATAATGAATGTCTTGTGGAATATGAATGTATGATTTCATAATGTGATGAGCAAAACCAATATCTCCCTCCAATGTATTATGTGATAATAAATGTCTTATTATCTCAAAGAGTATATGTGTAGTAGCCCAATCCCAAAAACAAGAAGTTATATGGGTTATAGTAGAAGCCCAAAAAAATAAGTTACATGGTTTGTAGTCTAAGACAAAAAATAAAAAGGTACATAGGTTTTTTCCAAGCCCAAAAACAAGAAGGTACATGGGTTGTATCCAAAACCTAATAGAAAAAAGATACATGGGTTTTATCCCAATCCTAAAAACAATATGGTAAATAGGGTCTATCCAAATCCTAAAAGTTTGAGTGTACATGGGTTGTTAGTCCAAGATTG
This sequence comes from Viscum album, assembly GCA_963277665.1. Taxonomy (NCBI): domain Eukaryota; kingdom Viridiplantae; phylum Streptophyta; class Magnoliopsida; order Santalales; family Viscaceae; genus Viscum; species Viscum album. Next base: position 394,399,446 of record OY728131.1, on the reverse strand, counting down.
TAAAAGGGTCATAGGTCCTAGGCCAAGCCTAAAAGTTTATAATGTTCATCATAGTTATCCTTGGAATAATATTATATATTTTTATGTTCATGCACAAAATTACACATTTTATTCTAATATTAGTCTTCCGTGGATTATGTTCCTCATTTCATTCATGTATTACAAACTTCCTATTTTTATTATGATCTCTTATATCCAAGGTATTATCTTTAAATGTTATTATCAAGTTACATACCATTTTGTTCATGTTATTATTACACCACTCATTTATTTATCATTACTGGGAATCTGAGCTCACCAATTTATTACGTCTACTTTCTGTAGGTTATAAAGAATTTTTTTTGGTATAAGTACTAAAGGTGGAGCTCTTTATGAGAGATACTGAAGATCTTCCACCAGGACTGATGATTTCATTTCAAAGATTCCATATAAGATAAACTATTAAATTCCTCAGTAATTTATTTATGTAATGTATTGAATATTTATCTTAAATGATGTAATATACATGTATGTCAAGTCTGGGTAACTATAGTTGGTATAAAAGGAAAGTTTTATTCAACCCTTGGAAATTAGGATAAGAATACATTATTGAGATCCTTAGTTATATTTTTAAGGATATGCCTAGGGATGTATGTAAGGATAAGTATAATAATGAGTTCATATTTAGAAAAATGTAAAGGAATTTTATTAATGGATAGAGTGAGAGGTTTCCTAGAAATATATCCCTGTTTGGATACTAATAGTTGATGTGGATCTGGCATACATGTACCTAGGTGTAACAACTCTAACCAGATGTTTTGGGACTGGCTAAGGGTAATATGGCACACAACAAAGGGCCTTACTACACATTTTGTTTGACAATACCTCAGGATATTCATTGGGAATTCAAAAACTCTACACAAACCATAGTCATGGATTTAAATATATGTTTATTATGAGTAATATAGGATAAAACTAAGGATTCATTGAATAAAAAGGTAGGTGTCATATCTTAGACATCCTATAAGAAATTTTTTCATGATTATGTGGTTTTATATTATGATATGTGTTTCCCACCCCATGATTTATAGTTTAATTTAGTGAAGTGAACTAAAAGGAACATGGTTAGAATTAAACATTTCAGATGTGGAAAATAGTGTCACCATTCAAATTGACCTCCCAAGTGTAAATATTTTAAACAGAATCAGTAAGGTTGCTAGAATGTTTGTTATACTTCTAAAGATAAAGAGATCATAAAAGATAGGTGAATGGTTTGTTATGTTCTTAAAGTATTGTTTACATTGATCAAAATAAAAATGATTAGATTTAGTTTGAGGAAACTTAGAACATTATTTATATTTCATATTCTTGGAAACAAGTATTAATGAATATGTTGATGAATCTTGAGTAACAGTTTAGGAATAATTTTGGGATAATAAAGTATTTATGTTTTGTAATTCAAATATTATGTTTTATGAATCTTAAAATACATATGTAATTTCAGTTTAATTTTTCATCAAGGTTTAAAAATTAAATGTTGAATGGCGATGAAGATATAGGAAAGTGATTTCATAGAAGGGATGTTATTTGATTAAGGGAAGGTAACCCGTAATATGTTATAGATGTTAAGATAATGTTGTTTGGATAAATATGTGTGGGTTTTGAATAAGTAGACAAGACAATACATATTACCTTGAAACTAATAAAGGAGTTGTTGATAGGTAGGTTTTAGCATATATGGATTTATGTAATAGACCCAATATACCTTGGAATAAGTAAGCATGCATATTTTCCAAAAATATTTATGGTAATTAAGGTTGTTACCAGGATTCAAGGGAATATATGATGAGGGTATTCACATGTGTGGAATGTGACAATAAAGTGGTACGTTGTGATATATTTGGGATCAAGGTTAAGATGATTTTGTGGATTTATTTTTAATTATTTTAAAATTCATCTTTAGTAAGGGTCATAATGGTAAAAATTTATGAAAATTTTATGTTAAGAATTTGATGGTGCTTGTATGATTAAAGTGTTAGATCTCCATATGATGATTTATGCATATTGGATAACCTGTTCAATCTATATTGGGTTGATGATAACTGATGAAAAATGGGATGAAATATAATGGATATCATGATATGTTAGTACATTGGTTATGAAAAAGTCACCTTATTTTTTAGATAAATATGTGAATTTGGTCAACAAACAAAAAATGGTCATGTGGTCATGTAATCATGCAAGTAAGTCTTTTTATAAAAATTAATGAAAATTTGGAAAATGATGTACTAGATAAAAAAGTAATCTTAGTACCATTATTTCTGATGAATCATAATTTCCCATAAGTCCTCAGTGATTTATTACATTGTGATTGTTAACTTTCACTGGACCTTTTTCTCTATCACTCTCCATTAAAAATTGATGGTGAGATTTCTCTTCCATGTGCATGTTTTCACTTCCCAAAAATGTTATCTAATGTGGGAAACTAGTTATGAGTTTCTTTGAGTAACCATTTTAGTTAAAAATCTTATTTTTAAAAGATGTTTTAGTATTTATTTTTATGATGTAGTATTCTATAAATGTAACATTCATTTATTAAACCTTTGATAACCAAGTAAAATTTTTAGGGTGAAATTAATTTTAAGGGGGTAGAATGTAACAAACCAATATTTTTTGAATTATTTATTTCAAATTAATTTATCTTTTTTATATTTTTATTTTCACATGAATATATATATTAAAAAACTATGTCAAACAATCCTTTCACACGACACCAACTTGGCTTATGCTACATGCATAAAAAACAAGGCTTGTGCTACACACAAGACAATCTTGGATTGTGATACACACAACACAAAATTGTATTATGTAAGATGAATCACCTATTTGGAAAATATTACATTCAACAGAAACATGGAATACATTACATAAAATATCAACTTGGCTAATATTACAACCACACTAATGTTTCTACGACACATCACTTTGTTGTAACAATTATTCAATCAAGATTTTTGTATCCTAAAAAGTAAAAATATTTAAATATATAGTGATAAATAATTTTAAAATATAATTTATAATGGTCTAAAATAAATAAAATAAATTTATAATGATAGATATTATTATTTGGTAATGACCATATATATTTAAAAATATTATTTTCTCAAACAAACTTATTTTAATATCCTTTGGTAAAAAATAATGAAATTAATTTTAGTCACATTTATAATTTTAATATGATAAAATAAACCTCGTTTTTAATTTATAATGTCTAAATTATCCTAGGGTGAATTTTTGGTATTTTTTAGAGAGACATCATTTTTGGATGAATAGTGAACATACAATTTTTAGTTAAAAATGCCTTTACATTTATGTAATTATTAATGATAAATTACATTAAAAATTTATTATAAGACATATTATATCAAAATTAAACCTATTAATTAATTTTAATTAATTATAAAAAATTACACTTTGATATTGAATATAAAATCATAATAATTTTTTGAACAATTTTCTACTTAAAAAACTCACTTTCACCACTTCTGCGGGATTAATGTTAATGTTAATATTTCCAAATAAGTGATTTTATTTTTAAAAATAATATATACATGGTTGTAATATTTATTATATTTTTATTCTAATAATATCATTATATGTTTTTACTAAATAGATTAGTTAATGTGATTAAAATTAATCACAATGATTAAGGCCATATTAAGCTTAATTAGGGACTAAACCTTAACATTAAGGTCCCAAATGACCTATCCATTTATCCAACACAAATTTTAAATTCGTATTTCTTCAATTAACCTTCCATTATTCAGTTATTTTGGTCTGTATTGATTTTTTAGGTATGAACATTTGTACATGAAACCTTTTTTCAAATATTCCATGGGAGACATTTTCCTTTCTTATAAAAGTCCACATCCTCTCCCACATCTTCACACTACTCAAACCTATTAGGTTCGTCAAATAACTGAAAAATAAACTTCCCAACATCATAATCTTACTCTATTATTCATCCCTTTTGGTGGAAGGAAATCTAATGTATCTTTTTAGCACAAACCAAAAGGAGTTACCCAACGTATAGATAACACCTTCTATCATGCTCTTTTCTATTACAATCTTTCTAAACCCAATATTCATTATTTTAAAACTTATTGTACAACAACACTAGTATCCTCGATATACTATGATTGTTTATGATAAGGGCTCAAATTACACTTACAAACACCTCCATCTAATGGGTAACGAATATACTATTTCTTTGTAAGGTGAACTACTGCCTCACATTACAATGATTGTTCATTTTTCCATTACCACCTATCATTGTGGACATTATTATGGATACTATGTTTATATATGATATATATTATATTTATAATGTCTTTACACTTCTATAATTTCTTTTAGAGTATACCATTATGCATTCCATCTAATGTAAATACGAAAAGTTTGTTTGAGGAAGTGTGGACTACAGCCCCCTCAAAGTGATATGATTCATTCATACAATAAATTGTTTGTATTATTGATGGTTTTATTAAATATATATGAAATATATGATATAATAAATCTAAATTAATAAATAAATAAATATATATATATATATATACATAGATATTTTCCTTTTACTTTATTTCTCTCAACATGACATTTAAACACCAATAGCGTTCATGCGTATGTATGACATACCGTCTCCATAAATGATGTATTATGTTTCATAATAATAGTATATATATGTTATTATAATAAAAATATATTTTATAAAAATTATATTTATATCATTGGTAAAATTCATGAACCATGATATATGTATGAGGACCAACATTATGACAAATTATGACACATAAGAAAAACAATGTAACTATTACCTGAAGAAAAAACTTAACATTTGATGATTTACTAGAGGGTAATATAAGGTCATAATCAAACCATATATTGTATTGGATATAATAATATGGTTTAGTAATGTATTTATAATAAATTTATATTTATTATAATGGTTTTTTGTATGAGTACAATGAGAGTTTAGATACAAGGTATCGAGATTTCATCTCTCTTTTTATTCTAGTGAGATACATGATATGTTCGAAACTCATTCCTTTTGTGTGGTGTGTGTAAAGCCCATGATTTTTTTCTATATTTCTTATACCAAATTTATTGTTTTCAAAATATACTTTTTATTATCTTTATTTCATGGGGATTATGTTTCGAAACATTACCAAATCGATTAAAATATTTTGTCAAAATTTTTCTTTCTTTGTGACTCATGTTTTGTTATGCCCCTAAACTCTTTATTGAGGTGTATATAATTCCATTTTATATGCTCTATCATGATTCTAATTTTTTAAAGATATTTTAATCTTTTTTTAATTTCATTTTCTCACATGGATAGTATGATCCCATGTTACCATGTTATAAAATTTTATTGAGACAATCTCATTTCTTTTCTAGATTTTTTATGTTTATGCTTCCTTTGATGAATTATTATGTTCCATCTCTCTAGAAATTAATGAATTTTATTCTAATCTAGACATTAATGATATATTCATGTATTAGAACCATTTTAAACACTTTTGTACACATATATTAAATAATTTGTTTTTATGAAATCCCAACATTACCCTCCCTTTGGTCGAAAATTTGTGTTCCAACAAAACCATGTCTCTTAAAAAGGGGTTTGAAGAATATTATACTAATATAAAATGTTAATTAAATGATATTTTTAATTTTTTTTCTATCATCATTGTTTTCAAAGGAATGTTCTTGTCACTTTTTGAATGAGGCAATTTTAAATCCTTTTTATAGTGCAGAATGAATATTCTATTTACCACATATGAAATGAATGGATATGTCCACCATCAATCCTTTGAAGATTTATTTTCATGTTCAAAAGAATTTTTTGAATTTTCTTTAAAATATATCTTCAAATAAAATGTTTTTAAAAATATTTTCATGATTATTTTAAAAGCATTCCAGAAAAATGTTTTCAAAAACATATTCCATCTTCTTTTATATGATTTAATGAAAATTTATTTTCAAAACTTTTAAATATTTCTTTATGTGTTTTCAATGTTTTTTCAAAGAAAAAGTGTTTTAAAATGTTTTGAATAATATTTTTTATGATTTCATGGAAAATGTTTTCAAATAATTTCCTATACTTGTTATTTTTTTTTCAAGGTATTTTTTTTAAAATGATTATAAAATGGTTTTATGTATTAAAAAATAATTTTTCAATGAATAATGGATATTTAACTTACGAAACATATTTAAAGGATATTACAAAAATATTTTCCTTCTAAGATAGATTCTATTGATGTTAATCATTACCTTCTAGGAAATTATCTCATTGTTCCATTCATATCAATTATATGAATGGATTATTCTTTATTACATGGTCTTTATGAAAAAAAATTTATCTTCCACAGGTTATATGTTTATGAAAATCCATATCTTTATCATTTGTTATATGATTTTTAAACCCTCTACTTTTCACAGGTTATGATATGATGAAATTAATTTTAATCCTATCTATTTTCCATAGGTTATGTTGTGATAAAATGTTAATGATACCCATTTCATTCCATGGGTTATGATTTGATGTTTATAAAACCCATATGTTTTTCACGAGTCATAAAATGATTCATGTTTTTTGAACCTACATGTATTATTTATTTATGTGATGGGTGGGACCTATATCACCCTCCAATGAATTTGGTAATGATAAAGGTTTTATTAAATCAATGTGTGTACATGTTGTAGCCCAATCTCCCCAAAAAGAAAAGGTACACTGGTTGTAGCCCAAGCCCAAATACAAGAAGGTACATGGGTTGTAGCCCAAGCCAAAAAAAGGTACATGGGTTGTATCCCAATCCAAAAAAAGGACGGGACATGGGTTGTAGAACAAGAATAAATGAATTAGGGTTCAAGGGTTGTAGAAGAACCCTAAAAACAAGAAGTTACATGCGTTGTATCCCAAACATAAAAGTAATAGGTTACACGGGTTGTTTGCCCAATCATGTAGTAGGTTCATGGTTCGTATACCAAGCCTAACATATTATAAGGGTCTTCGTATTTATCCTTCATATAATATTTTATATTATTATGTTCATTATAAAAAATACATTTTTTATTCTTATGTTATTCTTTCATGTATTATGTACATCATCTCATTATGATTCATGTCTTATGAACTAACCATGATTATTGTGATCTATAATATTCATGGTAGGATCTTAAGTTGTTATTTCAAAGTTTCATACCCTATTTTTCATTTAATGCATAGACCATTAGATTCTTTACCCTTGTTTCACATTAGATCTCACTCTTTTATTATGTTCCATATCCCCATATTATGAAGAATGGTTTCATGTATAATTACTAAAGGTGGAGATATTTATGAGATATGTTGAATATCATTAAATGGGATAGAAAATTTTGTTTCTAAGTTTCCAAATACAATAAACTATTATGGTCCTCATGCATTTATTTTTTTAATATGATGAATATTGATCTAAATTGATGCAATATTATTGAATGTGAATCATGGGTCACTATAGGTATTTAAATGGTAGCGTTTTATCTGTATCAATTTTATTTATACATTAATTTTTGGGGTGGTTGTTTGTTTCATTAATATTGTACCATAGAGTTATATATGGATGATTTATCTTATTTAATGATTGTATATTATTATATATGTTGATTTCATCCATTTCATGAGATTTTTATACCCTTAGTGATAGTATCCAACCCAAGGCCTACAATAGTTTGGTTTAAACGGACTTTATCACTCTCCCCTTATTGTAGTATCTTTGGAGGGAGAGGGTCCTAACATAATAGAATGAGTGGTTATGGTTTAGTGATTTGATGGACATTAGAGTTTTTAATAGTGAGTATTTCGTATCTATGTATGCAAGCAGTTCCATTTGATGTCAGTACATGATATTGTATGGGGAGACTAACTAATACACATGATTTTATCCCTCTAGTGATCTAGATTTTTAGAGTCTGAGCTTATTGAATGACCAATTGAGGTGGAACTATTTGAATGTTAGTGACCTAGGATAGGTACAGTCATTATGATGACATTTGTTTTTGTTTTAATTAGGTTGTTTTGGGATGTTTAAAATCAATAAAGTGAATTGAAATGAATCTAAATTAAATTCCACACTATCAGGCTTAGGAAAATTTTATTTTATTTTCTACTATGATGCATGTTCATCATCTAAGTGTGGCTCAAATCTTTTTGGTTTAGCAATTTAATTGAGTTTATTTTCATATGGATGATATAGAAAATAAGTAAGACTCTTGGTAGTGGGTGTTGCGCTCTTTTTAGTGGTATGATATGGGGAAGAATGGGGGAATTGTTTCTAATGTAGACACAAAGATCTAGTTGGAGGTTCTCGATATTAAATTCAGTTTGATCTGAGTACCGATAATGTATTGGGTCCATATTTTAATTTAGATGTGGTTAGTTTTTCATTAATGGTGTATGTTGCATCTCGGTGTTCATAATTAGTTATATTTTTCGTGGATGAACTTTTAGAACGAGTTTTGGGTAGCGTTCCTTTGGTCGACTATTAAGGTAGTGAAGAGAAGAGAGCTTCTTCTTCATCAGTAGAGGAGTATATTAGTGTGGGAGTTTTTTTATGTTAAAGGAACTTTATTTATTTCCCCGAGATATTATACGAGATTAGGGGTCTCATTCAAGATGTCTTGAGGAGGCACTTCATCCATCTAACTATCATGCAGTTACTTATTTTAGGTTTCCAATGTATATGGAATTACCAAAGAAGGTGGAGGAAATCAAGTAGATTCAATAATGAAGAGTTTTTTCATGATAGGTTAAATAGTAGGTTTTTTAGGAGTAAAGATGATATTGTACGATATTAGGAGATAGAACCTCCAAGAATTCTATTAGTTGGTAGTCGACCATAGAAGTTTCCCCTTCAACCTTATAAGGATAGTTGTTTTCATTCTCTTCCCGATGGATTTTTTACAATTTTTTTTATATGGTGTTCATGGATGTCATCAAAACTGATTATCAATAGTCACTCTCGTTTAGTTTGGTGGAGGTGGACAAATTCATTACCATCCTCAGCTGTAGTGTCTAGTGAGACTATTTTAGAAGCTAGGGAAACAACTTTATTCTATGTCTAGGGGATATGGAGTAGGTAGAGATCAATCTCAAGATTCTCCATATGTTTGGGGACCTCAACCTAAGCATCCTCATAGAAGTGGTCATCAATCAAGTGGTAGAAGAGATGGGTGTGGTCATTTCCCCAAAATATAGGCAATAGTTCTAATGGGGGAAAGAGGTCATTATGGGTATGATCCGTTTATTTAGTACCCTTTTTTTACCTTTCTGATTTAGGATCTTTTCACTCATTTTTTATCCCACTATAGTATTTTCTTTAGGACTATATATAGAGAGTATTCCATTTTCCTTTGGTTTCTAATAAGATATTTAGAGGCTATATCATCATTTTTATGTGTGCCAGGGGTATTGACTGATGATGTGGCCACTTAATTCTTGTGGGTATTTTTTATTGTAATAGATGTAACCATATGTTGTCATATTAAGAATAGTATTGCTTTATTACATTCATTCTACTATCAAATGATTTTGGAGGAGAGTTGTGTTTTTTGATGTGGATGGATAGCGTGAGATTAACGTCAGGGAGTGGGGTTATCAAGTAGGCATTTGGTATGTGAAGCACCTTATATTTTTTATGCCTAATATTTTGATAAAATTAGTGGAAGAGGGGAATATATATGTCCCTAGAGACATTTTTGTTTTTTTGGATGATTTTACTAATGTGGTTGTGATGATACCCCCTCGATGTTTTCTTGAGTTCAGGTTAGAATTTTAGACTGGTGTTTCTCTAATTTTGATGGATCCTTATCCGGTGACACCTTCTAGGATGTGGGATCTGAGGAATTAGATTGATAATCTGATGAAGGTGATTTTTATCTAGCGGAGTGAGTACCCGTGGGGTACACCAATGTTATTCTCCAAAAAAATTGATTATAAATTGAATTTGTGCACATATTACTAGAGGTAAAATCATGTGAGGGTCAAGAAAAATTATCCTCTTCTATGGATATACAATCACTTCAAACAACTGAGAGGGTTGTGATGGTAATCTATGATCGATCTGTCGATTAGGTATCACCAATTGAGGTTGAAGAATGATGATATACTGAATATTGACTTTAGATATAGGTATGTGAACTTTAATTTTGTAGTTAAGTTGTTCTGTGTTATGAACATACTATCGGTGTTCATGGGTTTTATGAACTCTATGTTCCATGAGTTCTAAGACTACATCATTTCCATGTTCATCGATTATATCTTTATCTACTTGAAGTTAGAGGAGGAGAATTTCAATCATCTCATAGCTGCCTTAAAGGTCAATAGAAACCTCCATATTTATGTGAAGTTATCCAAGTCTAATTTATGGACAAAATAGGTTCATTTTCTTATTCATGTGGTGTCTTAGTGGTGTGTTTCAATAGACCTATTTAAATTCCTGATAGTTGTTTCATGGTTATCACCCAATATCATGGACAAGGTTCATTGTTTTCATGGAATTTCAATATATTATTTAATTTTTTTCCTGATTTATATTTATTTATAGACTCATGATAGCATTGAAAATGAAAGACTATGATGTTTTGTGAACTGATCAATTTCATGTAGTATTCTATTTCCTGAAGGGGATGTTGTTTAGTGCTATAGTTCTTCAGTTTCCTATGGATGGAGTGATTTTTGAGGTGTTTTGTGATGTTTCCTATCTGTTACTGGGATTCATATTGATGATTTAGAGGGTAGTGATATCATATGTGTGTAGGAAGTTATGTCCTCACTAATGTAAGTATGCCACCCATGATATGGATCTAGAAGTAGTTTTTCTTATGCTGATGTTGTGGTATCATTACCTTGTTTGAGTGTGTTTTGGGGTCTTCATAAATTGAACGAGTTTCAGGTATATCATTTCTTATCCTGATAAAAATTTGTGGTAGTAGAGCTGTATGTATTTTTTTAGGATAATGAATTTTATATTTCCTACACCTCAAAAGAATGGAATGATGTAGATGATTTTTTAAGTTGGAATCGGTGGAAAGATGTTGTTTAAGAGTATAGGGGTAGTTGGATAGTAATGGAGTTGGAATCCATGCACTTAGACGTAATGGTGGATGATGGAAGATTTTTTTGTTTCAGATGATAGTGTTGTCTTGTCTAATGTTGTGGGTGGAGGAGTCTCATTGGGAAGATTGGGAGACAAAGATGATGTGAGATCATATTTTCCATGTTGATGGTCTAATGGTATGGTCGGAGGACAGTAAAAACTAGATGTTGTTTGATGGGAGGGTTTTCATTTTATTATTGATTATAACGATATTAATTTATAAGTATTATAGATCTCCTTTGGAAATACACTTAGGAGTTTTTAGGATGTATTGTGCTTTGAGTATATATTTTTAGTGACTTGAGATGAAATGGTTAGTGGAAGATTTCATGGTGATGTGTTTGTTTTTATAGTAGGAAATAGTTGATCATCATGTTCTTAGTGGTTTTGTCCACCCATTAGACGTTTACAAGTATAAGTGGGATGAAATATTGATCGATTTTATCATAGGGCTACCCTGAGACCAGGGATGTTTTGATTCTATATGGGTGATCTTGGATCGACTATCAAAAGGAGCCCACTTCTTATTGATTAAGGAGTTTTGAATAGTATATTATTTGGCTACGATGTATGTAGATGAGGTGGGTATGTTTCATGTATTTCCAAGTTCTATTGTCCTATATATTGATGTATGTTTTACCTCGTGATTTTTTATGGGATTGAAGCATGGTTTTAGCACTCGGTTACACCAATCTACTTTTTACACACTCAGAAAGATGGTCGGATGGAGTGGACCGTAAAAACTATATAACATATATTATGGGAATGCATATTAGGATTCAGAAAATTATGTGAACAACACCTACTTTTATTATAATTTTTATTATAAAAAAATTTCCACTCTTCCATTTTGAATGGATTTATTTGAGTCATTCTATGGGATATTGTTTCTATCTTCGTTGTGTTTGATTGAGGTTTGGGAAAAAGTTATTCATGGACCTAATTTTGTATAGTTTAATATAAAGAATGATTATCTTACTCATGAGAATATAAAAGGAATACAAGATCTGTATAAGTCTTATGTTGATCACAGGTTGATTCCCATAGAGTTTTATGTTACGGACTATCTCTTCTTTAGGGTTTCCACAATACATGGGCATTAAAGGTTTGGTAGGGTGATTAAGCTTTCTCCAAGTCATGTAGAGACCTTTGATGTGTTTTGGAGAGTTAGAGAGGTGGATAATCAGTTATATATTCTACTACCGGTAGATAGGATACCCAAAATCTTCTACATCTCTTAGCTTCATCAATATATTTACGATGACTCCCATGTAATTGAATAAGAAGAGTTTAATGTCGTGGATGATGTGATTTTCATAGAGTATCTAGTAGATATATAGGATCACCAAGAGATGGAACTCTGTGGATGGAACATTTCTTTGGATTTTTTTTGTGGGGGTATGGTCACCTAGAGGATAGTACTTGTTAGTGAGAGACACAGATTCATGCCAAGTACCCAAAGTTTTTTTGAGTGTTTATTTTCATTGTTATTATTTTTGATGTGATGATTGGATCCTTATATTTTATAATATGTGTCATTTTTTTATGTGTGGTGTATGATAAAGTTCTGAAATATGAAAATGGAAGGGCATGATACCTAATCGATATGAATTATCTATTTTTTTATTACAACCATGCAGGTGATTTTATGCCACTCTGGGCAGAGTGTATCTAAACATGGAGGTTGTAATTATCTAATTTTTATGTTCTTGGTAGTGTGTTATGTTAGTTGTGGATGTTTTTGCGCTAGAATGGGTAGATCTTGGATGTTTATGGCTATATGTTTTTTTGTTAATGAGGTTGTGAGAGATATTTTTTTCCTTTAGGTTTGGTGTTTTTGGTTAGTAGTTTCCTTGATGAGTGATGAGATACATGTGAGGTATCTCATGGGGTGGTTGTTCAGACCCTTTTTCTCATAATATTAGTTTTGGATTCTCAATCGAGATAATAATTTGAGAGGTATCTGATGTAACATATAATTCCTTCTGAACATGTCTTGTTAATAGGTTTATTAGTAGGATTTGTTCGAAGGATTCATGAGGTGTTTCTGGGATTTTTGTGTGCAGATTAATGTTGTAGAAGAGTTCGTGTAGAAATTCATGTCATGTAATGTTTACATGGTGTGTAAAGGTGTTTCATGTATTATGAATATGGATTGTTCATATATTATTTGAGGTAATAGGGAGATGTTTTTAAATAGATTACACATCAAATATGTTTAATTAAAGACCTATAATAATTAAAGGCTGAGGCAATGTGAACTATAGTGAAATCAGGAAATTTTTGAAACCTTGACGATTACATGCCATGTAATGGTTACATGATGTGATACCTAAAGGATTCGATGTTTTAAGTTCATTTCTTGTCCAAATATAATTTATTTAGCTAAAAATAATTTACTATCATTTTGTTTAAATAGTAGGAACCCTGAGATGTATTTCCATCCCTCTTCTCACAACTTTTATCTATTGTTTCTAGTAGATCTCAGTTGATGATTGGTGGTAATAACATCCTTCTACATGGTTATTTTCATCTTTTTCTTCATTTGGGTATTCACTATATTGATGTTTTTTGGTGTGGGGTTTTATTTGGGATGTGTTTTAATGATCATTTTATACATTGTAGGTTGATATCTGATCTCATGGTGCAGTTATGGTTTGCGGGTGTTTCCTCTTGGCCTGATGGGGTTCAGCGAGTCTGTAATTCTTCTTTTAAAGTTGGAAATATCCCATTTATCTTTTTTTTCATATCTTATGGGGGGGTTACAATTTTTTATATATGGTGTATGGTTTTTATATATTAATTATATATAACGAATTGGATAATTGAAATTAAAGGGGGAAGGGCAATGATTCACATTCTTTTTACAACATTGATATTATTGGGATGATTTGTTTATATGGGCTCGATGCACCACTTATATTTGGGCCCTTGGGTGATTTTATTATTTTTCATGATTTATGTTTTGACTGTTGTGTCTATTATTATAATTGTGATATCACACTAAAATGGAACTGTCATGATGTGCGTCATTGGGGTGTGAGAGTGGAATACAAATGGGAAAGTGGCGATGACTACCCTCTAACTATGTAAATCATGTTATATATAAGTTTGGTTACATCTGCCTCCATGGAACTCAATTCAATGAAACTTATTATACTAACCCTATAAGACTAAGGACTTGAACTCATGAGCCAACCCTCATCCCCACCCAACCCTTACCACACCACCACCATCGGTGGGGAAATGTGGACCATTATGTATTATATTATGTTTATTGTGTTATTTAGTGAACGCGACTTGGTGATGTTGGGATGGATAGTTTACATGCTTATGGTTTGTTGGTTCTATTGTTTTTTCTCACTAGTGCATCAGTATGCTTCATTCACATATGTATGGTATACTTTTTTTCTACTGAGTGTACCCGTTTGATCACCCTATCTATGTAAAACAATTTTTAATAATAAAAGAGCATTATAAGGATCAGGGCAGACATTAATAACTCAGAATATTGGATTGTTATTGTGTCACTTCATCATCTTTCCTTTTGGGTATTCACATTAGAGACTTGTATCTCTATAAGTTTTATTATACATTCTTTTTTGGGATGGTTTTTGATTATTTTGTATTATTCCATGGAGTTGTTTTTTGATGATTTTTCATACCTCCTAATCCCATATTATTATAGAGGGTAATGACACCCATTTGATGATATTTGTATACCCTCAGTGGTAGTCCCCAACCAAGGCACCACTAGAAGTGGGACTCATGTATCATTATCGCTCTCCCCTCATTACGTTAACATTAGATGTTGGGAGTCATCACACAAAAACAGTACAAAAATTTAGTGGAAATAATATAAATAAATATGATAGTGGAAGATAAAAATACAAGAAATAATTAATGAACTGATAAACCAGATGGTTCCAATCCAACCACGCATGAACATGTTAATTCCTAATACATGTAGTAAATATACAATAGGTAATATATACAATGTTCCTAGATAGAAAAATAAAGAAATAAATAGAGTACTCAAATTCAATAAGGTAGTCATAGTACATATCAACAAATAAATCCCCTTCCCATTCTTAACCCAGAAGATACAATAATAATGATGCATAATCCATTTCCTAACCTACAGTTAGGAGATCATTTCATGTACCAAATAGTGTCCAGATCAAGGTGTAAGTAAAACTCAGTAGGCCACCACCAATGATTTCATATGAAAATATATTTTATGAATATAATGTTTTGAGTGTGTAGGTACAAGAAAAATGGGAAGTAAATCAATGATGTAAAAATAAACCATGATGATGGAAGGTTCCCTATAGGAAACGTGGCCGATTATATCTGCTTCATCCTAATCCAAAATTTCTCAATGAATTTTACCTTCTATATTAATAAATTTTAGACTTATTATAAAAAATAATTCATCCATGAAAAATGAAAATCATATAGGGTTTCATAATTAAATAAGGAGATTTAGTAATTTGTCTAAAAAATGGGATGTGATGTCTCATTTATAATGACTCCAAATAAATTATGAGTAGTTATATGAACAACAACTTAAAAAAATTAGGTGGAATGTCATAACGAAATTTTTTAAATAAATGAGGTGGAACGTCATTTCCATCAACATCTATTAAATGAGGATGACATCCATGTATAATAATTTCAATAAATAATGAGGATTGTTATGTACCACATTTATTAAAAATTCATAATTCATTCAATTCAATATGAATTATTACCCCATCCAAGCCATTTTGTGCCAAATATGAATGTCATTCAACAAATACAATAATTAATGGGCACCTTTTTTTGTAATTAAAAAATATCCTTAATAAAAACCTATTCAAATTTATAATTCCAACATAACTTTAATCATTTTATTTATAATTTCCCAAGAAACCAAGTGACATGCCCATCCCATTTAAATTTCATTGTATCCCATTTAGTCATGAGTAAAATTTAGAATTTAACATGTTCCATGTTAAATTTCCTTAACATCCACTTAACATTTAAATTATTTACACATTCTATTGTAAGATAACATGAAAAACCCATCATAGGAGTTGGTTTGGTAAAAAATAATCTATTTAGAATCATGATCATTTAATACATATACTTAATTTTAAATTTAAATTATATAAATAAAAGAACTATCAAACACTAATTTATTTGAATCTAGGGTTCCAAAGGAAAGGGTATCCCATTATTTTCCACAAATTTTATAACACTGTAAACTAAAATAGTTTAATTTTTTCATGAAAACACAACAAAATTAACAAGGTATCTAGAGTTATCTCAAGACAGGTTAAGTTCTCGATAGAATTATAACAACCTAAAACATCCTAGAGTTTATCCAAAGTGTTCATAATATAAATTAAAAGGTCAAAACACCTAAAATGGCATTTTAGTCAAAAGTAGGATAAATAATCACAAATATTTATCCAAAACATCATCAATGGTTGTTCAAGTTTACATTGTCAACCTCCAACCATATTAATAGATCTATAGAACATGATGTATATGGTATAGAAAATAAATTTATAGTATTTAATATTTTTGAGTAATATGTGGAAATCCAAACATGTGGAACAATAGAAATATATTATAAACATGATATACTTCTATTGAAACGCAATAGACTACCTACCCTCTACCATGGAATCTTCACTCAGTAAACATTTTCCTTGGATTCAATAAGAAATTAGATAAAATGAATAAACTAAACTTAATCCATAAAAATAGGTAACACGAGACCGTATAGATACAACATTTAATACTAAAAGAGAAATTAAGAATGCAATGAAAATTAATTATCGAGTTACATTTGGGAATCTAACGTGACTGACAATATACAATTGACAGATCAGATGATGGGATATCTCAAATCATTGAGAATAGAAAGGGGGAGAACAAGGAACTATTATGTTTGGGAGAAATTTGGTAGAAGAATTAAAAAATAAGGGTAATGTGGTAGAGGTAAAAATGGTCATTTTACTAGTTTCAAATGGGATCATGGTTTGGCCACATTGTTTTCCTAACCATGCACAAACTACGAGTCACTCACTATCAATTTACCCCAACCACACATAGTGTGGGAATATTGTGAGACAAACCATGCACATACCATGTGTAGTTAGGGTCTAAGAATCATACCCTCAATCGATTTAGTTGAATGGTTAAAAACACATTGTAAAAACCATGTAAATTATCTCTAAAATGAACTATAGTTTTTTCATAGCCATGCGTCCTCTTTTAGAAATTTTGACACACCATGATCCTCAATTTAGGGGCCGCATAGTTGATCCATACGGTTATCACCAATCATGTTCCAACCCTGCGCCAACCATGGGAATATGTATGTTTTTCCAAAAACCAGAGACTCTAGGTTTTACAATATGCCTGAAAACTCCTAAAACCTCTATAAAATCATAATTAACATTAATTTAAAACATTACCAACTCTTGAAATATCATTTCAAATACTAGTTTTAGGTTTGTTCCATGTAACAAAAGAAGATTTAAATTCTATTAGAATTTCTGACCAGTTCAAAACAAGGGATCTTACATCACTATATAGTGGTAAAGATTATTATGATTTGAGAGATATATGATTTTTGGGTCACTACTCCCATTTTCCTTTAATTTTTATGATTTTGGCAAACATTTCTATATATGGATATTAGTAAAGTCATGGGGAACACATCCCATTGTCTTTAAATCATTATGCATGGTGATCAAGCTGGCATATAGGCTAAGATCCTTACATTAATGAGAATTTACATCCCCATTATCGTTATGATTTATTTTGATATGTTCAATGAAACCACAAAACTATCCAATGTTGGTGTGGTCACACCCTGAGTGGGTAGTCGAGCACTCAAGGGCATGACATTATATTGAGTTATTATTGTTTTTTTATTATAGGATATCACTTCATGAATGAAACTATAAATTCAATATTTTAATAGATACATCATTGGTTGGTGCTTCCATATTTACACTCACACCAATATCAAGAACCCTATTACTCATGAATAATTCATGTTTTATGATTAAGGTAATGGAAAAGTCCACCCAATTATTGATGGTTGAGTTGTGGAACAAGGGTTGGATCTAAAATCATGGACAAAGAAATTACCCTTTTCCTGTTTGTGATTACTCCACCCATTTTGTATTATGAAATTATTATGTATGAGACTAGATCTTTCAAAGTGTATTTATATCCATATAAATTTTATGAAATTAAAATATCACATCTTGTTACATAATCGGGGTTGTGATTTATTAAAAAAAGAGATTTAGATATAACGTCCAATTTTACTCAACTTTTATAGTACAATGCCTATTTATATTTTGGTTACTGTATACTTTTTAGATATCAATACTAGATAGTTATAGTCTCATAATGATATACATGCACCTGTGTTTCTTGTCTACAGCCTTGGGTATACAAGGAGGAATGTTTGATGTATGTGGAACTCGACATGGTCATGATGGAAGTAAACAAGGAAAGGGATACTGAAAAGTGGTATTATAGATTTATTTTTCTTTTGAATTAATTTTTGGATATAATAGACATAAGATAAAAATCTATTAAAATATATGAATAAAAATATTCCAGGAATTGGATAACCCCCATATCGAGAAAGCCTAGGTTACCAAGGATGAGATTGTTGTACTTGATTTTTGATGTTGTAATTTTCTGATTTTCAAGAATATTATGTATTATTTACAGATTTATGATTTTACTCTTCACTCGAGGAGGTTAAAGGCATGTGGTCATGCATCATTATTAGAACATAGAATTAATATGACATTGATGTGTTTTCTTATAGTTGAGGACCATTACAATAATATATTGTTTTATTATTTTTTTTAATGAAAACTTATATAGAATTATATAATATAACATGATGGTGGTATTTTCAATAAAAATTATTATATTTTTATGATGTCATTATCTTTTAGCAATTAATGAGGTTAATCATATCTGACATCTTGACCTGGGTGAAACTCAAAGGTGATTCGAACCCGGCTGGTCACATGGCCTCAAGTGTGCATACCATTACACAAGTGGCTACTGACTACCTATGAAGGACTTGGATTTGTTCATAGTGATACAATTCCCTCAGGTCATAGTGAAGAATATTTAATCAAATAGTGAGTAAATATTAAAATCTTTTGTAAACAGATGACATGGTGTAAATAGACATTGTGACAATAGGACCTGTAAACAGCCATAGTGGAAGCAGACATAAACATCCATAAAAAATAATCAATGAATATCTGAAAAATAAATTATATACATAATCTAATGATACTATATTTTATGTCTCTTAAAAAACATGAAAATAATGATACATGGATATTGGAAATACATGTTATAAAATAGAGGGGAAAATAATCCAAAAAAATTCCAATAATCCCGAGCACTATCCTGATCATCTGCTACCAAGCTTTATTCTAATGCATGAAATCATGATAATGTATCCAATGTGGGATTTTCCCCTTATTAAAACCTATATACGAATAATATTATTGTCTGTCATTCGTATTCTAGATAGGGTGTGAGATAAATCTCAGTATACCACCACCAACAAAATCAATACCATCCGGTCTGTTAATATAAACTAAAACAATGTGAAGGTATATATGAAATTAAAGGTAGTACAGAAATGTAAATACACCAACACCTACGTCATCCTTAGGTGGTTTCTGAACATGTTATCATTTAACTATTTGTGTTTATGTTTATATTATTGATGAATCAGGATCCAGTCTATGCATATGGAATCCTATAATAATTATAATAATAACAATAGAGGAACCAAGTTAGTATCCTAGGAATCCATGATGATGATGATGATGATAATGAAGATTATCCTAGGAAAAAATTAGATAATCCTTGACCTTATGGGATTATCTATCTTAGTATTAACCTATAGAATGGTTTTGAGGATATGGCTATATTCTAAGGGGAATCAACCATGGAATTCAACTTTAAACAGTTTTAACCGAGTCTGAGGATCTAATCTAAGGTAAGACAAGATAAGAAATGACTAGGCCAAATGGTTGTATCCATGGTGCCACATGTAAATAGTTGTCATACTAGATCAAAGTATTGTATTAAAGGCATCCTAATATTTGAATGATATTGAAGGGATCCAATTATGTCATTCTGGGTATCAACTGATATATAAGGACTAGGTTCCAAGGTGGGTATCTCCCATAGAAACTAACATCCATGGATCTAAATAGAAACCTCCAAGAGCTCAAGACATTCCTTTTGGAATCCATAGATGGATGAAGTTTGAAAACTCACATAAATATAAACAGTTTCATATAAAATAGGAACCTTATACATGATTAAATATATTGATTAGTCAGTGTAATTCTCATACCATTTAATATGTTAATTGGTTCATTCAATTACCTTCCATACAAACTATAAATGCTAAGTAATAAATGCAACACATTATCACTTTTAATTAATAAATAAATTACCTGGTTCAATCCTTCATATTTTATAAGTAGGATTGGGTGGGATAAAGATGTTCAACCATACATAATTCAATTATAATTTACTGTTGCAATTGATATCTAAAAAATACTATCCATTTGACAATGTAAGGGTTCATTAATTAATTGGAAAACTTACCGTAGATGGTTAAGGTGATAATTATAGTTTTAACATTAATTAATAATTACACTTATCTTTATCAAGGCTATGTCAATGAACACCTAAAAAATTTCACCTATAGAAAAAAACTGACTAAAGCATAAATAAAGAATCAACCCAACATTGGGTGGTCGGTGTTAATGAAATAACCTCCAAAAATGATGATAATATAAAAAAGGTGTCTTATAATATGATTATAATGACTATAAGAAATTAATATAAATTTAATCAACCAAACCTAATGAAATCCACATGTGAAAAATGAATGTTGTTTAAAAAATAGTGAGACTTGAGAGATGATTGATAGACCACCTTCCATATAACTATAGTACTCTAGAAATATAGTATTTTCCATTAGTTTTTAATGTATTAGTATAAAACTAAATAATGGATTTATGCCCTAAAAATAGAAACCATGATCCTATAACAAAATACTGTCTTTGAGGGAAAAACAAATGACAAACAGATTAATGTGAATGAAAAAATTATAGATGTGCTTCTAATATGAGAGATAGAAATGAAATTAGATTCTGGATAGAGAAAGGGAACCAAATCCTAGTAATTGGATTCCTTATTTCCTCCTACATGTGAGGAATGTATGGGTGAGGTATTCTATTTAAAATATAGTCAATATCACTATTTAAAAACAATTACTCAAGAATTTAATTGTATGTAAATGCATTACACATCAGGTAATGATTGGGGTCCTCCTCCATGGGAAACACCATTTACATTGTATAAAAGGTTATGGATATACTATTACACATTATTTAACATACACATGTCATTTAATGGGAATTTATCCAACCTATATCCCTATTTCTTCTTCTATTCCAAAAATTACCAAACCTGCCAATTACCTTAATTAGATTCTATGAAAAAAGTAATAAAATTTTTTTGACCGAAAAAAGGATATGTACATGATTTAGAAACTATTTTCTTATTTTATTCCCTAATTAACATCACTCTTTCCCATGTTCACCTTCCAAGAGCGGGAAAAATTCATCTGATAATAGCTCTTGCCACTAAGCATGTATGTTGATTTCCCACTCCAGTGTCTTGAGTTGTACATAATTGTGCCGGCATATCAACCATAAAAAGGAGATAGACTAGGCTCGAAGAACCTTCTTGAACAGTTCAGGGATGCATATAGGATACTCTTAAAATAAAGATCATGTTTCTAACTCAACATCCTTAGGATCAAAATTATGATACAATTCATCCAAATAATGGTGAAGGTGAAGAGAATAAAATATGTCATGCATGGAATGTTATGTCTAAGGTAATATAAACCAATAGGAAACTGGTTCCACTATATCAAAAACCTCCAATTACTACCCATAATGATTCGACATCATCCCTTTCCTCTATATCCATTTATTCCAAAGATTGGCTGATGCAAACCGAAAAATGTGATCCTCGACCTCAAACTCCAGATCTCATCGATGGAGATCATCAGAATTATTCTATCTTGACTGAGCAATAGAAATACAAATCTAGATAAGTTTAACCTACACAATATGTGGACCTAGTAGCACTACCACTACTACCTCTGACTAACATAGGCATGAATGATACAACCTACCATATAGAGCATCAAAAAGTGAAATCGAAATCATTTCCAAAAAGATATTAGTATTGGTGAACTTGATGAGATGGATATGCTTCTCCCAAGAACATCCAAAATTAAGGATTCCTTCTAAGATAATGTTCTCTATAATTTATATCACCCGTTCTAACTGGCCATCAATCTAGGGTAGAAAAGATGTACCTATAGTCACCTCTATGCCTATAGCTCTCTATAACCCCATATAGAACCTCAATGTAAAAAAAGTATCACTATCCAAAACAATAGTACAAGATTACTCATATAGTAATATAATCTCACATAAATACCTTCATCACATATCATCATCTTATAAAATCTCTCGGATAGAAAGGAAGTGGGCTGCTTTCATCATTCAATCCACATCTACCAAAAAGTGTCACTTCCATGAGGTGAACTCAATAAGCTATCCTCAAAGACGACTAAAATATCTTCACATTTACTTTCTATGAAACGAATTATCTATAAAATCCATTAGTTATCTAGTGAACATCCTTCACCTACTAAAAAAATGATTACCTAGTGATAAATTCTACTATTTAACAATTCATCCTAGGACACCAATAATGGCATCAGATATCACGATACGTCTTGGATAAACCTGGATGAACTACCTAGTGAGATGAAAGATAATCTTGAATTAGTTCCTCTCTCTTATCTATAGTAACCTAGGGACCATCAAGTAAAAATAGGATTTCATCTCTATATATAGGCCAATCTAAAGGTGGTTCCTCACCAAAAATACACTCAGGGAGAACCAAGCCTTTAAGGTCTAAAAACGACCTAATTTTTACCCTATCAATGATAGAAGATGTAACTGTAAAGGTTATGAGATTAGACTAATAATGACTCCTATATAACTCTAGATGTATCTCAAAAAATAATGTCTTCATTTTCCACGTATCATTGTCTTCCTGTTTGGAATGTGCCTTTGTTTTCCAACCCAACTAATTCGCTATTGTATTCCCAATTCTAGTTATATATGAAAACTCCAAGTCAAAGTTATAAATATATTAAACCCATATTAACAATCTATAATTCATGTCACACTATATAAAGATATATTTGAGTATTTTTTGGTATGTATACACCACAAAATATCACCCATTAAGTAGTTTCTTCAGCAGTGTACGACATGGAATATTTCATATAGTTCCAAGTCATGTGTCATGTAATTCTACTCATGACGCCTCAACCATTGAGATACCTATGAAAAAAATCTATCATATAGCATCGAAACTACTCCCAAGTTGATTATAGATGTATCATAGAATACTTTATATACTCATCTAGTCTTTGGAATAATCATAATAGGTTCCAAAACAATCCTTCTATTGAGCTCTTGAAAGTGTTTTTTCACATGATTATGACAATAAGAACATGACACCCATCTTTATAAGAATAGTAAAATGGTTAAAAAGTAATTAAAAGTCCTATATAATATGACTATAATATCCATCCATCCCCAAGAATATATATATATATATTAAACACATTCTTTTTATACTCTAAGGGAACTACATCACTCATGTTCTCTAGGTCAACATATACTCTAGATTCTGAGATAATATGACCCAATATGGGAACATTTTCTATCTATAAGTATAACATATAAACATTTCCATAAATTTTATGATCTTTCACGGTATTTAAAAAAATATATTAATATGTTTATCATGGTTTCTATGAGTATGACAATACACTATTATGTCTTCCAAAAATACCACATCAAAGGAATCTAATTAGGGAAAAACCCTATTCATAAATTCCATGAATATGGGAGGTGAATTTGTATGATAAAATGACATAACAATATACTCATATAGACTATTCTAACTATAAATAGATGTAAGAGGTATATCTGAATTCTTGACTTGCACATGATTGAAGCCCGATCTCAGGTCGATCGTCGAGAATAACCAAGATTCTAAGATTTGGTCAAAGAGATCATATATTCTGGGAAGTTGATACCTTTTATTAACCATACATTAGTTAAACCATAACTTATCTATGAATAAATGAAGTTTCACATCCACCTTCTTGTCGAAAATCAATGTTGAACCTAATAAGAAGTACTTATTCTGATAAAACCATTTAGACTCTAGATCAGCTAACTATCTATTGATAATTTTTATCTTAGTATGTTCCATCATGTAGGAAGTAATGGAAATTATAAATTCTCCTATAAAAATCTTAATTATAAACCCTACATATATCTCCGTATGTAGTCAAGAAAAATCCTCAGGAAAGATGTACCTAAATTGATCTACTACGGGTTGAAAATGTTCTAGGTGTAATCCCTCCTCCTCCATGATGTGGCTAGTAATTTTTGTGGTAACTCCACCTAGCCAATTAATTTCTGGTCATGCTCTACCATCCAACACATTCCCCTAACCTTAGTGAAGAAAAATATTTTCCTCATGTGATATAAACCACACCATCTAAAGATAGGAGTCCATAAAGGAATGATATAAAACCAACCAATCCATCAAAACAATGAAATTGAATCCTTTAATCTCGAGGATGAAGAGGTATGAGAAGAAGGGATAAATGCCTTCCTCAAGGGGTAGTCCCTAAAATATCATAAGCCCTCTAACTACACTGCCAACGGTCTGTGTAGGGTCATCATACCACAAAAATATTTAATTTCTAAACCCAGAATTTATATGTTTAGTAATGAGATAATGTAGCGTGAATTACATGTTTTATGTATATAGATTCAATTCTGGAGTATACTAAAATAATATGTCGAAAAATATATGTGCTATCACTCTAATCCTTGGGATTCAGCTGTAAAGCAAGAATCTGGCCTAATCTATGGATTTATGCTACAACTAAACTACCTTGAGCAGGTCCTCTATACTAGCCATGATAATCATAATTCTAGCTACAATGTCTATTAAATTATCCTTGTCCAAAACAACCATTGATACCCCAACTCATTTCCAAAGGTTATGTAAAATATCAATACCCTGAAGTTGGAGCTATTGTAGATCCTCTTCCACTAGTTTAAATGTAATGATCTGAAAGATTTTATGAATATTCCACATACATCCACAAGAATGGATCTATATAGTATCTATCTCATAATAAGACTTTATATGACCTTGTTTTCCACATCTATGCCATATAATAGAACTACTAGTGTTGTTACTCTGACCACCACTACTATGATGAGAAACCTCAATGTTACACCTCCTCCTACTGGATGAACCAATTCCATTTCTCATCAATGAACCAATGTGGCAAGGATTATCACCTTCTCTCATGTTTCTATCAGTGATGAATCCTAGTTGATGATCTCAAAAAAGGTTGGTAGGTGAAACACATCCCCCATATTATGGATGGAATACTAAATCAGATCTTCGAAATGTCTAAAAAATGATATCTCATCACCTTATATAAGTGATGATAGGTGATGAAACATGGTAAAACATGATGAAAAATCCATGATATACATCAAACCCCACTCTATATACTTGAAATAATTGTCTTCATTAGCTCTCAACATATGAGGAAATAAGGGATCATAGAAAGTAGTTTGAATGTCATAACAGACCATGCCCTGATGATGACCAAGTTAGGTAATCACATCCCACCCACACTTTTTTGAATCATGTAAAATAAAGGTTTAAATATTGAACCACATGTCGGGAGGAATCTACAAATTATCAAATATAGATAGGGTGGACTCTAGCCAAGAATCATCAGCCTGTGAATTCTATCCCCTGAAAAGGTGAGAGGATGCTATGGATTTAACTCACATGTAAGATCATTCATGATAGGTGTAGGTCATGGAACACCCTCCATATACCACATCAAATGTAGAAAACCCACATGAAGATGAGCATCAGTTTCCAACATAGGTACAACAGGAATCTCCCCAACATGCACTTCTAGAGGTATGTCTAGAGGCTCAGGCCCCACCGTCTATGTAGTATGGTCTTGACCACCCTCAAGGCACATGACACAAGGATTTCATGGTGTTACATATCTAAAAATTCAATGTTCACACATCAGATCAATATTCAAAAAATATAAAGCACTAAAATAAGTAGATCATAAGAATAAGTGCTCACAACCTATGTTATAATATCCCAAATACTCACAAATAAGGCTAATGTATTGGTACGTGTTCAAGATTAATTTATATGGATTCTAGTGTGTGAAGTGTTAATCATATTTTTCATTTTAATTTAATGGAATCAATTTCATTTAATAAGTCATGATTTACGTTTAATGTTTTTATTAACTTATTTACCGATATTTTTTTTTGATTTAAATGGATCTCCATTCCTTGTGGATAAGGTCCCATACACCTTATCACTGATATTGAAACCCATTTGATTTCTATCAACCCAGTCAATATTCTGTCGTAGAATTTAAATGGTGATATATGATGGATTGACATAGTTAATTATCCATTCCAATTCATGAGGGCCCATATATATCAATAATTTAAATTTAAAATCACTCAATCATAGCCAAAGATAATCTCATCTAACAAGAGGTACATATCCTGCATGGGTAGAAACCAACCATTTAAGATGCCACCATCAACCTATATAAGAAAAACTATTTAGATTGATGTTGAAACATAAAAAAACAGACTCACTACCCTGTAAATGATGTTAGAAACAAAACTATGTATATAAATCAAGCATGGATCACTTTATAATCACATGAAACATAGGAAAATTCTGGATGTGAAATGCACCTATATGTATTTGAATATGCATGGCATGTTAATTTTATCTTCCTATAATGATGCATGTAAAAATGTACTTTACTTTCATCTCATCAGTCCAAGGATAAAAATTAAATCCTTTAATCATAATAATGATAACAGCCATAAAATATCATGTTTATCACCAAGTGGCGATATTTTATCACTAATAGTAAGAAAGGATAGATAACATCAATTCCTATTTCTGGAAACTCATTATCTACAACGAACATTGGTCTTTATGTCGAATCAAGAATTATAAACATGTTCTAATGCATTCATAATCTCATTTATGTTCTAAAAACTTATTAATCAAGAATGAAACCTCTCTAATACCGCTTTTCTGCATGTCGATCAGTGTTTCATGGAAATTTTCCTCAAACTCAGTTAGCCACATAGCCTAACATGCACCTTAATATATGCTAGAGGCTGCTAACTAAAAGTGACGGCCCAGGGTTTGCATTTGGGGAGAATATTACGTCATGATAGAGTGGATAAAAATGTATAGAATTAAAATTAAATGTAATAATAATATGTAAACAGAAGGAACCGCATAAATAGACACTATAACAATAGGACCAGTAACCCACCACAGTGGTAGAAGATATAAACACCCATCAACAATAACCAATAAATAAAAAAAAATAGAATCATATACAAAATTTAATGATAATTTATGTCATGTCACTAAAAAAACACAAGTATATGTATATGTGGTAGTAAGAAATATATTCTATATAAAAGAATAAAAAACAATCTAAAAACAATCTATGAATCCCATGAAATGGCCCGTTCATCTTATACTATGCTCTATCCTAATGCATGAAATTAATAATAGGTTTCCAAAGAGGGATGTTTCCCATTTTCAATTGTTTCATACATATAATATGCCTAGGTACCATCGGTGTCATAGATAGGGTGTGAGATAAATATCATTTGACCACCACCAGTGGTGTCTATACTATCTAGTCTATGAATAAATACAAAAATAGTGTGTAGTTATATATCAAATTAACGATAGAATAGAAATGTAAATTCATCGACACTTGATTTAGCCTCAACTGGTTCTGAACATATAATCATTTAATTATTCGGTGTCTAGTTTATATAATTCAAGATAGAGGATCCCATGTATGACCAAGGAATCCAATAATAATAATAATAATAATAATAATAATAGAGGATTCAATGTAGTTACAATGGAATCCTTAATGACGATGGTAATGAAAAGGATCCAATGTAATAACTAGGAAATACATAACCTCAGGGGTCAAACAAACATAGTAATAACCTGTATCCTTGATATAAAGGGTCTATGTGTAATCCAAGTGGCATTACATAAGGAACTCAACTGTAAATAGTTCTAAAGGATTCCAAATATCTCTTCAAACATAAAAGGGATAATAGATGATAGTGCCCAATAACTGTATCTATTGAACCACATGTCTTTAGATATCATAGTGGATCAAGGGAGTGTATCCAAGGAATCCTAATATTAGAATGATAGTGAATGTATCCTATTATCTCATATTGGGAATCCACTGATAGAAAAGGACCATGTTCTAAGGTGTGTATCTCCCTTGGAAACTAATATCCTTGAATCAAAATGGAATCCTCTGATTGATCAAGGAATTTAATTAGGAATACAAGGCTAGATCGATTCTAATCACTCCTATAAAGATGAACACATCCATATTCATTAGTCACCTTATAATTGATTCAATATATATATTAGTCCATATAATACATATTCCATTTAATAAGTTAATTGGTGTATTCCATTACCTTCCATACTAAGTGGAAAGGATAATTATGGAATGCAACCCTTCATCATTTTTAATTACTTAATAAATTATTATTTTCAGTTATTTTTACTTTATAAGCATGAAAAGGTAGGCTAAGGAAGATCCACTTATGAAATTCAATTATAATAAACAAGGCCATGTGGTATCTAATATATAATTTCAGTTTAACATTGTAAATGATCATTAACTAATTAGAAAACTTTCTTTAGAGGGATCAAGTAATAAATATTGTTGTAATATCTATTAATAATTAATTAATTTAATTATAACACTTAGAATTATCATGGAAAAGTCAAATCACACCTGAAAAGTGGTGCATATGGACATGACAAGCAACTAAAGCATAACTGAGGAAAAATCCTACTTGGGGTTGTCAGTGTTGAGGAAATAACTTCTAGAAATGAAGATAATATATTAAAGGCATATAAGAGTATGATTCTAATTAATATAATCAAGGCATGTGAATTAATTAGTGAACACCTGATGAAATCATCATGCACACAACAATGATATTTTATAAATGTAGATACTTGAGGGATGAGTTGTAGACCAACTACCGTATACCATTGAACTCTCCTCATTCAATATCATCCCTTAGTTTGGCCTAGATCAGAATAAAAATTAATAATGGGTCAATTCTTTTAAAATATGGAATATGATACTTCATAAATATAAGTTTGTTAAGGGAAATAAAAATGAAAAACAGAGCAAGATGAATGATAAAATTATCGACACACTTTAACCGTGAAATAAGGATCTAATATCAGTGTTCATATGATGAAATGAAACAAGATACTAGGTCTTGGCTTACTTGGGTGCTTATACGTGATAAAAAAGGAGGGGTGAGATCTTTTTTGAAAATAGATTACCTACTTCTATTTTAAAAAAACTAACTCATGAATTTACATGGATTTTAATTACTTTGAACATCATGTAAAGATAGAGGTCATCCTCCTTGGTAAAAAACCATTTACATGATGTGAAAGGATTTGGTCAAACCGTAACATGTCATGTAATGGATACATGTTCTGTATTACAATAACAAGACATGTAATTTCAATGCATCCAACCTAAATCCCCCTAACTCTTCTATTCTTAAAATTACCCTAACCGGAGAACATCACGGCTTGGGGTCTATTTCAAACAGAACATAAACAAGAGAGTAACCTGAAACTAAATAGATCTGTACCTTAAGGATAAAATGGTTTCTTACATTACATATATATCTTGATGTTTACCTGAGAGTGGGTATTCGAGAATTTAGAGAGTGCATGAGTTATATGAGACCCTTGTTTTCAAGTATTATAAATAGCACAGTGGGATACTCTACTTGTTATTGCTTATCGTTTTTTTTTGATATCATGAATTATTATAGACATTTTATAAGGCATGAATTTTTAAATACAATTAAATGTCACCATTATTAACTTTTGGGGAGTTCAATGAGATTGGGTATTATCATACCCCACCATTTATTGATTTAGATCCCAAAGTTATGCTTCTACATCAAATGGATTAGTAGATCTACGATTTTTGTTTTGAAATTAATTTAGTATATAAAAACTAGAGATTAGTGAACAGTTGTTTCAAAGTAATATTTTACTAGAGAGTTCTAGTTACAAAACCTCCTTTCTTTTTTAGAGACGTTGGTCCACATGATGGTATGATTTTGGTCAATTATATAGATATTATAATTGATAATCACAGTAATCCCTCATAATGGATCTTCTAAATGGAGCATGAGGTGAGGTTGATAATGACCTCTGGAATAACTCCTTATATAATAGAATTTTCTATCTAATGAAGCGACTGTATCCTATTTGGGTGGATACTAGTCCCCCACAGTAACACACAAGTTTCATTTCCAAATTATATTGAAATTATGCATGACCCTTCCTTATAGAAGACATCATAAAAATTCCTACAGACATAAAATAAGGATCCATACTAGAACCTATAGAATATAATATAAAGAAGTATATCTGTCTTTAAAGTTAAAAAACCATAATTTAGTTACAATATATAATAATTGAGTAATAATATTTATAATAAAATAAATGGCACTCAAACCAGTAATTTCCCAACAATGAATAACAATAAAATACATGACATATGGACCGACTAACATAATCATCATTCCATATCCACAACATACAAAACCTACTAAACATATGTAATGTGTATAACAATAATAAGTAGCTATGTTCTGAACGGAAACATAATGCTCTACACATATTCAATGAAACTCATTCCATGTATGTGGGTAAGGGTGAGTCCAATGTCCTGGTAGGGAATTCCCAATGCCTCAACAATATCGATTTGATTTGTAATCAAGTGTATTTTCATGAAATATATATAGAGTGTTGTTATAATAATTCAATACACCAAACCAGAAACATAACTCATTATAAATATGCATTCATACATGTTAGTTCATTGTGTTCTAACCAATCCACCATAATTCATGACTATACATTCTTCAAGTTCATGATATAAAAAAATCACCATGTACCACGATACCAACCCATATACAATAATGATAGGTATCATTTTTAACCAATTACATAGCCTGTATTCAAATATGTAAGATATTGTTTCATAAATTCCTAATATCATACTAATAATACGAACATCCCCTATAACTCATGTGAGGATACATCAACAAGTGGTCACTATATTCTCACTAAAGATAGGTTGAAATATCCATAACTTGCCAAATATCACAAATAGGACCTCATCTCACTCATGGGTGTCCCACCATATAATCTCACATCAGGGGTTTATTCATCTCACTCATGAAAGACATAACATCCATCTATCAGGCCCAACCATATTACTCATGGATGACCCATCACACTCAATTCAACCATATCACTCATGGAGGGTTTAAAAATCACATATAACAAGGAATCCATCTCATAGAATACCCACCAATTATATCTCACTCATGTTGAGGTAATGCCACATGACCCACTCTCCCACAAAAATCTATCATATGTCATAAGAACAGAATCACCACATACATAAAATAAACCATTGTACATCCAACCCCTCTCAAAATATCACCAACTCACGATTATGGAACTAGATAATCCATACATAACCATGCGTATCAACCCATTTCAATAACCATCTCAACCCTATGAGGGTTATATCACCTCTATATAGAAAACCCACCAATTTGATACCAACTAAAAGACATAATTGTTGAACACATATAATAAGCATCACTATGAAATAACATTACTTATAAAACATTATAAATAGGAATAATAATAAGAACAAAATGTTTGAAATATAAGGATTCACTCACTCGAGGTCAAATGGACCAAAACAACTCAATTAAGTCCTTATATATTTCCTTAAGAAAATAATTCAAATATTCTTTATAAGAATCTAAAAAATTAAACACTTTTCATCTTACTCATACTTGGACCTTGACCAAAATCCCTTCAAAATATTCTTTACAAAACCCTTTTACATTTTAAAATACCTTTTCAAAACATGTTTTTGAAATCAACCATTCCCCTTAAAAATTCCATATGATCCCAATAACTTTTCAAACCACATTTTGAAATGGAATTATCTTACTCTCAATATAATATCATACCACCAATTTATAATGTCAAAATGTTATGTTGTGTATACTATAATATGGGGTGAATTATGGTTTGAAAATAACTATTAATTTTCGACCTCCTAAAAAGCATTAAAATTATAAAGATTTTTATTTACCTCTAATATCATAATTCAATCCGGTAGGCAATGTTAAAGAATAATTATTTCAAATTACTAACCAACATAATATGTATAGTGGAATTATAAATCTATCATTACATAAAAATTAAAATTATGATAAAAATGTTTACACAATTATATTAAAAAAACAATGGATTATAGATTTTTTAATCAAATAACCCTAATGTTTTATTAAATTATCACTCTTAAACCAAATTGAAGAGTAGATTTATAGAACTAATATGTTGTATGTATGACTTTAAAAATATCAAAAACTATCTAGGTAATAACGCCTATAGATTGAATCTATCTTTCTAACCCTATAATACCTATATCAACATGACGGTAAGTTCCCGCTACAATTACTAATAGTTTGGTTCACCAGCAACTTAGACCAGTATCTTCATGATTTATCTATAAGAACTAGTATCTTAGTTTCCACTACTATATTAAGTAGTTTCTCTATTAGTACACTAATTAAATGGTACCTTTTTTTCAAAAAAATATAACTAATATACTAATAATTTTACTTTGAAAAAGTGAAACAATAGTATCCCTTACCTAAAATACTCATAAAGAAAAATATTACATTTAATAGAGGTGATTATGAAAAAAGAAATTACAATTCTTCAAGTCAATAATCATATTTCAAAATGATCTTACTGTTTGATAAATATTAACTATATTATTCTAATCTATTAGTTAAAGATAAATTTATACGAATTCTTCCAATGAATGGACTGTTTAAACCTCAGGGTCAGTTGTAGTGGAACCGGTGGAAGATTTTTTTTCATCTTCTAATGGACACAGCTTCATTCCATGCCTACTGATAGTTTGATTTGAAACTGCTATAATTATTTGGTTTTATGAAATAAATAATCTAATTTATATATTCAGATTAGAAAAACCCAAAAACATTCAGTACTTCATAATTCTTAAGATCATCAGACTTTCAAAAATCATTAAATTATCAGTATTTCATAAAAATATAGATTATTTGTATTTTTCCAAATATATATATATATATATAAATATTCAAATGAAAAACACTAATCTTATATTATAATAAAATATTTAATGAAGTGTTTCAATGTTTTAAAATCTGGTAATGTAAATTAATTAAATTACTCAACAGAAAACCCATTTTTTAAAAACAAAAACTTTTGAGGGAAAATTAAAAGGACTTGAAATTAATTTCTTTATTACTCCATATATATCATCAGATGATGATATCTTGATATCTTCCTTGAAAATGTTTTCTATATCTGATAAAGGTCCTCCCCTTTAAATATGAATTATATTTTTTTCGTAAATATCCTCCTTGGAATAAAAATATCCCCATTCAAATATAATTAATGAATCTATAAATTCTCCCCATTTTAATGGAAAAAATTATCCCCCTTTGTGATAGATTTTAATTTTTATCATCAATCATCCCAATTGTGGATTTTTAAAATAAGGGGAAATATAGGATTCTTTTTCAAATAAGACATACAAAAAATGTCAATATATAGAAAAAGATATAACAATATCTTAGAAATATTATATGATCTATAAATCATTAATAATATCTCATTTGAGAACAAAATCATAAATAAATCAGAAGTAGAAATATGTAAAAACATAGAAACATTATCATCCAAATAATATTATTAAAAGGTTTGTATACTAGAGTTTGGTGTTATAATAAATTGTAATTTTGTATTAAAAAAATACATCTTAATTTTTTTAATCATTTGTTTTATATTCTGGAAATATATTCATTTCTTGATCTCCATTCCTCCATGCTTATTTAACTTCTATTAAATATAAAAATCAATCTCTAAATTTATGGTTTCATGATAATTCATCTTTTAACTTTAATCTCTACCTTTTTATTATAACGAGTCTATCTTTTGTTCTTGATTATAATATTTTTATTTATGATCAACAAATTTGGTATTCTAAACCTCAGTCTACTGATTCTGATGTGATATAATATTCATTATGTTTTCAAATGATAAAGATATTCTTTCAACATTTATTTCTATATTTTTTAGATTATCAAAAAGGATAAATAGATTATCTTATGTAATGTCATAATTCAGATGGATTGAGATTATATTCACCCAAAAAGAAGATACATCTTTGAATGGGGATCTAAAATACACTGTGACATTCCTTAATTTCTATACATAAATGTCTAATTAATGTCCAACTTCCATTATATATTATTTTAAAATTTTAATGGAAACTATCAACTAAATTTGAACATTCGGATTCTGAGTATGAATAATATTATTTTGAAAATTCCCATTCTATCACTTTTCCCTGGGATTATAAATTTTTTGAGTAATACATAGTTTCATGATTAAAATAGAATCTAAATTTTGATCAAAATATGAATATATAATTGTGGCCATGGATTCTGATAAAAAAAATTTCTTCTTCTACTAGTTTTTATAAATAATCTGATGAGCTTTTGATTCTATGATATTTTCTATAGAAGGATCCTCAATATCAACTAGATCATCATTGAAATTATTTTGGTTATTAATAATTCTCGGAGAATAAGTTTATTAAGATTATTTTAAGCTTTAACATTCTTCTAATGGGACTATATTTGGAATAATTATAATGGATGTTGATGATGTAATTGTTTAAGATGTGTGCACTGAATATTTTAGAGTGGAAGATATTCTATTATAATTGTATTAGTTTGAGATTCATTTTTTCTTTCAATTTATTTTTTTAACATTAATGTCTTTAATAAAGGCTTCAATTATAATAAATTCTAATTGACCTAGTAATGTTATAACATATGATTATTAAAAATTTTATCATTGAACATTAGTTTGATTTAAAACTAGATATTCAGTTAACCTTTGATATGAGGATAAGGATGATGGTTTTTTTTTAAATCAAGAGAAACACCTATTGAATTTTCCATAAATACCTATATTTATCTTCAATGTAATTTCTTAAATATTGTATTCATTAATTTTTATTTCTAGATGAATTTATTTAGAAAGATATGTTTTATTCACCTTCATAGAGTACCTTCTATACTTATGGTCTTCAACGAAATTATTTTCCAAATCCTATTTCAGGGACATAGCCTCATTTTTATCAAAACTAAAATTTTTTATCCTAATTCTATTTATACATAATTTTTCTTATCTTCCTCAACGTTACCCTTCAGAGACCCACTATGGGTATCAATAAGCTTCTTTTTCTGATAATATGAACTACATTTTTTCATTATTGAATTCTTATTCTATTAATATTCATATTTTTCTAAATTTTATTTCTATTTCTCCAATGATATAGAAAAATTATATGGTTAAATTTTTTCATGATTTTTATGCTTCTTTATATGAGCTTTATCTAAAGAAAAAACTTCTCATTTATTCCTCTTATCTTGAATATAAACATTTCATTCATATGATTTATAAAATTTTTTAGAGTTATATTATGTTTCTACAAATAAATTCTCCTTATCATCAGACATTAATCTTATTATTGATATTCCTTATAAATTTATAGGTTCGCTTTCATTATTTCAAGGTGTTTATCATTTTCCTCATCTTCCTCATTCACAAAAAACACAAGGAATTTATTTTAATGTCTCCCACAAAATAATATTTTTTTATAACTGTTCCATTTTTTATAGATTTGATATCGTACAAGGAATCATTTCTTTGATGCATTGTTCTATAACTCACTATAAAATGAAATAGATAAACATCCAGGATTATGATCGTGTTTTTTATTCATCTCATGGTAAAATAAATCCAAAAAATACATTAGATAATATTACTAACAACCAAAATAAGTTTCATGGCTTATATAAATTATCATTAATGATTATAATATTATTTTTAAATTTATTTTTTACAAATTCTCCATATACATTGATAAGATTGTGAGAAACCAACAAAGATTCCCCCTCAAACAATACTTCCGATAAATCAAAAAACTCTTCCAAAGTCATTATTTACTTCATATGAAATGAAAAACATTTAATTTTTAATGATTTATTCTTAACAGCTTTTATTTCAAACAAATAAATATGTAACCGATAACAGATAATACATATCATGGTCATCAGTAGTTATAAACATTTTTATCAACCCGTCAAATGTAATTATATATTTTAACATTATTTCATACCTTTCCATTAGATAAAAATATATCAACAATTCTTAATTATTTCTATGGTGGATAAGTCTTCATAAGAAATAGTTATTCATAATAGATGAATGATAAGAATTTGTGAATATGGGAAATAAATCTTCTGTAAACCATAAAGGGATTCACATATATTCAAAATGAATGTATCCAACATAAATTGGTTCTAAATGTTTATAAACTGATTATGTGAATATGAAAAGTAATTTTGGATTTTATCTCTTGAAAATTTCATTTTGAATCCTTCCAAAAACACATGATGTCATATATAATTTTAAGGACTTTTTATAATAGAATAAATTTTCATGATTTGATAATATAAACACAATACTAATATTAATGAATATAAAAAATATTTTACAATTTATATATAAAATGAAATTCAATTAAATGGACTTTATTTTGAAATAAAGATAAATATATAAAATATTTAACTGTATAAATAATCTCCAATCCATAAAGTAAATAATATTTTATATAAATATGAATGATTGAAAAAATATTATCCAAAGAACATTGGAAGTTATCTTCCATTGATAAAAGACTTGATATTTTTTTTAAATATTGTTGTATAATTATTTTGAAATAAATTTTTAGATCTATTGAAATTTTGAAAATTGTTAAGAATTTTATCGAAAAATAGTAGACAATTATTACCCTTAAATAAAAGGCCAAAACTCAATGTAATAATTAAACATTCAACTAAAGAAACTAAAAAAGTTTAAATAATAAATACAAGGTGCATCAATGATAAGTAGTCATCTATCGATGAAAAAAATATAAATCATCAAAATTATTTATTTATAAAATATACTTCTTTTTGTATAGTTGTTTTAAAAAATAGAATATTAGAAAACCCATATTCAAATCGATATTTTATTTTCATATGTTACAAGGTCTAATGATATAAAATATTTGTTTTTTCTCAATTATTGAACTTGGTAAAGGGATAATTGTTTCCTCTAATTTCACCCATGTTGGAATTGGGTGTAAAAGGAGATTTACTTCTAACATAATAACATTTCCTATATATTGATATTCTATTTTATTTACATAGTAATAAAAATAATTTTTTTCTATCTAATAGGACATATGTTTTTCAATAACCAATATTCTTGTAGTAAACATAGTAAATAGTTTTTTAATATTTGATGCTCAGACTCTAATTAGATAATTTTAGTACTATCTTTTCTAAAAGTAAAACTATTATATTTTCCTTTATTATTTTTAGGTTATATATCTTACGATATTTAGATTATATAACATTATTTTTTACATTTAAAGCATCACTAAGTCTTGTAAAATTCTCCATTGAATTTTATAATTCTAAGAAAATCATTCCAATTATCATTATTAATTATAATAGCTTGTCTTAAACATAAATAAAGTTGGGTTTTTTTCAGTTGGATCTCCTTTAAGCTTGGTGTACATCTTATAAAAATTTTGGTACATAGTCTCACATTCTGAAATATAGGCACTCATTACATTAATATTTTTCAAAGATCATTACTCATAATCTAAACTAGATTAACTTTCATCATTAGAATAAATTTTAGATACATAATACCAGTTTTATTCTAAATATAAAATCTTAGGAGCTTTAATAAATAGTTTTCACGTAATCTTCTTTTCAGATTTTTGAAAATTTCCATAGAATCTAGTGATTTTTCTTATATTAACACTTTCGTAAAATGATATTTATAAATTATTATAACATTAAATTTCACTCTATGTTTCCATCTCTTTAAAAAGATTACATTTCTTCGTAGAATACATTCTAGATGATTTTCTTCATTTCTTCTTCAACTGAGGACAATCATGTATAATATTGTAACAACCTAATTTTTTATGAATCACAATATTTTGAATAAATTAAATTTCAAGGATATATTTCATTACATGAAACAACTTGTAAATCATTCATTTCATTCAACACTAGGATTGCATACAGTACACCTGACACTATGTTATAACAAAACCATTATATATTATTAATATAGTTACATAAACGTGATTATTGTAACAAAGACATTAAAATTAGTTATATGAATTGTAATAATTATTATTTAAATATTAATTATAATATTATTTTATAATAGAAGAAATGTTGAAAACTAATTACTTAATTTTCCTTAAATTCTTTCAATGTTTTGAATATACCATTTTCTTATAAGAAATTTCTTTTTTTTTGTTTATCTTTGTGAATATTAATGAAATTATTTTTTAATAAATATTGAAAATTAATTTAATAAAATGAAATTAATTTTTTAAATCATAAACATAAAATTATATGAGTTTGAATTTTTTGTATATTTTTTAAATTTTTCACTTTTTGATGAATAATGAAAATTACTGATTTTTAATTGAATACAGCCTTATTATTTAATTTATTTATAAAGATAAATTATATTTTAAATTTTTTCAAAGAAAAATTATATCAATTATAAATCAAATTATCCAATTTATTTCAATGAAATAAATTTCATATTAAATTATTATATAATCATTTGTAAACGTTTATACATTTTCTATATAAAAGCCAACATTCTCGTCACATATGTGGGATTATTTTGAAAATAAAAATTTTCACTTATGTGAAAGTAAATATTAAAAACGGATTAGATATTTTGAATAATAATAATTTATATTTTCTAATTAGGTAAACTAAATTTTTTATCCAAATAAATTTTAAGAATAAAATACATTATTTACAAAGGTTAAGGTAAAAATTGATTTACTAAGGGGGTAAAACTAAAAAGATAATCATTACAATGACCTATACACTTCTACAAAAACAATTATATGAAAATATTTAGAACTACTAATTTCTATGGTTCTAATTTTATCCTTTTTACCCTTTTGTAATGTGGAAAATATGGGTACACTTTTTTCTTTCAATACATTACAAGTTTTCCATGAACCTCACATATAAATGCTCACCACCGCACTTCTCTTGCTTGCACTTTAAAACCCTTTAATCATGACCAATTACTTCTCAAATAACTTCCCAAATTCCAATTTATCATGATATATGCCTTATTATTGTCATAAACCCAACATATTAATGCTTTTGTTGCAAACCTAAGGAGGATACGTGAAGAATATGTAACGGTCATCAACGAGCATTTTTTTATTTCCTCCCCCACATACATAATTCATTATTATACCATGATTATATAATAACATAATTATTTTTCATATAATTATTTTTTTATGTGAATCTCATTACCAATAACCATATCCACATCCATAAAATGGATTATGAAATCTTCGTTCGTGTGTACGAAGGATTACAACCTAGTGAACTGATGTCATTCTTTTATTCAATACCACATCTCATGGATGGAAATAATTATCGATTTATTATATATATATTATATTTATAATATTTATAAAATTATTTAATTATTATATCCCACATTACTTCATACTCATCATTTTGTGAGAATTTGATAACGTCGCACGTGTGTACAGTAGACTACTACCTCACGAGGCGATGTGAGTCATTCAAGCATATAATGGAAGGTAATAAGGATGGTTTTAATTAAAATATGTGATATATATGAAATATATATTATTTTATAATGATAGTATATTATTAAAATTTTATTCATTCTATTTGATAAGAAAATTGAAAAAGTGTTCATGCATATCGACGGTATATCGTCTACATGAATGATGTATTTCATTTTCTATCAATAAATTTAATGGATTACTATAAATATATATATAATTAATAAATATTATATATATATATATATAATTTATAAAATTATAGATATAATAATACCATTTTTAATGTTTGATGACCAAAAATAAAATCTCAAAACATACACAAAAAACAAAGCAGTTATTACTTGAAACGTGACTTTAACATGGAATTTTAAATAGACAAGAAACAAAACATAAAAATAAAATTTTGTATTGTATTATATATTTAAATATTTTTATTTAATAGATTAATTATAAACGAGGTTTTGATGTGTACTATGGAAGTCAAGTCATAAGGTAAGGTATTCTTGTCTCATTTTTTCCTTTTTTGAGACATATGTTATGTTATTGACCTATATTCTTTCACGAGGTGTATATGCAGCCCATTGACAAGTAATATCATGAATTTATTTATCCTCATGATATTTATATTTCCATTTTATTTTATTCCAACATAGGGATTATGATTCAACATTACAAAAGTGGTGATAATTTTATGTCACTGTCTTATCATTTATCGAGATTATTTATGATTAGGTTTCTGAAGAAAAAATATTATAATCCATCTCTCAAAAAACACATTAATTTTATTATAAAAATTTTATTCAGGATTTTTTCAATTAATAGTTCCAATTGTATACAGTTTGAGACTTAAAATAATTGATATAAAATTTCAATAATTCCTACTTTATTTCCCTATTTACTCAGAAATCAGTTTATTTCCAAATCGATTTTATCAAAAGATGTAATAAAAAATGTTATATTATTATCCTATTATATTTAAAAATAAATTTTTACCCATGATACAATTTTAAAAAAAAATTGAAAGTAATATTCATTTTTTTTCAAACAATGACCATTTTTCATATATATATAATGTTAAAGGAGTCTTTGAATTAACATGTACAACATGAAAAAAATCTTGTCATCGTTAACATTATTTTCAATAATGATTCCTTTATATGTTATCTATGTATTTTTCAATGAAAAATGTTTTCAAAATTATTTATTTTTTTAAAAAAAAAATCCTTCAATGTGAAAAATGATATTTTCCTTATGAAATATATAAAATAATTATTCAAAATCATTTTCAATATAATATGACATCCATTGATGTTACCTATTACTTAATGGGGATATGATTTATGTATAAAGATATTATTAATTCTCTGAATGGTTTATTTTTATGATGTTATGATGTTTGTAAAACATATTTCTCTTCCACGGGTCATACTATTATAAAAAGAATAGGAAGAGTAGTTTTTTTCATGGGTTATTCTATGAGGAAATGATAATGAAACATATCCCTTTTCTAAAAGTTAAAATATGATTAAATGTTAATGAAACCCATTTCATTTCACGGGTTATGATATGATATATATTTTATGATAGTGTGGCACACATAAATATGGTTTTCATTATGATATTGGTAGACCAATATATACCTCCAATTATGTGGGTATAGATTTATATCTCGTGAGATAGACATCACTAGAACATGGAGTAAACCATGTTCAGTAA
This sequence comes from Viscum album, assembly GCA_963277665.1. NCBI lineage: Eukaryota > Viridiplantae > Streptophyta > Magnoliopsida > Santalales > Viscaceae > Viscum > Viscum album. The sequence goes on along the minus strand of OY728131.1, from coordinate 394,357,299 downwards.
AAAAAATTGTCTGATTTGATGGTATTGGGAGTTAATCATGATAACTATGATGGTTTTGGGAGTGAACCCATACCACCATAAAATCATTGGTAGTGTTACATGGATAGTATGGAAATTATTTTTAATTATTATCTGTTTGACAGAAATCTATGTCTTATGCCAATGTTATGCTCTCAAGGATCAGGTTCTTTGATTCCCTTATGATTCATGTCTTATAAATTTCAAATAATTATTATGTGAATCAATATTGTCATATTTGATATGCTTGTTATGGTCTTCAAAGGTTATTCTAATTTTCTCATAACCATAAGTTCATGTTATGATTCTGTATCTCCCTTGATTAACCTTATTGAGTATCTAAGCTATCCATTTATTATTTTTCATTTCCCTAGGATATAATTAAATTAATTACATGTGATATGTCTAATAATGATTCATGTTATAATTATCATAGTGGTAGATGATGTAGTTTACCTATATAGTAGTTTTATATGATTCCACATTTCCAAAGACCTAAAATATTGTCGTCCTAAAGCACGTGTTTATGAAATGTATTGAATATTCATAATTTTTTTTGTAATATCTATATATGATAATCATGTGAATATGTTGTTATTAAAAGGGAACATGATTATTTATCTTTTAGAAACATAACGGGGAATGGATTAGTAATATCCTTAGGACATGACTAAGGATAAGTATAAGGATTAGTCAAAGTATAGAATCATTTCCGTGAATTTTTTTAAAGGATAGAGGGAGTGGATTCCATGAATTAAAATCCATGTTTAGATACTATATAAGGATATTGTTCTATCACAAAGGTACCTAATGGTAATAAATATGAAATTAATTAATTTAGATATTCTTAATTGAAACCTAGTGCACAAAAACAGTTCTTACTATACACATGGATTAACACTCCCAGTGGATGCACTATGGAAATTCAAAAAATCATTATAAAATATAATGAAGAAATTAAATTGATTATGACCACAAATGATCTAGGATTAACATATGATATCAAAGATTATATAATTTGTCTTGAATTTGGAAAAAATATAATTGTTTTTTCATGATGATGTGGTTCCCAATCATGACTACTATTTCTTACACCATGCTTTTTTGTTTTATTTAATGGATGGAAACCGAAATAACCTTGTTAGTGTGAAGTGTAGTAGAAAATGAAATTATTCTCATCATATTATTATAAATGTGATTTGAGATAGAATTAAAAATATCATTTCAATTCACAAAATAATTTCAATATTAGAATAATTATGGACTACAAAATACAAAAAAATTGGGAACAACATTCTATCAAGTCATTCATTAGGAAACATCCACCATATTTTGGTGGTTCTTATGATAAACTAGTTTCTGAACGATGGATCAGAACCACTGAAAGGATATTTTTTATTCTCTAGTGTTCATAACATGAAATGGTTAGATTTGTTTTATAACGTTTAGAAGGCGAAGCACATAAATGTTGGACTGTTATCAAGAATATGAAACTTAATGAAATTGACTCCTTGGATTGTGGAAAGCTCAATAATATATTTTTCAATAATAACTTTCCTTATATTCTTCAAAAAAATATGGAGAAAGAGTTTCTTTAGATAAGGAAAAAGGATGATGAATCAGTTGGTACTAATAAGAAAACATATGAAAGTCATGCAATGTATGATATTGGTATTTTCATCCAACCTGAAAGTAAGGTTGATCAATTATTTAGCATCTTAAAACCAATACCTTGAAATGAATTATCCATTAGTGTCATCAGTAGCTATGATGATATTTTTTATGTGATATCAATGGTGAAATGGGCGTTGGAGTTACGTATTAATCATATGGTTTTGATTAGAAGATAAAAAAGGAATTTAATGAAAATTATATGAACCGTAGATAGAAATATAAGTTATTTTCTTTATTCTCAAAGTGTATGAAGAATTATAGACTAAATTGTCTTAAAAGTAATATCAAATATTTTATGAGTTGAAGGGAAGGTCATCAAAAAATTGATTGCTGAAATTAATGGATGAAGTTAACTAATTATTTGAATAGAGATAAATCTAAACAAAATGAACCACCGACACTGTAGTATTTCAAATGCAACGAGTAAGGGAATTTTTATAAATAATTCCAAAAGACGAAGGTTAATGAATATGATCAACATCAGTATCCTATTAATCAGATTGATAAAGGGAAATCTCATGTAACATCTATTTCCATTGTGGGGTTCAATAAAGATATGGGGAATGGCACACTTACCGTTAATTGTAGAACTTATAATGTATAATTTGACAATGGATTTACCCATTATTTCATATATAAATAATTTTATAAGGGTATCAATATTCCATCCAAGTAATTATATATAGAATTAGTAGTTAACCCCACTAATTCTATATTGATCACATCTCATGTCTATAATTTCTCCCAAATTGTCAATGGTGGGAATTCGCTTCCTATAAATCTTATCATTCTTATTCTGGGTTAATTTGATATTATATTTGGATTGTTTTGGATTTTTCTGCATAAATACCACATCAATTTTCATGGAAGCATAGTCACATTAGATATTATAACCCAAGATTTTGTCATCTATCAGTGTGATGTTAAGTGGAAAATACTTATGTAGATCACATCCATTGTATGGACCTTAATTCCCTTTTACAATGGTTGTTTAACTCTAATGGTTGTGGAGAAACTCAACTTAGGTTACATGCCAATTGTGCACTAATGGGGATGATAATGATAATGCGATTACGAGATTCTTCTCAATGGATAGTGAAAAGGGAAGACTCAATAGATGAATTCACTACCAAGGATGTGAGATAGGGAAGAAATGTAGTCAAGAATTTAAGAGCTATTTTTTTAACCAAATGGAAAAAAATCCAAAAGAAGGTAGGATTACTCCAATTTTTTCAATCCAATGCAAACTAAGTCTTCCAAGAAGAGAAAACTAGAGGAATATTATTATGAGATATTAAACATTAGAAATATTCGGAAGATAATCCTCCACTCTAGGGAAGTAATAGTGGAGAACTCCAAATTAATTAAGGCCTCCTCATATGATATGGATAGGGTAGTTGAAATATTACCTCCCATGGACACCAATGATAACTAGTGTGGGTGGTTCAATAAGAAATATTGAATTTTTATTGGAGCCTTAAATTAATGAATATTAAAAGTGTGGGAGTTTATCTAAATGTGGGAAACAATAGTGTATTTATCTGAAGATCTCATCAATAATGATTCTAAAGTAATGATCAAGACTCTACACTAGAAGTTATATAAGGATAAGGATTGTAATAGACTTAAACTTGGTTTTAATGGATTCAATAAATATTATGGTGTTTGATGCATTTTTTACTATGATGTTTGTGGGTTTTCCTATTTGGGATGTGGTCTATTCATTCAATTGGTATCCTCTTAGGGTTATCACCTAATCCTTAAAAGTGATCCATTTGAAATAAAAATATTTAATTGAGTATTAAAACTTGGTGGTAGATTGTAATTCAATGATAGAGATTTTATATGGGTAAAATGCCTTAATGTTCAGGAAGTTTATTTTTTATTTAATGGAGTACATGTATAAACGTGTAAAATGGTCTTATGAGGTTTTCCTTGATTTCAAAAGGATTCATAGGTGGTTTAGGAACTTATCAGTATTTTGGGATTAAAACTTCCTACAGGAAGTTTATATGCCATGTAATAGTACTACACAATATGTAAATATCTCTACGAAGATGTTTTGATAGGGATACAATCTATAAATTGGTTCAGGATGTGAATCAGTTACACAATATGACTCTATATTACATGTTGTGTAATGTTTGAGTATTGTTAATTTCACCCAAGTAGACCCGATTTTCATTATACCCTTATGTTGAGAATTAAAGGTCATGTAATACATTTAGATGTCATGTACTTATCGGGATCAATGATTATAAGCCCCTACATACACTTATGTTTTGACTACTCTTGAATGAAACCCTTTACTATCAATTATAATGTGATTTATAGTCAAATTTGGGGCACATTCATCCATTTTGGACGTCCTTTTCAGTAAATTGATCTATGATGTGTATTTCTGATTAGGTTCTCCTCCCCCCTTTTTCGTTTATCTCTAATATAGTCGTGTAACATTTCGACCACTGATGAATCAAGTATTGATCTATTTATTTTTTTGAGCTAGGTTTCTTATTTCAATCTCATACACCTTCATTATTGTTGTCTTTACCTATTAGAAGGTTTTTTTGACCACTGGGTAATGGTAAGTGATCTAAAACCTAACAGTATTCTCTGTTTAATTGTCAAGTATGTGAAATATTGTGATTTCTATCACACAACATGAACATTAATTAATTCAAGGATGAATGATGTTAAATCATGGATTGGATTATTCTTTATATTCCTTTGGATTCAATGTAATTGTGACTTGGCTTGTGGATACCCATTGGGTGAGCAAACCCTTGCATTAAAAAACCATGTTGGATCCCAGGACACATTATTATTGAAACAAATGAAAGAAACTCTTTTTTGTAGAAGAGACCCATTACATGACTCAAATACAATGTGTACATTAAATCAAGTTATATTATCCTAAATGCCTATATTTTCGGCCCAAATACCATATAGTGAATAGTACTGCTATTGTAGCCAGACAGCAATAGTCTTAGGACCGCTACAGTATCTTTTATAGTGCCTACTACTACTATATTGTCATCGGTGCAATATTCCACCAGTGATATAGTACATGTTCCCAATGAGTTTTAACCCTCATACATGATGTAGTATTACGATGTGTTTTCAACTATTCCAAACCCCAACTACATAATCAACACTTACATAATAATAAATTGGATTGGGGTTTAATGTGTGTTTAGCATGACATGAGAACTCAGGTGATTGCTATATATAGAATCACTACATTAATGGATTATTTTTTTATCAAAATGACTACTTATAATTTGATATTAAAATAAATGTGAAATTGAATTACAAATGGTAATTTATATAATTAACCAATAAGGAATATGATATGATATTGTGATATCCTTCCTATTATGACTTGTATTGCGATTCATGCTATAATTCTTATATTGTGGGCTTGGACCAGTTTCATGGTGTAATTCTTATATAGATTATATGGCCCAATTTAATGTTATAATGCTTATATAGCAGGATTGGACCAGTTTCATGTTTTATTGATTAAATACTAGGCTTGAACCAATTTCATGCTATAATACTTGTGTATAGGAATATTCCCATATATAAAAATTCTTATTTAGAGGGATATGCCTAGATGTCGAATTGCTTATATAGGGGGATATGCCTCGATGTATAAATTATTATCTAGAGGGATATTCCTAAATGATTAAATGATTATATAGAGGCTTATTCTTGGATGATTATATTAATATTTTCAGACATTTTCCCAGTTCTGTGATGATTACATTGTTTTTGGTTATGGGGGGAATGGATGCGCTACATGCTCAGAGATATTCCAACATGGATCCAATGAATGTTGATTGTTGTATAATATTAATTAAATAAATAAAAACCTTTATTATTGTTTTATTCAATGAACGTATTATCAGATATTTTATACACATCGTGGATTCGACCAAATGATTTTTACACACATCATACTCATACTGTTGTTTGGTACCCCAATAGATAACATGGATGTAAGTGTAGACAAGAGAATGTGGCCTAGTTTCTAATTTTGCTTAATGGATAGTCAAGAGTTTGCAGATGAGACTAATAAGGGTTTCAAAACAAGGGCCTTTTGAGTTTATTTTTGTTAGCTATTTATTTGATATATATTGCATTCATTTTTACATTTTGATACATTTCAACCTATTATTACATGGTTCACTATTGTGAGTTTATTGGTTCCTCCTTTAAATCCTAGTTCTATATTGTATTGTCTCTGCTATTTTCTACAACTATGATATTTCATGATATTTTTTATTTCCATTTAATTGTAACTCTAAACAAGGGGGTATAGTGTTCCAACTATAAAAATCACACCATCATTTCTAGTCGGTACCATCTGGTGTATGGGGAGGCATTCTTGAGGTCCTATAACTAGCCTAATTTTGCCAAATTAGAGAGTTCCAGATCATGGGATGTTAAAAAGATGTATAAATTGTATGTTTTTATTTTCTATTACATTACTATTTGGGAAAGGTAGAATGGGGAAAAGGATAAGTGAAGATTTGGTAATTTGCACTTCCATGGGAGTAGCTAACTTGTGTATGGGGGAAAATCCATGTGTCTAGGAATTAGATTGTTGTTCATGTTGTTCTGCTATTATGATTGATATATTTCACCTTGGGTTATTCACATGTTGTGTGATATTATTATTTCTTGATATTTATACTCATGGACTAGTATTTCATGATAAGAGTACACATGCATCATTATAGACACATAGGGATATATATTGACCTGAATTGTTTGTGGTAGGGACATATATATCTCATTTGATATATTTACCTCTACGAAATAACAAATGAGATACCTGTTACTACTAATAAGTTAAATGAAAAAAAATCATGTCATGCTAAAAAAATGTAATATATGTTAGAGAGACCATGGTTTAGAGGTTCCTTATTGATGTCACATATTGAGGATGACCTTTTTTTAACTAGTGTATTGAGGATTGTGTCTGTATATTAGAGAAAATGACACATATGTTTAATCTAGTTGAATATTAGGATAGTGGAAATCAACATTATTATAACTTAGCTAAACCATATATTCCTATAGAACCAATGATATATATGGTTGTTCAGCATTATAAAAGATTCCTAAGGGTTGTGAGATCCATTGAAAGGGAAATTGCTTGAATTGATCCATATTTTTGGAGCTTAGGATAAACTTTTTGTTGTAGAATCCACTTATTTTTACAAGGGAGGGAGGACCATGGGTAGTCGAGTTCTAGATTAACACTATCCAAACAATCATTATGAACCCCAAGAAACTCAAAGATATAAGGGTGAATCTTTATTATTACATGATTTTTTTACCATCTATGTCTTCATGGGACATTCTATAGAAAGATTGGAATCAATGGGATTTATCTTTGCTGGAATTCAGGGTGAAATCTTTATGCCACATTCATCTTGATATTTTGAGGGATGAGAAGGATCCTGGGATATTACACCAAAAATAGACGATTGTGTCAGTGGTGGACAACATTTTATGTTTCACTAATTTTATGTTATTTGTTCCATCTTTAAAAAGTTTGTGAGATATCCAAGGTGATGAATTTTCAGGATATAATTTTTCTGTGATAAAGACCCTGGTGAATGTATTTCACTTGAGTATATTTTTAGATGTTATGAATCATGAAATCATCATGGAAGAAAATCTGAGAGAGGTCACGAGCAATTGTTGGCATGTTGCAGTATAGATAACGGGTAGCTCTTCTTTTGGTGGAAAGAAGTGTCACTATGATAGTTATCTCTATGATTTCACTAGGAAGAGCATTCAAGGAAGTGGGAATCCATATCATAACTGTGTTATTTTATAAAGATATCGGTGTGGAAAGATGGTCTGAAATACACATCAGAATCCATACCCAAAAGTGTATTGTCATGCTTTCAATCAGTTGAGTTATCTTCAAAATACTTTTAAAAACATCTTAAAGTTGGAAATTGTTAGGTTATTGGGATAGGTATTATTTCCTAGGATGGTCTTAGAAATTCCTCATTAGAAAATTAGTTGGAGTTCTATAGGATGATCAGGTTGAGGAGGGTGATGTGGAACCCTAGTGTAGGAGTGGTCGTATCATGTAGAGGGAATAGGAAACGGGTGTCATTCTAGATCCCATGGTAGAAGGGCATGTTAGGTACATGGTATACATACTCTTTATAGTGTGGATGCATGAACTTCTACCGTTATAGGTACAGTTCTCATATCATCTACCCATTATTTTGTTTTTTTGATATATGAACATTTCATTAATTTTTATCCTCTCAATTTGAAAATGTTTTTCTCTTGGGTTTAGAAATATTGGATTTTTTTACCATCGATACTCCATTGGGAGTGTTGTTTGAGAGTATCAAATGTTTCAGGGCATGTTCTCAAGATATTGTTGGTTACCATTTATTATGGGAACTGTTTGTGGTGAAAATGGTTGACTTTGATTCAATTATTGGTATATCTTGGATATTTATATAGAAAGAACATATCTGCTATTACTAGAGGAGTGTTAATTTTCTATATCCTAAAGGACGCACCTATTCTCACCAGTGTTCATGGGATCTTCAGGCATGTCATATAGACCTAATTCATTGCATATTATATTCTCCCACATCTCAGATAGAAATACCTATTATGGATGATGGTAGAATGAAGCATGATACCTTTCCTCTTGTAGTAAACTATTTTTAGGATTTTTTCAAGATTATTTTTGTGACTTACACCCATGTGAGAGATTGACTTCATAATCAAGTTGGTTTCATGAGAAAATCCAATTTCTATTCCACTTTACAGACTGGATGTAGTAGAGCTTCAGGTTTTGAAATTTCAATTATATGATCTGAAATCTAAATGTTTTGTACATCTTAGTACATCTCGACAGGGTTCTTCTGTTCATTTCACCAAAAGGTTTATTGGACATTTCACCTATGTGTATATTGACGAATATTGAACCAGATGATTGTCAAGAACCAGTATCACTTTCCTTATATCTATGATATATTCAATTAGATGATAGTTACTAAGTTATTATCCTTTATCAATTAGAGATTTGGATACCAAAAATTGATGTGATACAATAAGACATGCCTCAAACAACTTTTAAGAGATGGTATTTTTAAAGTCTTCGTAGTGATGTTGTTTGGTTTCAAAAACACATTGGCGGTATTCATGGACTTAATGAATAATATTTTTCATCCTTTTAAGGATATGTTTTTTGTTGTTTTTTGTTTAAATTGTAATATAATCTTAGTATGTATATTATCATTAAAAACATCATTAAATGGTTTTGATTACATTAAGAGAACCTCATATTTATTCTAATAAAACCATATGTAGTTTATAGATTGATAAATTGAACTTCTAGGAACATTTAATATCATTTAAACGAGGATTAGTGGACCTAGAGAAGGATACTGCAATGGTATCTTGGGAGATACCTAAGAATGTCTTAAATATTTAAATAGTTCTTAGTGTAGAAGATTATTATCGACATATTATCTAATACTTATCCAATTTTACAGTTCTGAGGTCCATGATAAAGAAGAATGTAATGAAGTTTGTTTAGTTGGATTCATACGAGATAGATTTTTAGTTGATGAATGGAATAATGACCTCATCACCTATCCTCACTTTACCTATTCTAGGTAAAGAATGTAGTTGTACTATGATGTATTTGGAATTGGACTTGGATGAATTCTGGATGTTGGAGGACCGAGTGGTTTCTTAAAGAGCCAAAAAGTTGAGGCCATGTGATAGGAATTTCTAAACTCATTGTTTGGAGTGGAAGAGATAGTACATGACTTGAGATACATGACACACTATCTTTTGGGTGAGATATTTTTGGTAAACATAGACATTAATATCCTTAGGTACATCTTTTTCAATGGGACCTATATCTTTGATAGAGGAGGTGTGCTGAGTGTCAGTAGTAAGTTGACTTCATGTTTTCTAATACACTAAGAATGTTAAATTTCAACACTAATGCATTGATTCAGAAGACAAAAAAAGGGACATTGTTGGAGTCTTGTGATGAGTGGAGGATGATGATTCTATTTTTAGACATGTATCTAGATGTTCAACAGTCCCAAGGATGAGTGGCCCCGACGAAAACAACTATCAACCCATGCTTTTGGACCATATCTAGACAGAGTAGTTATTTGACCTAAAGGGCTTAGTTTTGGGAAACAACATATATAGTGGTGAGAAACCATCATCATGGTCTCTTGTAAATGAAAATTCTATTCTTTTTTTTTTGCTTGGTATAGGTTCCTACTATCCTTTTTGAGGAGTAGATGACAGAGTTTCATGGTTCTATATGGACGATACATCCTCATTTGAAAAATATTTATCGTGATATCTGTAGACAGTATTGGTAGTTAGGAATTAAGAAGTAGGAAGTGTGATTTTTTGTGAGATCCTTTACCTTTAAACTAGTGAAATATGGGAATCCGACGTTAGTTGGGCTTTTGGATCCCCTACCCATTCTATAGTGGAAATGGGATGACTTCTATATGTATTTTTTATAGTATTAAACAGAATTCTCCAAATAATTATGCAGTATGGGTGATCATGGTTTGAATGATGAAAGATTCCCACTTTTTCTTATTAGGTAAACCTTTAATGTTGATAATATGGGTAGTTTGTAAATGTGATATATATTTTAGGTGCATGTTTTTCTGTTGAGTATCATTCCTGAAAGAGAGCATCATTTCACATCGCAGTTCTAGAAGGATCATTATAAGGAACAAGGATCACAGATTCTTTTGAGAACATCCTATTATCCATAGACTTATGGTCAATACAAGAAGAAAATTCAGGTTATGGAGGATGTGTTATGGGCTTCTGTATTGGATTTTAGTAGTTCATGGAAGAAACATATGGTACTCTTGAATTTTTCAATTAATTACATATTCTGGGAATCGGTCATGATGGAACCCTTCAAGTCATTGTATGACTGGACATATCATTCCAATATTTATTAGTTGGTGGTAGGTGTGTTAGTTCTTCTTGGACCTAGTTTTGTTTAGGAGTCATTTTAGTAGGTTCAATTGATAATGAGTTTCTTGGGGACCAAATACATCAAACATAAATCTTATATTAACTATCGGAGTTGAGCTCTAGAGTTTACGGTTGGTCATAATCTTTTACTTTGATCATCGCATAGGTTGGGGTAACATTGTATCTGGAAATAGGGAAAGAAAAATCCAAGGTTTGTCTGGCCATTTCAGATAGTGGAAATGTTTAGTCCAGTGGAAAACCAATTATCCCGTCCATAGTGATACAGATCCATTCATGATGAGTTTCTCATGTCACAGCTTCTTAGATATAATCCTAACCCTACACGTGTGATATATGATGAGGAATTTGTGTTTTTTATAGTTTTTTCATTTGATTAAAATTTTTTATGAATTATAGAACATAATTTTATGTATCTTTGGGGTAGGACTATAACTGTAGTTTTAGTGCAGTGGTATCCTTGGAATGTTCAAGAGGAGACCTAGGATAGAGAGTCTAATATGTGAGCATGGTTTCTATAATTGTTCATAGAGACTCCATAGGGATTCATATATAATCATAAATATGACCTATTATTTATTTGGGTGGTTTTATGATATTTTATTTTTTAGGTACATCCCTCTTGGAGTTTTTCATTAATAATTTTTCCTTTGGGGTTTCTGTGTCTTGAAACCATGTGGGTCGAGTCTCATTTGGAGATAGAGATATTTTATTGGGAAACATACCTAGATTTTTGGGATTTACATTTTCTAAAATTAATGGAATAAAAGAATATATATGTTACATGGGATTACAAGGTTTTTCAAAGAGTTTAGAGGGCTTCAAAGGTGGTTTTAGCACTTCTGCTTATTTTTCTTGAATGTCCTGAAGGACTCAATTTTTTTAATTTTTGATTATACTCATTTTAAGGGTTGAGGGGGAACCCTTACATGGCATGTAGTCTTAGATAAAATTATATTACCCGAATATCTTAGAGGATATCATCCAAAATAGAAAAATTGAAACATCCCCTCCTTAGCATATATTGTGATGTCAGCCCCCCCACCATCACATGGTTAATCGACTAGTTATCCTATAAAGAGATGCACATGCCTGGTACTGATGGAAATTCAATACCATATCATTGAACCATGTATGGTGAGATCTACACTAGTGAATATGGTTACTCTGATCCTCATCTATATCCTTGTTCTTTGTATATCTGTCTTGTTTCAAATGCATTTCATGTGGCCCTATGACCTTGTGGTGCCCCGAAGCCCTTGAGGCAGATGGAAGGCCTTGAGGTGGCCAAGAAGCATTACTAGACCGAATTCCTAGGGTGGCCCAAAGACATTGAAGGACCGAAGGTTAAAACAGGTGAATAGTTATGTCTACTATAGTACCAAATCATTCCTACTACAACACTACTACAGTAACCTAGAAATATGCCTACATTCGGATTTGATCTCAGGTCTCTTCGATGCACATGAAGAGTCCTCACCAACAAGGATGAGGATCATGTTATATTCTAAGTATTTTGGGATTAAAACTTCATACATGAAATTTACATTCCATGTAATTATATTAAATTTTTTGAAACTATTTATAATGACATTACATGGAAGGAATACTGGTCATGAACTATTTCATGACATGAGTTTGTTACAAACATTGAATCAACATTACACTATATGTAGTGTTCGAGAAATGTTAATTACAACCGAGGTGATATGATTTTAGGAGTGCTCTTAAATTTATAATTACACCCTTGTAATTCATTTACACATCATTTACTTCTTAGGATTATTAATTGTAAGCCCTAAAATCAGCTTATGTTTTCATTCCTCTTTTGTACATCCCTCCTCTCTCAAGACCTAGGTGATTCCTATGTGATTTTGGGGTGCTTTCCTATATTTCAAACATCTCGTTCATGTAAAAGATATATAGTGATTTGTTTTTAATATTATTTCCTCCCCATATACCATTTTATTCCGTTGTAGTGGTATATAATTTTGACCACTGGGGAATCAGTTGTTGATCTGGGTTATTTGTGATCTTGATTTATTCTTGTGATCTTCAACACCTTCAATCTTATTATCGTTACCAATTGGATGCATTTTTTATCACTTATTAAATGTGGGTGGTACAAAACCTAACCCTATTACTTAGCTAATGATAAAGTATATGAAATATTCTGATTTCATTAACTCAACATGCACACTAATTAATTTAATGATTCATAATGGTAAATCATGGATTTGATGATTCCTTGAATTCTTTTGGATTCAATTGTATTGTGACTTGGATTTTGGAACTCCATTGGGTGAGAAATAACTTAATTAATAATGAATTAGATAATGGTTAAATTTTTTTATAATGAAATGATTAATTAGGTTTGTAGTATCCCACCTTTTTAATAAATAACTTTTCAATAAATTTTATATGTAGTGGATCATTAAAGTCTAGTGTCATGGAAATCGAGAACCTAACAAATAAAAAAAACATAAAAAAATACTTCTAAACCACTTTGAAGGCTTTATAATAGCTTCATCCTATGTTCAATTACAGTATATCATATATTGAATACATACATCAATGGAAAGGGTGAGCAGAATGCCAAATAAGGGTTAATAAGGGAATCAATGTACTTGTTATATCAATAAGAACTAGAATAAAAACATAAAGACATGTGCAATTGAATTATAGGAATATCATAATGAAAAGAATGTGGAACATAACATGAATATGTTTCTACAACATTTCATTTAGACATTAATGAACATATCACCATGGTCCATCCACAAGGTGTCATAAAAATTTTCAAGGTTATTCACCAACGTATCGTGAAACATGTCATCTATAGTGATTAAATAATTACCCAATGCATTGGAGCACTATCACAGCGCACCCTTAATTTGTCTTTACATACATTTGATCCCAATAGATCATATTCAAACATTTCATAAATAACCCATAGAGAATGAAATAAATGGATTTCATTTCAAAATCGTGATGTTTTAAAAGATCATAATAATAAGATCATTATATCATTTATAAACCATGGAAAGGGAGTGAGGGCTATATGTATGTCCATTTAAGATTAAAATATCTCATATTTATATATTGATGAACACCCATAGAAACTAAATAGTTTTGGGTATTCACATAAATAAATAAGGTAATTTCTTGATAGAAAGAGTTAGAAATTTTGATATGAAATTTTGGCAGCATAACGACTATATAACATGGTTTTAGAAAACATTGAAAAGAGAGGGGAAAACGGTCACCCACTCATAAATAATTAATAATTCAGTATTGGTATTGAATAAGATCCTGGTATGGATATGACATTCCACATGAAAAGGAAACATGAACGAAAAGAGAAGTTGTGATTTCTTTTACGAGAAATTCACCAGCCTAAAGACATCACATAAAAATTCAGAAAACAAATTTCTGAGAGAAGAAAGGGTCTCTCATCATTTGGATATAAAATTTACAACAATAAAATCATATAATAACATACCCAAAACATAATTAGAAGGAAAATATAATACACAACATAAAAGAAGTCATGACTTAAAAGAGGAGGGTGAAAGAATCCCTTACCTTGAAAAGTAACCTCGGAAGCATATTGATCAAGACCTTGGGAGGATTGAGGGAAACTTAGGAGGACTCCATGGGTGATAAGGATACTAGAAATTATTTGATTAGTATTTTGAAATTAAACAAATGAGTTAAAGGCTTGGTATTTATAAGAGAAGTGAGGGGACACATCATTAATGGCAAAGGGACACCTCAACAGTGGTATTGGAAAAACCATGGGCTTGTACATGGTATTTGCCCATGGTATTGGCCATATGGGACACCTCATACCTTATCAAACTATTCATACTTCGAAAAAAATGATTCCATAATTATTACATCCTTATTTATGTCATTAAACAGCTGAAACTAAAAACTATAATTTCACTATTCACCGAAAATTCATTTTTTTCTGAAAAATCCCCAAAAATAACCTTCACCTAATATTGATGATCTGAATTATAAAATGTACTCCATTTTATAAAAATAGTTATCTAAATATTTTTAACTATATTTTTAATTAAATACATTGTTCACTCGAAAAAACAAGTTCTTGACTAATAATTTCTAAAACAGTTATTTACCAATTTCATTGAATCAAATTAGTTAAACAAGTTGCCTAAATTATATTAATACTTTATTTAAGTGAATTACTAACCCATTTTTCCACAATACTAATCCTAAGAATAAAATCAATATTCATATTTTATTATTCACAAAAAATTAAGTTGATCTTATTAGATGATAAATTCCATACTGAACATATTTCCAGCAGACCATTTTTGGAAAATCATTACACATAATTAATTATTTAAGGTTTACATAAATATTTAAAAATATCCTTTTTACCCAAAATTCATCTGTATACATCCTATATTTTTTCGAACATCTGAAAACACAAACTTCCCCACATGAAGAAATCACAATTTTATTTATCTCAAAGGACTACACAAAGTAGCTACTGTCTCGTTACATAGCCCATTCTAATCCCTGCATAGGACCTAAGTGTAATGTGTGATAAGATGAGTGATTCCGAGGGTGGCTCAGCCAACATTGCTCGAGTAGTGATTTATATAAGCTTGGAATTCCCCAGAAGGAAATTCCACTCCAACTTCACACAATAACGTTCGGCTTGGGTTTGGTCCAGAGCAAAGCCAAGTGGTGATACCTCCTTCCCAAGTTTCATCAGATGGGCTTTGATCGTCCCGATACTATTGGATGAGGCCATCAAATTTTCTTTCTGTATTAATTAACCAATATCACTTGTACATGGAGACAAAAATCACATCATTTAGTTTCAAATGGTCATATTGACCAAAGGTCATATAACAGTCGAAACAAAATGGTATCATTTTAATTATGCTCACATCATTAATTAAAGAAAAATAGTTTTCTATGTATAAACTAAAACAACATGCAAAAAAGGAAAAAAAAATTCATTCATAATTTCGGGTCGTTACATTCTTCCCCCCTTAAGAAATTTTGTCCCCAAAATTTTAACTCGTATCTTCAGAAAAGAAAAAGTCTAGGTACTTCTACCGCATAGACTCCTCTAGATCAGACATGGCTTCTTCATATTTGTGGTTTCTCCAAAAAACCTTAACATAGTGTGTAGTCTTGTGGAATTGAACCTTGTCTCTACGATCCAAGATCTCCACTGGCTACTCCTCATAAGAGATGTAATGTTCCAGTTGTACCACCTCTGGGTTTAGTACATGTGATGGTTCTGGTATGTACTTCCACAATAGGGATACGTGGAATACATCATGTACTTGTGCATGATTTGGATGATGTGCAAGCCAATAGGCAACTACTCCCATGTAATCAAGGATTACATAGGGGTCAATGTACCTAGGTTTGAGATAATCTTTATTCCCAAAATTCATGGATTTATTCCAAGGTGAATTTTGAAGAGGAAACTTGTAACCGACATCAAACTCCACGTCTCTTCGATGGTTGTCGGCATCGAATGTTTTCTGAATCTGAGAAGCCTTAATGTGTTTTTGGATGACAAGGACTTTTTATGTCATATATTTCTCGAGATCAGGCCCACGAAGCTTTATCTCACCAGATTAATCCCAACAAGTAGTAGTTCTACATCACTTCCAATATAGAGCTTCATAGGGTGCCATTTTAATGCTCGAGTGGAAGCTGTTGTTGTAAGAGAACTAAACTAAAGGGAGATGTTGATCCCATCCACCCTTAAATTCCATTGAGCACATTCTCAGCATGTCCATGTGTTTTTGAATAGACCTTTCAGATTGTCCATCAGATTGGGGGTGATAGGCCATACTTAAATTCAATTCAGTTCTCAGATCTTGTTGAAGACTTCCCCAAGAATTATGATGTGAACCTTGGATCACGGCCAGATACGATAGAATGTGGAACTCCCTGAAGCCTTACCACTTCTTTCACTTATGTCCTGGAATGTTGATCAAGAGGGAAATATTCTCGGATATAGTTAAAATAGGAATTCATGTTGATGCGTTCCACAATAACCCATATCGCATTGTTTCCATTGGATATTCTCGGAAGACCTGTGACGAAGTCCATAGAGATATTGTCCCACTTTCATGCTGGTATGGGTAGTGGTTGCAATACCCCTTTAGGAAGTTGTTGCTCTGCCTTCACTTTCTAACATACTAGGAACCATGAAGTGTAGTCAACAATCTCAATTTTCATATTATCCCACCAATAATGATCACAATAGCCCCAATAAATTTTTGTGCTTCCAAGATGTATAGAGGATATAAATCTATGACATTCATCCATCAGCTCCATTATTTGTAGAATAGATAGAACATGTAGTCTTGTACAAAATCTCAGTACACCTTCTTGATCAATATTTAACTTAACTTTCCATCCATTACAGCCTCAATCTTCTCTTATAACAAAGGTTCTTCTTTCTGAGCCTTCTTGATTTTCACTAGTATTGATAGTTGAGAAATAATTTGGGATAGGGTTGATGATGTACCTTTCCTTATAATTCCCATGTCCTGATTTACTAGGACATTGATCAAAGGATGTTATTGTATCCTCATACTGGAATGAACAACTGGGTATTTCCTACTTAATGCATATGCAACTTTGTTTTCTCTTCTAGGGTGATAATGAATTGAACAATCATAGTCTTTAAGAAGATCCAAACATCTCCTTTGTCTCATGTTCATTTCCTTTTGTGTGAAAATATACTTCAAACTTTTATGGTCTGTGTATATATCACATTTCCCCCATAAAGATAGTGCCTCCATATCATCATAGAAAAAACGACTACAGCCTGCTCCAGATCATGCATAGGATAATTCTAATCAGGAATATTCTACTGTTGAGATTCATAAGCAATGACCTTGTAATTTCTCATGAGGACACACCCAATCCATTTTAGATATGAATCACTACAAATAAAGAATATTTCCCCACTTGAGGGAAGAGTTAACATAGGTGAAGTAACCAATCTCTTCTTATGCTCTAGGAAATTTTCCTCACACTCCATTGTCCAGATGAACCTGACCCCTTTTCGAGATAAATTTGTCAATGGATTAGAAAGTCATGAAAAGTTTTTCACAAACTTCAAATATTATCTTGTTAATCTAATAAAACTACAAATCTCAGTTATTGTTGTAGGTTGAGGCCACTCCTCTACAACTTTTGTCTTTGTAGGTTCAACTGTGATTCCTTCATCTGTTAAAATGTTCCCTAAGAAAGTGAATTTTTGTAACTAGAAATAACATTTACTGAACTTTTTATAAATCCTCTCCTTCTACAGAGTTTTCAAAATAACCCTTAGATGATCTTCATGCTCCTCGCGACTTTTTGAATATATTCAAATATCATAAAAAACTACAACACAGTTATCAAGGTAGTCCTTAAATACTCGATTCATAAAATCCATAAAAATAACATGTGAATTAGTCAGTCTGATGGGTGTAACAACAAAATTATATTGCCCATATCATGATCAGAAGGCATAATTTGGAATATCTTCTTTCTTCACCCTGAATTGATGATAACCAGATCGAAGATTAATCATAGAGAAAAATTGAGCCCCATGAAGTTGGCCAAATAAGTCATCAATTCATGGAAGAGGGTATTTTTTTCACTATGATGTTGGCCAAATAAGAGGGTATTTTTTTCACTATGGAAGAGGGTATTTTTTTCATTCAGTTCACTATGATGTCATTCAGTTCACTATGATCTATACATCCTTATTCTTCACAAATAGAATAGGGACTCCCCATGGAGACACACTTGGTTGGATAAACCCCTTCTCCAAAAGTTCTTGGATTTGTTTCATTAATTCTTCCAACTCCGCATTTTCCATCCTATACAGGGTCATTGATATCAGATGAGATCCATGTATGATTTCGATGGATAACTCTACCACTCTTTCTGTGGGAGGTCCAGGAAACTCCTTCAGAAATACATCAATGTATTCTTGGACGATGGGGACATTTTCTATCATCAAAATCTCATATCCTTCTTCTTCTTCACTGATAAACTCCACAAATAAGGATATAGATGGTTCTTTTAGAAATATATGAGGATGATATATCTCTCCTACGAAGATAACTGTAGGTTTTACATTAAATACTATTGAAATTTCCTTGCTTCTACAATTAATCTTAGCATTATACTTTGAGAGCCAGTCCATCCCTAGTATAATGTCGAATTCTAGCATGGGAATGACAACTATATTTGCGATATGAGTGTTCTTACTAAAGTAAATACTAGAGTTTCTAAACACTGACAATGCTTGGATAGTCCTACCAGGAGACTTGGATGAAAAATCTAATTTCATAAATTCAGGGTTTGATTCTAAATTCCTTGAAAAATTAGAGGATATAAGGGAATGGGTAGTACTAGAATAAAAAAAAAGTACATTCCAGCTTCGAGAGGACGACAAGAGTACCTGCTACCACATCATTCAAATCATCGACTTCAGCTGTCGCGATAGAAAAATCATGGCCTTGATACCTTGGCCTTTTCTGAGGTAGATGGTGGTTCTCCTTCACTGCCCTCAGATTTGGAAAGTGATTGAAAAAGTGCCCATGTTGTTCACACGTGAAGCACTGGACATCAGGTAGGGCCTGTACCATCTTCCCCTATCCATTTTTGTTTTAAAGTTGCGGTTTCACCTCACCATGACAATTCCTCACAATGTGGGCATCTCTACCACACTTGTAGCATTTACCACTCCCGATAAGGCAGTTACCCGAATGATTCTTCCCACATTTATTACATGTGGGAGGTTTTACTTGCTTTTATCCTCTTCGGTGATCAAAAGTCCCAGCTAAGCTGGGATCCATCGATCTCTTCTTGTTGTTGGATTTATGATACCACTACGTCTCACAAAACTCTATCTCAACTTTCCTGGCACTCTGAACGATCTCTTATTAGCTATCATAATCTTGGTTGGCTAGATTGTTCCATAGATGAGGTATCAATCCATCGAAGAATATATCAACCACATCGTTTGGATCTATGAAAAAGCTTGAGGTACATCGTGAAAGCCTAGTAAATTTCATATATTAGCATCCCACAGATTCATTCTCCTTCTGCTTCAGCTCGAGAAACTCCTTCCCCATTGTTGTTATCATGGAACATGGGAAATACTTAATTAAAATGATCCCTATGAACACTCCCCACACCATAGCATCTACTTCCACTTTTTTCTCATGTATTTGATCAGTTCCGACCACTGATCAGCTTCTCCCTCTAAGCAATAGGCAGCCAGGGTGACCTTCACTTACTCTGAACAACGTACCATTGAAAAGATATTCTCTATAGAGTAGATCCATTTCTCAGCAATCAATGGTTCAGTCGATCCACTAAAGGTGGTTGGTCGTTGGTGCATAAAGGACTCAACATAATGGTGTTCCCTTCATGGTGGCATCCGCCTCTCAGCCTGATTCAAGATATTACTCATAACTTGAGTCAGTTGGTTCATCATTCGCATGAATGTTTCCATTCTAGCTTCCATCGGAGGGCCTTCAGTGCATGGTTCATTGTGGTCACCATTTGCACAGTTCCTCCTATTGCCCGCCATTTTCTAATAGAATAAAATCATAGTGAGAAACTTGTTTCATTTACGAATATTTTACCTATAATGAATTCTACGTCTTAAAACTATATTCTTAAACAATTATATTTCTCTATAATTTCATCAAAATGATTCATAAAAATATTGTGATTAACCAAACATATCCCCTGTGAGTATCATAACCAAGAGTGCAGTAATGACCATTGTCATGCACTAGTTCCCATTTGATTCTAGCTCAAAGCGGTGTTTTCATGTTTTGCCCTTACGTACATCTGTGCCAAAACATCCTCTACTTGCTCGTATCTAGACATGGATGTATTTGTTCGATATACCACTTACTCAATACTCACCAAAAAAAGGTTGTTTTACCTATATTTAAACATTTCTATTGGATTCTTCTTATGTTTTCATAGTGTAATTTCTATAAATAATTAAATTATCCTTTAATACCAACTATAACATCCCTCCTTTTTAATACATAACATTCATTACATTTTACATAAAGAGGATATTTAATGTCTAGTGTCTTAGAAATCAGGAACATAATACATGAATTTATCATAACAAAATTCTTCTAAACCACTTATAAGGATTTATCATAGTTTCATCCTATGTTCAATTACTACATCTCATATCCTGGAGACATACATCAAAGGAAAGGGTGACCAGAAGGCCTGGTAAAGGTAAACAAGGGAATCAATGTACTTGTGATATCAAAAAGTACTTGAATAAGAACATAAATACATGAGAAATGGATGTATAGGCATGTCATAATAAAAATAACATGGAACATAACATGAATATGTGGCTACGAAATTTCATTTAGACCTTCATGAACATATCACCATGGTCCAACCCCAAGGTGTCATAAAAATTAGTATGGTTATTCACCAAGGTATAGTGAAACTTGTCATCTCTAGAGATTAAATCATTACCCAATGCATTGGAGCGCTATTAGGGAGCACCCGTAATATGTAATTAATTAATGTGATCAACATAGATCATATTCAAACATTTCATAAATAACCCATATAAAATAAAATAAATGGGTTTCATTTCAAAATCGCGGCATTTTA
The DNA here is from genome assembly GCA_963277665.1 of Viscum album. Lineage (NCBI taxonomy): Eukaryota > Viridiplantae > Streptophyta > Magnoliopsida > Santalales > Viscaceae > Viscum > Viscum album. Next base: position 394,335,888 of record OY728131.1, on the reverse strand, counting down.
AAATATCTTAAAAAATAAGATCATTATATCATTTATAACACATGAAAACGGAGTTAGGGTTATTTGTATGTCCATTATAGAATAAAATATATCATATTTAAATATTTTTGAACCCCCATTGAAATGAAATGTGTTTGGGTATTCACATAAATAAACAAGGGTATTTCATGAGAGAAAGAGATAGAAATTTTGAGGTAAAATTTCTTCACCATAACGTCTATATAACATGGTTATAGAAAACATTGAAAAGCGTGGGGACAAGGTTCACCCAATAATAAATAATTCATAATAAAGTATGGGTACTAACCAAGATCATGGTATGGATATGACATAACACATGAATAGGAAATATGAAAGAAAAGGGAATATGTGATTTCATTTACCAGAAATTTCGCAACCTAACAACGTCACATAAAAATTCAGAAAACAAATTGATGAGAGAAGAAAGGGTCTATAATCATTTTAACATTAATTGGAAATTAATAAGAACATATAATAACATACCCTCAACATAAATAGATGGAAAATATAATACACAACATAAAGGAAGTCATGACTTAAAAGAGGAGGGTGAATGAATCCCTTACCTTGAAGAGTAACCTCAATAGCATGAAGGTCAGGACCTTAGGAGGCTTTAGGAAACCTTGGAGGCTTAACTGGAGGACCTTGAGGCAGAGCAATTCATTTTCATTAATATATCCACTTGTGGTGATCTGGATTTATTAATCAAGAAGTTAAATCACTAGTTAAATTTATGTTTTTATTATTAGAGGTTGAACCAAGTAAAAAATAAATAATTGGTATCTTATTCCACATATCAATTATAAGTTTTACCCACTAAGGGGGTTCAAATGTTTCTCTAAAGTTTAATTGAAGTTATGTTATTATACGTTTCAAGTGAAGGCATAAAATATTCTTCATACAACATTCATGTATAGTTATAGCCCATATGAATATCTTTTATTGGAATTTGGTTTGATAAATTATGTGTTTCATGACCAGATGAATCAGTTCTTCCATCCAAATTTGGATTATTTCATGGCCTCCTTTATCAGTGGTATTTTATTACACCCACAGTCAAGGTAGCATCATTATCAACATCTTGCAACCAATTTGACCACATTTATGGATAAATGGTTATATTATAAGCTCTCAATATGTAATTTCTAGATTGTTGAGAATTTATTCACAGGTCACATGATATTATATTTTAGTATATCAATGTCATATAAGATGTTTTAGGTTATGGTTTCTTGAATGTGACAATTTTTTTTGGAGATCTATTTATTCTTGGGTTTGGTAAGATACTATATGATATTTATATAGGACTTATTCTTATTCAAAATGCATATGGAGACCCTAAATAATAATGAGTAAACATTTATGTGATTTAATACTTATGATATAACCTTATATGAGATTATTGTTGTTTTTTAATCTATAGAATTTTTAACATAACATATGATTCGTAAATAGTATATATTGAATTTTGATGTATCATGGATTGGTTTGGGAGTTTCTATAATGTATGAAAATAATTTTTCCTCCTATAGATCAAGGTTGTTGAGGTCACATGATTAGATTCATCAAAATCATGATTTCTATTTAGTGATAGTAATGCATGTGATGAGCTGTTAAAATAATTACATTTTGGGCCAAGGGTTCATGATATATTTATTGACCATAATATCCCTAGTCATATGTTTTATTAGTGTGACCAGATCCTTTAGAGAATAAGATGGGTTAATTATCATTAATCATTTGAATTTGATATGGATTATATCCATAAGAAATTTAATTTCTTTGATGGTGTATTGTGCAAGAATACTCATGTGTATGTTGTGTAGGAGACTATTAGCAAGTGGAAGACGAGAAAAATCATTACTGAGAAGAATTTCAATGTTCAATAGTGTCAGAGAAATAATAATTGTTTATATTTGAATATTACATGATTACAAATTGAAAGGGTGTAAGATATTTAGTTACCTGACATAGACTATATAGTTATGAGAGGATGTCTATATAGTGAGGATCCATTAATAGATTAGTCCTAGGATGATGAAGGGATCATTTATGTTTGAGGATTATTTTTGGTCGCCATGAATAATCATGATTAACTAACCAAATATTCATATGTCATTAGATGGTATGATTAATTGGATTTTACTAAGATATACCATAACATCCATAGATAGTATTGGTGGACCACGATGAAGAGGGATGTTGTGGGGTCTATTACCTAGCTACAAAAAATTAGTAGTTGTTGAATGAGAATAAGAGACCATAAATTATTTTTCATTTATTATCCATTTTCTGTGGAAATAGGATAATGTTATGATGTGTTTTTTAACATGGTTTACACGTTCATCTAGAGTCAGTGATGTGGTATGATTTATTGTGAAACAATTTATATAGTTCATGTATTTATTACTAATATGGGAGACCCACTACATTGACTAGCTAGGATGTTTATAAATAATTGAGATAGTATGATTTTATGGTGTATTGAGGACTTTAATTTATTATTAAAATTAAAAATACACTTCTCACTTCTATTAGGGAATGTAGAAGGAATACAATACTCAAGTGGAATTGAGAAATATATACCATCCTTAGATTGATTGGTACCCTTAGTGTACTATATATATTCTAGAAGACAAAATATGAGTTTGTGTTATAGATTTTGGTAGTACATGGGGGATTCATCATGCCTTATATGTTTCACCTATAACAATATTTATTAATAATTGATTCAAATAAAATATATTGAATTTTTGTATGGATATTTATATTGATAATCACTATGATTGTTAGAGGTAGAGAAGTTAGTTATTATTTGGATAAGTCTAATCTTTAATATCTTATGTTATATACTTGTTTGAATGTTTTTAGTGACTTCATAATGGTAGAATCATTTATACTATGTCTAATGATGTCGTTCTCTAGACTTTGAGGTTGAAAAATATGTCTTACTAGTGAGGGTCACATCGATTTCGACACCCTCATATTTGAAGGTAGTAAAATATAATGGGTATGTATGTGAGAAATATTATTCTTTTAAGAGGATAAATACTATGCCTTGCATGTTATTCCATAATTTCATGTTATGCATGATGTATTTCATATGTCTTAACTTAGAATATTCCACCCTTACAATTTCTATATGATCAATATCAACAACATAGTGGTGGTTCTTTGGTGACACTTGAGGAATTACAAAATTTTATTAGAATCAATACTAAAAATATTTTATGTGGGAATAAGGTACACTTGAAAAGCATGCAATTATGTCATACACATATACATGAAGAGACATGGGAGTGCGAGGCCAACATGAGGGTGTTTTGGCTAGATTTTTTTAACATTGATGCTCAATGATGCATATCATAGAAGATCTCAAATATAGTGGGGATGTTTTTGCAATCAGATTAATATATAGTATGAACATGGTTCAATTTTTTCTAATACATGTGTATTTTAATGGTTTTGGGATATTGGAGGAGTATACGGGGGACCTTAGGATTGATTAATGGTGTATAACTTGTGTTTAGACAAAAATTCTATAACAGATGACTGGTCAAGACATAATCCATAAATTTTACCATGAAGGCCTATTTGAGGAATTTTGGAAGGAATATATTAATAGTTATTATTCAATTAATCCCTTGACCATTTAAGAATACAATATTCATGATTTTATACTATGGTTATATAATGAGGCTTTTTACCATGAATGGTGTTATCATAGCACAATGTGACCTTAATCCTTGAGGATCAGTATTTCTAGATATATCCTATGGAGGCTCATTGTATCGTTACATGATGAGAAATGTCACAATATAAACCCATGAAAATTACACCATGACCCATGTCTTCATGTTTCCACCCAACCATAGTGAAATTTATATTATATTTTAATTATAATTTTAAATTCTTAATAGAATGTTTAATACTATTTTAACCAACATGAAAAACATTATATCCCATTCTCTATGGTGTCTCCCCCTCTTTTTTTCATTTCCCTCTCATTTATTTGCTATTATTCATGCATTATATCCCATAGGATAATAATATGTATTTCTATCAGTAATCATACATTACTTATAAGACTCCTTATATGTGATATAATTATTCATGGGTTATTCCCTAATTTAGAGATTTTCTTAGATTTTTGGGAAACCATTAATTGAATATGAGTTTTGTAATTATTTTCAATGCAAATACTCACAGTTCATCAATTTATTTGGTTCTTAACCATTATTTATGGTTTATACATTTTTTTCATGCAATGTGTGATATTTGATCACATCATTTTGTTTAATTGACCTAAAACTATTCTAACATGTTTCCCCCAACCTTGTATGAGTATGGTAAAGGTGTTGTCTCCTTTATTGACCCTATAATGTATTTTCTTTGCTACTATGGACACCAAAAGTTGTGATATTAATATAAATTATATTAAACCATATACTTGGAATCCAAAAAATTGTTCCATGAGATATGTTTTTATATAGTAGAAGTTTTTTTCCTATCATTATCCTTCATTAAATAATAATATTTGTGAATACTCTAGTGGTGTGTTATGGTTAGACACTTATGGAGCTTCTGTTATGATATATATCCACATTTAAATTATTCTATAGGTATAATTCGATTTATTCCCACTTTATTATACTATATGGTCCCAAGGGTTTAAACCTTATGGTAGAATTTAAAAAGGTGGTTTTGTATTATAATGACCAACCAACTATACATTTTATTGGTGATAATATTATGTCAACCCATAAAGGATTTTTTTAATATTTTTCTATTGTAAACCTTCAAAGGGTAATATAATGTGTCATGAAACATATTGGATGAGATTGGTATAGAAATGTTCCACCTTTCCCATGGCCAACATATTATTATGACATAGAAAAAGATGTCATTGAGTTGAGATTATCATACACCTATGACAATTTTTTCATTAGATTTATTATTATCCATACTATTGGTTGAGATTCTCATTAAGTGAAACCATAGTGATAAATTTTAGTATTCCACTTTATTTCAATATTGATATGTTGGTGTTGGGATTCCCATGTGGTAAGGTCGTATAAATAATTAACTCTCTTAACCTTTGATGTGATATTGATTTAAAATTATTTATATTCCATGGGTTGAAATATTTATTACTATTGGTCATTTTCTCATTGGTCCTACATTGTGTGGATCTTATGTCAATACTCCTAAGGTATGGGGTCATATATGTAAGATATATTCTTTTTCTAGGTACATCCCTCTATGATTTCTTCAATGAAACATTTTATTTGGGGTTTTCTTCTACTTTGTTCCTTATTGTTCAAGTCCAATTTTGGGAATGGAGAGAGTTTGATGGGTAAAATTACCTAATGTTAGGGGATGTATGTTTTTTCAAAATTAAATGAGTCTATATAATAGTGTTATGGGCTTACAAGTGTCATCTATGAGTTTAGAAGGCATCAAAGGTGGTTTTGGTTTTTCAATAGAAACCAGGATGAGTGGAGTATAATGGAAATTTTCAGAATATAAACATGTTACACAGTGTGTAAATATGTCTAGGAAGACATCATGAACTGATTCATGATGTTAAATAGTTAGACTCTATGAACCTATTACATGACGTGTTAATGTGTCTAGATAGACATCGTAACCATGTTCATGACATAAAATTGTCACACATCATGAAACTGGTTCATGTCGTGTAATTCATGATCAGGGTACTTTTAACTAAAGAAAACACATAGTTTATTGTAACTTATAAATTTAGAAACACACAATGTGAAGGTATTACATGCCGTGTTTTTCTCGGGCTCGGTAGTTTGAAGGCCACATAGTGTGTATAATTTTCCTCTAAACCACATGAAATCCTCCAATATTTAGATCTAGATTACTCTAGGAGACTATGGAGTTTTTTAAACCCATATAGATATTAGTACTAGTAGTTCAATACGTGGTGAGTTATTTTGATTTGTTTTTCCTTATCATTCTTTACTCTCTGTTGTAGTAGTGGAATCAACTGAATAAAATTATTTTGGTTGTTGGTCTCGATCTTGTATGACCCATTTGTTCTTATTGGAATCATCAAGTAATTTGTTCATTATTAGTTTTTCCTATTGGAAACGTTTCCTTGATCACATGAAAAATGAAGGTTGTCTGAAAACCAATCCTTATAGACTATTTCAATTTTTTTAAGTAAGTGAAATATTATGTGATTGTGTTGAATCGGTGTGTGCATTAATTATATGAATAATTAATGATAATAAATCTTTTGAGGGATTACTCACTGGATACCTTTTGATTAACAAGTGTGGCGACCAAGCATGTGGCTACCCATAGGGTAAGCCTACCCTTGTACAAAAAAGAATTGGATAACGGGTTAAATTATTATTTAGCATGACATGAAATCTAAGTTGATTTCATGGGATAGATTCCACTTGGAAAATGGTTAAATAGAATATTGAAGTGGATGGGGATGATTTGATAATAATTGGGTGTACAAACTGGCATATAAATACTTTAAGATAAATTTTAATAAAAAAATATAAATTTAATGACTCTTTTTAATTGAAAAAATTAACCTTTTGGATTATGATATGATGATGTGATTTTATTTTTGTTATGATTTAGGTTTTGCTTCATGCTGAAATGATTATATAGAGGTCTTGGCCCAGTTATGTTGAAATCAATTAATAGAGGGGTCAACTTGGTTATGTTGAAATTGTAATTTAGACGGCCCAGAAATGTCATGATGAAATGATTATATATTAGTCTTGGCTTAGTTATGGAGATGGATTGTATAGAGGGCTTGGAACAGATGCTAAAATGGTTATATAAATGGATTGGCCCATATGCTTAAATGTTTTTACAGATTGATTTTCAGAGATATGTGATTATACCGTGTAATTATGATTATGATTTTCATAGTTGTTCTAAATGATTAGATATATTTCATCATGCTACTGAAGTAAGCTGATTATTGTATTATATTATGTTAATTAAATAATACACATGTTTATCACTTTATTACATGCACTTAATATGAAACTTGTTTTGTTTAGACTTGTTGGTATTAATCCACTGAGTTTTAATCACACCCTATTCAAGCCTCCATTTGGTACACATTAAGATTACATGGATGCAGGTTTTGATAAGGTTAAGGGACCTTGTTGTTGATTGTTTCCTAGCAGATGGGTTGGATCATGAAGATGAAACTAACATGGGGTTTAGGACCAGGGTATTGAGTTATTTGTGTCAAAATGGAATTTTATCAATATTTAATTCAATTTTGCATTTAGATAAATTCCATCACATCATTACCTAGTTCACTAATATTTGGTTTCTTGGTTCTTCATTTACCTTCCAGTTTTGTGTTGTATTGTTTTATTAATTTACTTTTTATTTTATATATATTTATATTTTTTTATTTCCACAGTATTGTAACTCTGTACAAGGGGGTATAGTCTCCCCACTATGTTATCTACACCCCGACTACTAGTCGTTAGCCTCTTGAATATGGGGAGGTATGCATGAGAATGATCTGGCCATGTGGGAGAGTGATCGATTAGGGGATGTAACAAAGTGGTATCAGAGGCGAGTTTTCTTTTTCTATTTTTTTACTATTTGGGAAATCTAGAGAGGAGAATCGGATGTGTCATAAAATGTGAATGATCTTGTGCATGGGAGTAGCTAACCCATGTATGGGGGGGGGATTTGAGTACACAATGATGGGTTTATAATACATGATTTTTGTTGTTACAGTTGATATTATTTCACCTTAGGTGATTCAAATATTGTGTGATATTATTGTTTCATGTGAATTATACATGTGGCCCAGTATGAAATTAAATGAGTATGAATGCAGCATGATAGGCACATAGGGATATATCTTGACTTTCATTGTCCATGATAAGAACATATTTATTACATGTAATATATATTCATTAATGAACGTTGAGAAAATATTGCTATTGTATCAGATAAATGAAATGAAATATGTGTCATGTAATACTAAAACACTAATAATCCATGTTTAGAGAGACTATGGTTCGGTGGTTCTCTTTTTATGTAACTTTTTGGTGTTGACCATACTATTAACCATTGTTCTAATGATTTAATCTTCCCTGTAGAGAAAATTTTTTCCACTTCATCTTCGAATCGAGCATCAGGAGAGTATAAATTATCACACTCTTAAAATAGATGATCGTGAGCTTCCTCTAACTCTTGAGGATTAGGTGGATGTTCAATTTGATGACAGCTTCCTAAGGATCATGAAATCCAGGGAAAGTGAAATTGTTCACACTGTGCCTTCAATGTCTTATTTGACAAGAGAGTATCAGCTACAACATGTGCCTATATTCACTAGAGAGAGAGACCCCAAGAATCCAAGTTTTAGATTGATTCATTCCCAACAATCTTCAATAACCTCAATACACGAATTGGTAGGATTTTGAAGCTCACTGCATACATCCTCCATGGTCCTATCAAGTTTTGGTGGGAAATTTCAGAGCAATATGGGCAGCAAGAGAAGTTATCATGGAATGAATTTTATGATATGTTCATGATCCGCTTATATCCAAATACATTGCGGGGTGAGAAGACTCATGATTTCATTCATTTGACGAATGAGGTCAAGACATTGATGAACTAAGATATAAGTTTACCTAACTTGTAGTACATTGCACCATCTTTGGTAGAAAATTTGATCTATAGGGTGAGGCGTTTTAGGATGGGCTTGGTTATGAGATTACATGATAAGAGAATGTCTTTTTTCTTGTGAATCCTTTTAGATGTAATGAATCAGGCACTCCTCTTGGAATGGAATCAAATAGTGGCCCCGAACAGTGACCATACTATTTAAGTATGGATAAATTGGATCACATCTTCTGGTTTCAAGAAGTGTCTCAATGATAGTTATTTCCAGTCCAATAAAATATAGTGAAATCAAGGATGTGTGAAATCATCTCATGATTGTATTATGTTTTAGTGTTGTTAATGTGGAAGGTTGAGGGAAATGTGGCCTCAATGATCGTTCCCTACCTTGGAGTTCCATTGTTGGTGTAGGCTAGGTAACCTACAGAGGTTGTGTAGGGGAATGCAATAATATAATAGTGTTATGAGACCAAGACAAATTCCAGAGTCTGGGAAGGACACAACTACCCCTCACCATACTGGTAGTTATAGTTCCACTAGATTATCAGGTTGAGGTAGGGGATGTGATACCCCAGCACATGAGAACCAATATGAGGAAGATGGAATATACTAGGGGAGTTTGGATAAATCCAAAGGAATATATTATTGTTAGATGGATGAGATATAGTCATCTGTGGATATGGTCGGTGCATGGCCATATATTATCAGAGGTATGATTCTTGTATAATCTACCATTGTTATAATTTTTTTTATATCAGATCATCACATTCCTTTTAAACATATCTTTTTGAAAATTATTTTCACTTTTCTAAGGTATGATTTGATGGTGTTTTGACCATGGAAACACCATTTAGAGTGTAGTTAGAGAATATCAAACATTTCAAGGTTTGTTATATAGAAATTGGTAATTACAATTTCTTTTGGGAAACCATTACGTGGGAAATGATTTGTTTTGATTTGATTGTTGGTATGTATTACCAAGATCATATAGACTTTTATTAGAGGAGAGTTTCATTTTTTTTCTCTAGAAGGAGGAATATTTTTCACAAGGGTGAGTGAGATCTTTATGATGGTCATGTAGGATCAATTCATTGAAGATTTGATTATATCATGGCTCATATAGTAGTTATTACTCTAAATGATAATGGAATTGAATACGACTCTTTTCCTCCAATGGTATACCATTTTTAGGATGTGTACCACCCAACTGATAGGTTGATTTCATGATAAAGTTGGTGTTGGGAGTAGATCCAGTTTCAATTCCACCGTACATGATGGCACCATAAAATAATTGGGAGATAAAAACATAGTTGTAATATCAAGATGATAAAAGTTTTATACAACATAGTATGCCATAATGGGGTTCTCCAATAATTTTCACAAACAAGGATAATGGTACTTTCCTCTTCTGTGTAGACTATGATAGACTGAACTAGATGATTATCAATAAACAATATATCATATAACATTTCTAGGATCTCATTTATCTAAAAAGATTTACTAATATCCTCTAAATGATCTATTTGAGATCAGACTATCACTAGTTGAGGGTGAGGCCATCAGACGTACCATAGACTACTTTTAAGAGAAGTTGTTGATTGTATTAGTCTATAGTAATTACAATTTATTTAGAAAATGCATGGTGGTGTTCTAGGTCTTGATTAATTGAATATTTCATCCTTTTATATAATTTTATTGGTAGTTTTCATTGATGAAATGTTAGTGTACTCCAAATCTATAGATTATATTGTCCAACATCTTCAAAACGTATTAAGTATATTAAGAGTGCAATTAATTTTTTATGAACTGTCCAAATTTAATTTCTAGATTGATAAAGTTCATTTATTAGGGAATGTAATATTGGATATAAGAGTATTAGTGGAGCCATAGAAGTTTTTAGTCAGGGTATATTTGGAGTGACAAAAGAATGTCGTCATGATTTTGAGTTTTCCATGTGTAGAAGGTTATTATGAGTGATTTATGCTTGAATTATCTGATCTAGAATCACTAATGTTGGGATGAAAAAGAAACATGTGAAGTATAATTGGTTGGATTCCTGTGAGATAATTTCTCAAGATATGAATAGTAAGATGTTATCAGCACAAATCCTCACTATACCAATTATAGGTAAGTCATATATCATGTACCATGACAAATCTTGATTAATATTTGTAGTAGTTATAATGAAATATGACATGGTGGTTTCTTAGAGCTCTAGGCTACTATGGACACCTAAGAGGAACTTCCAACTCTTGATCCAGATTTATCATTAGTGGTACATTCCATGAGATTCCATAGACATTATCTTTTGGGAGAGAGGTGTTTGTAGTACATGAACCACAAGATCCTTAGATATATCTTTTCTCAGTGGGACATAAACCATTATATTATGAGGTGGTTTTAGTATATGTAGTCTTTTTAATTTGAGTTATCTTATACACTTGGCAAGGGAAACAGCATTTTTTAATCCTTTAGTGAAAAGGCACATACATAAGTAGTGTGGAATCCATGTGATGAGTGGTAGTTGATGTTTCTATTTAAAAACATGCATCTTGATGTTTAGAAGTCCCATGGATAAGTATATATAAATTTTACATCTATAATACATGTTATTCTTGACTAGATTAAGAAAAAGAAGGTATTAGAGCCATTGGGAATATTTTAATGAGATATTGTATGTTATGGAGCTAACAGCTAGATTGTCTCTTAGTAATATTAATGATATTCTTTTCCTTGTCCAATTATGGGCTTCCATGAGGATTTTATGAGAGGGTTTCATGATTCTAAATGGTAATTACATCCTGGATGGATAAATATGTATCATGATATTAATAGATAGAACATGTGTTTGAGAATGAAGATGTGGGTAGAAATCTTTTTGAAGAGATGTTTCACTTTTTTTGAGGTGAAATGTTAGAATTAGAGGTCGTATTAGCTATTATAACCTCTAACTATTCCATAATGGAAATGAGATGATATAATTTTGGATTTTTTAATAGGATTACCCAGTAAACCTTGTAGGAGTAATATGTTATGGGTGACCCTATATTGATTAATGAAATTATCACACTTATTTCCTATCAAGGATAGCATACCAGTTAATAATATATGTATAAATTATGTGAAATAAGTAGATTGGTTGCATGTTTTTCTGATGATTATAATTTCTAATAGAGATCCTTGTATCATTTATTGGTTCTAGCAGGGTCTTTAGAAATATTTAGGATCACATGTTCATATGAACATAACCTATCGTTCTCATACTGACGGTCAATATAATTGAAATATTCTTCTTCTATTAGATATGGTATGAGAATTTCTTTTGGATTTTAGTGGTTCATAGTATAAAAATATGGATCTCATTGAGTATGCATTTATTAATAGCATCTAGTAATCGATCCAGATGGAACCTTTTGAGGATCTGTATAGAACTCCATTATGGTTTCCTCTATATTGGTTAGAGATAGGAGATACACAACTTTTTGGACCTACTCACCTTCAAGAGGAAACTATGTGGGTTCAGTTGATTGGGATGTGGTTTTTGATTACATAGAGTAGGTATAAATCTTACATGTACTAGTGAAGAAAACCTATATAGTTTGTGTTTGGTCAGTGTGTTTTCTATCAGGTCTTCCCTAAGTTGGCCCAACATCATATAATATAAAGCGAAAGATAGTTCCTATTTTTTTCGGGACATTTGAGATAGTGGAAGGGGTCAAGCTAGTGGCATACTGATTAGCCCATCCACAAAGATACAATTTCATGCATGACGTGTTTCACAGGTCATAGCTTTAGATATATCATACAAATAATTTTCTTGTGGTAGATGTTTACAATATCAATTTTAGGGTACATATGTCTTTTAGGATCATCTAAAATGGATTACGGACCACCAGGAGAAGTGTCTATAGGGAAATTATATACCTCCACATCAAGTGTAGTGGTAGCATGGGCATGTTCAAGATGACACCTAGGAGAGAGAATATGATATGTATTCATAGTTTTCAGACTAGTTCACTAAGAACCCATGATGATTCTTTTTAAAATCTCAAGTATGAGATATTATATGGTGGGTAGGTTGTACGATCTTATATTTTTAAGGTATATACCTCTTTGAGTTTCACATTGAACCTCTTTCATTTGGGAAATTCTAATTAGTTGAACAATATTGGTGGAGTCTTTTTTGGGAATGGAGACCATTTGCTAGGGAAAATGGCCTAATCATTGAGGATATATGTTTGTTTAATTTAATAGAGTCCGAGTATGCATGTCAAGGGATTACAAGTTTAATACATGTGTTTGTAAGGATTCGTAGGTGGTTTGAGTTTTTCCATAGAAATGGGAGAGAGTAATTTATGTTAGAAATTTACAACCTGAACCTATTACATGACATGTAAATGTGGATTGTAATATGAAATGAACTAGGTAATGATGTTAAATAGTTAAAATTCAAGAACCTATAACATGATGTGTAAATGTTTCATGGAATTCATCATGAACTGGTTCATGATGTGAAATAGTTACACACTGTTATACTAGTTCCAATCATGTATTGCACAGTTGGGGATTTTTTCACCCAAGGTGATGCATTTTTTTGAGTATATCCTAAATTTTTAAAATTTTAGTGTGAAAGGATTTTATTTCATGTATTTTACAGCCTATTTAGTTTTATTTTCATGATGTTTATATAATATATTTTTCTTTTACATGCATATCTCCTCTCTCGATCCCAAGGTTACTTCAAGGGATTTTTGAGTTATCTCTCCCTTATTAGTATCATGATCAAGATTCTAATCCCTGATGAGTTTTTTGGCTATAGTTTTCCCTTATCTTATATTTCTATCTATTATGGTAGTGTAATATCTTGATCATGGTTGTTTTTTATATTGATCTTAAACTCGTTAGATCTAGGTTTTTTCCGTGTGATTATCACCACCTATATTCAATGTTGGTGTTTCCTATTGGAATAATTTCTTTGATTGAGTGATAAAGTATGATGGTCTAAAAACCAAAACCCATAGTATGTTTCCACTATTTAATTATGTGAAATATCATCCGATTACACCAACTAAATGTGCACATTAATTAATTGAATAATGGACGATGATAGATCATGTTTTGGATTATTCATTGGATCCCTTTGGATTTAATGTAGTTGGACCTGGCTTTCGGCTACCTATAGGGTGAGCCTACCATTGAACAATAGGGAATTAGCTAACAGACTAATGTATGTTTTAGCATGACATGAAATCTGAGGTGATTGGTTGTGATAGATTCAACATGGAATATTGTTAAATTGATTTTTGAAATTGATAGTGATGATTTGATAATAATTTAGAGTGAAAATTGTAATGTTGATGGATTAAGATATAAGTGGATTAATAAATGGTTAATTCAATGAGAAATTGTAATTTTCATAATTAACCCTTTTTCCTTAGGATATGATTTTTTTACACTATGATTTGGGTTCTGATTCATGGCGAAATGCTTATATAGGGGGCCTGTCCCAATTATGCTAAAATGATTATATAGAGGGAATGACCCAATTATATTTAAATGATCATATCAAGGGATTTTCCTAGTTATATTGAAATACATATGTAGATGTATTTTCTAGGTTATTCTAAATTGATTATATATATGTCTTGGACGAGATGCTGAAATGCTTAAATAGTGGGTTTGTCCTAGATGGTGAATTTTTTATATAGAGGTATCTTCCTAGTTATAGGATTATACCATAGTCTTTTCGTTATGGTTTTCATGATTAAGATACATGATTAGAGATATCCTTTCATGGGGATGGAGTATGTTGATTATTGTCTTATATTATGCTAATTAATTAATACCCCTATTTATCACATTATTACATGCACTCGTTATCAAACATGTTTTGTTTCGATATGGTGGTGTCAACCTAATTAGTTTTTCTCACACCCTATTCTGACCGCCATTTTGTACCCAGGTAGATTACTTGTATGCAAGTTTGGATAAGTAAAATGGACTTTATTGTTGATTGTTTCTTACTGGATGGGTTGGATCATGGAGGTGGGAACGACATGATATTCAGGATCGAGGTATTGGGTTATTTTTTCTGCACAGTCTTTTATTTATATATCATGCATTTTGACCTTTATATATATTCAATCCTTTTATTACATGGTTCGTTATTATTTTGGTTGTTGGTTCTTCAATTAACTTCTTGTTTTATATTTTAATATTTCCACAAATTTTTATACTCTCATATTTTTTCATATTTGTTTACATCCACTATATTTTCACTGTTCCCTAGGGGTATAGTCTCTTCTCTATGTTCACTAAACCCTAGAATCTTGGTTGTATTTGTTACCATACAGAAGGTGCGATTGAGGTCATGTAACCCACTTGATTTGGCCATGTGAAAGTGTACCTGATCAGGGGTGTAACAATATTGGTGAGGTACACCTTTCCCCTTGACCTTATACTACTATTTTTTTAAAAGTTGGGGTCGAAGCCTCATTTATTTGTAAACCAAAGAAAAGACCTCTTTAACTGTTTAGAGGGAGGCCCATTACATAGCCCGAAGGCCCAGGGGGTATTAAGCCCATTACATGGCTCGTAGACCCATTTTTTGGCCCAAAGCCCATTCTGTGAATAGTACTGCTACAGTACCCACGCTGCTACAGTCCTACACAATACACGCCGCTGCTACAGTACCATGTCGCCAATACAGTACCCGCTACCGATATTGTGCCGCCACTACTATGGTACACTACAGTACCCTTCGCCCAATGGGGTTTGAACCCCCATATTCATGTTGACTTAAGGGGTGGTTACCACTAAGCCAAACCCCAATTACAACTTATACTACTATTCAATGTTCAAAACATTTATTATTTGAGACTAATAATGATTTTGAGATACCTCTACCATTCTCTTAAAATTGTTATGAACATTGGTTGAGATGTATAGGGAATACATCTAATATAGACACGTGGTTACCTATCCCATTATCTATAAATAATTATATATTGAGTTCAAGATGTCCAACAGGATGATATCCATTTATGAATTGGAACATTGTATTCCATTGTCCTTATGGTTTATTATCATATGTTTAGAGACACCTCATCCCAGTTATCAAAACGCATGCCTTTAATAATATATATTAGTGAGTTTAATATCAAGGATTTTACTTACTTACATTCCCATTCTCTTTTAGGTTTATATATTTAATGTATTTATTCAAAATCATTTATGTCAGTCCCATATATTACAAAGTTTAAACTACCACTCATTCTCATTTTTTTCAAACAAAATATTTTTACATTTAAATTCCTATTACATTCAAAAAAATTCTTCACTTAAAAATCATTCAAAAAATGGAATGATAGAAATTAATATATTTTATACTATTCCTCATGCCCTGTTAAAAACATTTAAAAACATTGGATCAGTAAAAAATCTCATCAATGATTGCAAAGGAAATGAAATATGTCTATCTACATTCAAAATAAAAAATTCCATATAAATTTTTCCTTTTATATATTTAAACCTGATATGAATGTAATCATTTACCTACTAAAGAAATCAAATTCACTTCAAAGATATTTTCATAAAACATTTCATAATAAATATTAAAAAAGCATTATCCAGAGGGTTTCATGTAAAACATGAGTACTCATGAAATAATTCTTTAAATATTAAAATTTAATCTTAAAATGCATATAAATATTCTTTATTAGTTATCTCCTAAGATATCCTTATAAAATCTAAATATTTCCCTGAAAACTTATTTACAAGCATAGAAATCCAACGTAGATACCATTGGAAATTATCGTAATGTAAATATTAAAATCTCTCTTACAATGAAATTACCTACATGGATAGTTATGATTACTTCATTGGTGTAACTTATAATCAGTTACATATGTGTACTTCATAGGAGTAACATATAAACAGTTATCTCTATCCACTTTATAAGAGAAACTTATAATAAATTCAATCTGTTTACATTACCCAATATATTGGAGGGCTACATCTAATGAAATCATTAAAAAATTGTTTATACGGACCATAAAATCAATGAAATGCATGAAAATATTTATTTTCATTATAACACAAAAAATATTTCGTTTTTGAGCACATAAGATAAAGAATAATCATTTATTTCATAAAAATTGGAGGAAATTACTTTTACTTTTGAAAAATTTAACAAAAAAATGAAAGAAAAATTAAAATATTATATTATTTAAAAAATAATAAAATATATATAAAAATATTAACAACAAATAATTGTAACAAAAACCAGAAAATCCAATCAAATTTTAAACATTAAAAAATTGTGTTCCATATATTTTATAAAGATATTTAAAAATGACTACTTCAAGGAATGTTGAGGATATTCCTTTTAAAAAATATAAATAAAAACTCAAAATTGGTTGAAATTTCCTTTTAACAATATTTTAAGAATAAATAATAACATTATCTATATATTTAATAGTACATTTATATAAAGGAAAGTGTTTAAAACATTTTAAAACAATATTTTAAGGAAACCCCCTTTACCACGTCGTATCATTTAAATCAAAAGAACATTGAAGGAGGAAAATTGAAATAGATTTTTTTTAAAATTATTTTTATTATATTAATGATTAAATATATATATATTTAAATTTATAAACCAAAAAAATGTAGTGTTGAAAATATAATAAGTCTAAAAGAAAGAAAATTGAGACGTGAAATATATTTACTTATGTTTGAATAACCATGTATGTACTTGAACTCATGTATAATAAAATAATATTACTTATTTAATTGTATAATAACACATTTATAGCTGAATAACTAATTAATATACATTTTATTTCATTTATCATCATATCTTTTATAGTGACTAAATTAGTAAATTTCATGACTGAATTTTTGAGGACGTTCTATTAATAATCCAAAAATAACTTTAGTAGGTTGACCATGGTCAAAGCGGATATTATTAAATAATATATAGAATAATAATAAATAATATTTCAAAATTTTTAAATATTAAATAAAATTTTAAAATCACCCACGCTAGATGTCCATGAAAATTGATGTACATCACTTCATGGAGATGGTAGTTCATAAGTACACATTAACAATTATTTCATATTCTTACTGAGTGGAAAAGAAAGAATGTCGATGATATTTTACTTTTATAGATTAAAAACATGTTTTAAATTCCATATTTATTCCTTAGTTATATCCTTTTTAGAATCCATTTGAGGTAGTAAGGAAAATATAATCACATGGCTTTGTAGAGGAGATATCCCACACATAGGCATGAGTGACAGTATCATATTCCAACCGATGGAAAGGGAATGATAGTTTGTAATATATTATATTTATATAATTATAATTTTTCAATAAATAAAATATATACTCATTTTATAAATTATTTTAACTGCATATATGATCCAGTTATGAAAATTGAATCACATCGCTTAATGGAGGTGGTAGTCTACATGTATGCTTGAGAAAAGTGTATATTTTCCATTATATGAAAAATGGGAAGGAAAAAGGGGTTTCCCATTAAATAATAATATTTAATTGTATTCTAGATTTTTTTTATTATATTATTATTTTTATGAAACATTTTAAGGAGGTAGAAGAAAAAATAATCTTAATCCAAATCGATTATGTTTTATACCTTATTTGTTTATATCCTCAATTATCTTAAGCCTAAGGCATTTAAAGGAGGGTTATATTGACACTCTAGGGTATGGGGGATTTTATAATTGATTTTTATAGAAATATTTTGTTATATTTTTTTTATAAAACTAAATTTGAGTTTTTTTTAAGAATTTTTTGAAGGGATTCGATTTTTATAGTAAAAATTTGATGGCATTTTCACAAATATTCATTATTTATGGGTCATGAATGTAATTTTCAATATAAAAAATGGAACATAAATAAATAAATTATTATAGACTTTATAAATTCAAATAAAATTTTGTTACTAATGAGGTTTTATTATTTTCTAATTATTTAATTATAATTTTTAATTATTAAATAAAATTTATGGTATTTTTCAGGTCTATTTAAAAAAATTGAATTTAAGCATTTCAAGATGATAATAGAATTCAAATAAAAACATATAAATCACAAAATATACATAATATTTTTCTTTAAAATTAATTGAATACCCTAATTAATATAAATATTATAAATAATAATTTCATTAAAATAAATTAATTAATTTTTTTCTTGTTTTTATTAAAGACACGTTCACAAAGTACAAGAGTTTTAGACAACTATAATATTTTATTCAAACATGGATAGAATTTTATCAAATAAGGGATGTTATAATATCTTAATGTTGATGAAAAATGGTTAAAAATGACTAAGGAAAAGATAGTGGTTTAAAATACTAATCCAACCCTATTCAAATAAAATTTTTTAAATATATCATGTATTTTTAACCTATTTTAAATAGTTTTACACATTAACAAGGTGAAAATCTTTTACGATTGTAACTATTTATTTTGATGAAAAATGAAATTGAACTCATAAAAAATTAGAGAAAGATGATCCCATATATGGAATCCAGTTTCTATTATTCAATTTACTTAATTGGTAAATTTTACTTCTAATATAAATTCAAAAAACACAATTGAAAACCATTTTTATAAAAAAACTTGTTTTAAGCATACAAAATATTTTATACCAAAATGATGAATAATATTTATTTTCATGTAATTAATTAAATTTTATTTAATAAAATTAATCATATGTAAAATTAAATAAAAATTCAAAAATGAACATTGAAATTAAATTGATTAAAGAAAATTAAATATCAATTTTTTGAAAATTTTAATTTTTTTACCCTTCACTCAAAAATCATGATTTTATAAACAATAACAAAAAATAATCCTAATATTATTTTGAAATTATTTTATAAAAAATTAATACCATTTTATTAATTAGAATTTATGAAAGTGTTAAAAATTAATGAAAATATCCGCACAAAAAAGAAGTAAAACATGATTTAAAGAAAATATATTTTTGATGTATAAAATGAATTTATACACATTTATTTTATTGTAACCACCATTAGATGAATGAGAATATATTTTTTAAAATATAAAATAAATAAATTTTATAAAAAACATCCATCAAAATTGATTGAATTAAATAAATTTGATAAAAAATACCATCCACATATAAATTAGTTTATAAAAAATATCTCTTTTAATATTATATGATATTATATGAAAATTAATTGTTATTTGCTAATAATTAATTATAATATTTTTACTAAGGAAAACATCCCTAAATATTATTCATAATTTTTTACTCGTGTTAAAAATTTTCAATACAATAGTTATGTTATAATTGTTCGTTTTTAAATAATAACATTTTAATAATATATCACATTTTATTTTAAATTTGGTATTCTTTATGGTACATGAAATCAGACCAAATATTATTTATAAGACAAATATAGAGTTGTTACATTATACCCCCCTTAAAGAAATTGGTTCCTTTCCATTTTATATCACATCTGATAAAAAGGGTTTCAAGAATTTTTAGAATCAAATCCATGGGGTCAAAAATCTGTATGTGTTTGTGTGGAAGGAAATGGATTTTAATCCACATTAAAAACATTAAATTTTGAAATTTAGTTTATTATGTAAGTTGGGCCTATAAAATTTATGAAAACTAAATTTCTATTAGACCATTATACCATAATGATAGTCATTTTAGCGAAACATTTTCATGACGCATACCTTCATAACTAAGTAATATTTTCAACTTAAGTCTTAGTAGATTTATCTTCCTCTTTCATAAACTGAGGATTATTTTACCATCAATATGCAGAATATTAGATAATATTATTATCTAATTTATTTCTATTTAAACAGAACATTTTCAATCTTTTGTTGTTCTTAGAATAGTTTTACATCTCTCATTCATCACATATTCAAAATGGTGAATAAAAATGACAAATTTTTCATTCCCAAGTCATTACAATTAACATTAAATGGATCACAATATCCATAAAATGATTGCATGTTTTTTCTTCTATTTCTTTACATTAACCAAAACCCAAAAAAATTAACATAAGATAATATGATATAAAATATGAACAAATAAAACAATAACCTCCAAATCCTTATCGAAAAAAACACTCAACTTTCAAAATAAATAATTCTATAAATAAATAATTGTAGTTTTCTTCAATTATACAAGGCCAAAATTGATACCAAAAACTTATAATGGAATGATCACTTATTCTTCAAATATCCAAATAACATTTTTTATAAATAACATCAATCCATCAAAAAGTCACATACCAAAAATTTATATTCCATAATCTTTTAATCAATAAAATATGTTATTATTTATCATAAATAACATGAATAACCATAAATTCACCAAAACAGTATATTCATTCAATGTATAATTAACCCGTTTTTTCAAATAAAATCCTATATTATCCAAAAAATATTTCCATTTAACTTCGGAATATAATGTTCTCAATATGGGGAAATTATTTAAAAATAACATTAACCACTGAGTCCCAAAATTACTAGTCAATCACAAGGTTATCTATATGATAAAGTATATATTCTAATAATTTAATGACTATCTATCCCAATTTAACATAATTACATCAACATCAGAGATCAAATTAACCCTAATGGTTATATTCATATCCCAAAAATAATGACATTCTTCTCAAATAACCATTATAGTGAATGCTATGATAAAACTAAGGATTCTTACTAAAAACTAATAAATGTCTCCCAAAATAGCTTTAATAATATTAAACCCCAATCACATGAAACCAAAATATGTTATATATGACTTTAAATTAATATATATATATATATATGGTTTCTGAGGGTATAATTACATTTAAACACACACAAACATGCTGGAAACGTAGTCCATAGCCCCCTGTAAAAGGGATTGCCTTCCTATTAAGCATAATTTTTTTAATACAGGGCCTATTGGACAAGTGGTAATAAATCCTTTTATATGGAATATATACCCAGTGGGATTGAAATCTCAATACATGGCCCTTAAATCCCAAAGTTTTTACTCAAAATCTCACTAGTTAATAGTGCTACTACAGTACCTAGACTACTACAGTACTTTCTGTAGTTTCACCACCACTACAATATCATCAATACAATAGTCATTCCACTTCTACAATGATGTAATAATATTACTACAGTACTGTTATACTACCATTGCCTCATGGGTATGGAACCCCCATCCTCGTTGTTGTATTACAGGGTGTTGTACCACTAAGTCAAACACCAAATACAAATAACATTAAATTTATGATAAACCATAGAATCATTAACATATTTTAGTATTTCAAACTCTTAAATTATCAATATATGATAACATTATAACCTCAAATGTAATCTAAACCATTACTATGATACAATCTATAACAGTTTTTAACATTAAAAAATAAGATTAATAGTGAGTTTCTTACAGTTTTATATTCCTGTGATCTTTTCGATTTTTATTTTTACATAAATTATCAAAATATTATTATATATCAATCTCATACATTATAAAGTGAACACTTCGACTCAATACTCTTTTTTCCTTAAAAATAGGAATATTAAATTTTATCATTTTTTTATTTTTAATATCTTTATCCCATTTAAAAAAGAGACACCAAATAAAAATGGTATACCCTGATATAGATCATACTCATCCTAGAGACCAATGAATATTTTTTTAAAACATTGGGTTAACAAAAAATATCTATAATGGATATAAAAACAAAATACCCATTAGTCCAGTTTGGAAATCTTGAAATCCAATTGAAAATGTTACTTTCATATAATTAATCTTGAGCTCAATATAATAATTTATATATGCATGAAATAAAATTCACTTCATAAATTTTTTCATATCACATCTCATAATAAATGTTCATATTAAAATGATAATCATGAGGGTTTCGTCTAAAACATCAATATTGATGAAAAAAGCTTCTTAAAAACATACTTTTCACCATTAAATGGATTAAAGTATATAATTTAAAAAATATCATTATATTAACTTATTAAATAAAATTTATATGATGAAAAAAATATTTAAAATATTAAATATTCATGTGTCTACCTTGTAAAATTATCTTCAAATAAATCTTATAACCACTCTTACAAAGGAATAATTTGAATGGATAATTTCAATTTCTACATTGGAGTAACATATAAATAGTAAAATCCATCCACCTAATATGAGTAGAT
Source organism: Viscum album (assembly GCA_963277665.1). Taxonomy (NCBI): domain Eukaryota; kingdom Viridiplantae; phylum Streptophyta; class Magnoliopsida; order Santalales; family Viscaceae; genus Viscum; species Viscum album. Next base: position 394,312,984 of record OY728131.1, on the reverse strand, counting down.
TTTAAATATATAACTCTATCTAATTAATTGGAGTAAATTATAATAATCTAAATCAATAAAATTTATAAGAGTAAATTATAAATAGTTAACTCTATCAACATCATATGAGTAACTTATAATTAGTTAACTCCATCCACATTACCTAATAATTGGAGGGATATATCAAAACAACTATTTATAATAACAAATTTAAAAGAAACATAACATTAATTTCATTAATTAAATATTACTTTCCATCATATAACACATAATAAATCACTTTTTACTCCTTAATAAATATCAGCATGAGTTATCAAATAAAAAATATAAAAAATATTGTTTTATTTTGGAAAAAAATAATCAAAAAATTCCAAGAATAATTAGAATAGTATATTCTAGAAAAATAATTAAAAATTTAATATTAATATGGATAAAAAATAATTTACATGATTATGAGGAAAAAATCATTACATATCTATTAAAAACATTAGCTTCAAACATTTTATAACGAAATATAAAAACATCATGTCCGGAAAATGTTGAGGATATTACTTTTAAAACAATTGATAATAAATAATAAATAGAATAAATTATCTATTAATAATATTTTATGTAAAAAGAATAAATTATTGAAATATTTAAAATAACATGGAAATGTAGTAAAAACAGTCTAAAAAGTTTTAAACCAACATTTTAATGAAAAATATCTTTCAACTTAGTAACTTTTGAATCAAAAGGAAAACCAAGGAGAGAAAATGAAATGGATTTTCAAATATATATATTAATTTAAGTAAAATAATGATAAAATGAATCCTTATGTTAGTTTATAAACTATATAAAATAAAATATGTCGTTAAAATTACAAAACTTTAAAATAATGGAAATTTGGATGAGAAATCCCATACATTGAGTTTGACTCACCACGTACATACAGTAAATCCTATATAACAAACACATATTATTTATTTAATTTTTTTAACAAACTTATTATAGGTTTAATAACTTATTAATTTCCATATTATTTCATTTATTACATTATTTTATATAGTTACTAAATTAGTTATGTTCATGTCGGGAGATTTGAGGATGTTCGACTCATAATCCCTAAACAACTATAAAAAGTTGAGTATAGTCAACGGGGTAATTATTACATCATCTTAAAATAATTAATAATAAATTATTTAATATATTTATACATAAAATAAAACTATATATCCATCCTTGTAAATATATCATTTAAAATGAAGGACATCTGTTCTTGGAGATGGTAGTTTGTACATACGTATTAATGGTGTTTTTATTTTTCTATTGTGTAGAATAGAAATAAATTAGATAATATTTAAATTTTAAAAAATAATAAATATATTTTATTTGAAATATTTATTCCTTATATCCATCTTTATTACCATAAAATTGAGAGGTAAATAAAAAATAAACCAAATCACCTCTTCGAGGTGATTTTCCACATGCACACACATGCAACATTATCATTTTCCAACAAATTGAAAGTTATGTATGGTAAGATATATATTATCTTTATATAATAATAAAAATTTCATATATATATATATATATTCATTTGATCCATTAATTTAACTATACATATGATCTACTGACAAAAAATGAATCATATTGCTTCACGAATGTAGTAGTCTGCACTTACACATGAGTGAATGCATCATTTTTTTCATTGAATGGAAAATGGAATTACCATTAAAATATTAATATTTAGATTTATTATTGAAACATATTGAATTATATAATAATGGATAATATATGTTTGAAGTAGGTAGAAGAAAAAATAATCTCAATTGAAATTGTTTAAGGCTTATGCGTCCTCATTTTATATCCTCCATTTGACTAAGCTTATGGACTTTTAATAAAAGGTTTATTGTAATTAAAAGGTACTTTTGATGTTTTTTTACAGAGTAATTTTATTATAATTTGGAGATAAAAATGAATTTGAATGGGGTTTTAAATGGTTGAAGTGTCTCTCTTTTTTGGAATAATCTATTGCATTTTCCTAAATTTTATATTTTTAGGTTCATGAATGTAATTTTAAAAATTACAATTGGAAAATACATAATCCATTCATTTTATACTAATAAATTTCCCATCAAATTTATTTTATAAAGGATCAATATTATTTTTGAATTATTTAAAAAAATTAAAAATTAAATACTGTTTAAGGTCATTTTTTTGGATTATTTATAAAATATGACTTTAAACATATAAAGGAAAAAATGGAATTTGAATTTAAAAATATTAATCATCACTTATACTATTTAATTATATATAAATGAATGGAATACCATAAATCATCAAAATAATATCATTTAAAATTTATTTAAAATCAATAAATTTATTTTCCTCTTGTTCTTATAAATGATGTGTTAACACGACATAAACATTTTAGACAATTACAATATTTTAAACAATTATAAATAAAAGATAAACTTTAATTTATTTATTATCCACCAATTTGTCATATAATTTGATTTATAATTTACATTTAATCTTGTCCTTATCATGGAAACATGTTTACGATATAAAATGAGATACTGTGTCATTTTTTTTAAATATAATATCAGAAACATTAAAAATAAATGTCCTAACTGTGTCAACTTGATCAAAAACAGATAAAAATTAGAATGGTATAAGTTATTAGTTAATAAAATAGTTTTTTATATAATATTTCATGATCTTATCTCATATTTTTATCATTTATTACCATTTTATGAATCACCATGGTGATAAACATTAACCATGGTAACTATTCATTTTGGAAAATAATAAAATTACTCATTAAAAAATTATAAATTTTCACAAATATGGAATTTGTTTTCTAATATTAAATTTCAAAATTTGGAAAATATATTTATTTAATATAATTTTAAGAAGCCCAATAAAATTTTTTTTAGAAAAAATGTCTCTTGTAACAATAAAAGTTATTTTATACTAAAATCCACTACAATGTTGATTTACTTGGAATTTATTGGTTTATTTTTGACAAAATAAAACTTAAATGACATTAAATATTATCCAAAAACAAAATTAACATTGAAATTACTTTTATTAATAGAAAATTAATGATAGTTTTCTCAAAATTAGTATTTTTAACAGTTCACCCAATAATCAATAATTTTAAAAATAACCTAAAAAGTTTCATAATTTTTTTTTGATAAGTCAATTTTAAAAACTATTTCTATTTCATCAAATAAAATTTATAAAATTAGTATAAATTAATCATAATATATTCATATAATAATTAATAAAACCATTTTTGATGTAAATGTATTTTTGAAGTATACAGTGGATTTATGCACATTACTTATCTTTCAACCACCATTAGTTGAATGTTAATTAATTTTAATAATATATATTATCAATAAGTATCATTAAAATAATTAATCATTAGTGATTGAAATAATTTAATTTAATAAAATAATTATTTTGAAAATAAATATGTTTTCTGAAAAATATATCCTTAAATATTAAATTATTTTATTTAAAATTGATTTATTATTTAATAGGAATTAATTTTTATATTTTTATTAAGGGAAACATTTAAATATATATATATCATAATTATTTTACTCTTGTTCATACACATTAAAAAAATAGATATGTAATAATAATCGTATTTAAATATTTATGTTTTAACAATATATCAGAGCTCATTTTTAACTCGGTATGTTATGTAGTATACACAATCGAGCAAAGTATTTTTTAAAACTGAAATCTCAATGTGTTAAAACTAGAAAAGGCTAGTATATTCACATATTTTGTGGCTATATTAACATTGTATTGTATGAATATATTTATATTTTTTTTAATTATTTAATATCACTTCATATATGAACCTATATATTCTAGATTCGTTTAGGGGCGTCATTGGAGGTGGCCTAATTAGTTATACACATGGCCTTCTCATACACTCTAGTACTCAATAAATAATTATTATTGATGATCTTGATAAATATTGATGACCTATGATTGGTGATCGTTGAGCTGCAGAGCTTGAGACATAGCTAAGAGGCAGGACAAGGTGGGGACTTAAGTCTAATTTTTTATGCCTCTATTATTTTGTTTAATTTAAAACCATATTTTATATGTACATATCAAGGGATATTTTGTTTATATTTTTATTCATCGTGTGAAATTATAATATTTAATCTCTTTATATCATGATTTTTTATTTCCTTATCATTTTTATTTAGTTTTAATGCCTATTTTTTCTCCTCATTTAGTTAAGAAATAATTTAGATATTACTTATATTATGGTTTACATCAATCTACACCGGAGAGTGTATAGTATCCCCAGGGAATTCCTTGAATCTAGATTCCTGTTAAATGCCTCATGTGTGTGAGGATATATTTTTGTGGTGTGTGTAACCCATCAAGGTTATGGTAAAGTTTATCCTATACGGGACACTAAAATTATCAACTCATATTAACATTTTTATATTATAATCAAAATCATTGATTTTAATAACAAAAAACTCATCCTTTAATCATAAATATTTTATATATTTATAAAACAAAAATTCCATAAAATAAGGAGAATTATTAATGTTTTTATTTTTTAAAATCCCACTTGTTTCAAATAAAATATTACCCATTAAAAGAAATTATTTTTTTATGAAAATAAGAACCTTATTTTAAAAATGAACTAATGTTAAAAATTAATAATTAAATAGATAAATTTTTATTCTTACCCCCAACTATCCTTTCAAATTTACACTTGTTATCCATGAATTATAAACCCAATACATGATAATTAATCCATAATCTTGCATAATTATATGTTAATTAAATAAAACTTTCATAAGTTCCTTGGATGATTAAATAAAAGAGTAAAATGTTAACTCATCATAATTAAAATAAAATCATCCATAGATTTATAATTCAAGAAACTAATCCTTGGATTAAGATTAACATTAACGATTAAATGAGATAATAATTTAAAATTTATAACATAATATATAAATATAAAATTCAATATAAAATTTTTTAGTTGTAGTGAACAACAAAATTGAGATGACAGTAGGGTCAGAAATTAACAAGTACATGCCAATTCAATATATAAATTATAGATTTTTAGGCATATCATATTGCTATAATTGTATAATATAATTTAAAAAAAGACACATGTTATACATGTATGTAATTTATTTCAACTTAATGAATGATTATAATAATACACAGTGAAAATTAAATAATTAATATAAATAGGAGAATACATAACTGTTTAAATTCAATAATGAATAATTATAACTACCTGAAATTTAATAAATGATGTTTACCTTTTTAATTTAAATAAATGTATTATTATGTAATATGGATATAGAAATATCATGAAATTATTTATTTATAGCTTATTGTATTTAAATTACCATTAAGAATATTTACCATTGTTAACATAGCCAAGGAATAGTGATCATATGGTTAGTATAAATATAAGGCTTTTAACAAATCCAATTGACGTAGAAAAAGGATGTGACGGCCTTATCAAGTATAATAATGTAATATGAAGACCATTTATCAGATATTATATGGGAGAGAGAATCTCTAGTATTTTTCAATATCCAATCCCAAGATTATATCCTAGATGTTAAGCATGGGGAAAACAGTTTATGGGATAAGTTCACGCTCCTCGAGGTTACGACCTAAACCATGTTCATCGAACATCCCCATGAAAGCCTTAACATCGTGCAACATACTCTTAGGTCATAAAATAGTGTAATAAAGGGATATTTATTAATACAATATTAATAATAATATGTATATTCAATAGAATAATGAATTTATTTTCATTTTTATTTTTAGTTTTAAGTGATTTTGATTTTTGATTCAATTAAAAACAAATTATATCTTTGGGTAATATTTAAATTCAATTAAAGGATTTATTTTTTATGAATTAATAGTTTTTTTAAACAATTATTATTAAAAAAAGTTATTTTTCAAAAAAATTTATAAATTATAAATGGTCATTTAATTTTTATGAAGTGAAATGTACTTTTTATAAGGGTTCAAAAAATTTTATTGTCAAATACCATAAATTTTTCAATAAAAGCTGAATCATATTTTAAAATATGAAATTTACAAAATTATAAAATCATTCTGATAATATAAATATTATTTTCGGAATAATAATTTCAAAATTATTCAATGGTGAATTTTTCATAATTTTCTGAGACGATCGAATTTTAGAGAAAAAAATTAAATACCGTAAAAATATTAGGTGAGGTTTATGACATCATAATGACCCAAAAATGATGTAATAAATATTATAATGGGTATCCTTGGAATAATATTTATTTTATCTTTTAAATAGTGTGATTTATTGTTTATTTTATTAATTTTATAATACCTTTATGAATCCTCAAAAATATATAATATATTTTAATATTTTAAATTCATTTCATTTAATGAGTGAATCACCATGACAATAGAAATGTTAATATTTGAATATTAATTGCTATATTATTAATAAAATAATGAAAAAATCTCCACTTTAGTAAAAACCAATTAGAATGCCATGGGAAGGTTTGTGGTTTAGAATATTTTATTATATAGAGTCCAAAACCTATGTTTGTGAAAAAATTAAATAACTCCCCTCTCATTTCCTATATAATCCCACCCAAGCTCCCAATTCTCTACCCTCAAAATACTTTTATCATGTACTTACTCTTACATACCTTCTCCAGATTCCTCCTAAGGCACTCCAATCTCTCCAGATGCCCCTTTTCAAGCTTTTGGAGTCATAAACTCATGTAAGTGTTCTTTCCTTTATTATCATTATCCATGTTTCATTATCTTGTCCTTCTATTTTATTTTCAATTAATAATTATGGAGTCTATTTTCTAACCTCCCCATACATCCCTTATTATTTTTAAATTATGATATATCCCTTTATCCAACATTAATCCCTCCCATGTGCACCCATTACAATGCTGAAATTTTATAAGCAAACATTAATTTCTCTTTTTTTCAAGAGTTTTTATAACCGTATGCCTTATTTTTCTAATTATATATTTCTGAACATGTCCTTCCATATACATAATAATTTCCACATAATAATCAAATTATTAGAGACTCATTTCTCTCCATTTAACCCATTTTATGAATTTTTAACCGATGTCATTATGCAACTGAATTTTCCCCACAATTTTCCATTCCAATCCAATTTTGTAGTGAATACCATACCCATTTTATAACAAGTGTGTTCACTTTTATGAAAATATAACTTTTTATTTGGTACTTACATGTACTTATTTTAGACTCATATATCATGAAATAAATTATGATGACTATTTAATCAATGTTTTATGATCTATGTGGCACATTTAATCCTGAAAATAAAATGAAATTGTCGGGTGCAACCAAAATTATGTAGCGCTCTAATGGATTGGGTAATGTTTAGTATCATGATACATCTTTATGGAAAAGGAGTGTACCTGATTCTTTTATGGTCCATTTTTTCACCTTTAATTCTTTGTATTTTACCCTTATACAATGTTTTTGATTTATTGTTTTAAGATATTGAAAGATTTATCATGTTATGATTATCTTGATGTTTAATGACCTATTATTCATATTCCTTTGTGCCTCAATGATATTCATTGTCTAACATGTATTTGTATCTTCATGTTATTCCATTTTTATTCCCATACATTTCATAATGATTAACCCTTTTCCATTGTATTTTACCCAGGTTATCCAATGCAGTTTTATGCTCAAGAATGTTAAAGTAGTTTTCCAAAAAGATATTGTAATTCATGTTTAATGTTGTAACGAAATGTACCTAATTCCCAAATACACTAGGATTCTTGAAATTTAGGGTTGTATTATGTATAATTTTATATAATTAAAGCATGTATTAATGTTTAATAAAAATAAGTTTTGCTATAGTTGGTATATGAAGAAAAGATTAGTTATTTTTGGCTTATCGTTAGAAAACTGTAGTGAAAGCCTTAGAGATAATACTAAGTATATGAAAAAATTCATAAATTTTGGTTATTATATTGTAAGTGGATTACTATAAAATACATCCTTGTATAGATACTACAAGTTTACATGGTTCTACCATAGATGTTCCTAGGAGTAACAAATTTGACAAGGTGTTCTAGGCCTGATATCGGGTAACCTGGTACACGAAAATGGGCCATACTATGCACCTATTTTGATACTCCCATGGTATATACTCTGGTAATTCATAAACTCGTTAAAAAAATTTATAGAGTAAAAGAAATCCCATAATATTATATTTTAGGAAGTAGATCATCGGTAACAAATACTGAAGCCTAAAATATTATAAGTTATGAAAATGTATATAATTTATAATTTATCAATTTAATGTCATTGAATCATAATTTATTTGTTTAATAGTTTAAAAAATAATCATCCTCAATTTTCCTTGTATTTTATACAATTTACAAAAATTAGAGGAATCAGGAAGACAATAATCATGTAAAAATTGTGATGACATCCCCAATAAGATGCCCAACCCAATGGGACAAGGAATCATGAACTTCCTGAATATACTCTCTAAGATAACATTGATTTTGAATAGAATCCTAGATTTGTAAGAGAATCCAAATACCCCTAAATAGATCAAGCTGCAATCAAGAGCGTCATGTGGCAAAGGTCTCCTAATTACAATGGATCATCCAATACCTTAATAAACGAACAATGGATCAACTCCATTTTGAATATATTCTCCATCCTCTAGTGCTCCACACAAGAGAAGTTCCTTTTGGATACTTCTAATTTTGAGGGTGATGCTAATCAGTAGTATACATTGATAAAAAATAATAAGCCTAATTAAGATATCAAGAAGATGGGATGAAATGATTTCGAGAAAATGTTTTTCAATAAATATTTTCCCTATACACTCAGTTGTAAAATGTAATGGGATTCTCTTTCCCTCAAGGAAAAATATGATGAATCTATTGCAGAGTACGAGTAAAAATTCACAAGGATTGCATGATATACCTCCTTCATCATTATTAACCCTGATTTCTTGATTAAATGATTATTTTGTGGTCTAAAACCTAACCTAAAAACATCCTCAGAGATCTGTGACTTTGATAGCTATGTTGAAATTTTGTGATATTCCCTCAAAGGATAAATTGAGATCATCTAATAATAGGGGTATCTATGTGATAAGAAGAGTAAAGTGGAGATCAATTGTAGTGGTATAATAGAGGGATCTAATGGTGCAATGAAATTCGAACATCTCACTTTCCTAATGTGTGGAAAGAAGTGTACGAGAAATTTTCAAGGGGGATAGGAAATGTTCTCGGTGTGGGAACTAAGGCCACCTGGACAATGATTTCCAGTTGAAAAAACATTCTACTGAGAAGGAGGAAAGTTATGCTCTATTCAACTCTCGGTGAATTGTTCATTTCTGTAACTATATGAATCCAATGCATTTTTCAAAGCAATTCACTTATAAAAGGTATTTATGAGACAAACAACAACATCCATGGTAGAAAAGAGATATTTTCAATCAAAATAGCCAAATTGGATCCTGAGAACAAGGTGGTGATAAGTATGCCAGTTATTCATTCGAAAATAGAAATCAAACCTTTTGATTCTAGATTTACACATTCCTTTATATCATGATTGTTTGTTATAACTATTAAAACACTATCATAAATCGTGGAAGTGATGTTATAGATGAAGATGGAAAATGGGGAAATTATTGCATCCCAAATTTTTATGTCCACCCGTATCACAATTTTTGGGATAAAATTAGTAGAGATCCTTTTCATACTCCCTTTGGTGTAATTTTATGTTATAATTGGTGTAGATTTTAATTCCATCTATATATCCAACATAAATTTTCATGATAAGGAATTTAATCAATGTATCATGAATCGACCCTTGATTCTATACAAGTGTATGGGGAGGAAGAATATTTTTTATCACCATCATCTCATGAATGGATATTATTTTCATATGATCAAGTGTATTCTTATGAAATGATTGATTCTAAGAAAATAATCATCCATGAATATATTCCCATTATGGGGTAATACAATAATGTGTTTCGCATGGAATTTTCTGGTCTTCCTCTTAACTGAGATGTTGTATTTTCAATCATTCTTATACCTAGGGAGTTACGATTATCTAAGATTCTATATAGAATGGTTGTTGTCAAAATTAAGGATATGAAGAAACAAATATTGGAGAATATTGATAAATATTTAATATTCCTAAGTCCATCACCATGTGGTTCACCAATCCTCTTCATCAAGAAGATTGATATGTAAATGCGCCTTTGCATCGATTATTGTGTGCTCAACAAGATCACGATAAAAAATAAGTATCCTATGAATCAGATGGATTAGATGTTCAATAAGCTATGTGTAAATGATACTTTTCCATGGTGGATCTACTATTGGGATATTACCATGTTAGGGTGAAGAATGAGGATATCCCCTAGACTATTTTTCATATAAGGTATGGAAACTATGATTTCATAGTGTTGTCTTTATGACTCACTAATACACCAGAAATCATTATTGACATGATAAATAGATTCTTTTGGTATTACCTTGTTTAATTTATGGTAGTCTTTATAGATTATATTATAATATAATCTAAAAGAAAGGAGGAGAATGAGGAGCATCTATGTACTATTCTAAAATCCTTGATAAATGAGAATCATTATGCAAAGTACAAAAATGTGAGTTATTGTTGAAGTATGTTTCTTTCTTGGAACACATGATCACAAGAAATGATATATCTATAGACCCTTAAATGATAAAAGAAATTAATGTATGTTCGAGACCACCATCTATGTCATATATTTGTATTTTCCTTGGGTTGTTTGTTGGTTATTATCGATTTTGGAGAAATTTCTTGCAATTGGAAAACCCTATTACCAAGATATCGTAAAAAGGATTAAATTTTTCATGGAAGGATGAATGTGAAAAGATCTTTAAGGAGTTTAAAATGAGGCTTTTCACTACCCCTATTATTATACTACCCTCAAGTGTAGAACATTCTGTGGTATTAAGTGATGATTCAAAAAAGTGTTTGGTGTGTGTATTAATGTAAAATGAAAAAGTCATATCCTATACTTCATAGTAGATTAACGTTCATGAAATGAACTACCCAATGCAGGATCTGGATTTGGTTTCAGTGATCTTTTCTTTGAAAATTTGGTAGCATTGTCTATTTTGGTAGAAGTGTCAAATATATACAGAATAAAAAATCCTCAAGTATACATTCATATAAAAAGTGTTGAATATGAACCAACGATGATTCTTAAAGTTGATAAAAGACTATGAATTCTCAATCCACTACAATTATAGGAAATTGAATAAAGTGGTAGATTTTATAAGAATAAAGGATCAAAAAATTATTTCATTGAAGAGAATTGAGAGAGATCTGATCTTTTTGGATATGGAAATAATGGACATTGGAATCATAAAGTAAGTAACATCATAAATACTTTAACATATGATTTCTCAACCATCTCTTCTATAGAGGATAAAGGATGCACAAATAGTTTATGTTGGAATGGAAAAGAATGTGGTATCTATAAAGATAGGGAAATTGTTGGAGTCCAAGGATACCGAAAAAGGTTTTGTGAGATTTTGGTAAATACTACGTGTACCATCAAATATTGAGTTAAATAAGGAGTTGTTGTATGATACACATAGATACACCTTCTCCATCCACCCAGGATCATAATGATGTATTGAGATCTTCGATAATACTATATTTAGGATAATATGATGATGGAGATTGTGGAATATACATCAATTTGTCTTTTATGTCATTAAGTGAAAGCGGAAGGGAAAAAATCCCCGGGGATGAAGCAACCATTACCCATACTTACGTGGAAATTGAAAAACATCACCACATAATTTCTCGGTGATATTCCAAATACATCAAGAAAGAATAATTCTATATGGGTTTTGGTGGATCATCTTACAAATATTGCACACTTCAATGAGTTACGAGAGGAATTCTCACTGGATCTAGTAGAATGGATATACATCAGCAAATTGGTCAGGATGCATGCAGTACCAAAATATATTTTATCTGATTGAGATTAAATATCATCCACCATGTTTGGGAAAAGTATTAATCATTCGGTGACCACTGATTTGAACTTTATCATGTCTTATCTCCCTCAAAAAAATTTCAAAATATAATGGACAATCCCAACACATGAGGACATGTTGAGATCATGCATAATTTATTTCAAAGGATGATGGGATGAACATCTTATTTTGGTCGAGTTCTCTTAAAACTCATGTATCCAAATGAATCCCTATGAATCCATTTATTGGATGATATATAGTACACCTACATGATGGGATGATGTTGGAGACCAAAAACATCTAGGTACTAAGATGGTTGAAGAAATGGTGGAAAATGTTATGATCATTCAGCAGCATATCAAGGTTGATCAGATCCAATAAAAGAGCTATGTTGACAATTTTCCACAAGACATAGACTCTTATGTTAGAGACATGGTATTCCTATACATATATTCTTGGAATAAAGTAATTATATTTGGGATGAATGGAAATCTTAGTCTAATATGAATAATCCCTTTTGAGATCCATGATCACATTGGAACAATGGCCTATCATATTTCACTCCTACCCAACCTATCTCGAATACATGATGTATTTCATATATCCATTTTGAGTAAGTACATACCAGACCCCTCACATGTACTCAATCCAGAGGTGGTACCATTGGAGAATGGCCTTTGTTATGAGGAGCAGATAGTGAAGATCATAGATTATAGAGATAAATTTCTACGAAATAAGACAATGCACCTTGTCAAATTATTATGAAGAAACCACAAGTTTGAGTAATATACTTAGAACCTATAAAATTTTGATAAGATGAAATTACCATAATATGTTCTAATTGGGTGAAATGAAAATTTCAAGGTAGAAATTTCTAAATGGGGGATGTTTCTAACAACCCAAACACTTATAAATGATGTTTCCCTTTTTGATTTAATTAAATGTATAATTTGTAATATGGTTATGGAATCCACATAAAAATACATGGTTATATATTATTAGACTTAAAATACCATTAATAATATTCACTTTTGTTAATATATTCATTTAACATTGATCTCATGATTAGTATAAATATACAGCTTTTAACAAATCCAATTTACTCATTAAAAGTTATGCCCTCAAATAGTAGAATGATACCCTATAAAGCCCATTTTTAAAAGTTTATGTTGGTGTTTGAATCTATGGGATTTATCCTTGACCATGCCCAAGATAAGATACAAAAAATTAAGAATGATCGAAACCATTTACAGCAGATGTTCATGCTTATCGAGATCACGACCCAAACCATGTTTGTCGAACAACCCCAGGAATGTCATATCGTTGCACAACTTACTCTCAGGACATTCGTTGGGGTAATAAAGAGATATGTGTCAATACATTAAAAATACGAATATTTATATTTCATATAATAATTAATTTTTATTCACTTTTATTATTACTTTATAAATTACTTTGAATTTGATTGAATTAAACACAAATTGTATTTTCGTGTTATATTCAAATTCAATTAAAGAAATTTTGTTGATGAATTAATGGATTATTTAAATAAATTGAATTTTAATAAAATTTTATTATTAAATAATATTTCTTAATTTTAAATGGTCATATAATTTTTATCATGTGAAATTTAATTTTTATAAGGTTTCAAAAACTGTTATTGTGAAAAACCCAGAATGTTTCAATAAATGATGAATCTTATTTTAGAAATAAAAAATGAACATATTCATAAACTTATTCATATAAACTAAATATTATTTTTAGAATCAAAGCTTCAAAATTATCCAATGATGAATTTTTCATAATTTTATAACATAGTTGAATTTCTTATAAAAATTAAATAGTGTATAAATATATGGTGTGTATATGACATCATAATTACCAAAAAAAGATTTAATAAATATTTTAATAGGTATAATAGTCCATATATATGCATTAAAATTAATATTAAGTGATTTTGTGTTTATTTTATTAATTTTATAATTCCTTTAGGAATCCTCAAAAATATATTATATATTTTATTAGGTTAAATTCAGCTCCATAAAAGAGTTACTCTCCTACACATAAGAAAGGGTAATAATTTAAGAATTATCCCCTTTTACTAATAAAATAATGAAATACAACTAACCCGGGAAAAGCATGGGAAAAAATAATGGGAAGGTTTGTGGTTTTGAATATTTTATTATATATATTCCAAAACCTATGTTTGTGAAATATTAAAGAATTCTCTTCTCATTTCCTATATAAACCTACCCAATATCCCACATCCCTTAACTAAAATCATTGTATCATATCCTAACTCTTCCTTCCTTTCTCTATAATCCACCCAAGGTTCCCCAAGCTCTAAAAATCCCCTTTTTCAATCTTTTTGAGTCACACACTAATGTATGGATTATTTCCTTTCTCATTATTGTATATGTTTCTTTATCTAGTTATGACCTTTTATTTCCAATTAATAATTATGGGGTATGTTTTATAACCACCTATATATTTGAATTAATATGTATAAATTATGATATACCCCTTTATCTCTCATTAGTCCCTCCCACATGAACCTATTACCAAACAAAAATTTCATAAGTATCCTTTCCTTTCTATCGTTTTTCAAGATTATTTATTATTATATGACTTATTTTTCTAATTTTATATGTGGGGACATGTAATTCCATGTAACTATTATCGTAAACATAATTTCCAAATGATAAGAGACCCATTTATTTCTCATTAAACCATTTTATGAATTTTTATTTGATGTTGTTATACTTCAGAATTTTCACCATGATTTTCCATTCCAAACCAATTGTGTAGTGAATAATTTACTCATTTCCGATTTTGGGTGTTCAAATTATTGAACATATACCTTTTTATGGATCACCTTTTTCATATGTATTTTACCAAGGTAATCCAATGTACTTTTAAGCACATGTATGTTAAAGAATATTTCAATAAAGATGTTGTAATTCGTGCTTAATGTTGTAATGAAATGAAACTATTTCCAAAAGACACTAGAATTATCAATATTTTAGGTTTTATTATGTGTAATTTTATGAAATTAAATCATATACTAATTTGTAATAAAATTGGTTTCGTTAATATAATCCATGTTTTAGATTTCGGGAGAATGTAAAAGATGTTTAGTATTTATAATCCCACACTTACTTCTCAATATAAAAATATAAATTAATCACTTTAAAATATTTACGAAAGAAATATGAAGACCATGTGTTAATTTAAAGAGTTGTACATCATATTGAGTTAATTTCACATGGTGCACACCATTACTCTCTTTATTTCCTTACAAAAAGTGAAAATAAAAATATTATTCCACATTTTAAGAACAATAAAAATTAAAATCCAATGTGTTGTTTTCCAATAGATGTATTTGGTTTCTTATATTTACATGGTTATCCATTCTATTTCTAATAATTAAAAAAAATAAAAACAAAAAAACTTACACTTCACGTTCTTACCCAATACCATCATACTTATTTTATGAAATTTATATATTATATAATAGTTATAAATTTGAAAAAATAGAAGAAATTAAATAAAAAGAACTCAAATGTATTAAGGGAATATATAACTTAGGGATATAAAGAATACATACACGTTTAATGTGCATATCCTTCACTAAGGGTCCTGAGTTTACTATATAAATAGCTTAAATCTCTATCCATTCACTATAAATGGATAATTATTCTTTAGATATATAATCTATATATCACCAAAGGGAAATACATGAGTGACTATGAATGGACTATAATATTTGGAATGAAATTTATCTAGAAAGAGTTTATGTATGGATTTATACAATAACATTTTTTTCACTATCTTTAAACTCTATCATTTAGATCAAATCATAATGGAAATCATTTTTCTTCCCCTTATTCAATTGTGAATTATCTTAGGCATTGTTCTTAATTTCCTCTAACTTTTTCGATCAAAATTTCCTATCATCTATAGCTTCATATATATTGAAATTGCAGTTTTTTCCATCTCAAAGAGCCTTATGTCCTAACTTCTAAGAGAAGTGTCAATATATCTTAACCACTAGCCTATAAGGTAACAATCTTATTTGAGTTTTATTAGTTTCCTTATATCCACAAAGAGAATAATTAATCCTCAAGCTCCCATCTTTTCTATCCGAGTGGATTGTTTTTTGAACTATATGTTTGATCTTTCTATTTGAAACACTCATTATTCCAGTAGTTTTAGTATGGTAAATAGTAAACACATTCTGACATAGTCTATATATTTTCAATGAATACTTCATTTTTCTATTATATAAATGGGTTTATCGATTATTGAGAATGAATCTTGGAAAACCAAATCTAATAAACAAATGTATTTTGAAAAAATTTGTAACCACTTTTTCATCATCATTCCTAGTTAGAATACGCTCAATCCACATAGTATAAATTCTATAAGGACATGAACTTAGAAATTAAATAATATTTATTTTTATTTAAATAATACATTCTATTAAAATTGAAGATATTTTTAGGTTTAATATTTTTGAGAATTAGGTCATAACTCAAAACATAACTAAAATATATAATATAATGTGCAAACTTTTGATCAGTATCCATTTTTTCCACCTTGTAAAACATTAAAAACAAAACATGATTTCTTTTCAGTAAAAATATTCATAAATGTAAAATTTACCTATTTATTTTTTTCAGCCATCCTTAAATCATAGGAAAAACACTATAAAAAAATAGGATGATCATAAAAGTATAATTAATGGATATAAAGATAATAAAACTATTTTTTTAGTGAAAAAAAACCCATGAAAATTATATTTTCCTCAAAACAAAAACTTTTTACTGAGAAAAGTAATTGTCATTATTTTAAAAATATCAATTACATTAACTTTTTAAAACATATTAGTACCATGTATCCTCATCCGAAGGAAAAGAAAATTCATGTATGTTCCTTGGGAAATCATCTCAATGAACTCTTATAGAACCCTTAAAATTGGAATAACAATACATACAACTCACAATATAATTCTCTAGATAATATATTCATTCCCCATTGCATTGGTGTTTCATATGGGTTTACCAATCATATAATCTATAATGGGATCACCTGATACTATCAATAAACACCAAACATATAAGCTATAACAGGCTAACCTGTGAGATGTAATGGGGATTTACTGTAACAACCCAATATATCATAGTATGTTATCCTTTTAAATTAATTCAATAACATGCGCAACACGCAACACTGAGTTTGAGTGCACCACAACTTATCAAACTAGCCAATAAAAAAGCGGTTATGAATAGTGTAAACAGAATTTTAAATTCTATATACTCTATAAAATTTTAGAATCCATATTATGAGTTTCATAAACATAATATAAGAACAAATTCATTTTTTTAGATAAAAGAAGTATTTTTCAATGAATACAATTTTACCACCTTTTAATGATGAACCATTTGTATATCCAATATTTGAAAATTTTATAAAATCAATTTGACAAAACAGACTTATTATTTATAATCGGGACATAAAAATTTAGTTTAAATAAATTTTTGGTGTTTTTATGATATCATTCATATTTGGGTGAATAGTGAAAAATACATAATAGTATCTGAAAACTACCTTTTTAATCAAAAAAAATTATAGTGTTAAATTATACATTTGAATAGTTTATAAGTATAATTATATTATATTATTATCATTTAATACAATTTCGGTCATTATATGCAATTTCACACTTAAATTTCACATAAACACATGTCAATCTTTTGTTATTTTTTATTTTTTTAACCCGCTTTTTGGTTTTGACAATGGAAATTAATTTTAAATTAATAAATGAAATTTCTATGTTTTTAATTTTGAAAAATAGTCTTCAATTTTGAATTTGTAATATCAAACTTATCTTAGGGTTAATTTTTTGTATTTTTCTGAAAACATTAAATTTTTGATCAATAGTGAAAAACACTATGTTATTAATTAAAATCATCTTTTTATTTATATAATTATTTATTTTATTTAAATTAATTTTAGGTAAAAATAGATACATAATACCTATATAAGTTCAATTTATTTCATTGGATTCATTTTATAATAAGTTTAAATATATAAAATTTTATTGATCTTCTTACCGTCTTTTACCCCCCTCCTCATAGCGTTTGCAAATTTGTAGAAAACATAATTTTACAATTTCTATGAGTTGAATTTTGAAAATATAAGAGACATGGTTGATACTTTTATGTAATATGTGGTTCAATAAGTGGAAAATAATTTTTCTGTGAAAACCAACTTTTGACTTTTATTTACCACAGTTAAATGAAAATATGGAAATTAAAGGTAATAATGATACTATTATTACCCTAAAACATGTAATAATTCTAGTGGATAAGTGTTATTCGATCAACAATAACCTTAGGAATAATATATGATCATTTTGGTCCACTTGTATTCGATTTGGACATTTATTATTATTTAATTCAAAGAAGAGTTAAAAGTGTTAAATCCATGTTTTCATAACTAAAAAAATTTTAATATAGGGTTATACATAAGATAAATTTGACTATAAATATTAATTTAAAGGTAACAAATATTTCCTTCCTGATGGTATTTTATTTGTAATTTTCAGAACTTATATAATTAAATATATTTATGACATAATGATGATACAGTAATTACCTTATTAATGAACAATTAAAATAATTGATATTATAAATACCAAAATAAATGTAATTTTTGACTTTTGATGAATTCCACTAATTTTAAAGGATTTTATTACATTCTAAGGTTGATTCCATCAATTTTTTTCGATGTTATCATCCTGTAATGATTTTATCAAAAAAACAATTTCCAAATATAGTCAAAATTGACATAAAATTGTTTTTAAAACAAATACTATATTATAGGTTGATATAATATTCATAGAAATATAAGGATCAGACAAAGGGCATAAATAATATTATAAATTTCATTAATGAACAAATTGATTTTCTTTTGGATGTTTTGAGTCTGTTAATTAACCATATAGTGTAAGAATAATATAAGACACAGTAAAAGTTATACTATTTAACTAAGAGTAAAATCTAATAGATAAGGTTAAAATGATGACCCAATTTTGTCTAAAACGAATTGGTTGAGAGGATTTAGACCCATCCACACCTTATCCTCAACATAAATAAATTTTTTTCCATTACAAACTGAATATGAATTTATTATAAATTAATATTTCAATATTTTCTTAAGGTGCCCCTCACCCCTCTTATAAAAGGGCACTCACCCTTCTCTCAATCTCACACCTCCAAATCAAATTGTCTTGGCCAAACACTGCCCAAATATCATCCCACCTATCCTAATTTCATCCTATAGGCATTCATTTGGTCAGAAAGCAATCCTATGGATCCCTTTTGATCAAATCAAAAGGAAGAACCCGAAAAGGAGTTAACTATTTCATCACTTCTTTCATGTTATTTTCATCTTCCACTTCTTCATTCCTTATCGTTTCCATTATACAATGATAAATCTGGTATCATTTATATCCTATGATGTTATTATAAATATGGTAAAACCATATTCATTATTCATTCTATATTATAAATGGAAATGTCCCCATATGTGCGTACGCTCGGCATACCGTCTCCACGTCATGGTGTAATTTGTTATTATGTTATTTTGATTGATATAATGATGAGTATTATGTATATATATAATGAAAATAACATGAATATGATTCTTTATATTTAATATACTATCCAATCCTACACCTTTTAATCATTAAAGAAGTGATATCGTCGCTCGTGTGTACGTACGACTTACCGTCTCCATGTCACTATGAGATTCATTTTCCACGTTTACAATTAAACGATGATTATAAAAATATATATTATTAATAAGTAT
Source organism: Viscum album (assembly GCA_963277665.1). Lineage (NCBI taxonomy): Eukaryota > Viridiplantae > Streptophyta > Magnoliopsida > Santalales > Viscaceae > Viscum > Viscum album. The sequence goes on along the minus strand of OY728131.1, from coordinate 394,293,065 downwards.
GTAACATGTTATATAATAATGCTACTTGATATATTTATATATATATATATGAATTTGTATTTACATATATCTCAATCACTTTCATCCATTCAATATGATAATAAAATGGAAACTACATCCATGTGTACGTATGGACTACTATCTCCATGAATGGTGTTTCTATTTCATATATCAGATATATTATAAAAATTTATATTCTTAATATATATGATAAATAAATAAAGGTCTATATTCTGGAACTATTTAAATCATGATCTAAATGACACGATTAAAATTACAAGTTAAAACATGTTCAATAAAGAAAGTGATTATTACATGAAATGTTACATTAACATAGAAATTATTATTAATGGGCAGTATAAAGTCATAAATGAATCATGTATGATGTAATAAATTTGAATATTTTTCCGGTATACTTTAATAACATGCTATGGTCATTATACTAGAGGTTAAACGTACCCTCGACTAAAGGAAATTAAAAGGTAATGGTTAATTTCAAAATCTATTCATTATCTGAGGTTGTTTATACGTAATTATCTATTGGGACCTCTTTATCATCCAAATCAATTTTTATTATAAATGTATTTCAAAACATTTTTACTATTTACTATGCAATGGGATAAATTCACTTATACCCTATTTGAAATTATATTTTTTGAATGGAATCTCTCTGTTGTTTTCCAAATAATGTGAATTATGGATTTTTTAATAAAATTATTGTAAGAATGTTTTTTTTAACTTATATGGTGGGTGAGGATATTTTCCACTATTATAACATTGTCGAATCTTCCCTTACAAGAATATAAAAATATTTTCAAAATAAATGTTTTTTTATAATTATGTTACTCCTAAATTATTTCAAAATAGAAAGACATACTTCACTCAAATATTTTTGATTTCATCTCTGTCAGCATCCTTTTATAAATTTTCCACTAGTTTGAAGTTGATTTTTATGATAAAATTATTCCATATTGTATTTTAGGTTTTGTGATATGTTTTACGGTAGATGAGTTGTTTTTATTCTATTCATGGTTTATGATTAATGTATTGACATTTAGTATGATCATTTTAATATGAATTTTTATGTTATATTTCAACCTTTTCATCAGGTGAATGTATTGGACTATTATATTCCAGGTTGGGGACCAGTAAAAGTATGCCCTCTGGGTTGGGATCTGGATACAGCAGTCCCTATGGGTTGGAGTCCAGTTAGAGAGGCTCTTCGGGTTGGAGTCCGGTTACATAGGCTCTTCGGGTTGGAGTCCAGTTATAGAGGCTCTCTGGATAGGGGTCTGGTTACAGTTAGTCCCAAGGCCCTTTCCCGAGGCCTTGAAACATAAAATTAATGCATGGTACTATACATCCCCTCATTATGAAATTAGTTATTAAATTTGATTATTCTTTAATTATAATCTCCATGTGCAAGTTTATATGGTAACGTTTGACTTTTTTTACCATATTATGTTCATGTTTATGTTCAAAAGGCTACTGTTTTTATTACACATCTTGAATTAAATGGTTATAGATTCTACTAAATTATTTACCCTAACTGAGCATCTGATCTCGCAACTTTGTTTTGTTTTTTCCAAGGATTTAAAAAATGTGTATTATGATTGTGATGCATGGTTAACATAAAGGGAACAATGGTGTTCTCAAATGATTATTTATGTTATGTTGTATATTAGAAAGTTTACTGTAAAGTTCATGTATGTAATTTATTTTCCTAGACATCAAAACTGATCAGTCCTACATAAATGGATTCCTTCTAATCATACTAATGTGTTATAATAATGGACCAACTCTGGGTAACTATGGTAAGAGGGTTATATTTATCCTTCACAACAATGTCCAAGGACAATATGGATAAAAAATTTAGGCATAGGATTTTTCATTATAAAAAATTTGAAAAACTCTTTTAAACTCATATTAATATACATTTAGATATAAAAATACATTTTTCTTGTAAAAACCCATTTTCAATACCAAAATACCCAAAAATGGAAAGACTAATTTTTAATGAAGAAATCATGAAATATTGAAAAGGATGATAAAAGTAAAATTATAGTCATGGTATAAAGAAATTCTCTTTTTCAACATATGTATTAAAAATTGAAAATTCATTTTTTTGTTTGTAAAAACTTTCCATATAAAACATGTAAAAATATTCCATTTGAAAAAGATTTAAATAAATTAGATAGAGACGTAAAATTTAATTTTTAAATATATTATTTCCATATAAACGTTTCATAAAATCATTTTAAAAACATGTACATAGAAAAGAAATAGTGTTATAAAAAACATTAAAAGAGAATAATTTTTTAAAAATTAATTTCCCTTATCAATTTTTAAATAATTGAATTATAAGGCCCATGAAAAAATAATACCGAATAAATTTAAATTCCTTGATAATAAAAAAAATTCATGATATTACATATAAAATGGGTTTTATATAATCCTTTTAAGGTAATATAGTTTTATAATATCATGATATGCCTCAATTAATGGAAATTAAGTCAAAGTCTCTTACCTTGGGTCTAACTGTCATTGTACAATCATTATATTATTGAATACTAAAATTATGTTATTTATTTATATGATTTGGATACTTTTTAAAGTTTATTATTTAATTTCATTCACTTATTACCTTGTTATATACAAATCAAATCAATTTAGTTTACATCAGATGTTTGACCAATATTTAGATTATGTTTCAAAAAAGACTTTGGTAGTTTGACTATTGGTCAAATATGTTATTATTAAACATCGCTAGAATAAAAATCATGAAATTATTATATTATTTAGTCATAAATTATACTTTTTCAAACGTATCAAGATTTATGTGTCTGAAAAATAACCTATGTTTCAATCATGAAGATGATAGGTCATGTGTACACATGGGTAACATTTCCATTTTTCAATGATAATTATGAAAAGAGAATATAAATTATTTTATATTTACATAATGATAATAATACCAAAAATAGAATATTATTTTATAAATATAATTATATATATTATAAATTTTATTTAGTGTTGAAATAATAATTGCATCGCTTCGTGGAGGTGGTAGTCCACACATCCATAAATGATGTTATAATTTATCAGTGTAAGAATGAAATTGAAATATTATATTTTAAAAAGGAAAAATATAAAATTAATATCATTATTATTTCATTTATATCATATATATAAATTATAATTTTATTTATTATTTCCATATAAAGAGTTAGAGAAAAAGGAATCACATCTCTACGCGAGCTGGTAGTCCACTGTACACGGAGGAGACGTTCCAGCACTGAATAAAAAGTAATAATTTATATGTTAAATAATAACAATAAAAGTATAAATATGTTAAAAGTATCATATATATATATACTTTAAATAAATAATTATAAATATCCATGAGTGGTGATGATGAAAAAAGAATGACATCATTCCACGAGGCGGTATTCTATTGTAAAGGGGAATGATGATTTCTTGTCCCAATTGATGGAGGAGGATATGGATTTAGGTTATAAAATTAACATACTATAATATATTATATGGGATATGTTTTTTATATTATATAATAATATTTTAATAATATTTTAACCAAGTATAATAAGAAATAAATTACACTTGATTAAACATGATACCACTTCTTTGAGAAACCTCCTTATATAAGCATAACAAATCATTCCTGAGATGAATTAATGAATAAAATAAGGGATATAAATATTATTGAGGTATTTGGGATGATATTTGGGTAGGTATTGGCTGATCCAAATGGCTTTGAAGTTATAAAGAGGATATTAGAAAGGGACACCTTTTATTAGTGAGGTGTGTGACACACTTGTAATTTTTAAAGCGAAAATGTATACACATGATTTCCACATAGCACAATGCTAAATATATGTCATTATCAATATTAATACATTATAATGTCTAAATATGTCCATAAAAAATATTTTATATGAGTTTTTGTGTGGTTTTAACCCTTATCATTTTAATTTAACCCCCTGTAAATCCATTTTTACCTATAACCACTGTGATTAATTTTTTCTGTTTTCACTCTTAATTATGCTCAAACAAAAAATTGAAATTGTTTCTTAATAAAAATTATTCTGATTAAAAAAAATTAATCCATTTAAAAAAAATTAATTCACATATGTTTCAAATTCTAACTTGAAACATAACCCACATATGCGACGAAAAAGTCAATTTTCCAGAAGTGTATTTTTCCAAGTTAATGTTGGTTTTCTATTAACTCTAAGAATTACAATAAAAATTTTATGAATTTAAATTGATATTTATTAATATATTATATCTAAATTTAATTTAAAACATATATAATTATATATTATGATAATTAAATAATATAAAAAAACATTATGCATCTTAAAACAATTTTAAGAAAAACCCCGTTTTTATACCCAATAAAAACATATACTAAAATCCAAATTAAAATTGATTATAAAGTAAATAATTAAATTAAATATAAGTAATGAATATTTATTTTACTTTAAATTATATTCCGAAAAATAATGATACTTTTAAAATTATTAATTTATTGAAAAGAAAATACATTTTTACATAAATTATTTTTTTCCGCTATTCACTAAAAAATAAATATTTTCTGAAAAATCACAAAAATTAAATATAAGTTAATTTTGATGTAATTATTTAATGAAAGTAATTTTTTAAAATTTAAATCATATAATTTTGAGATTATTATTTTAAAAACATATAATAAAATATTATAAGGAAAACAATTTCTTTTTTGATTTAAAAATTAAATAAAATTATTTTATTAAATATAACTATATTAATAAAAATTGATGTGATTTATTCTTTCATTAACTATGTTGTTAAAATATTTCCCATTTTTTTAATTGTTTTATCACTTTTTTATTCACTTATTAAACAATTGTGGATATCTTAACCTCATAGCATTTTTATATTCTCATGTCTTCATATCAACCATATGATTTTTCTATAAAACCTTAACTAGGTGAATCAACATATTCCAAAATAGTAACTCTCTATAGTAAAAATGTGAATAGTTTTTTCATTATATGAAATATTCCCTTCCAACTAAACTAGTTCAATGCTCAAAACATCATATGAATCTGGAATATATTTCCTTTACATTGAAACATTAAAACATTTTTCAACCTGGGATATTCTTAGAGGCAAAGATACTTCGTGGGAAATTAATCCAAATATCTCTAGGACATCATTTATAAAAATTAACAATGGTTTTATAATTTTTTCTACAAAAAATAAAACTTTTCCATGGAGATACTTTAATAAAAAAATGATCACCTACCTCTAAAGAATGATCTTCCCCTTATTTATCTGTAAAACTTTTCTATTTTATTTGAGATTTACTCATATGCTGTTAAATCAACTACACATTTTGAAAAACAATTCCCCCACAAATCTGGTCCAATATACTTCCTTTCTCTTAATATATCCCAAAAATCTAGTGTATGATACCGCTTTTAATAAAATTCCTCAAATAAAGACATCTCTATCTAGAAAAAAAAAAGTTAAAATAAGAAAACTGAACCAAATAAATATGATGATCCCTACTTCCTTGGTAATCCATTGAATAAGAACAATGAATATATTCCACGGTCTAAATTTTTCACTTAGATTTCCTATTACATTAATTATGAAAATTTGAACTAAAATTTTATTCAGTACCCAATGATTTCAGAATTCTATTTTAAAAACCACATGTGAGCCTGGGATAACGGTTTTACAAAATATATAGAGGCAGTAAATGTAACCATAATATATACATTGGATATAATTAAGAATGTTGGTCAAAATACACAGTGTATCAAATAGGAAATAGATATATAGATTTAGTTTATCGATCAACAATATTCGAAATCTCATTTTTACACTGACAATTCATTGGTAATCACACCATAAAATCCATTGATATATTTTCTCATTTCTAATATGAAAGTAGAAAAGTTTGAAGCATTACATTAATTTATATTCATTCGATTTTATCCCAATGAAAATTCAAACACTTAATTGTAAATTATTAATATCTATTTTCATTTCATTATATTAGTAATACTCCTAAATGTATATGTGCATATTAGTGAAGCCCAGATGAATGGATAACTTTGAGCTTCACTCAACAACTCTTTCTTCAATTGGGAATCAAAATGCCCACATGATATTTTCCCAAATCATAAAACCCATTCTTCATCAATATTTAAACCAATAAACCTACCCTTCTATAAAATTATATATTTTCTTAATACGAATTATCCTCTTTCTGATCTTGATTTATTATTTATCAAAAATTCAACTACACAAAAACCTAAAATGAAATGTAGTATTTCTATATAACCACAGCTTATATAAAAACATATATCAAATAATTAAAAAAAGTGTCACATTCCAAAATTAACATGGTTAATGTAGCTTTATTTTTTCAACTCAAATAATAACTAACTCTATTTACTTTTCCATTACTGTAATTAATCATCAAATCACTATCCTTGATCAGTTCTAGACATCTTCAATATATCAAATTTCGTTCTTTATAGGTGAATATATTCTTGAAAATTGTGATAAGAATATATTTCACACAATACTCTATATAAATGAAGCCTTTAATTTTTAAATAAAAATAGATGATTTTAATTCCATATAATGTGTATAGTGATTTAACTAGCGGGGTTACAACTGATGTGAAGCATAATAAATTAATTGATCGTTATACATCATGAAAAAACCAAGTCCCCTCAAAGAAACATCACTTTAGATTTAAAAATTCATGATTTATGGAAACTAGTGACAAAACTTTAGCATTAACCAATATTATTTTTAGTTCCTATAAACAATCATCATATTTTTTTATTTAATTTAATTTTTTTTTCTAGTTAACATAGTCCTTGGGCTAGAAAAGAAATAAATTTTTTCAACAAACCATCAGTATTATCTCTCTAATCCATAAAAAATAAGATTCCATGTTATATTTGTAGGTCTTCTTCATTATTCAATTATATTTTATAGAACAGTCAATAGTTATTCTATATTTAGAAACAATGTGTCCAATGAAATAAATTAACTGCAACCAAATTTCACAATTACTAAATTAATGATATATTTTTTGGGTTTTGAAAACAATCTGTAGGTATCCTTTATATTTCACTTAACTTTTAGAATATTCCTAAATATCATTAATATAGGTAACCATAATAATGTACATGAAATCATGAAAAACTATATTCATGATGCCTATAAATACAAATGTTTCATTGGATAACCCAAAGAGAATAACTAAAATATCATAATAACTATATCTTGTCTAAAACATTATCTTCAAAATTTCATCTTCCCAAACATTCAACTGATGGTACCTAGACCTGAAACCAAACATTGACAAATAGTGCACCCCCTTGAAATGATGAAATAAATAATCTATATGAGTCACGAGATACTAGTTCTGAACAGTTATTTTTTCATAGATATATATTCAATAAAAATCCTCATTGAAATATATTTATTTTTAACAAACAAAACATAAGTATCCCATATTAATGTTCTTAGTTGAATGAAACCTTTATTTAGTAACTCCTATAATTTTATTTTCAATTCTAAAAGTTACACATTATCAATTTGATATGAGAGTTTATAAATATTATTAGCATTAGAAATTAATTCAATTGTAAATTCAACCTCCCAGTTTGGAATAAAACACAGAAAATCATATAAAAACATATATGCATTCATTCACTAATATAACATCACTAACAAAAACGGTTTCTTTATTTTCAACAATATGATCTTGGTAACATTAATTTTTGTAATTAATCAATTTCTCAACTTTTGAGTATATTATCGAAGGCATGAAATCATTAAATAAAACTTTTTCCGCTCTATAATCTATCTTATTATGATAAACTAAAATCCAATACATAACCAAATTGATATCAAACTCCACTAAAGCCAGTTTAACAATAATTTTAGTAAATACCATCCCAATGATAACAACAAGAATATTCCTATTATTCTTGATTTCTTTAATACTTCCCACATGAATTTTCACCAAATTTTATATCTTACTTTTATGATGTGATATTCCCAATTTAATTTATAATTTATATGAAAATAATTGATGATAAGATCTGAATCCAAAAAGGATATTTTAATAATTCAAAAAATACAAGTAATATACCTATCACAACATCATTTGAAAACCCAACATCAATAGTATTAATTGAAAAAAAATACACAACCTTTTGCTTCTGATCTTGATGATTTCAATCCTATGTCACTAAATTTAGGAACACATTAACATAATGACCCAAATTATTACAACTATAATATATCAAAATTGAAAAAATATCGGTTACACCATTGTTTTGATTCATTGGGATTATTTTCCTTACGATTATGGGCCATATGACCAAAATTTTCACATTTATACCACTTTCCTGATTTCAGATTAAATTATACCAGGTTATTTTTACAACACTTACCACAAAATGGGAAGTAAATATTTTTACCTAAATATTTTATTGTATGTTTCTCCATTACCTTTCTTCTTTACCACTTTATACTTTCATCATCATGAGGTATATATGTGTTAGGAAATCCATCTCATGTTTGGTATAAAAATGAATGAATTTTTCATGGATTTTAAATTCATGTCAGGATAAAGCTCTACATAGACATTGTTTTAGTCCAATGAAAAATATATTAATTTAATTATCTATTTCATAAATAAAATCCAGTACGTACCTAGCTAGTCTTATAAAATCGGTATCATACATGGAAATAGAATCTTCATTTTTTCCCTCAATTCTAGGAATTATTTTTTCATATGGATTTGAAAAACCTTAAGGGTATATTTCAAGAGGTAAATATAATTAAATGTTTCATATTCAATGGAAACAATGTTATATTTTTCTCTGGAGTTTTTATCCAAAGACCATCATCGATCTACTTCACATTCAAAATGATAAATTCAATGATTTATCTTTTTATATTTCAAACATCACATGACATAAAATATCTTATCCATTTAATTGATACATCCATAGATTACCACATGGTCATATTATCCACCTAATGATGGGGTGTTTCTCCATGAAATACTGAAATATATACATTTTACCGTGAGGTAGGTTAGGTTAATCTCTATAATTGAAACAACCTGTTAAAACCCGTAAAATTAAATGGAATTTTTTTTTAATTTTATTTGGAATTTTACGAGTATGCAATTTCTGATGGTACATGATTCCGAGGCCCGGTGTTCCCGTAATAATTTTCTGAAGTCTTGTTAAGATTAAATTAACGCGTGTAAGCAGTTTTTCTGAAAATGTGCAATAACTCTTAAACGGTTACTCGGATCAGAAATCTGAGGGCACCGTTGCGCTCAGGATGGTAGGTTTACCCTAGGCACGACTTATGTTTAGTCGGCGCGGGCCTCCTGGGAGAAATTCCAAAAATCGCATAACCGTAAATAAAATAATTAAATAAATTATTTTCTTTTTCAAATGCTTATAACTCACAAATGGTAGCTCGGATTAAAAATCTAAGACAACCGCTGAACTCATGAGGTCATGGTTTATTTAAGAAGATACTAACTTTGGCTATTGCGGGCCACCAGAAAAAGTTAGTTTTTGGCCGCAAATAAAATAATTAAATGACAATTATTTTATTATAAAATTCGTATCATTTAAACGGTAACTCGGATTGAAAATCTGAGAGTACCGTCAGATTCGTTGGGTAGTGTTTCACTTAGGCAGAGCCTGACCTTGACCGGCGCGGGTCGAGGGTGACTGATAATAATTTTCTGAACTTTTTTTCGGGTACGCACAGTAAACGTACGTGTGGGTTTTCCTATCTATTGAACCGGTACTCGGAATTGATATATGAGGGCATCGATGAACTCGAAACACCAGTAAATGCTTAAGGGGACCTTTACCGCAGTTGTGTTTGATGTGGGTTGAAAATTATTAATTGGGGATTTTGAAATAAATAAATAAAATTGGTGGTACACAATTTTATTTATATGGTAGTTATACCCTATAAAGGGGAGTTAAGGGTGAGACCCATAACCACCAACTACCCATGTGAGGATAAATGATAGGTGAGGTCCACACGAGACCCTAACTCTTCACCTCCCCCTCAACTCCCTAAACCCCCCCACCCTATCACCCCTTAAATTAATTTGTAAACTCCCCTTTAATTATGTTAACTCCTCACCTTCTTCTCTCTCTCCCATAAGTTTTTCCAACTTGATTTCAATTAATGAATTGGATCCTCTTAGTTTTGAATTGCTTGGCATTATTAAATTAAGAGGAAGCCTTTAATTTTATTGTTGGGCAATTAATCTGTGGAGAAGCATTGGAGTATTAGAAGGAAAAGCTTACTTTCCACAAAGAACGCAATCTTCCTCTCAGCGAAGGGAATCTCCTTCAACCGAGGCAAGAATGTGAGGTGATGCCATGAGGAGCACCATTCTCCCGCGATGCCGACCACCATGATGCTTGCCTCTTTCAGCGGTTCGACGATGTGTGACATCTTTTCGAGGTAAGGGTTTTTATATATGATTGAATTCGTTTTATTGATTCTTCATATCTTAAATTCACGATGATGATGACCAAATTAACATGGACATCGTCCCGCACATAAACAATTCTCCTTTTTCTTTTTATTATTCACGTGTTGTTCCAGCGTTCTTCAATGCCAAATATTTATTGACGCTGGAAACAAGAAGTTTTGTTGAGCGCAATATAACACTACAGGAAAAATACCCTATACCAACGGTTTGGAACTGTTGGTATAGGCTATACCAACGGTTTGGAGGACCATTGGCAAGTAAGCCGTGACAATTGGTCTATACCAAAGGTTTTCCCAAATCCATTGGTATAGACCTATCCCAACTGTTTGGAAAACTGTTGGAATAAGTAATATGAATATCTATACCAACGGTTATAAAACCATTGGTATATTTATTTCAAAAAACACATTCGGTGGGATTTGATCCCAGAACCCCCTGTTTATAATAGAACGACTTAACCACTAAGCTAACATTACTTTTGTAAACATAATTTCATAAATATATATATGTATTATCATAATTATTTAAAATTTTTATTTATATAATGTTCTTGGTTAGTAGATATGGAAAAAAATCAAAGAACCTATCCCAAAAGTTTTCAAAAACGTTGGGATAGGTTAGGGGTGGGTTGAATTTTGTAGGCCGAAGGTTGGATTTTGGCCCACCTTTCCCAATGGTTTGGTGATCCGTTGGGAATGGTCACTCTTTCCCAGAGGTTTTGGTGAACCGTTTGGAAAGAGGCTCAAAACACAACCTTTCCCAACGGTTTAGAATAAACCGTTGGGAAAGGTGGGGAAATCTATGGCTTTCCAAATGTTTTGGCCAAAGATTTGGGAAATGGTACATATACCAACGGTTTTTACAAACCGTTGGTATAGAAGTGTTGGGAAATATCATCTTTCCAGTAGTGTATGGATGTGAATCCCTCGACGCAAGGATCACAAATATGCGATTGTTTAATTTTTCGGGCTTGGAACAAATCCGCAATGGCTCGTAGAAGGAGGCGTCCAAATATTTATTGACGTTGGAAACTCAATGTTTCCCTGGGCGCGACATACGAACACGAAGATCTCGACCCGAGGATCAAGGATATCCATTCATATCTTTTTTCCAAGTTAAATCGAAGTCGAAATGGAGTGCAGAAGAATCTGGAGGCGCAGTTGGGCGGGAAGCCAAAGGTGGTGGCCATACGTAAAGAAGGGTGGTGCGTAAAGAAGGGTGGTGAGTGTCATGGTGTAATTGAATGAAATCAATTAAAACTAACAATATAATAATGGTATTATTAATTTTGATGATAAAACACGTTTTTGTCCGTAACTTCTTCGTGCGATCTCGGTTTCACGAACTATCAGTGGTAGTTCGACCATGACTTCGAAACGGAATTTATGAGTCCAATATTGGATGTCATTTTCTGTTTTTTGGATCGGGTACCTGAAGCACTCGAAAAATAATAGATTTAATATTATTATTAAATTTTCGACCCACCATAACTCAGGTGTGCGACGCCCTATTGGCTCGCCGCCAGTGGCGATATAATCCTGTCATTAATACGGTCGATTCAAGTCTAATGTTGGATACAAAATTCTAGTTCTTGGTGCGGGGACACGAAACACCAAATAAAAATATTATTATTATTATTACGAGATCCTGTATCGGACATATCTCTCTCAAACGGTGTTGGAATGTCGAACTGTCTGCGAGGTTGCGACCCTAGAAATAAGACAGATGTTTCAAAACCAATTTTGGATATTTATGTCAAGGTCGAGGTGTGGGCCCCATGAGACCCGGTTCGCGCGTGTTGCGGTGAAGTATGGCTGGGTTGGTTCGAACCCAAAACCAACCGGTCCCTCATAGCAGAAATGCTTATACCTTGAGCTTCAGACGTCCGATTGATGTGTCGTCGACTTTGTTGGATTACTATTGATGAGAAGGAAATTATTGCATACTTTTCCTGAGATTTGGACACAGTTGGAGTATAGCCGAGTTGGATTGTACGTGAAATCCAACCGGGCCGCTAGAATGGAAAAGCTGATAACATTCATACTGGATGTCCGTTTGACGACCCGTCAGCGGCGTTGGTGATCACGTTTAGAAACTGTCCCTATCAGCATACCCTTTGAGAGTTCGGGGTACAGTTGAGATACGGTCGGGTTGGTTCACACACGAAACCAGACGGGCCCCTAGGACGAAAAGGCTAGTTACTCACAGATCGAGCGTCTGATTGACACATCATCTATTGCGTTGAGACCTATATGACGAGGCGTACCTTTGAGATACTTCTTCATTGGACTTTGTGATACTTGGAGTATCGACCAGTAGCTCGTGGAGCAGTCCCTCCCAGAGATGAGCGTATGGAGTACGGAGACCGTGTAGCTGGCTGAGACCTGATGAATGCTTGACCGACTCGACTTGGAGTGAGTCAACTAGCCCAGTGGTCGGTGCACTACTTTGTTTGGTGCAGACCCATGGTGGATGGAGCACTACTTTGTGACAGTGCAGACCTACGGTACTCATCTGATGACTACCTCTGCTGGCTATTAGGTGGTGTGCTCTACTGTGTTTGGGTGGCATACCCCGGCGGGACGCACTACTGTGTTTGGGTGGCTGACCTGCGGTACTCGATAGGAGGATTACCTCAGCAGTCTTATGTTAGTGAGTAGTACCTCAGAGTCACGATAGGACCACTATACACTCTAGAGACGGGACTCTTCTGTAGTTACTGATTTGATAATGAAAATCCTAGTTTGAACTGAGTCTATGACCATTGTTTTTACTTCATGATTGAGATGGGTCACTTGATAACTTAGGTATATGTATGGGAATATATCTTTGTAGTAGTTATCCGTTGATTTCATAACCATTGTGTTTCCTCGTGATTGAGATGGGTTACTTGACAACATAGGTATATGTATGGTCTTATACCTAAGTAAGGTTTATCTGTTGAGATCTTTATTTTGGTTAACCATTTTGGACTTAGTGAGACCATGAGGGTCTCGGGGTCCCTACTGAGTATCGTTATACTCACCCCTGCACTGGCTATGCCCGCACCTCGTTATGTTGGTTGCAGACGACAGGCAGCGAGACAGTAACCGTAGGTGGAATTCATAATGAGATGACACACAAAGGAGGTTTATGGGAGAGAGATTTGTGGAGTCTATCTATACCTACCCTTCAGGTAGGATCTGTGGTGGATGATCCAGGAGTTGTTCTATCTATACCTAACTTTCAGGTAGGTTCCATGGTGGATGATCCAGGAGCTGTGTTATCTGTACCTACCCTTCAGGTAGGATATGTGGTGGACGATCTAAGAGCTATGCTATCTGTACCTACCCTTCAGGTAGAATCTGAGGAGGATGACCCAAGAGTTGTTTCTATACTTCCAGTTGTTAGTCTTTTTTGTTGTACTTCCATTCAGGTTTAGCTATACTTTTCAGTTGGGTTTGTATTCTGGTTCGTTTCCTTTTCAGCACTTCTTTTGTACTTAGTGTTTACTTCTTCTTGTACTTTGGGGTGTTTTGTTTACTTTTATAAAGGAAATGCCTTCCCAGTTATTGGGATTTACGCCTTTGGTTCTAGTCACCAGCCCCTGGCCTATGGAAGGCGGGCTTGGGGTAGTCACGGCACGGGCCCCGAGGACGGGTCGTGACAAATTGGTATCGGAGGAGTTCGGTTCTACCGCAGAACTAAGGACTCTGATCTTTTTCTATGTGAAGCAATAGTGTTAAGGATACCGATTATGGTCTTCAGTTCAGGGAGTCTAGTGTTGGTGCGGCGGCCGACGTATCCGTACTCCAGGACCCTTAATACTGATTTCCGACTTTGTTCATGAAAACACTGATTGCGTGTGTGTTTCCAAAGTATTAAAGTCATCTCAAACCAGGTCAGCTCCCCAGGTATAAACGTTGACTGTGTCACATCTGTTCAGGATGTCTCAACGCAGACAGTCAGTTGGAGTTCTGAGAGAGTACTCGATGAAGGCCCACAGAGTGGCGAGGCTCCTGTGCGAGGCCCTTTTTACTATGTTGTCACCCTCGGGTTGTGTACCAGCAGCACCACCACTTGTTGGGAAGCAGATTCCACCAGCTAAACTAGCGTACTGTGCACGCTGGCAGAGCACACTGCACTAGTGCCAGCAGCAATGGCCTCTGAGGATACGAGGAGAGGCAGATTCCCAGACAGTAGAGCACTGGCTGGAGGTGATTGCTAGTGTTTTCCGCCTAGCTGAGACATCAGGAGAGTGGATGGTGGACTTGGCCACTAGTATTTTCCAGTAAATGACCATGAGGATGGTCCGCATAGTGATGAGGATTCAGTATGTGGACTGATGCCTGAGATAGTGCCTTTGGGTAGTGTGACATCTATACATCACTACCTGTTGGTCAGTAGTTACAACCGGCAGTACCGGTAGGTGACACATGTAAGCTTACTGCCTTAAACGTGTTCTTACATCAGATACCCATAAGTTCTGAGGCGACCCTGATTTACAGGCTGCTGAGGACTAGCTTGAGGAGGTGGTTGAGAGTTTTTTAGAGCTTATACAACTTCGGCATGAGGACGTGTCGGTAGCTGATAATTCATCGAGGCATACCGAACATTCCGGGAACTCGATGAATACTATTTGAGCCATCACTTTTTCCTCTATGAATTCCTACTCACGTTAGGGGGCTAGACGGAACTTTGAGGTTGAATGTTCATTGGATGAATGAATACAGCTAGAGAATGTTAGAAGTTGGAATGCAATGACCTAGTGCCAGTCTCAGAGACTTGGGCGTGCGAATGTTTTCAAGAAGAGGAAAGGCTAAGGATAGATAAATCTGTATAGCATCAAACGTGGAGGCAGAGAAAGGAGAGAAGCATGAGGTGGTGTACATTTCAACATATTACAACCACCCGCCTTTTTTGTCCCCTCCAGGCTTCTGGAGCTGGAGGGCAGAGGAAAAGTGTAGCTGCTTGCGGTAAAGGAGTGCGACCGAAATGGCTCTAAGGATGATTCGAAGTGCGGAATTTGTCTTCTACTAGCTGTCGTTGCCACAGACATCGACACGAATAATCGATTCCTTCCATGAATCTAGTCCCAGACCTAGAGTATCTGGTTAAGCTGTTGAATTGACTCTCATGTCTGGAGATACCTTTGGGAGGAGACTCGATATTCACACTTACACCGATGGTGTGATCTGACCCTTGAGGCGAGAGTCTCGATTGGGACCACTTAGTGGCAGCGTTGAGGCCTTACGACGTTAGTTTGAGTATGGATTGGGCAATCACTGCTCATACTCAAATTGATGGTATTAGGCAAATGTCAGGATGGGTTTTCCTTGGTCGGCAAAAAAGAAAACCCAGGAAGCACAAGATAAAATCGTGCATGGGAGGGTGTAGATGATCAATCTTGGGTCGGCCAACCTTACCCTCGTGGCAGTAGGAGTTTTGAGTTTCAGTTCAAATCAGGAAAGGGAGACCTCTAGAGTTCGAGGATGGCGACCACGTTCTTATACGGGTCTCACCTCGACGAGGTTTACGGAGATGTAGCCGAGGCGGTGAGATATCTCCGAGGTTCAACGGACCTTTCTCGGTCCCCATTAGTGCAGGTGAGGTGGTTTACCACTTCACCTTTCCACTTCAATTGCATCTGGTGCATGAAATCTTCCACGTACCTTGGGTGAGGAGATACGTGCAAGATCCTTCACACATCATCGACCTCAGGGAGTTGGACGTCGATAACAGGGTGACATGCACGGAGGTTCCATAGGAGATTGAGGGTCGACATTAGCGGATCCTACGAGGATAGTCGATTCCATGGGTGCGCTTTCACTGGTAGTACAGGAACCTTCAGGTTAGCACATGGGAGCGGAAGGCTCAGGTGCGTGCTCAGTACCGCTTTTGTATCCCTAGTTTGTGTTAAGGCTTTACGATGATGTAAAGCACTGAAGTGGGAGTAACGTAATGACTCATAAAATTCATGGGAAATTTTTTCTTAATTTTCTTTGGAATTTTACGAGTACACAGTTTTTGACGGCACCTGATTCCAAGGCCCGGTGTGCCCGGAATAATTTTCTGAATTCTTGTTAAGATTAAATTAACGTGCGTAAGAAGTTTTACTGAAAAAGTGTAATAACTCTTAAACGGTTACTCGGATCTGAAATCTAAGGGCACCGTAGTGATCAGGATGGTGGGTTTACCATATCTGCGACTTATGTTTAGTGGGTGTGGGCCTCCTGTGAGAAATTCCAAAAATGGCATAACCGTAAATAAAATAATAAAATAATTTATTTTATTTTCCAAATGATTATAACTCACAAACGGTAGCTCGGATTATAAATCCGAGACAACCGCTGAACTCATGAGGGAATGGTTTATTTAAGAAGATACTAACTTTGGCTGGCGCGGGCCACCAGAAAAAGTTAGTTTTTGGCCACAAATAAAATAATTAAATGACTATTATTTTATTGTAAAATTAGTATCTTTTAAACGGTAACTCGGATTGAAAATACGAGTGTACCATTGGATTCGTTGGGGCGTTTTTCACTTAGGCAGAGCATGACCTTGACCATCGCTGGTCGAGGGTGACTGATAATAATTTTCCAAACTTTTTTTCGGATACGTTCAGCAAACGTACGTGTGGGTTTTCCAATATTTTGAACTGGTACTCGGAATTGAAATCTGAGGACACCGATGAACTTGAAGCACCAGTAAATGCATAAAGGTACCTTTACTGTAGTTGCGTTTAAAGTGGGTTGAGAATTAATAATTGGGGATTTTGAATGAAATAAATAAAATTGTTGGTACACAGTTTTATTTATATGGTAGTTATACCCTACAAAGGGGAGTTAAGGGTGAGACCCATAACCACCAACTACCCAAGTGAGGATAAATGAGAGTTGGGGTCCACATGAGACCCTAACTCCTCTCCTCCCCCTCAACTCCCTAAACCCCACCTTTATCACCCCTTAAATTAATTTGTAAACTCCCCATTAATTATGTGAACTCCTCACCATCTTCTCTCTCTCCCATAAGTTATCCCAACATGATTTCAATTAATGAATTGGCTCCTCTTAGTTTTTAATTTCTTGGAATTATTAAATTAAGAAGAAGCCTTTCATTTTATTATTGGGAAATTAATCTGTGGAGAATCTTTGGAGGATTAGAAGGAAAAGCTTAATTTCCACGAAGAACGCAATCTTCCTCTCGGCGAAGGGAATCTCCTTCAACCGAGGCAAGAATGTGAGGTGATGCCACAAGGAGCATCGTTCTTCCGTGTTGCCGACCACCACGATGCTTGCCTCTTTCCGCGGTTCGACGACGTGCGATGTCTTTTCGAGGTAGGGGTTTTTATATATGATTGAATTCATTTTATTGATTCTTAATATCTTAAATTCATGATGATGATGACCAATTGAACATGGACATCGTCCCGCACATAAAACGTTCTCCTTTTTCTTTTTATTCTTCACGCGTTCTTCGTGCGTTCTTCAATTCCAAATATTTATTGACGCTGGAAACATGAAGTTTTGTTGAGCGCAATATCTGGATGTGAAGCCCTCGATGAAAGGATCACAAATATGCGATCGTTTAATTTTTCGTTTTTGGAATGAAGCCGCAATGTCTCATGGAAGGAGGCGTCCAAATATTCATAGACGTTGGAAACTCAAGTTTCTCTGAGCGCGACATACGGACACGAAGATCTCGACCTGAGGATCATGGATATGCGTTCGTATCTTTTTTCTGAGTTAAATCAATGTTGAAATGGAGTGCGGAAGGATCTGGAGGCATAGCTGGGAGGGCAGCCAAAGGTGGTGGCAATGCGTAATGAATGGTGGTGCATGAAGAAGGGTGGTGAGTGTCATGGGGTAATTGAAAGAAATCAATTAAAATTAATAATATAACAATGGCATTATTAATTTTGATGATAGAACACTTTTTGGTCTGTAACTTCTTCGTGCGATCTCGGTTTCACAAACCATCAGTGGCAGTGCGAACATGACTTCGAGACAGAATTTATGAGTACAATATTGGATGTCTTTTTTGGGTTTTTGGATTGGGTACCTGAAGCACTCGAAAAATAATAGATTTAATATTATTATTAAATCTTCGACCCACCATAACTCATGCGTGCGACGTCCGATTGGCTCGCCGTCAGTGGAGATATAATCCCGTCATTAATACGGTTGATTCAAGTCTAATGTTGGATACTAAATTCTAGTTCGTGGTGCGCGGCAACGAAACACCAAATAATATTATTATTATTATTATTACGGGATATTGTATCGGACATATCTCTCTCATATGGTGTCGGAATGTCGAACCGTCTGCGAGGTTGCGAACCTGGAATTAAGACGGATGTTTCAAGATCAATTTTGGATATTTATGTCGAGGTCGAGGTGCGGGCCCCACAAAGCCCGTATCGCGCGTGTTGCGGTGAAATGAATCATTTTCACCAACTATCCATTTTGGACCAATGGGTAGTCCATCTCGTGTATTTTTTCGTATGGATCGCAATGTTGTTACCTGTTTGTTTAACCAGTGTCACTTGAAGTATGGCCGGGTTGGTTCGAACCCAAAACCAACCGGACCCTCAGAGTATAATCGCTTATATCATGAGCTTCGGACGTCCGATTGACGTGCTGTCAACTTTTTTGGATTCCTCTTGATGAGGCGGAACTTTTGGCATACTTCGCCTGTGATTTGGACACAATTGGAGTATGGCCGGGTTGGATTGTACCTGAAATCCAACCGGTCCCCTCGAACGAAAAAGCTGATAACTTTCAGACCAGACGTCCATTTGATGACCTGTCAGCGGCATTGGTGATCACATTGAGAAATGGTCCCTATGAGAATAACCTATGAGAGTTTGGGGTACAGTTGAGATATGGCCGGGTTGGTTCGCACATGAAACCAACTGGGCCCTAGGACAAAAAGTCTAGTAACTCACAGACCGAACGTCCGATTGACATGCCGTCTGTTGCGTGAGACCCCAATGACGAGGCAGTCCTTTGAAATACTTCTTCATGGGACTTTGTGATACTTGGAGTATCGACCAGTAGCTCGTGGAGCGGACCCTCCCAAAGATGAGCGTACGGAGTACGGAGACTGTGTAGCTGGCTGAGACCTGACGACTGCTTGACCGACTCGACTTGGAGTGAGTCGACTAGCCCAGTGGACGGAGGACTACTCTTTTTGGGTGCAGACCCATGGCGGACAGAGCACTACTGTGTGACAGTGCAGACCCACGGTACTCGACCAGAGAGTACCTCTGCAGGCTATTAGGGGGTGTGCACTACTGTGTTTGGGTGGCATACCCCGGAAGGAAGAACTACTGTGTTTGGGTGGCTGACCTGTGGTACTCGATAGGAGGAGTATCTCAACAGTCTTAGGTTAGTGAGCAGCATCTCAAAGTCGTGACAGAACCACTGTACACTTCAGATACAGGACTCTTCATCAGTTACGGTTTCGATAATGAAAATACTGGTTTGAGCTGAGTCTATGACCGTTGTGTTTACCTCATGACTGAGATGGGTCACTTGATAAAATAGTTATATGTATGGGAATATATCTAATTAGTGGTTATTCATTGATTTCATAACCTTTGTGTTTCCTCATGATTGAGATGGGTTACTTGATAATTTAGGTATAAGTATGGGCTTATACATAAGTAAGGGTTATTTGTTGAGATATTCTTTGTTGTTAACCTTGTTAGACGTAGTGAGACCTTGAAGGTCTCGGGGTCCCTACTGAGTATCGTTATACTCACCCATGCACGGGCTATGCCCGCACCTCGTTGTGTTGGTTGCTGACGACGGGCAGCGATATAGTAACCGGAGGTGGACTTCACAATGAGATGACACACAAAGGAGGTTGATGGGTGAGAGAGTTGTGGAGTCTATCTGTACCTACCATTCTTGTAGGATCCGTGGTGGACGATCCAGGAGCTATGCTATCTGTACCTACCCTTCAGGTAGGATCTGTGGTGGACGGTCCAGGAGTTGTGCTATTTGTAACTACCCTTCAGGTAGGCTCCGTGGTGGACGATCTAGGAGCTACGCTATCTGTACCAACCCTTCAGGTATAAACCAAGGAGGACAACCCAGGAGCTGTTTCTATACTTCCAGCTATTAGTCTTTTCTGTTATACTTCTATTCATTTGTAGCTATACTTTTCAGTTGGGTTTGTATTCTAGCCCTTTTCCTTTTCAGCACTTCTTTTGTACTTAGTGTTTACTTATTCTTGTACTATGTGGTGTTTTGTTTACTTTTATAAAGGCAATTACTTCCCAGTTATCGGGATTTACGCCTTTAGTGCTAGTCACCAGCCCCTAGCCTATGGAAGGCGGGCTTCGGTTAGTCACGGCACGGGCCCCGAGGACGGGTCGTGACACCACCACCATTTATATATTGTGTCAACGCATTAATCATTATAACAAACTATTCTATTCCAATTCAAACCATCTCAGGATGCTTATTTAGAAAGATATTTTCCTCTATGTATCTTCCAACGATATATTTCATGTTTCTTCAAGGAAAGACTATTCTAAATAGACATAATTTATATACATCAACACTGTAATATTAAAATGAAATATAATTTCAACATAAGTAGAAAAAAAATCATTAAAGGGAATGATATTAACATTATCCTAACATATAATGTTATCTAAAACATCATTTGATTCAAAATATAACGACCCAGCCTTAAAAATAACATTATTTTTAATTTTATGTAAATAAATAATTCTATTACATTTGGTTATCTTTTTCAGGTATATAGTTTTATATAATTAGATCATAAATAAAACATAAAAACCTGAATAATAAAAATTGGACACTTCTGATTAGTATCCATTTCATCCACCATATAAACCATTTAAAATAAAACGTGATTTATTTTAATGAAAATTTATCATGACATTAACCAAGCCTCTTCCTTTCCCTTAACCATCCTTAAATCCTATAAAAACATTTTGAAAATCTGTGATGAGTAAAAAAGTATTATTAATGGAGATAAAACAAGTAAACCATTATTGTAGTAAATTTTTTGAAAACACTTGAATAAAATTTTCTCAATATTATATACCTTTTCCCAAAAAATAAATTTTCATTATTTTGAAAATGATCAATTATATTACATTTTGAAATCAAATGATTTACATGAAAAATCATTAGCATCCATAAAAAATTCATGTAGGTTCTTTGAGAAATCATCTCATCAAAACCATACATAACCTATACAAATTGGAATAACCATATAAACAACATCCAATATAATTATATTGATAATATAATCATTTCCTAATGCATTACAGTTCTATCTGAGCACACCCATCATATAATCAATAATGGTATCCCTTAGTGTTATTTAGGAACACCAATCATATAAGATATAACAGTATCACCCATGATCTATAAAAGGATTCAACCCTTCATAATAATTAACATGTATAGTGTGAATAAAAAAATTATGTTTATAGATTTTCTTCATAAAAAAATTGAGATACTATTTTTAATTCATGTGAAAATTACTCCATGATATCAAAATACATGATTCTATTAATAATAAATTTTCAATAGAAATGTACCCATAAAATTGGAATGATGTTTTTTCATTTAAGGAAACATGAAATATTGATAAGGTTTCCCAAAATCAAATAACAATCTTGGTAGATGGAAATTTTTTTGTCATTTTATATTTGGAAAATTTAATTTTTCTTTTGTCGTTTGTAAAAACATTCACTATAAAACATGTAAAAATATTCCATTTAAAAACATTGAAATAAATTAAAAAGTGACAGAAAATGTACACGATAAATATTTTATACACTTATTCAAATTTTCATAAAAACATTTTAAAAATATTCACATAGAAGAGAAAGAGAGTTAGAATGAAAACATTAAAATTTAATCATTTCTTCAAAAAGTCCCTTATCACTTTTAAAATATTTGAATCATAAGATCCATTAAAGTATAGCATTAAAAAAATATTCCGATACCATTATAATGGAGAAATTAATTATATAAAACCATAAATGGTCTGTATATACACCTCATAAAATAATATAGGTTCATAATATCATGATACGACTCAATTAAAGGAAATTGAGATGAAGTCTTTTAACTCGAGTCTAACTTATCAGGTTTGTTATTTGTCTTATGGAGTTATAAACATATGTAAATTATTAAATTTATTTATAACATTTATTACATTTATTACTCCTTTTATTTCACTTGTTACCATGTTATATATAATTACATAACCAATTAAGTTTATGTCGGGTGTTTTGATGATATTTGGATTATGTGCCAAAAATGTCTTTGTTGGGTTGAATAATGCTCAATGAGGTCATTATTCAACATAAGAAAAGTTATAATCATGAAAAAATATTTATATTCATACATAAATTATAATTTTTGAAACCAATCATAAAATAATTTTATGAATAATGAACAATGATTTGATCATGGAGACGGTAGGTCGTATGTACGCATGAGTAACATTTCCATTTTTCAATGATCATTATGGAAATAACCTATACATTTTTTATCATTTAATAATTATAATAATATCATAAATAAAATATTATTTAATTAAATACACTTGTATATATCATTAATGTGATTTAGGGATGAACAAATAATTTTATCGCTTCGTGTAAGTAGTTGTCCACACATCCACGAAAGACATTATCAATTTTTAGTGAATGAAATAATATGATATATAATATTTTAATAATGATAAATATTTCATTAATATAATTATTATATCTGGAATATTACATATATTACATAATTTTATCCATATTACCTTCCATGTAATGAGTTTGTGAAAAAATAAATCACATTGCTTCGCAAGGCGGTATTGCTCTGTACACATGAGAGACATTATAATACCCCCATTTGAATAGAATGTAAGAAGGAATATGTGATATCATAACTCCAGAAATAAAAATATGTTAAAAATATCATATATTTACTTTAAATACATCACTACAATAATCTATTAGAGGCAATGATGAAAAATGAAAGGAATTGATTCTCGAGGTTGTTGTCCATCGTACATGCGTATAATTATTTCATAACCCATTTTAGAGAATAGGAAATGGATTTATGTTATAAAATTTTCAAAATAACATCTTAGTATATGGGATATTCTGGTGTTAATATATAATCACAAATGAATAATATATGAAGCAGTTTGAAGAAGAAATAAAATGAAGATGTGCGGTTAAGCTCGATACCTCTTCTTCGGGAAACCTCATAAAGTAAGCACAAAAATAATTATTAGGATGGATCTCTAGTGAAACTGAGGGATCTAGGTATTGTAATATGGGGGAAGTAATGAATATATTTAGACCGTGCATGGATAAACCAGAGGTCATTGAAGGTGTAAAGAAGAGAGGAGAGGGTGTGGTCTTTTAGAATCAAGGTAAGTTGCACAATTATATTTTTTGGAAAATAGATAGGTGTATTATAACAAAACAACACTGGACAACTATACTAGACACTCAATCTAACCATCACATGGTGAGGTGAGACTAAAAAATGGAAATCAGTTTTCAATATAACCAAAATAAGATATATAACTAGTGCAAAACAAGGAAGAAAATAAAAACAACAAAAACCATAAAATCCCATCCAAAATAGTCTAAAACACAAATTGAGACCAATATCTAGTCACCTCCAAACCACCCCACTACAATAGAAAATTATAAATTAAAAGCTGACATGATTTAATATTCCCTTTCCTTTACTTGTATCATGTAATAAAACATCTAAAACAACCCATATTAAAAAAGTAGGGTTTGAGAACAAAGCTGAGTATAATACCACCAAAAATTCTATAGAAGTTATCATATCACGAATGAAATAGTTCTATATTTTAATAACAATGTTTTAAAAATAATTTTCATAAACCCAAATCCATTTGGAAATTATTTTTAGTTGGTTTTTCATAAAACCAATTCATATTCTCAAATATATAAAGATGAAAATTATAAGTGATAATATTGGAAAGCATGTTCATACATCATATGGTAAGTAATTAAACAGACAACCATTAAATAACATCATGTGATTCACACACACCTTGGTTTCTTATGTCTATTTATTAATGCACCCAAGGTTCCCAAAGATTAAATATATTCAAAATAAATTTAAAAAACTATTCTCAAAATTTATAAGACATTTTCAAATCCAAACCTAATTGCGTCAGTGATTGAAAAAACCCATTTATAAATCTGAACAAATCTATTATAAAAAATCCACTAAAAAATGTTATATTTCAAGGAAATATTATTTTGAAAAATTTATTGTGTTAAATGAACAATCAACATGAATTTATCAATAAAATTAATCAATTAATAAAACTTGCACATTGTATTGGAACACCTACCAAAAAATAATATAAAACTACCCTCCATTGACAAATGTAATTGAAAACCAAGACATTAGACCTCAAAAAATAAAGAATGATAAGAAAACTACAAAGGATCAATTGAAAACACTATATTATCATGAATATGTTCCATAAACATATAAAATGTAGTTTCCATGACGATAGAAAAGAACAACCGAATAGAACACTTACCTAGAGAGGATCACTGAAAAATACATGATGATTGATCATCGAACATGGGATCTGGATAGAGAGGAAACCTCCAAAATCACCTATGGTGGGATTTTGGTCAAGAGAGGAAAGCATTAGGAATAATGAACGAATGAATTCCCAAAAAAAATCATAAAAACCCAATCCATGAGATTTACCTGGTGTGTAATCACATTTCATGATGTAAATTACTAGAATGATAAAAATTTCAAAAAAATTTCATCACCTTTTAATAAAACCCAGATTTATCCATTTCAAGACATGAACTCCAAATACATGGACTAAAAAATTCATGTCCAAAACCAAATTAATAGAATCATTCCAAAAACCATTACATACTGTGAAATTCATTTGCACTGAATTTAATGAACTATTCAATAATAAACAGGTTATTTCTTATCATAAAAAATACCCAATCTCCTGAGACGTTCTTCGTAAATCGGGAGAACCCCTCAAATCCATTAACACAATTATACCCAGAATCAATTAATTCAAACAAACATGCATCCCTAAACTTTAGATTATTTCCCCCCTCAAATGATCTTTATCCCATAGAAGCCCGTAAACACACCCAAACAAGGATGATAAACAAAACATGAATATGGGTATCTTGAAAATAATAATGGGATGTTACAATATCCCCACTATAAATGGATTATTCCGCTAGAAATCACATTAATTCCTAGACTCACATATATTAAAGGACACTATTTCTTCATCAACAATTCCATCTACCACATCTTTTAGTTATCCCATCTGCACTACTATAGTACCTAGAACAAAGGAATCATTTTACTACACAGTACCTTTTATCATGATCCATAATTTTTACTGGATACTTGACCATAGTGGTGGCAGTCTTAAGATCAAAATCCTTCTATATAATAAAATGGTGAGGATCTAGAATATACCTTATCAACTGAGAAACATGAAGCACATAATGGATAAAAGTAAAACTATATAACAAGTACAACTGATATGCCACCTTTTCCTGTTTTCCAATGATCATTAACAGGGCCAAAAAACCTCACTAACAAGTTACCCTTAATACCCAACCAATGATGTCCCAAGTGAGGTGAAACATTAGGAAAAACATAATCACTAAACTCAAAATATAGTGATCAATGCTGATGGTCATCATATGATTTCTAGAAACTATCTATGATGATCAATCTCTTCCAGATCAACTACACCCTCTCTTTCATCTCATGAAAATGACTTAGAACCACCAAGGATTGTTATCCCAAATCTTCACATCATAAGGTAGATCTACATGGCTACCCATACAAAGCCTCTAAGAGCCCAATCATTTTTGAATACTTAAAACTATTTTTATGTTAAAATTAAACCATAGGCATATACATTTCCCATGATCCTAAAAAATCAAGTACACAAGACTAGAGAATATCCTCAAAAACCTAGATAGATTTTTATGTCTATTCATACATCTACGGATGATAATACATTCTCACTCTAATAGTGGACCCCATTGCCTCATTAAAATCCCTACAAATCATAGACATAAACCTTGGGTCCCTGAAAAAAAAACAACCATAGAGGTATCCCCATGAAGAATCATATTCCCTCAAACATTCAATTCCCCAACTGGGTTCACATCCATCGTCTCCTTGATATGTAGGAAATGAGATTATGTTATAATTCAATCAATGATCACCCAAATCACATCCTTCCCACTATGAGTTATTCGAAAAAAATACATGATGCATCATCCCAATTTCATACCATAATGTGTAGGGGTTGAAACAAACCCACATTTCACTATTGTTCCACCTTAATTCTATAACAAGTAAGACACTATGACAAAAAATCTATAATCAATCATCTCATCCCTTACCAATAATAACAATGTATCAAATCACATTACATCTTGGTATCCCCATAGTACACATACCAACAAGAATAGTTTCTATTTTCCATCAACTACTACATTAGATAAAATGAAACAAAAATCCTACTTTGGATGAACAAAGTGCTACTAAGAGACAGAGACGACTCACCCATGGTCTCTCCACTAAATTTATTTTACCCAAGAATTAGTACTCAATTTCTATCACCTGCATGAGATAACCTTTCCCATAAGAAATATGAGTCATATTTCATTAAATCCGAAAATACCAATCCACCAAAATCTTCTACTCCCATTTCATCTAAGAAAATAAAATCAACAAATACCACTCTATAGCTGATTCCATCACATCTTGAATCGATGATTTTCTTTATAATTCATTATAAACTAAATTTCCTTCCAAAAGGGTGTACATAATATTAATATTAAATCTATGATGATACTCTAACCAGAATCTCTATCTAAATTTTAGATCCCTCTAAGAAAAATATATTTCATGTTCTTATCATCAGAATGTACTATAAATGTTTCCTTATAGAGGTAGTGTCACAAAATTTTAAATTTAAGCGTAAATGAAGCCAAATAAAGATCATGGGTATTATAATTTTTCTCAATATTTTTAAATTGACCTGAGCCATAGGCCACCACCTATTTCCATTGCATAAATACATGTCCTAAACCCATACCAAAATCAATATAGAAAACATCATAACCTAATCCCAGTTCATGATAAATTAATATTATTTCTGAAAACAACCTAATCTTCAATACCTCAAATGATATTTGAAATATTTTGTTCCACTCACTATTTACTGCCATATTGGTTAAAGAGGACATCAAAGATGAGATCATAGATAAATCATGAAAAAATAATCTATAGTAACTAACTCAACCTGAGTTTCATTGGATATCAAAAAAATTATGGGTTTTTCCTAGGACATAGAAGCCTATATCTTTTTATGATCCATGGAGATTCCCCTATCAGATATCACATGCCCCATAAATATCACTTCTCAAATACAACACTCACATTTTTAATGCCTACCATATAGAGAATTTTGTTTTAATAATTGACGAATGATATGAAAATGATCCTTGTGCTACTCCTCTAAATTAGATTTCATCAAAATATTTACCATGAACACAAAAATAAAATATTATAGTAACTAATGAATGATATAGTTCATCAAATCCATAGATAATTTTGCAGTATCAGTCATACCAAATGTCATAACCCAAAACAAAAAATGTCCCTACCTTATTCTAAATGTTGTCTTAGGTATATATTATTATTGGAAACTAAACAGGTTATACCCTGATCAAATTTGAATCATTGAAAAAAAACATTCTCCTCAAATATGGTAAAAAATTTCATCAATACCTACTAAAAATATATTTATTCTTAACAGTAAATAGATTCAACATTGGATAGTTAATTAAAATTTTGAGGATCTCATCATCCTTCTTTTAAAAGAGGATAGGAAACCCATAGTGACATTTTAAGATGAATAGATCCTTTTACCTCAAGGGTCCTCAAGCTGGACCTTCAGTTCTACCAACCCATATGGTTCCATTTGATAATATGACAAAGAAATTCACATTGTATCAAGGAGATGGACTATCGTAAAATTGACATCTATTTGGGGTTGTAAGGTAAACAAATCATCCAGAAAGACCACCAAGTATGAACATAACACTATAGAAATATTACCACTCAAACAAGGTTTGACTACTTCATGAAACATATCTGAAAACCAGCATGAGATTACCCCAACATAAGCAATAAAAGGCCACGTCGTTACCAATCTAGAGTCCCACTCACAAAGAAATACACGAGTGACCCCATTTGTAGATTATAACTATACTCGATGGAGATAAAAATCAAGCTCAAAATTAATAATGATCATCCAATCCGTTCCAAATATCAATTAAAATATTTCAATATCGATCACGAAGAATTCCAACTCTACCACAAAGACAGCTATAATCAAAAAATATTTGAGGAACATAAAATCATTCTCGGACCTCATTCCCAAAGGTGTGTAACCATCCAACAAGAGTAGAATAAGATCCAAAATCAATCCCAACACATAAAATAACATTGATTATTTAATATAATTTATAGAACCTATATCAAAAAAATATTTCACCATAGAATATGAAATAAACATAGTACCAAAAATTTTAGTCGACCCTACATTATATTGTTATAGTTTATACAACACTACATAAAGCTCCTCCCTGAGATTTCACAGCCCCATAAACACCCCCCCTTATCCAAAGTACAGGCCCCATAAAACATAGAAGAATTTATATAAACTTGTGAACCATTGATAAATGAGGATCCTACCTTACTACCATGAGATATCCTATCACAAAATCATTTCAGATGGCCAGATCACCCATAATATGACAAGTCATGGGAGCCTCCCCACTTTTTTTCATGGTATGACTATGCCACCCAAATGATAGAAAAAATATACTTCTATAATAGTGAATCCCCCAAAATTGGTCTTAATTAATACTTACTACCTTTGAGCTTCCTTTTATTGTTAGAAGATACACCCTTTATTAAAAAATGCTCCAGCCAAATCCCCACCCAAACTAGTCGTTCCAACAATGTTTGCCTCTTCCAAAAAGATTTTTCAGCTACATCTACAATGTTCAGAAGGCACATGATAATGAACATGGGAAGAATATCATTCCTCAATACCAACTCAATCCTCAAATCATTTAGGTAATCATTAGTGATAAGATCTGGTTCTAGATGAACCAAGTCCACAAAATGGGTGGAATGCACTGTAACAGTACGCTCCCCCTTCTCCAATCTCAGAAACTCCCAAGTCTTTTCAAAATGTAACCTCTCAAGGTAAAATTATCAGTAAAATATTTTATTGAAATAAGTTCAGATAATATCTTCATGAATTTTATTTTTCACAACAGATTTCGACAATATCCTTCCCAGTCCCTAGAGCACGTATATTAAAAATCCCACCTTTGATTATCTAAGAGTCTTTAACAAGTTTAAGATCCTCTCAATCCTCTCAAGATAATACTCTAATTATTATGGTTATTTTTCACTACAGAATTCAGGTGGATTCTACTTAGTGAACATAGATCCATGATCCTCAATACGTCATGGTTTAGCAAAACCCGCATGACCCAATGTCTGAATAGTATGGATTACAACTTCAACCAAAGAAGGTTACACTAGAGGATTCACCTACAGATCATATATCATAGATTCCACTCTCATATTTAAAAGATCTATTCTAGGATTATTTATTTAATTAACACTATACAATAACCAATGATCACATTCCAAAATATTAGGACCACATTTATGATTCAACCCAATTCTTTAAAACAACCATAATTTAATATAATTATGAACTCTACCAATGAAATACACAACATTAAAAGGAATAGTTCAATACAAAAAAACCATTCATATAGTTTATTTATGTGAACTAATTCATCAAGTATCAAACCTGGTAAAAATTTCCCTAACCACCCATTGTAACATAAGTTCAGTAAATGAAGTGCATTATCCAAGCTTTATTTATGTACTTACTATCTGAATTCCAATGTTCCTAACTCTCATATAACTAAGACACAGAACCAATCTTAGGAAGATTTAATACACTTTATTCTATGTTTTAGATTTGATATGAAATTATAACAGACCAAACCGTGTCAACCAAACCATACAACCATTCCATATGTCCCATGGTGAGGTAAAAAAAAGAACCCAGTCTTGAATATACGAAAAACATTAAATACAAAAACAGTAAAATGATGAAGAAAAAAAGTAAAAAACCCCTAAAATCCCACCCAAAAAATGTAAACCATTAAGTATGAAAAATCTTCATGTAACCAATATTAACCTCTAAACCAACCCAGTATGAAGGGAGCACCAAAAGAAAAGAAATCATGCTACAAGATGCCCTTCCATTTACATATATCCTTCTATACATCATAAGAAACCAACCAAAGGAAAATGTAGGGTGTGATCCAAAAATCCTGGTAGGATACCACCATAATGTATATATAATTTAAAATAAATTGAATTCAATAGTTCTATATCTCAAAAAAAACTACTTCAAAAGATTTTTCATAATCCCAAATCCATTTGTAAATCATTTTCCTTTTGTTTTTAATTAAAGCCTTTCATATTAATAAATATAAAAATAAGAAAAGTAAAACATATAATTAAGTAAAGAATATCCATACATCATCAGGTAAGAATGTAAACAAACACATTTGAAATACCATCATGAAATTCCATGTGATACAACCTCAAATAAAAACCAATGACCAAAAATCCCCGATAAAAATCATTATGTGATCGATATCCATAAACGTCAAAGACTAATATCAATTGGGCTATAGGATATGGAAAAATATGTACTAAACATAAAAATACAGACCTAAACCAGGTCAAACATTTTATCTAGTATGAAGTCCTTCTGCAGTCTACTGATATAAAAAACACTAGTGGTGCAAAACAAACTAATCTCTGTTTATATCCCGATGGACCAAAGGTTCCCAAGGTGATAATATTTTAAAAATCTATTTTTAAATCACGATCAAATTTATTAAACATATTAAAATAAAATTTAAACCTATGAGGTGTTTTAATAACCCTATTCCAAATCTGAAATAAATATGTTTTTGAAATAAAACCCTTTTAAAAAACTTTATCTTCCAAGGAAATAATTTAAAACAAACAAAAAACATTATACTGAATGAAAAAACCGAATTAATATATCATGAAAAATAATAAATTCTTCAATTTTTCCATTTATATAGAATCACCATCCCCAAAATGGTAAAAACCTATTTTTTCATTAATAATAGTTCTTGGAAATCAATAGATCGGCCTTTTAAAAACAATTAATGATATAAAACTAAAAAGGATCAGTAAAAACACAATTAAATCATAAATATAAAACATAATAGAATCCAACATAGTAGCTGAAACCAAATTAATGAAGAACTAGAAGGAATTCTTACTCAGAGAGGTGCACAATAGAAACCCTGTTGATCAATTTTCGATCGAGTGATCTGGAAGGAGCAAAGATTTTAATAATCACCTTGGGTGAGCTCTGGTTCAAGAGAGGGAAGCTGTATGTGGATTGAAAGAATAACTTCTTGTAGAAAACCCTAAAACGTAATACATGATATTTACATGGTGTTTAATCTCGTTACACAATGTGAATTCCAAGATGGTTGGAAATGTGAAAAAAATATGTCTCATTTTAAAAAAAAATTATTTTTTGACATTTCATGATGTGAACTCAGAATACATGGATTATAACCATCATTCCCTAAATTAGATTTATAAAATCGACCCAGTGACCATTACAGGGCATGTAATCACATAGCATATAGAAAACAAGCTAGTTCTCATTAGAAAAAAATACCCAAACACAATGGATGTTATACAAAATTTTTGAGAAACCCTCAAAGATATAAACTCAATTATATCATCGATTTATAAATTCATACAAAAACTCTTCCCATAACATTTGGTAATTGTTACTATAAAAGGCTCAACATCCCAAAGAATCTAGAAAATTCCCAAAAATATGGATGATAAACAAATCATGTATAAGGGAGAACCTGGAGAGAGTAATGTTATGTTACATGTACCCATGTTTTTCACATTCCAAAAGCCTCAAAAATTGTCCATTATCGAGCCTTAGATATGGTATGGTTTAAATATTTCCATAAATTTTATTTTAGAAACGTTTTGAGGTTACTTCAACCCTTTTATTTTTTTTAAACCCCCTGTAGATCAGTTTTTCCCTTAATTGAGTTAAAAAATATTTACAATATTCTCTATTCGTTCTGATAAAAAAATAATTAGACCTTATTATATAATTTAAATTATGATGATTCTGAATACTGGATCAATTTTAACAAATTCAAATCATAGAAGTTTTATAATTTAATTTAAAAAACCCATAAGCATGATGAAAAAGGTGTATTTCATGAAATGTATTTTTCGAGAAAAAGATGATTTTATATTGACTATATATCTAATAATAATAATTTTATGAATTTAAATTAAAATTTATCAATATATTTTCTATAAATAACAATTAAAAATTCCTCATTATAGATTATCTAAATCATCTAAAAGGGATAAACATTATTCATTTTTAAACATTTTTCAAGCAACTCTCGCTTTTAAACCCAAAACAGTGCTTCTACTAGAATCCAATATAAAGTATATTAAGATGTAATTAAGTATACAGAATAATAAAATAATAATTATATTACATTAAATAATATTTAAAACATAATCGTATTTTAAAATTAATAGATTTATTAAAATAAATACATTTTTACAAAATCCGATATTTCCAATATTCAATAAAAAATAAATATTTTTATAATAATCCTAAAAATTCCTTGCAAGTTAATTTTGATATGATGATACAAAAAATTAAATTTATTTTTCAAATTAAAATTTAATAATTTGTAAATTAATATTTTAAATGAAACTTTATAATAAATGAGTTTAATTAAAACTCATTCTTTTTTGATATAAAAATTACTTAATATTTTTATAATGAATATAACTATGTAAATAAACATGAAATTGATTTATTATAAACGTACCTCATTTGTTACATATTCTAACATAACAAAAAATTTAATACATATAAAGGAATTAGTAAATCGTCCCATGAAATTGACACCCCATACATCACAAACATCATAGAATAAAAAAATTTGATGAATTCCACTTCATTAATAGATATTTCCTTATAAATAACATGTCTAAAAGTCCAAAAATACTTTAATAAATTATTAAAATGTATTGAAAAATATCCAAGAATCAAGCACATGCATTTATATCATTTATAGTCCAATGTGGAAATCATATCTCACTTTATGGAATAATTATATTACTGAATATATTTCTAAATTTGGGTAACATATGATAATGATTTGGTCTATTCATAAGTTCAATAACTAGGGATGATCCCATATATACATTTAAAATCATAAACCATATTTTAATCCACATATTTTGAGAACCAATGTTGTATTTCATTGCCTAACACATAAATTTCTATATCTAAAAACAAATTTATTGCAATCACAATAGTTATATACAACCATTCCTAAAATAACAACTCATATAAACTAAAAAACTATATTTTTTCACAAAAATAAGTATGAAATCATATAAAATGGTCTATTATTAAATTTTTTAAACCTTCCCATCATTAATATTTGTATCAAACAATTTTAGTAAAAAAGATATACTTCATCAGTCCTAGTTTAACTTTAGTTATTTTATTAAATATTTAATGGATGAGTGGTCAATAAAAATAACTACATTTGTAACAAGTAGGTATCATATCAATTTTTCAAGAGAAAAAAATAAAAATAAATTTATTTCCAATTTTTGTTTAATTATTTTATTCATGATGAAGTCATATTAATGAATAATTTCTAATATGATATTTCTTATCCAATTTTTAGACCAAAATAGTATCGAGATAAAAATCAAAGGCATCACTCATCAATTCAAATATAATGTATCAAAAATGTGGGTGACTATATGAGTGAAAATACTAGATTTTACTTCAACTCAATGAATTATTCTTTAGACCTATCATCAAATACAATTAGACACATCATTTATAGAATTCGAGACAAGGGTAGATAAATCTATTCTAAAGTATCAAATAAACCGTATATAAAACCCGACATGGACAAGGAAAGCCATTGTACCATTTATTGTCCATAGGTAAGGAATAAAGAAATAATTTTCACCTCAGACTTATCAATATAGAACCCATTATTAGAAACCAAATTCCTAAGAAATATACAAATTTCAACTTTGAAATAGAAGATTTCAACATTTAAGGAAAGGTTGTTCTTATTGAAAAACTCTAGGAAATCGAATAGACTCCTAAAAAACACAAAATATAATCTATATATAGTAAAATCATCCAGGAAATTATCCATACACTTCTATAGAAACTCAATGAAATACTCAGAATGTATCACTAAAAGGTGGAAAGTATAATAAAAATGTATAATATATTCACCTATAGGACAAAATTTAGAAGGATAGGTAAATGTGTTATTCTATGTTCCACTAACGGACGAAATATTTCAAACTATCCTAATAAGGTATCTTGGAAGAAAATTTGGGTCTGGACCACTATCCAATCCATGATTCAAGCATGGAATGACAATGGAAAGTGGTCTTCACAAGTACCAATGTTTATATTACACTTCTCTATGAATCCCCCCTATCTATTGGAAATATAAATATTTATCAAATTAACAAAATTATTCATAACCAAAATAAAACCACTGGTTTTTTGGAAAATTTTGTATTGGACTTACCCAATAGTTGTCTTAATTATAAAGATAAAACAAAATTCTTGCAAAGTACTGATCATATTCATTACCACCTCATGAAGAGTAGGATTTTGATTTTTTTTACACAGATTAATAGGTTTATAAATTTCATCTAAAATTATCTTATGTATTCCTATTAACAGTATTATTTTAATCCAAGAAATGACCAATATCTGTTTCATTCTTCATAAGAACTTCTAAATGTTGAGTTTATTAATCTATGGAAAAACACATTTTGAAAAATGAAATAGAAATTTCCATGATCTAAAATAAGGAATAATTAATATTATTTTGCTATGGTTTATGTTCAACATTTTGTCGGAGGAAAAAAACAATGAAAAGTAATTTTTAAAGACTCTTTGACACCTAATTCAGAACCTAAAACACTATTTAAAAATTAAAAATTATCATTTTAAAAAATTTAAAAAAAGTTCACATGAAGTAGTGAACATGATTCAAACTCATTAAATAATTAATAATAATAATAAATAAGGAAAATATAGTTTAAAATATTTATTTCCTTTAATTATTAAGAATTACGAATTTAATTCGAATGAATTTTTTTAATAAAAAAACGTTTTCAAAACACTCATGATAATAAATTTGAAACTAAATTTTAGTTGTTTCAGAAATATTTTCAAAATTTGATTCCTCAACTAAAAAATATAATTTTCAAATTTTTCAAATCATTCATTTAGTTTTTCAAACACAATAGATTCATATTTGTTATGGTTTAATGATTATTAAATAAAATCATCATTCATTGAAATTTTAACATAAAACAATGCCTCAATTTAAAATGAATTTAATTGTTGTTAAATATATATAACAGATTCAAAAAAATTAGTGTGAAACCAATCAATTATAGCATCCCGCCTTTTTATAACATAAACATTCATTACATTACACAAAACTGAGGATATTTAAGGTTTAGTGTCTTGGAAACTAGGAACATAATACATGAAAACAATATAAAAACATTCTTCTTAAACACTTGAAAGGCTTATCCTTATGTTCATCCTAGGTTCATTACTGCATCTCATAACCTGGGGACATACATCAAATGAACGGGTGAGAAAAAGGCCTAGTAAGGGAAACAAGATGAACATTTTACATGTAAACTTGAGATACTTCAATAAGGACATGAAAAGTTCCTTAAGGCATGAGGAAGAAATCATGAGATACATCATAATAAAAATAAAAATTTTTCATAACTTGAAGATGTGGCTACAACATTTAATATTGACAATCGTTTCGTTTCACCAAGGTCCATCCCCAAGGTGTCGTTAAAAATTACCATGGTTACTCACCAAGGCGTCGTTAAAATGGTCATCTCTAGAGATTAAGTCTTTACCCAATGCATTGGAGCGCAATCAGGGCGCACCCTTAAATTTGACTTTATTATCATGTGAGCCACATATATCATCATCAAAAATTTCATAAATAACCCATATAGCATAAAATAAATGGGTTTCATTTCATAATCATAACGTTTTAAACACTACTTTAAAGACATGATCTTTACATTACTTTAAACCCACGGAAAGGGAAAGCGGGTATCATGTATGTAAATCCAAGAATTTAAAATAGAACATTTTCATATATATGTGAATACCCCTATAGAAATAGGATCTTTTATTATTCACTTTATAACATAAAATAATTTTGATAAAAGAGAGGCATTTGGAGAAGAAAATTCTGTAGCATAACAGCTATGTTACAAGGTTTTAGAAAACATTGAAAAGAGAGGGAACATGGGTCGAACAATCACAATTGACCCATAAAACAGTAGAGGGACAGAATAAGAAGGATATATGAAAATGGTGATGCAATTTTAAGGACATACCATTTGAAATGAAAAACATGGTAGGAAGACAAAAATTTGATTTCTCTTATGGAAATTCGGCAGGCTAACGACGTCACTTAAACTTCAACAAAAATGAATTGAACAAATCAAATAGGGTCTCTCGTCATATGATCATAAGAGATCAGTATGATAGATATAGAGATCATACCCCAACATAATAAAAAGGAACTTGAAATATTTGACATGAAAATCAAACTTGAAAAATGAGAAAGGTGAAAGAATCACTTAAACATTCGGCAGCCTAACGGCGTCACTTAAACTTTCATAAAACGAAATGATGAGAATAAGAGGGGATCTATCATCATATAAAAATGAAAGGGGCAGTAAGAAGTATATAAAATAACATCCTCTCACATAATAACATGGAGCATAAAAGGAATGACATAAAAGAGATTACATGAAAAGAAAGAGAGGGGTCGGATCCCTTACCTTAAAACGTGACTCTTGAAACTCAATGTTTTGGACCTTGAGGGATTGGGGGCACCTTGGGAGGACTCTTTTGGAGGTAAGGAGACCAGAACTTCGTTGGGGGAGAGTTGTGAGTGAAAACCAAAGGAGGAATGGGTGGGTATTTATAGGGAAAGTGAGGGGACAAGGCATTAATGGCCAAGGGACACCTCATTAGTGGTTTTGGCAAAACCATGGGCTTTCCCATTGTATTTGCCCATGGTATTGGCCACTTGGGACACCTCATACCTTATCTTACTATTCACAATTCGACCATATTGAATATATACTTAATACATCATTTAATGATGTCATTAGACACCCGTAACTTAAAAACTGTATTTTCACTATTCATCGAAAATTCTACTTTCTCAGAATAATTCGAAAATATCACCTTAACCAAATATCAACGCTCTGATTACAAATATGAACTCCATTTTATAAAAATAATTTTCTAAATATTTTTAATTTAATTTTTAAATAAAAACACTATTCACCGGAAATTAATTTTTTCAGAAAATACCACAAAAATTACCATAGCATAATATCGGTGCTCTGAGTTCAAAACTGAAATCCGTTTTATAAAAATAATTTTCTAAATATTTTTAATTAAATTTTTAATTAAAAAACACTATTCACCCGAAAAAACTAATACTTGAATAATAATTTATGAAACCGTTATTTAACCATTCTATTGAATCACATTACTTAATCAAGGTGCCTAGATTATATTAACACTTTCTTTTAGTGAGATTACTTATCTATTTGGTCACATTACTAATCCAAAGCGTAAAATCACTATTCATAATTTACTATTCATCAAAAATCAAGTTGATCTTATTAGACTCGAAATTTCATAGTGAACATAATTGTAGAAGACCATTTTTTGAAACTCATTACACATTTTTATTTATTTAAGGTTTACACAAACATTTTTAAAAAATCCTTTCTCTAAAATTTATCAAAAATATTCAAACTATATTTATCTGGACATTTAAAAATTCATAAACTTCATCATAAGAAGAAATCCAAATTTTTATTTAAAACAAAGGATTACACAAGGCAATTACGGTCTCCTTACATAGCCCCTTATCACAACAGCATAGGACCTAAGTGTAAGGTGTGCTAAGGTGAGAGAATCCGAGGGAGGCTCGGCCAACATCGCACGAGTCGTAATTTCTATTAGTTTGAACTTCTCGCGAAGGCGATCCCGTTCTAGCTTCACACGATGAAGTTCAGCTTGGGTTTGGTCCAGAGCAAAGCCTAGTGGTGCTACCTCATTCCCAAGTTCTGTTAGATGGGCTTCCATCGGTCCAAGACTACTGGGTGAGGCCATCGAATCTTCTTTCTATATTAATTAACCAAGATTGCTTGTATTTAGAGATAGTAATCAAAACATTTAGTTTCTAGCGGTCATATTGACCAATGGTCAAATAATAGTAAAAACCCAACAGTCTCATTTTTATTATACTCATGTTATCAAATGAAACATTTTTGTTGAGTATAAAAATAAAATAAAATAACACATAAAATTAGGAAATAAGATTTATTCAAAATTTCGGGTCGTTACAATCTTCCCCCCATAAGAAATTGCGTCCTCGCAATTTTTAAAATTGGGTTTTGAAATTTCATTGAAAGTCCCACATCAGAAAATGAGTCAGTAAAACTATTACATTAAAAGAAAGAAAGGGAAGTACAAAGGTCACCCGAGTTAACCCATACTAGGATTCCATGGATGAAAACATGGACATGGAAGAAAAACAAAGGGTCAATTTCTGGGGGAGAGTGATAGAGAACATGATTAGGAGAACGTTAACCATAAGAAAATCCCAAACTTATGATGCGTGTAAACGGTCTTTGATTACCAAGTAGGAAACGTAAACCAACAACGTTTTTGTTTCACGTTCCTTTTCATAATTTTTAGGAATTCATTTACAACATAAAAAAACATAAGAAAAAATACTTATCTTCATGTAGAGTTTCATCCTTTAATATGTTTCTACCAAAAACTTATCATTTCTCCAAATTATGAGCATTCAAAACTACTTGGTCTCAACAAAACACAAGAATCATCTTCATAATCCACCAACGATTAATTATCTATTTCTTCTATCTTTAAACATTATCCCAAAAAACAGAAAGGGTAAGGTAAAACAACTCTTCAAAAAGAAATAATCCCATAGGAATGGAAACTACTTTTAAATCTTCAAAGTTCCATGGTACTACCCAGTGTTCATCATAGTCCATTCCATAAATAACTGTCCTTGAAAATCCTCAAAATAAACCAAACTAAGATTGAAACCCAAATACAAGAACGATTTGATAACATAGTCTTCCAAGGTAAACTTTATCATTCATCTCCAAACAACATCAACCACTCCTAACATCTTATAAAAAAATTAACTAACCTAAACATATTTACCCCAAGATAGGTTAATAATTTCCATAAGTAACCTAAATTACTATAATTCCACCTTAAATTCATCGATTCTTCAAAATATAAGTCATCCATACTCTTCAATGAAAATACCGTAGTAATCTATTTACCTCGATCATATAGGGTCCCCAAAATAGTGAACATCTTCCAAAATAATAATCATATTTTAATCCCCTAATCATCCCTGTCATATTAATACGACAATCGTCGCATTTCCTATCACATTGGTTGTTTGGAAATGTTCTTTTATTTCCCACCATTAACTATAAAGAGAAAGCATAATTAGGGGCTTAAATACTTAGCCAATAATCATGAAAAGGAACTGAAAGCATATAAGGATAACTTGTAGAAGAAAAGTATTCCCTAACTTGTGATCCCCTAGGTTCCCATCTAGGTTATCCATGATCATATATTCTTATGTGAATCTTTATTTTATTTTATCTTTGTTCCTTTAACAATGGTTCATACTAAGCTTATGAATTTACCAAAGCATATCCCTCGGGAGTGTCATAACCAAGAGTGCAGCACGACCTGTTGTCGTGTACCAGTTCCCGTTCGAGTCTAGCTCAAAGCGGTGTTTTCGGGTTTTACCCCTATGTACATCTGTGCCAGAGCCACCTCTACCTACTCGTATCCACACAGGGATGTATTTTCTTGGCAACCCCTTACTCAATACTCACCAAAATACCAGGAAGGTTTCCTATTTTTTAACTTTTCTATAGGGTTCTTCCTAGAGTTTTCATATACTAATTTACACAAATAACTATACCATCCTTTGATACCAACTATAGAATCCCGCCTTTTTATAACATAATCTTTCATTACATTACACAAAACTGAGGATCTTTAAGGTTTAGTGTCTTGGAAACTAGGAACATAATACATGAAAACAACATCAAAAAATTCTTCTTAAACACTTGAAAGGCTTCTCCTTATGTTCATCCTAGGTTTATTACTGAATCTCATAACCTGAGACATACATCAAAAGAATGGTTGAGCAAAAGGCCCAGTAAGGGAAACAAGATGAACATTTTACATGTGAACTTGAGATACTTCAATAAGAACATGAAAAGAACTTTAAGGCATGAGGAAAAAATCATGAGATACATCATAATAAAAATAAAATTTTTCATAACTTGAAGATGTGGCTACAACATTTAATATTGACAATCATTTCGTTTCACCATGGTCCATCCCCAAGGTGTCGTTAAAAATTACCAAGGTTACTCACCACAGCGTCGTTAAAATGGTCATCTCTAGAGATTAAGTCTTTACCCAATGCATTGGAGCACTATCAGGGTGCACCCTTAAATTTTCATTTATTATCATGTGAGCCACATATATCATCATCAAAAATTTCATAAATAACCCATATAGCATAAAATAAATGGGTTTCATTTCATAATCATAACGTTTTAAACACTGCTTTAAAGACATGATCTTTACATTACTTTAAACCCACGGAATGGGAAAGCGGGTATCATGTATGTAAATCCCAGAATTTAAAATAGAACATTTTCATATATATGTGAATACCCCTGTAGAAATAGGAGCTTTGAGTATTCACTTTATAACATAAAATAATTTTGAGAAAAGGGAGGCATTTTGAGACGAAAATTCTGCAGCATAACGACTATGTTACAAGGTTTTAGAAAACTTTGAAAAGAGATGGAACATGGGTCGAACAATCACAATTGACCCATAAAACAGAAGATGGACAAAATAAGAAGGATATATGGACATGGTGATGCAATTTTAAGGACATACCATTTGAAATGAAAAACATGGAAGGAAGACAAAAATTTGATTTCTCTTATGAAAATTCGGCAGCCTAACGACGTCACTTAAACTTCAACAAAAATGAATTGAACAAATCAAATAGGGTCTATCATCATATGATCATAAGAGATAAGTATGATAGATATAGAGATCATACCCTAACATAATAAAAAGGAACTTGAAAGATTTGACATGAAAATCGAATTTGAAAAATGAGAAGGGTGAAAGAATCACTTAAACATTCGGCAGCCTAACGACGTCACTTATACTTTCATAAAATGAAATGATGAGAGTAAGAGGGGATCTCTCATCATTTAAACATGAAAGGGTCAGTAAGTGGAATATAAAAGAACATCCTATCACATAATAACAAGTAGCATAAAAGGAATGACATAAAAGAGATTACATGAAAAGAAAGAGAGGGGTCGGATCCCTTACCTTAAAACGTGACTCTTGAAACTCAATGTTTTGGACCTTGAGGGATTGGGGGCACCATGGGAGGACTCCTTGTGAGGTAAGGAGACCATAACTTCGTTGGGGGAGAGTTGGGAGTGAAAACCAAAGGAGGAATGGGTGGGTATTTATAGGGAAAGTGAGGGG
This sequence comes from Viscum album, assembly GCA_963277665.1. Classification (NCBI taxonomy): domain Eukaryota; kingdom Viridiplantae; phylum Streptophyta; class Magnoliopsida; order Santalales; family Viscaceae; genus Viscum; species Viscum album. The sequence continues at coordinate 394,250,503 of OY728131.1, read as the reverse complement.
ACAAGGCATTAATGGCCAAGGGACACCTCATTAGTGGTTTTGGAAAAACCATGGGCTTGCCCACGGTATTTTCCCATGGTATTGGCCACATGGGACACCTCATAACTTATCTTACTAGTCACAATTCGACCATATTGAATATATACATAATACATCATTTAATGATGTCATTAGACACCCGTAACTTAAAAACTGTATCTTCACTATTCATCGAAAATTCAACTTTCTCAGAATAATCACAAAATTTCACCTTAACCAAATATCAACGCTCTGATTACAAATATGAACTCCATTTTATAAAAATAATTTTCTAAATATTTTTAATTTAATTTTTAAATAAAAACACTATTCACCAAAAATTCATTTTTTCAGAAAAAACCCCAAAAATTACCATAGCATAATATCGGTGCTCTAAGTTCAAAAATGAAATCCGTTTTATAAAAATAATTTTCTAAATATTTTTAATTAAATTTTTAATTAAAAAACACTATTCACCCGAAAAAACTAATACTTGAATAAATATTTATGAAACCGTTATTTAACCATTTTATTGAATCACATTACTTAATCAAGGTGCCTATATTATATTAATACTTTCTTTAAGTGAGATTACTAATCCATTTGGTCACATTACTAATCCTAAGCGTAAAATCACTATTCATAATTTACTATTCATCAAAAATCATGTTGATCTTATTAGACTCGAAATTTCGTAGTGAACATAATTGTAATAGACCATTTTTTGAAAATCATTACACATTTTTATTTATTTAAGGTTTACATAAACATTTTTAAAATATCCTTTCTCTTAAATTTATCAAAAACATGCAAACTATATTTACCTGAACATTTGAAAATTCATAAACTTCATCATAAGAAGAAATCCAAATTTTTATTTAAAACAAAGGATTACACAAGGAAATTACGGTCTCCTTACATAGCCCCTTATCACACCAGCATAGGACCTAAGTTTAAGTGTGCTAAGGTGAGAGAATCCGAGGGAGGCTCGAGAAACATCGCACGAGTCGTAATTTCTATTAGTTTGAACTTCTTGCAAAGGCGATCCCGTTCTAGCTTCACACGATGAAGTTCAGCTTGGGTTTGGTCCAGAGTAAAGCCCAGTGGTGCTACCTCCTTCCCAAGTTCTGTTAGATGGGCTTCGATCGGTCCAAGAATACTGGGTGAGGCCATCGAATCTTCTTTCTATATTAATTAACCAAGATTGCTTGTATTTAGAGATAGTAATCAAAACATTTAGTTTCCAGCGGTCATATTGACCAATGGTCAAATAATAGTCAAAACCCAACAGTCTCATTTTAATTATACTCATGTTATCAAATGAAACATTTTTGTTGAGTATAAAAATAAAATAAAATAACACATAAAATTAGGAAATAAGATTTATTCAAAATTTCGGGTCGTTACGTCAATCATATTTAATTTTTGTTTATAATGATATTTCATCGGATTCTTCATAGACTCAAAAAAATTAACTTGAACAACTTGGCCTCCAATTTAAGTGAAAATTTTATTTTTTAGACATTTATGATCATATTTATAGTTCTTGGGAATATAGTTTCTAACATTAAAGGTGAATGTTTACTTTTCCTAGAATCCTTTATATTTAGGTCATTTATATCATTAAAAAACATTCAAACTTTATCTCTGAATATTATATCCTCTATAATTCCAGTATATTTGGTTATACAAAAATTGGATTATTATATCACAATACTAGAAGGCTTATTCTTTTCTAACCGTAGTGTAGAGTGCACTGAATGTGAAATCACTTTGATTGAAGCACTTAGATTATCATAACATCTTCAAACTCATGATCCACCATTAATCATGGAATGTGAAATAATCTTGGATCCTTTAATTGATAGTAATATAGTATTGGATCATAGTAGACACATTCCTACCCATGTTACCATTTTATCCACCTTCCCACTTATTTTTTTGTGTTTATAATTATATTAGTAATTTGGTTATCTTCATAAATTATTTCATAGCGTCTAATAGTGTAATATTCTCTATAACCATTCTAAAAGTATTTAACACCGCCCTATCAATCTTTAATACATTATTTTCCTTGTATGTGGGACTTCCTTGATGTTAAATCACTTTTTGATTGGGTTATTTTTAATTCTTTTTCATCTTTTGTTCTACCATCATAGACTCCCATTACTTTTCTAAATCCCCTATGTGTTCTTTCATGTTGAATTTCTTATTTTTTTTCCTTTTTCAAAAATAGAGAACTTCTTCACAAAATCATGTTCATATCCAATATTAGGTGTTCTCCTATATTATAATGGATATAAATTAGTTATTTATTATGTAAAATTTCTAAAAAGTAGAGATGATTTATAGCTACAATAAATGGATTCTAGGCTTCATTTTTACTTCTATGTTTTGTGTCACTCACATTATCTATACACGTTATGTTAATTTTAAGTTTATGAGGGAATATTTCCACTCCTTTCATTATTAAAACAACAATTTTGAGTAAACATTTTCCCAATTTGAGTCACCTTGTTTTTTTAGTATGATTTTTCATTGTTTTGGAAATTTATTATTGATGTTTTGTAATTTCCACATGGTTATTATACATTTATTATTGTTTTTAGGGCGTAGTAATTATCTCATGGGTTTTACATTTTTTTCTTGGTAAGGTTATAATTTATTAGCAGGAACATCCATCGACTCTTGATAGTATTTAGGATGATGGTTATTAGGTTGTTTTTGGAATTAAACTCCATATTTGTTTAGTTTCTATATTCATATCACATTGGCGGTTATTTTAGACTTGGTATTAATTTTGAATTGACCTGTATAGAATAGATAACGTTTTTAACTAAAAACGATTGTGTAGATAAATTAAACTGTATGTCTTTGGTGAATCTTTCAAATTGGAATAATTTTAATTGAATTGTACATTTTCTAAATTAAATACCAAAATTATTTTAAAATGAAATGAATAGTTCAACTTGGTTTTTTGTATTTTTATTGTTATAATAAATCATATGTATCACCATGTAGTTATAATTTTAAATTATATAACTATTTGATATAATTCTAAACTAAAATTAGGAATTTAAATTGCTATTGACATGATTAAAACCTCGAGTCATAAATTTTATAAAAAAATTCCATGTTTTCAGTCATGTTTTTAACCTCAGATGGTGTTTTTTCTACTATGACTCACAAAAATGAAACATATATCATAATTATATCCCTGAAAAATAAATCTTAATAGATTTAATTAATTAATAGTGTGACACTGATTTAATGCTCGGGGTAGGAACAACAAAATTTCTCATGCCTCTCTCAATGAACATGTATGCACTCTACATGAACAATAAAATCCCATAGATCCACTTCATCATTGAGGATATCATAGAGTATAAAAATGAATTATATATAAAAATAATTTTGAGTTCATATAAAATTACTATTGACGTTAAATGAGAGTTGTGAAAATACTCTTTAGAAACACCATCTAATGGAAATGGAAATGCCCTCATTTTGATTTTATCCTAACTAACTCGTCGAGGTTTTATGGTAATAAAAACTATATTTAACTATTTGCTGTGATTTTATACACCTTCCCAAATACTTTTAGGATGTTTTGGAAGATAATGGAACAATATTGACATAATGTAAAAAAAAGGAGTAATTTCAAGGAATACTAACCAATTCTCTTGGTTGTTTGCATCAGGTGCAGCTAGATACTTAATTGTTGTCCTCTAAACCATATTTTTAATAGGTTTTAAAGGATTTATGTTTAGTATATTAGATCTTTAACACCTGGATATATAAGTTTCATATATTTCCATAGGAATTTCCGTCTTAATTGGTCCAATTATAGCCTTGTTTCCCACATATTTATATACTTTCTTAGACCTAAATTAATACGTTTTGTCTATTTCTAAGACCAAAATATTCTTTTTCAGTGTTTAGGTTCCTAGGAATGAAAATTAAATAGCGTATAATAAATATCTACATAAAATTAACCTTATATGAAACATGAATAATAATTTTTTATCATGTGAAATTGATAAACCAGACTATATATTAAATAAACAAGACACTATAATTTATTTTCACTCAAATTCCTCATACAAAAAAAATATAAAAAATAATTTTTGGCCCCAAAAATAAATTTTCAAATGATAAATCTATTATGAGTCAATTTTAAAAAAAAATCAATAAACTAGAAAAATTTATTTAAACATAAGATTCAATAGTAAAATAAATTTACAACAACTATTTAAAAATAGTTTTGACCATAATAATTTGTCAAAAAATTTAAACATTCTATAAGAATTGATTTTTTTTTTTAAAATTCAATTTTCACAAAAAAATTATTTATAAGTGATTTTTTAATAAGAAACGAGTTATTACCAAAATAAAAAAAATAATTTTTTTCATTAAATTTTTATTTCATTATATTAATGATATCCTCTCCATAAAAGTTAGTAATTGAAGATAATTTTTATAGTCAATTTAAACATCCTCAAATTTACCATAGAAACTATCATATAAAAACACTAATGTTATCTCATAGTGAGGTTACCAAGAATGATATATCAATTTGTTTATGTTTTTTTATGAATTTAATTATTTTTATGGATAATATTTTTAGAACTATATTTTATTTATAGATGATATAAAATTTCAACATAAAGTTTCATCTAAGGTGAAGAATAATGATTTAGAAGAAAAGTTCATAATGGTATCTGACTCATAGGTTAAAAAATAATTATTCATTCTTCATTGTCTAGAAATTATTCTCCCATTCAACTTCTTCAATGCAGGGCTCAAAATCATTATTCAAACACCTCTCCTTGCTTGAATATTGAAAATTATCCTTTGGAATTTTATTAGGTGATCACATTTAAAAGATAATATGTCAGTGTACATAGTAATTATAAAAAAATAACAAATCGAGAAACTATTTTATTCCTTATAATCTATTTGGAAAAATAAATTTAATGAGTGATCAAAATATTTTTATCAACTTCACTCAACCTGAATTAACATGTATTACATCATTAAAAACATCATAAAAACAAAATTGAATGGAATAATAAAATAAATAAGTGAGATATAATATAAAATACATCAAAATTCATCAATAATAAAATATGTAAAACAATTCCGAGAAGACAATAAAATAGAGTAGAATTAAAAAGAGTCCTAAAAATGTCCCTATAAGTCCACCCTAGGTTTGGAAACCAAATAATTTATAAGGACATGTTCATATTGTACAACCCTTGCCACCTCATAACCAGGAAGATATCATAGAAACTACGTGATGTGTTTGTTATAATTGAAAGAGAGGAAAAGATTGTGATTCACCCTATATATAGTTTTTATAACATGTAAAATAGGATATAATATCCTCATTGAATTATATTATATCATTTTAAATGTATGGAAGATTCATAAACTTTAATTCTATCATAAGAAATATTGGTCCATGTTTCAATCCATCCTTTTGAAATTAACATTTTTCTCCTATAATTTTAGAATTATCCTACTAACTAATATCATTCTTACACATGCCTTCAGTTGGAATAGAATTTTTACTCTTTTATTGTCTTGGTTAATCATTGACTTTACTAATTGTATGAACTTTATATAGCTTCAATATATGACTCTTAAGTAAATCAATTATCCTTATCCTTTTTAACATATGTTTGGACCAACACCATATCATTTTATCCCCACATTTAATGAACAATCTTTTTTGAATTATAGACGTCTCTAGATTGAGAAGATGGAAAACAACGAAGTTAATCCTCCCATGAACATAAACATGAGCCATAATATGGACTCATAATTTCTTATATTATATCCAACCTAACCTAAATATATCATCAATATAAACTTAATTTTTAATAAAACTTATATAATCTAGATTTCAAATATGTTATCATGAACTCGGGGAATAACAATTAGGGAGCATCACTTCATCTTTTTTAATGCATTAGTTCGATGATTGAGGTTAGATAAATGGTCTAGAGATAGCAGTAAAAACAACCTCCTAAACAATAACCATTATAAGGATATATCTACCAATAAGAAATTATGTTATATAAGTCTCTGTTAATTATTTTACAAATCATATGATCTTGATGACCTCTAACTAGAAAATGTCTTCGCAAATCTAAAAAAACATTGCAAAAGAGCTATAATATAATCATCAGATTGCTCGAACATATAGTATTAATCATCATTAAATTAGCAGTGAAGTAGTGTAGACATAAATATATTAATAGTGAACCAACATGGCCTTTTGGTTCCCATTTTTATCAATTTTGAGCATTTCTTATAACTCTATATCAGTAGTAAACAAGGAGCATGGAACACCATCAAAAGAACCATCATGGAAAATCACTAAATTCACAAATTTACATCTTCTAAAATATAACTGAACTAAGAGTAATGAATTCAATAAACACTAATAATTATCTAACATAGACATATTGATTTACAAAACATTAATATATAGTGGAAACCCCGAAGGGTTCATAGTCTTCAAACATCTATATCCCAACATTAACATTAGAAATGATGATTCAAATAGCCCTTGGCAAAATCATTGGCTTCAAATGTTCTTATCAATGAGCCCCAAAACCATTAAATTTTATCTCTGTATAAAGACATCCCCTAATATAGACGAATTTTAATATCTTATTTATGATTGGAGAATATCAATCATCATATCACATGAATCTCCAGATGATCAATGAATGATGGTATAAATGTGGTTGTTATCCAACAACCACAATTTATAGACATCTAAATATATGATTCTCCCCATATCAAGTCTTGATGAACCTATTGACTAGGAATCATATAGAATGTTTGTGCCATCTTCCATGTAAGTTTATTAACTCCATCAATCAATACATTGAAATGCTAATTAAAATTTCCTATACCGACTTTTATTTTAACCTCCATTACCTACACAAGTAACAATAATACATGTATTATCAATATCATAAACATGAAAATATACACATTAAAAAGGTTTATATAAATATATATGATATCGCATAAATTCTATATATCTAATAATAAATTACATTTATTATTATTATTATTAAAAATCAATAATGAAAATAAAAATTCATAAAGTTTATTAACAAAAATTTCTTCAAAACATTATACTACCAAATAAGAATAAATAACAATACCAAAATCATTTAACTTTTTAATAATATAACCATTTTAATATAGAGAAACAAACATCACCATAATAGACCATGAAACAAATTTCTAAATTATAATTAAAATAAAAATGATCTTCAAAAAATATATCAACACCATGGGAAAAAGTGGTATTAGCGACGGGAATATGTCTCGTCGCAAATAACCCACGCAATCTGGGTATTTGCGACGAGGATTATGCCCCGTCGCCAATACAGAGTTATTTGTGATGGGATATTCTAACCCGTCGCAAATGGTTTGGCGCGAATGCACGCCAAATTGCGCGAATGATATTTGTGACGGTATCTCCTTCCCGTCGCAAATAACCAGCGGCGGTAACAGGTTATTAGCAATGGGATGGGGTTCTCATCGCTAATAACCTGGCGGCCTGGGTTATTTGCGATGGGCCCCGTTGCGAATAATCCCTTTTATTGCAATCCATAATAAATAGGGTCGGGGTTATTTGCGACGGTCCCATCGAAAATAATACTAATTGCGACGGGAATACCGTCGCAATAAACCACGTTGCAGATAATCTAACCTATAAATACAGCAAGTCTTGACAAGTTTTCTGAATCTGAACTACTTTTTACTAGTTTATATGTGTTGAGTGAATTTTGTTTTACAAGTCGATTTCAGGGAGGTTGCGGGGATCATCCTACAAGTACAACAAATCAAAAGCTCGAAAACCTATTTAAGGTTTTTTTTCTGAATTTTAATTTAATATTTATTTAATGTTTTTGTTTTATATTTTTACATTAGTTTTTATTATTTATTATTAGATATAATTATGTTGTATTAAGGTATTAAATTTGATTTGGTAGATTTAATTATTAGTTATTAACAATATTTAATAATTAAGTGACTGTAATTAGTAATTAATAACTTTAAATTTAATTAAAGATAGTAATTAGTAATTATTGAATGTAATTAGTAGTTAATGAATGTAATTAGTAGTTAATGAATGTAATTAGTAGTTAATTAATGTAATTTGTAGTTAATGAATGTAATTTGTAGTTAATTAAGGTAATTTGTAGTTAATGTGTGTAATTAGCAATTAATGCATATAATTTGTAATAATTGAAACAATTCAAAAAAATAGTAATAATTTGAAATAATTAACAATAATTAGTAATAGGAAACATTAATTAGTAATAATTAGTAATTATTAATAATAATTAACAATAATTAACAATAATTACAAATAAATACCAATAATTAGTAATAATTAACAATAATAACCAATAATTTGTGATAATTAGTAATAATTATTAATAATTACCAATAATTACCAATATTTACCAATAATTGCCAATAATTGTCAATATTTTCCAATAATTACCAATAATTACCAATATTTACCAATAATTGGTAATAATTATCAATATTTACCAATAATTAGGAATATTTACCAATAATTAGGAATAATTACCACTAATTATGAATAATTACCAATAATTAAGAATAATTACCAATAATTAGGAATAATTACCAATAATTAATAATAATTACCAATAATTACCAATAATTACAACTAATTAGAAATAATTACCAATAATCAGGAATAATTACCAATAATTAGGAATAATTTCTAATAATTAGGAATAATTACCAATAATTAATAATAATTACCAATAATTATTAATAATTACCAATAATTACCAATAATTACCAATAATTAGGAATAATTACCAATAATTACCAATAATTACCATTAATTAACAATAATTACCAATAATTACCAATAATTAACAATAATTACCAATAATTACTAATAATTAGGAATAATTACAAATAATTAGGAATAATTACCAATAATTTGGAATAATTTCTAATAATTAGGATTAATTACCAATAATTAATAATAATTACCAATAATTACCAATAATTAACAATAATTAGGAATAATTACCAATAATTACCAATAATTGCCAATAATTACCACTAATTACAAATAATTACCAATAATTACCAATAATTACCAATAAGTACCAATAATTACCAATAATTAGGAATAATTACCAATAATTGGGAATAATTTCCAATAATTAGAAATAATTTCCAATAATTAATAATTATTATCAATAATTACCAATAATTACAAATAATTAGGAATAATTACGAATAATTAGGAATAATTACCAATAATTAGGAATAATTACCAATAATTAGAAATAATTACCAATAATTACCAATAATTAAGAATATTTACAAATAATTATCAATAATTAGGAATAATTACCAATAATTTGGAATAATTAGTAATAATTACCAATAATTAAAAATAATTAGGAATAATTTACAATAATTACCAATAATTATGAATAATTAACAATAATTAGGAATAATTACCAATAATTACCAATAATTAGTAATAATTACTAATAATTACCAATAATTAGGAATAATTAACAACAATTACCAATAATTAGTAATAATTACCAATAATTACCAATATTTACCAATATTTACCAATAATTACCAATAATTACCAATAATTAGTAATAATTACCAATAATTAGAAATAATTACCAATAATTAGGAATAATTACCAATAATTAGGAATAATTAGTAATAAATAAAAATAATAACCAATAATTAGGAATAATTACCAATAATTAGGAATAATTACCAATAATTATGAATAATTACCAATAATTAACAATAATTAGTAATAAATAACAATAATTAGTAATAAATAACAATAATTACCAATATTTTCCAATATTTACCAATAATTGCCAATAATTACCAATAATTGCGGATATTAACCAATAATTGCCAATAATTGCCAATAATTGCCAATAATTAGGAATAATTACCAATAATTAGGAATAATTACCAATAATTAGGAATAATAACCAATAATTAGAAATAATTACCAATAATTAGGAATAATTACCAATAATTAGGAATAATTACCAATAATTAGGAATAATTACCAATAATTAGGAATAATTACCAATAATTAGGAATAATTACCAATAATTATTAATAATTAGTAATAATTAGTAATAATTAAGAATAATTACCAATAATTAGTAATAATTAGTAATAATTAGATAATTGGAAAAAATAGCATGATCATAATCTTTCTCAATTATATTTTCATCTCTATATTGGTTTTATGAAAACTCCTGTCTCCACATGTAATATTTGAATTCTTTTTCAAAATTATCAACCTACTCACCAATAGAGAGGTGAAAGTGAATGCAAATATTACATGTGGAGACAAAATGTTAAACACACCGATGAAAGGAGAATTTTAACATAATATAGAAAATTATATTATTTTAATATTAGTAATAAAAAATAATAATAATGTAATAATGTTATTATTATATAATTAATATTTATTAAAACATAATATTAGTATTATTAAAATAATAAAAAATTTATAAAATATTAAATTTATGAATATTTGTAACATGTTTTGATTTATTCATAACATGTTCAATTCTTAAAGTGTCAATTTTTTGGTCTATCCCAATAAAAAGTTTGTGCCAATCGTGTCTGATGTAAACACTATAATTATCCTTGCATGAGTGTTTTTTCTAACAAATTATTCAAAACTAGTAATGTTTTAATATTTTATAGAAAAATATGGAACAACGAGGTCGTCAACAGTCATTATTAGATGACCGCATATGGATAAATAATCCTAGAAATCCAAATGGTTCTGGTTTAAATCCAGTATATAAAGAGGGTTTGGAGACTTTTTTAGCATTTGCGGCATCACATCCAGAATTTGTTTTAGAAGGCACAATAAAATTTCCATGTAAAAAATGTGCACTGAGAACATTTGACACATTTGACAAAGTTGGGGGACATCTCTTGTGTTTTGGTTTTCTACCGGATTATGTTTTTTGGTATCAACATGGTGAACGTGATTCTATAGAAGGTGACACTAACATGATTCCAGATCCATCCCGGTTTCAAAATTTTGTACATAATGTTGCAGGTCTATCTATTCAACATACATAAACTCGAGATGATATTGATTCAACTCTTGAGTTAGCACACTATGAATTTTATGAGTTGTTGAGGTCTTCTGAGGATGTGTTACATCCTGGTTGCAAGATAAGAAAATTATGAGCAGTTGCAAAATTTATGGCTATCAAATCAGATAATATAATGTCAAACAAGTGTTTTGATCAAATATTTTCTTTGGTTAAAACACTGTTACCCGAAGGAAATGTTTTTCCTGAAAATTAATATGAGATTAAGAGGATGGTTTGGAATTTAGGACTTAGTTGTCAGATGATTCATGCATGTTCAAATGATTTCATTTTATATTTTGGGGAAAATGAGTCGTTGGATAGTTGTCCCACTTGTGGGCAATCGAGGTATAAAGAAACTCAACATGGAAAGTATATCTTGATTCCTGTAAAACAGTTGAGATAGTTTCCTCTTACATCCAAACTTCAGCGTTTATTCATGTCAAAGAATACAATGACAATGATGTCATGGAAAAAAATGAATATTTCAACCGGTAAAAGCTTGAATCATCCGACCGATGGTGATTAATGGAAAAATTTTGATAGAGTGCATCCATCCTTTTCTTTAGAAGTTCGAAATGTGCGACTCGGTCTTTCCACTGATGGTTTCTATCCATTTGGATCTTATGGTAGTCAGTATTCATGTTGGCCTGTCTTTTTAACTCCGTAAAATTTACCTCCAGGGATATTGATGAAGGAACCCTATATCTTTTTGACCTTATTAATACCAAGACATCTGAAGATGAATATTGATGTTTATTTGAAACCATTGATTGATGAATTTAATATACTATGGAGTACTGGTGTCAGTACTTATGATGTTGCTGCGAAACATAATTTCATACTAAGAGTAGCATTGATGTGGACAATTAGTGACTACCTGGCTTATGGAATGTTATCTAGCTGGAGTACACATGGTCCAAAATCAATTCCTTACTGTATGGGAGAGAACAAGGCATTTATGCTCATCCATGTAAAAAAACCTTTCTATTTTTACTGTTATCACAGATTTCATCCAGCTGATCGTCCTTTTCACAGAAACAGATCACATTTTAGAAAAGGCAGAGTTGAAAGGGATGGACCTCAAAAAATGATATCAGGTACGGAGTTAAAATCAGTTGTATATTCATTACCTCCCTTCACATTTGAACCCACAATAAACAAAAAGAAAATTTCTGGTTTTGGGAAAGAACACATTTGGCTAAAACATATCATATTTTGGGATTTTCCATATTGGTCTGATTTGCTGGTCCGCCACATATAAGATTTCATGCATACTGAGAAGAACTATTTTGATAATTTGTTTCATACAATTTTGTATACAAATGGAAAGATAAAATATAATGTAAATGCACGATTAGATCTTGCTCAAATTTGCAGGCATCCAGAACTCAAACTTTTTGGGAATTCCAGAATAGAAAGGTTAATGAATCCAAAATCAGCTTATAAATTGTCCAAAAAAGCCACTTTTTATTTTGTCAATGGATTGCAGATTTGGGACTTCCAGATGGATGTACTTCCAATTTGGGTAGATGTGCAAATAATGGTCATTTTACTGGATTAAAAAGTCATGATTGTCACGTTATAATTGAAAGACTTATACCCATTGGATTAAGAGGTCTATTGAATTGTGTGATATAGGATTCCATAACAGATGTATCATTTTTTTTCGGGTCATTTGTGCGGCGAAAACAGATTATGATTCTCTATGTAAACATGAAGAAGATGTTGTTGTAATAATATGCAAACTAGAAGAAATATTCTCACCGTTTTTCTTCGAATCAATGGAAAATTTGATATTACATTTTCCATATAAAGAAAAATGTGGAGGTCAGATATAGATTCGATGGATGTACCCATTCGAATCATGCATGCAGAAATTGAAAAAAAAAGTACGTAACAAAACATCTGTTGAAGGACCTATTGTTGAAGCTTATTTGCAGGAGGAGATATCTTTTTTCTTCTCCCACTATTTTGAATCTGAGTATCCTTAAAAACACAACTTCAAGGGACAGAACGAGGGGAATATTGATGATATTGACAATCAATTATTTATTTTTAACCAGTCAGAGCTTGGTTTTGGTGGAGTTCATGAACGATGGATTTCATATGATGAACATCACAGAGCTCATACGTATGTTCTGCTCAACTGTGAACAGATGACATCATTTGTACTATGTGTTCTTCTATTACTTATTATAATTTTTATTTTACAATAAATAGCTTTGTTTTTTATAGATTGTATGATAATCATATCAAGAAACAACTTCCCAAAAATTACAGCATCTGCTATCGAAGAACTCAGACAAAAAAAAATTCTCAGTGGTTTCAAATACTGGTAACATAAATTTTTCATACTTTAACATCTCCTTAAATTTATAGTTTACTATATTGATAATTATTTCACAAATTTTCAGCTGTCTCGACATGCTGATAAAATTGACAAACAACTTTTTATATTGAGTAACCCACCATCCAAAATGGTGAAATATTATAATGCATATGTGGTGAATGGTTTTTGATTTCATACAGATTCATATGGGGAATCAAAAAAAAACAATGAACAGTGGTGTTTTCTTGAGAGGATCTAATCATAGAGAAAATGAAGTTGACTTTTATGGAATACATGATGAAATCATTGATATCTGTTATCTAGGACACTATTACATAACGATGTTCGAATGTCGGTGGTTAGATATTGAGAGAGGCATGCGTGTTCATCCGACTCATGGAATCATCGATATTAAATGTAAAAGTGTTCTTGCAGTAAATGAACAATTCTTACTGGATCTACAGGCACATCAAGTTTATTATGAAAATTATTTTGCTACGCCAAGACACTTGACTGATTGGTGGAGCATAATAAAAATGAAAATTTGAGACAATCAGTTTAGTCAAAGTGAATGTGCTTTCACTGAAGTGCAAGGAATTGATGTTTTTCAAGAGAGTACTCAAAATCAATCTTTGTTACAAAGATACATGATTATCGATGATGAAACACCTCAATTAAGAGTCAGTGATGATGATGATGGTGGTAATGACGTCACAAATGAATTAGAAATGGTAAGAGATGAAGCAACTGGAACTCAAATGGATATCGATGATATTGAGGAGGAATATGGAGATGAAATTGACAGATATGAAGATGATGATGAAGCTGAACATTGATACAATTAAATGGTATTTATATATAATCATAACTAATATATATGTATATATAATAATAATTATCAATTATTTGCTAACAACATTCGTTTTCTGTTTCAAATGGAAGAGGAAAGATTTCGTGAGTTGGCGGATTCTGACCTATCTTTCGATACGGACGAGTTGCTGGCACCTGACCCTCAGCCTGAAGGTGCTTCAAGGAGTACGCGGTGGGGGTGCGGTCTTGCATGATTGATGATTCATGACCCCATCCCCAAGCGACGTCCACGTCTTGGGTTCGATCCACGCACCCGGAGGTGTGATAACCTATGCATTTTACTAAGATTTCATTTATCTATTTACATAATAAATTATTGATTATTGTTTTTACAATTTTCTGCATATTGCAGTCAGACAGGGCAGCGCTATTTTGCGCAATTATTTTTCTCAGCCATGGACAACATGGGAGCATATTTCTGTTGATGTGCAGCAGGCTATGTTCGGTCATTGGTTGGTAAGTACGTAAATAAATAATTTTTATTTTGAAATTTATTTCATTTATAACATGATATTTTGAATTATTTGTAGGGTTTATGTTATCTGATCGAGGATACCTTGCGTGACGCCATCCACGAGGCATGGGAGGTGGCCATGCGTGATCGCTTTTGTCATTTTTTTACCAAATTAAGAAAAGTTTCCACGAATAAAGCAGGAGTGTTATATTTTGACGAGTCATGTAGAGCACACTGACTAGAGTACATTTCATCCAACGTATGGGATGAATTATGTGCACAATGTTTGAGTTGTGGATTTCAGAGGAGATCATCGGTGGGGAGGCAGAATCGGGGGAGACAGATGGCGACTCATCGAGCTGGGAGTCGTACATTCAGTACTCATAGGCAGCATTTGGTATGTAAATTTTTTAAAAAAAAAATTTTTGACATTAAATATTAACAATTTATTTTATATTCTTATAGGCTGTCGAGCACCCCGATATTACAGAGTACGACGTATATCAGAAGATATATAGTGATCCAGCTACTGGGGAGCTCAGAGGTGATCGCCAGCGTCACATTTTGGTCAGTATTATTTTTTTTGATGTTTAAAAATAAACAGCATATAATTTATTTAAAATTTTAATTTTAAATTGCAACTAAATGAGTCATATGAGACCACAGTGTCACAGACCCGGCCTGAGGGTCAGGCCGAGGCATCAGATCAGACCAGTGGCCATCAGTTTGATGAGGCGGCATGGATGTAGGCGACCCAATATTCCTTCGAGAAGGGCTGGGTAGTTGGTATCGACTCTTGACTGACTCCCAGAGATTATTATAGTAGTGCTGTGATGTTAGCGTCCAGCTCGAGAGGAGCTCGTGCATCTTCATTCGCTACACAATATGTGGATTTGTTGCGATCTCAGACTGATTTGATAGAGAGTCTCCAAAAGGAGCAGGAGGAGATGCGTCGGCAGCAGCAACAGCATGAGGCGGAGCACCGACGACAGCAGCAGGTGTACAAGGAGCAAATGAGTGGGTTGCAGCAGCAGCAGCAGGATCAGATGCTGTACATGCTTTGACTCACTCATGCCTTAGGGATGGAGTTTCCTCCGCCAGCAGATCCCCCCTCCCCCTCCTCCTTCAGATTACTTATTTTTTAAATGTTATAATGATTGTAAATTTAAAATATGACATTTTTTAAATTCAGAGATTCTGTCTCTCTTATACTGGTGTCAATATTGTATTATTTAATTTCAATTTATTTTTAATACATTATTATTTATTATTGGTATTTATTTTAATGTTTGTTAATTTTATTAATAATAATATTACTCTTAGTATTTTATTATTTTTTTTCTTTTTGCAACTGTTGATAATTCTCATATTTTTATTTTCTAATTATTTTAATAATATTATATTCAGAATTTTTAATACATAAAAAGTTTCAAAAATATTACTTAAAAATATTAATTTTTAATTATTTATAATAATATCAATTTGGTATATTATTATTTTTATATAATCTTATATTATTTATATTACAATATTAATATCATTAATAATATTATTCATATTTTATAATATTAATTTTGTTTATATATATTTAAATTTTTTAATATTATAATTTAATTATAATTTTTTAAATCTTTGCATGATTTTTTGTTATAATATTTGAATGAATTATAATTGTATTATTACTATTATAATATTAATTAAAAATTTTTATTAATAATTTATTTTTTTTTATTTTTTTATACATATTTGCGACGGGATAATCATCCCATACTAATAAGTAATTATACATATTTGCGACAGGATAATCATCCTATCGCAATAGGTAATAGCGAGGGGAAGGTATCCCGTTGAAATTAAGTTTTATAAAATTTTTATAAATTTCCAATTACGACGGGAATATTTTCTCGTCGCTATAGGAAATTGCGACTGGCCCGTCGCAATTACTTATTTCATTTTAGAAAAAAAAATTAACTCTTTCACGATGGTATTCGTGGCTCGTCGCAAATAACAGTTACGATGGGCCCATCACAAAAGTGTTATTGAATGTTATTAATATATATATATCGATTAGTATTTATTATGGGACATATATCCGTCGCAAATATTATTTTTAGCGACGAACCCATCACAAATTGTGTTAGTTGCGACGCAATTTACCACAACGGGTCATTTGCGATAGACCCCCGTCACAAATAGGCTTTTGTGTCGGGATCCCGTCACAAATGACCCATCAAAAATGATATTATTTCCAGTAGTGTCAAGAAATATTTATAAGAAAAGTTTTTTTTTCACCATTATCAACATCACAAAATTCAATTTCATTCCTGTCAAACTAAAATGAAAATTTATAATTTAATATAAATTCCTTGTAAATATCATTAGAAAATGGGATAAAATAAAATGATTTTAATGTAAATATATAAATAAAATTCAATATTTATCATTATCCAATTCTTATTACCTTGGATGGCTTTCCACTATTTTTTTATAATTCTTTATTGGGCAATTTGAGGAGATTTGTTTAGTATACAACTAGTATAACTTGGTTATAAATTTTTTCTTTCCTTTTTTCTTGTTTATATCATACATTAATGATTAGATTATCACTACAACATAATATATATTTGTCTTAGTCAATTAGTTATGTTTTTCAAACTTTAAGTGTTGACTTACGTCATGTAGGTATTATTTTGCTATAGTATACATGTGTGGAAATGAAACTCTAATTGTTTTTATCATTAAATTTATGCATGGTCTATCACATTGGTTATGTTTTCTTATCAGTGAATAATATTTTATATTATATGTAATTACGACAAATTGATTCTAAAATATGTCAATTTATAAGTTTTATACATTATTATTGAAAACGTGTTTTGATATGCATCAATGAGATGGCATGAGTACACCATTTACACATGGAGAGATGAAGTATCAAAATTAATCAATATATATATATATGAAGTTCCTAGTTACGTGATATTCCCTCATATGAGAGGATATAAGCCCATTCCCTATAAATTTACTTCACAGCTACTAATTAAGAGGATGAATTTCCAATCTAATGTGAATTTTCCGTCTTATAATAGGATTTAGGCAAAACATATGTCAACTTACCCTATTTATATGTTTATAACTTCAATAGTTCCCAATAATTCTTTATAATCACACTCTATAAGTGAAATTCAGTTGACATGCAGCCCCACTTTCTATATCTCATAGATGAATTAGTATAAAAGAAGTTGACTATATTTGTTAGGGATTTACTACATATTTATTCACATTTTAATGGTCATAACATGATGAGGTGTTAAAGCTCAAATTACTATCCTTTTCAAGATTAATTTTTTGTGTATCACCACATATTTTAATATTTTCTTGTAGTTAAAATATTATATTTATACCAATGGTTGACGTTGTATATTTCCATTCTAGAACATATTTTTCAAACTTCATCCATATAGGATTAGTGTATACTTTTACACCAAGTACCATTCTATAAGTAACACATGGAGGACATATCAAAAAATATAGAAACATATGATGTATGAACTATTCATTTCCATATTTTCAATAGAATAAAATATGATCCCATAAGGGGCCTCAAGATACTAGGTCCCCCCCCCCCCCCGCTGCCACTTTCCTCTCCACCGTTTCAGATCTTCCTTGGCTTCTCCTTCAGCTCAGTGTGCTTGTGGTGCACATGATCTCCAGGTGGCGGTTTCGTGTGTGCTTTCCATCTCTAGCGAACCTCCTTGCTATGGCAAGTGGCCCCTATTTTGGCTAGGGCTCCCCATGGAGTTGTGATGTTGGTCCTGTGTGGGTACTGATGCTGCGTTCTGGGGTTGTTGTCGCGGTTCATGCCGTCTTCAGGTGTGATGGGTAGATCTGGTTCCCGGTACGATTTTGAAGGCGGCGACAGGATATGTGACACAAATTTGTGGAGGGGTCCTCTTCCAGCGATATATGGCCTGGTTTGTGTTTCTATGCTTTTGTCTGCGTGTTTTTTTGGGGGCGCAATGTCTTTTGTGGTCCGCGGTGTTGACTCTGATTCGATTCCGGCGACTGGTGATGGACCATGGGAGAACAAAATCTTGGTTTGGGGTGATTTTCGGAATTTTGGGATGGCTTGATGGTGGTGGTGCAAGATTAATGGGATTTTATGTGGTAGTTTCGCAGCATGTTGGATGGTTTTATGAAATCATGATTTCGTTTTTTAATGGTGGTGTTTGTGAAATTGTTGAATGTTGAATGGTTGTTTGGTCTATGGTCTGTGGTGAAACATTGGAGTTCCTAAGGACAGCATAACAACAGTGGTGATCATGAGTTCAAGAGGTGGAAGGGATTGGAAACTGGTGATGAAAAAAAAAGAATATTTAATTAACCCATATTTTCCTCACAAGGTTGTAAATGATTCCCTAAATAATAATTTATAATATTAGTGTTTTTCCTTCCATAAAGATCATTTATTTCTCATGTGGTTACTGGATATTTAGATTGTTTCAATTCAGTTTTAGGGATGGGTTGCTACACTGTAATTCATAGTAATATCCAAATATTAATAAACATTTCTAATATGTTCCATTTTATCCAATTGACCAAAAACAAGTGGATAATTTTTCTTATAAATAAAAAATATCATTGTCTTGTTAGAGGTGATAAAAAAAAGGAAAACATGATTTCCAACACTAAACTAAAATGATTAATTTTTTCAATTAGTATAATATTTTTTATCTTTGAGCCATAGAGTTCCCAATTCTAATCAACTATAACTAATAAAAATTCTCCTAAGCTATTATAGGCCCAATCATCTGTCCCTTAATAGACTCAAACTAGTATGAAGATGAAAATCATAACTTCCTATATATTTATCATAAAACTATTATATTTGAATTGATGTTTTCCAGTTTTTGTTATATGAAAATTTTACTAAGAAAAAAAACCCACATATACATTGAAAAAACTAGGGATACACACAAGAAACGTTTCCACTAGAATATGAATAGTTCACTGAAAGTGTCTTTTTTATCTGGGATGATATGTTATATTCATCTTCACCTAAGTAAACATATTTCTATGTAATACCTATCATGAAAAAGAAGTAACTATATCATATTAATTTTATTAAATAATATTTAGGAACACCATTAAGCATATATATCATTGAAATAATTATTCCCAAATCATCAACTATATTAGTCTCACTAATCACAAAAAAGTGAGAAAATGGTTTTGGTTGGTCTACTATCACTCAGATTGTTACCTTACCCAACGAGGAACATAAAATAATTATTAAAAGTTCTATCATAATATCACCCCACTAACATAATATAAAAGGTTACAACTCTAGAATCCCCACTAGACTCATATGATCATAATTTTTCTTCTAATAGGTAAGTCAACTAAATAAAAATTATGTTATATTATTCTTTAACCGTGGCCACAAATTTTGTTTTTAAACATTATGGTGAAACTTTTTCAATCTTGGATTTGTTGACCATTGATAAATAATAAAATCCCACATCAGTACCTCTTACATAACTTGAATTGTAACACTTTATTCATTTATTTACAATATAGTATCAGTATCCATAGTTTAACAAAGTATATACTCCATACCATATAAAATTTCATCATAAATATAATTCAAAAATTCACCACCTTTACTTTCATTCAGTCACTTGGTGGTTCGAAAATTACATGAACCAGTCTATTTTGGACTTTGATAAAACATACATGAGTTTCAACGCATCCTTTTATTCTTTAACCACATTAATCTAATACTTCTTTCTCAAAAAAAAATAATTAATTTTCCATTCCATAAAGTATATATCAATTAAATGTAAATTTTTCATAGATATTGATTCAATATCCTTTGATTGGAATTCATAAATCAATTAGAGAAAATATTTTTCAATCTATTATGGTAAGTAAAAATATTGAGACTCTCGGTAAAGAGATAATGTCACAAACTCATAAGTTCATGCGAAATAGATATCATCTCAATAATATGAGTGGGAAAATTCTTCTCATGTAAATTAAGTTACAAGATATTATATTCAACTTCAAAAACCTTTTTTATTGTCACAAACCATAAGACCACACTATATGTGTCACAATAAACCTTCTATCAATTACTTAGCTCATGTATGATAGTAATAGGTACATAGGTAATGACCATAATCAATTCTTAAAAATATGTATCATAGAGATCATTCTATAGAAACTCATCCTATTTTATAAACAATCCCATCATCACACTACCAAATATGAAAATACTAAATTAATTGGTTATAATACCAAATACGGCCCAAGGATCATTGAATGTTTGAATCATTCTTGGAAACTCTATGAGAAACCATTTTTCACCCATTCAAAATAAAAAAATTCAATATTCAGAAACAAATTCCTAAAAAACTTTATTTTTTAGATCTAGGAATATAACTTTTAATATTTTATTATAAATTTTTTGAGTCATAGTAATCTCTAATATAATATTTGAATTCTCCCCCATGCTTCTCATAAGAACATGAATAATTCAGTGTATCAGTAATGAGAATTATCCAAAATGAGTTTAGATAAGTGTGGAAGATTCAATTCATTAAATCCATAAATATATCATTATAATTCATTAGCCAAATAGTATAAAAATAATTGAAAACCATTATAACAAGTCATAAATTTTTTCTTTTTTATATACATGTCTTCAAACCTATTCTAACGATACCCCAACTAATGATTAATCTTGGTGAACAATAAATACCCATTTATTTGGTCCTATAGTTCATCAATCTGTGGAAATTATTAACTAATATAAATAGTGACTTGATTAAATATCAAATAACTAACACATAATTTCAATATCATATATGGATTTTTGGAGAAAAATAGATGACTAACCTTTAAATACCGTTATTAATATAATTATTATAATATTCATGGACTAACTAAGCGTATATTGAATCAGTGAATTAATTTTTTTGACCTTTCACAAATGAATAAGCTTTATAATTGGTTAATATTAATTAGTTTCTTATATTTTTGTGTTATAAAAATTTATATTCTAAATATATATTCATGTATTCAATTTATTTTATAAAAAAACAATACAAATAAAGAAATCATATTGAGGATAGTTATATATATGGTTTATCCATCAATCCAAGTGGATATATCCCTAGAATGATTTTGAAAACCTTGGATCACACAATCGACTATAATCATTAGGGATATAAACAAGAATGGTTTATCCTTGAACTCATTGCAGAATCAAATTTATCTTCTAACTATTTTATCATGCTCTTAATCCTTATAAATTATAGTCTTTAATAGTTAAAATATTTGATGTCTTAAAAGCATGAATTTTATGTATAAAATTACAAAATCCACATTCCACTATCTCATGTTTAATTCTTCAAATAACGTGTTAAAAAATTTATACCTGAGAGACCAATATCTTATTAACCTATTCATAAACAAAACATAATGAAATATTATGTCTTTAAATTTTATCCAATAAGAATAATAACGTCCTCTTGAAAAGTTTCACTAATCATAAACTACAAGTATTTTAGCATTAAGAAACGAATTGATGAAGATCCTCTATAATAATTGACTCTCCTGGGAGCCCCTTTATTTATTACTTCTTTGTTAGACTCCTATAATTTTTTAAAATTTATCATCCTTCCAATAATATAAATTTTATCCATTAAAATTTGACTATTAAATTTAAAAACAACCAACTATATTATACTACTAATAACTTCTCTTCAATTTGGTGAACTTAGACCATCCCAAAACCTCAATTCACCTTAGATTATGATTATGGATTTTTTGGAAAAAATGTTAGTGATCTTAGTATGAAATAAATCATATGAATCATTAAAACATTTCAAAATATATTTTTATAATGAACCATTAATTTTTCAGGATTCCCCTATTTTTTTTTGGAATCAACATTTCTGAACCATTTTGAACATTTTTATCAAAACAAAAAGCATAATCGGCTTAGAAAGAACATTATGTGTTAAGATCATAATTTTTATCCCTTTTTTATTTTTATGATTACTTCAATTTTTTCTCATCCATGAGTAAAGACATCACCTTTTCATAATAAATAAACCAATCAGTTTAATCACTATCTATTTCCACATGCATAAGATCACAAGGTGTTTTATCTCTCCTTATAAAACACATATTTTTCTATCCTTTTCAATATATTTTTCTTGATTAGGGATCTGTAATATGGATTCATGAACATCATGGGGTCTTCGACCAATATTTACCCGAAACAACATTCAAATCCACTATTAAATAGAAATTTTTTTCTACCAATATCCATCAGTCCAAATTACGTTCAATTAATCCCTAAAACCTTTTTTCAAATTATAATAAATTTGAATAATGTATTAATATTTATTGATAAATAACGAATCCATAATTACATTATTACAACACAGAATCCAAGATTACATCAATCATGAATTCAACAATCACTTGTGTACTCAACAATCATCTCCTTTGGAATCTTTTTAAAAAAAATTAGAAAACATCACCTTTATGAAAACATATATCATTATTAGAAAGTATATTTCTTTTAAGAAATCCTAATGTAGTGTGAGTTTCCTCAGCGATGAAAATATTAATGATTTTATAATAATATTAAAATTGATCATAATCAAATCACATTCCAAAACCACATTCACATTTAAGATTATCTTATCCTCATTAAAATTATCCTTATATATATTTTAATTTTTTTTGTACACACATACTCAATAAAAAATTATATAAATTCTTAATAGAGACACATTCACACACAAAAATCATTGAGTTTACCATTTGAAAAAATCATCCATCAATGTATTATTCCATTTAAAAATAAATCCCTCAAATTTAAATAAGGAAAAATATATTTTATGAATTTATTATCTCCTATATTAAGAAAAAATACTAATACAAGTGAGAGAGGGTATATAACATCATAACCGAGATATACCGGATCGACACACCTAGATTCAGCCCTAAAAACTAGTTCATTACATAATAGCATTGATGCCAACTAAAACAACACAAACACAAATATTAATAATTAAAATTTCAATAACCAATATTGAATCACTTACATAACCATGATATTTTAGGTATGTATTTTTAGAGAGTAAGGAAAAACTTTGACTAAAAATGCCCATATCATTCTCATACAATGGGAAATTTTCCTTTTAATGTAAGGATTCTTTATTTTATTGTAAGTGTTCTATATATAACAATACAATTCACCACAAATGATAACTTTCTATAAATATTTATAAAATTTCTTTCATTATAACATGGGTAAATAAAAACCAAAAAATTGTGACATAAACGCTCTATAATGGTGAATATAGTCATTCACGATTGAAGATCATAAATGATCTTAAGATGAGCATAAGGGTATAAGAACACAATAATGTATATGAGAATAGTATAAACAAATCATACCAAAAAACACATGAATCATAAATCATAAATCATTTCACAAATATTTAGGCAAAAAATGATTCATAAGTTAATAATCAAGATCCATGTGAACATATCCTAGGCATCGATATGTGGAATAAGAGTGTGGAATAAACATAATTATATGAATCATAACATATTTCAAGGATAACCACTAATAAATTCCTTGAATAACGTGATATAATTACCTTTATTGTAAATTGTAGAAGGTTTGGGTGAATCATATGTGCACCATTTGGGGTTGGTACAACAACTCATGTACCCTTGGGCTAGGCTTAATTCCCTAGGCATGCTTATGATCTCATGGTATATAAAAAATTACCCAATTCATTGGAGTGATATAATGGACCCACATATCATATATTGATAAAAAATATACAAACAAAAAAAAGAATCAAAATTCTATCACATCCACATCTTGACTCACTCTAAAAAATAATTAGACAATAGGTTTACATAAGCTCATATTTATATCCATCTACGATACAGACTATAAACTAGCAGTTAGGGTTTATGAGGATACCATGTAGAGGTGATTCCATCTCATCATATTTGTAATAAAATAATTAATAAGGACAATCATATATAACAAACATAGATAAAATCTCTATAAAATACAAGTCATGTGATAATAAATAATCACCACATCATGTGCCATAAAAAATGGAATATTCGATACATGTTAAGGGATACCCAATGTGTGGATTATTTAAAAAATGATAATAATATGAAAAAAAATAAAGAAAAATTTCCGATCATCTCTCAAGTTAGGCCTGGTTCAATCATTCATCCCCCATCCTAGCTATCCAAATCATTGATATAGCATTGGTCAATTGACATTATTCTACACATTAACTAAACATATTTCTCAGGTACACATTTTGGCTTGAGTAGGGTGTTATTATAACCTAATAGGCTACAACCGCCAACATCCCTAAAATATAACATGTCTGAATAAAATTTCATGCAAAACTACTATAAAAAATTAATTTTGTAGGTAAAATAATTAATTAACAACATTGATGATCAAGATTCTTATGGAAACCCTAGATCATTCATGCCTAATTTTTCCATTTTCGAACATCTCTAAACATATACCAGGATCTTTCCAACCACAATAAACTATAACAGGTGTAAAGTTACACCATAGAACCAATATCAAATAGCCTGATTACTATGGCCAGTTTTGGTTGTCAGTAAACAAACGGCACTCCTCATTTGTATGGAATCATCTTCAATAGTTTCCACTAATTCATCATATCAAGACCACCACAACATAGTTTAAACAATCTATCCATGATTTTTTTCATTTCACGGTTTAAAGTCCATCCAATGTGCATTTACATGACCGCTCTATGATAACTTACATTTCATATGGTTAATATTTACACATGTGTGTTTACTAGATCGAAGCATCAAGACTCCACTATTAACCACATCACTAGTAGTTTCAAAATTTCCATCTTTTACCATTTCATGTTTCACCCAATCAATAAGACATAATGATTTAACATATAAATTTTTAAGGGGCACTTTAGTTCATAAACAACATACAAAACTATAAAATAGGCCTCTAACAATGTTAGAAATGAACCTTATAAGTGCTAGAAAATCATTGAAAATATGAACGACATTAAAATCCCAAGAGTTTTATCATATCTTATAAAAGAACATATAAAGTCCTTTTATCAATGATTTTAGAATTACATATTAAATTTTTTATAAGAACATTTAAAAGTGCTGATAAAAGTTATATTTATCGGTGCTTTGAATAGTGATGATAAAGGTTCATACTGTAGTATGTTGTTATAGCACAATGCATCACCACTTCAATGTGTTGTAAAATCACACTATAGTACCATAAACACATTAGATATCAACAAAAACAAGTCATAATATATAATTTAAATGAAACAAAATTCAAAGCACAAATACCTAAAAACACTATATTATAGACATTTTAAACATTGGTTTATATAATTACATAAATAAAAATTATTAAATACATTAAAAAAATCCTAATAATCAATGTTACCATTATTTACCTGGTGTTTCTTTGACTAAAGATTAACATTTTATAATTATTTTTAAATAAACCACCTCAACTCAAAAAAAAATCCATCTATATATGAAAAAATTATTATATGTAATTCTAAAATGAAATAATACATAATTCTATGGAAAATTATGATATTATGAAAATAGAGAGATTACCTATGTGATTGAGTAGTAGAGGGAACTTGAAAGAATGTGATAAATATCAACACTATAAGAGTGATAGGTTTTTTGAGATAATAAGTTTGCGGATATTTTGGTGTAGAAAGGGATAAAAGATAGATAAAGCAGCCAAACACGAACAAATGATTCCACATGTATAAGAAAATAGTTATTATGTGGCTAATATTGAAAATAAATAAATTAAGAAAACATATGAAAAAAACAATAATTCTATGACAAATGATTAGAAAATGTAAAAATTAATATCACCTCTGTAATTGAGCATAAGAAACACCATTTCTATTCATGCAATGGCAGGGGAGGTAACATGAATGAAAGTGATAAATGAACCACTGCATGGATGAAAATTCATTATGGGAGAATGAGCATGAAGGTAGGACAAAACACCACATATCAAACAAAAGAATACACCTATATAAGGAAATAATTATTATGTATGTAATACTAAAAATAAATAAATTAAAAAATCATATAAAAGAATATGTTAATTATATGGAAAATTATTTTACTGTAAAAACATAAAGATTACCTCTATTATTGATTACAGACAACATTGTTTCTCTTCCTGCAATGGTAGTGGAGGTAAATTGAACGAAAGTGATAAATTCACCACTTAAGGGAGAAGGAGCATGAATTTCAGACAGAGCACCCCAACTCAAAAAAAGAATCCACCTATATATGAAATAAATTATTACGTGAGTCATTCTAAAGAGAAATAAACTAAAAATAAATATTAAACAATACATTAATTCCATTAAAAATGATTTTACTATGAAAACATAAATATTACCTCTTTGATTGACCAGAGACAATTCTATTTTTCTTCACATAAATTTATGTAACATGTATCGAAATATTCTAAAATAAACACTCTCTAAAAGGAATAATTAAAATTAAATCAAAAGTCCATTATATATATTTTTTATAATAGAGAATATATATCGTAACATTACCATATCATCTATTCAAAGGGTTTCCTTAATTATAGTTTTTTCTTTTAAGGTATTGGTAGCATCATAATGTACATAAGACAATGTATACATGAAAAGTAAAACACTTAATTTATATTATGTTAATGCAGTAGGGAACATATAATATCCTGAGTAAAAACATAATATATTAGAAAACACTTTTACCTACTCATTGGAAATATTTATTGTTTCAAAAGAATTAAAGGATTTTGTTCATCTTTCGAGAATCCAAATCTCATCATTGTGGTCCCCTATAATGTACAAGAAATTTTCTATATTGGTACCGACATGAAATAGTTGTGATGTCCCAATTCAAGGGTAATCCTTGATTGTATTTTCATCTAATTCATCATTTGTTTTAGTCACTATTAACATAATCAAACAATTAGTATTTGTTTGAACAGAGAAAAAATATGTGCACCATTAGTGTTGCCACTATAAATAGCTCGTCTTTTTCTCCTTCTATTATAAAATTCTCCTTCACAAAGCCTATTTCATCAAATTTCTCCACATTGATATTTTCAACCCATTTTCAATGTAAAATAAGAACTTGAAATGTTGTATAACCTAACTTGTATATATGTTCAATAATGCCAAAATATGACATATTTTCCCAAATATTAATTTTATCCTTGGAACCATATACGTGCATCACTTCATACACAAGCTTAACACAACTAATTTTCATCGTAATGGCGTCATCAAGTTCTTTTTTGTAGAATATATAGTCATTGATTACAAACCCAATGTAAGATATAACATTTGAATTCAGTCCTCGGGCCATCCATTGAAGTCATTCAGTAATTGAATTTTGATTTTCATATTTCAACTTATAAATTTTATCTCTAAATAGTCCTACAAACTATTGATTATTTTATCTTAAATCCATATTTAATCCCTTTATGGATTCAAATCTATGAGAATTTATTTTTGGTAATGCTTGGATCAATATCATCAATATTATGTAATATGTAATGATGTATTTTCTCCCTATATATCAAGGTAATTATAACATATTATCTTCTAAAAATACATATTCCCATTAGTTATTCATTGTAATGAGACTTTGGTAGACTGATTCTTTCAAAATCTGATAGGTAATCGGTACAAAATTCAATATCTTCTTCAAAAATATATTGTTCTATAATACAACCATCTGGATGACTTCAATTCATAACATACCCTTTCAAAATCATCATATACAATTTGATGGGGTATATCCATATATAACAGACATGACCACATAGTTGAACCTCTCTAACCAAGTGAACCATTAGGTGGACAATTATATCAAATAATGATAGTGGGAAGAACATTTCAAATTCACATAATATGATTGAAATATCCTTAATCGTGATGGTAATCTTCATCAGGTCAACTAATTTACTACATATGAATTTGGAAAAGAAGCTGAGTCTGGTTAATTTATGTCATACATTTTGAGGAAGAATACTATAGAAAGAAACATGCATTAAATCGTGCATCAAAAAATAAAAATCATGTGATTTTATTCCTTGTAACTTCAAATTATTAATTGGCACAACATTCTTGATATTTAATGAATACCACTATTAGAATTTTACACTCTAATGGATAATGAAAACTTACAATTTTTATTGTATGGATAGAGTTAAAGAAGCCTGAGAATTAAATTCTAACATTTACCCTTTGCCAGCGCCAACTATTCCCTTATCCTCATTTCAATCAAGTCCAAGCTATCCTTGATTCCATCTAAAATATTTATGGGAACCTTTAGTAATGTTACAATTATGTTATAAAATATATTTATTTCTACACGCATCACATAAATAAAATTTCTCACATACAAACAATTCCAAGATGGTAATTCAATGGAAATTGGTTTGTTCCTTCAACTTAATTTTGTAATGTTTTTTGAAATTTTTTTGCTAAAAATATTGATAATCTTTTTTAATTTTTTGTACAACAGATCACCAATTACTGGAGACTGTGTTGTATATAATTCAATATTCCCATAAAATATTGTCATCCAGGATTTGTATATATGTCATTGTAGGAAAAAATTCTATGTCCTAAAAACACAGATGTTGAGGAATGTTTCAACTAAACTCAGAATGTGAATTTTTTCACAAAATTGGACACCCCGACTTTCTATTAATACCATATCCTGATAAATTTCCATAAGTGGGGAAGTCATTTATCATTTCATAAAACAAGGTCCTCAATGTGAATTCCTCACTTTTATGACCATCATACATTGTAACACCTCTATCCCACAAAAATTTCAAATCTTCAACCACTGGATCCAAATAGAAATCAATAACATTACTAGGTTCCATTGGTCCAGATATAAGATGAGAAAACATAAGGTATTTGTGATAAATGAATAACCATAGAGGAATGTTATAATTTTCAAAAAATATGGGACATATACTGTGAGTAGTACTCTGTACACAAAAAAGATTTGTTCCATCTGGACATAATGCAAGAGAAATGTTTGTCATCTTATCTAAAAATTATGGAAACTCATAATCAATTTTCTTCAACTAAATAGAATCTAATGGATGACGTAGGATACAATATTTAATTCTTGTAACTTCATTCCATGTTAATTTTATTGTGGTTTCCTAAAATCTATATAGACTTCTAAACTATGGAGTGATGGGAAAGTACAATTTATATTTTGAAGGAATTTATTCATTTTTTTTGTATCAATCTGAACCACACATAGGGAATTTTAAGGGTGATTCGTGGTCCTTGAGAAACAATATGAAATAATTTGCACAAAGAATTTATTTCTTATTGTTCATTTCCATTGAAAATAACATTAATTTATCATCATATGTTCGTCATGGTAGTTCATTTTCTTCTGGTAGCATATCGTTCAAAAGACCAAGTAGTTATGTAAACATGATGTCACTCCATATATTGCCAGTTTTGAAATTATATAACTTCAATACAGCTGATAATGTTATGTATTTAGTGTAACCTGTATACAATGGTTTTTTGGAATTGTTATTTAACTCCTCATACAACTTTGGACAATCCGGAAGGTAATCTTCAATTGTAATTGACATCTCCTCCATGCATTATCCCTAATCATTTAAAAAGGTATTCATATCAGATGAATCATAAACCATAATATCATCCCAATTGATGTACACATTATGTTTTTTCCTTTTTTTAGTCCAATATTTATAGATTTTATCTATTCTGTGTAAAATAAAATGTTATTCCAACTCTTTCAGTCAAATTTATATTATATAACAACAACATAATCACGGATATAGGATTTTAGAAGTGTCCTATTCATGATCTCTTACAATCTTGATGAAAATTTTAACTCCATGTTAATATTCATTTGTCCAACAATTAGGGTTCATATATTTTTGGTCCATATCCATCCTATTAGGTCCATAAAATATTAATTTTATGTAATATATATATATATACACATATGAAATTCATTATCAAAATTGAAATTTAAAAAAATATAATTAGAGAAATATGGATCATTTATACAAGAATATCTGAGTGCCTAGATATTCCTAATCCAATAATAAGGGTTTTTGGAATTATAAAAAATAAAGGGAGATAAAGTTAGATAATAAATTATATTGACACTAACCTTTATAGGTTTAAATTGGAAGAAGATACTGTAATGACAATAGCATGAATTACCCGAACTACACCAGGTCATATAAAATAATGCCCTCTAACTCAACTTGAAGTAACTAAAGGATGGTTTAAAATTTGGGTGTAAAAACCCATAAATGGGAGGTCCCCCCCACAAAGAAACAATTAGTACTATAGGTCGAATAAAATTCTAGCATGGACTTTAGGGTCAATGGACATGCATATCCAAAATATTCATTACCTCATATAGGAATACGTATTAGAAAAACAACTATGGAAATAAATGATGTAGTTGCTATGTAGGCATAGATACATGTAATTCCAGTATAAAAACTCACCCACTTATAGTCTATAAGAAATATCAAATAGATAAAACCCCGATATTGAAACATTACATGAACTAAAGGCACCATAAGGATTCAATAATTGAATGCGTGATGTGATAAAACATCATGTGATTAACTGGGGATAACACCTTTGAATATTCACTATAAGAAAACTAAGCACCATAGGGAATTATAAGAGGAATTAGATCCTATTATAAATATAACCTATAGAGGGATATACATCAATCCACTAACTTGGATCCTGAAAAATAGCATCATAAACTGTATGTCCACTTAGGTGTCCATGAATGGTGTCAACATATATATAATCATTAGGGAACCACCAATATGCCTCAAACCAGTTATAAATAAACAAGAATATACATGAAAATTTCTACACATTTATATATATATATATGAAATTTTTTTTAGTAAGATGATATAAATAATAACATTAAAAAAATAATGAATAAATCCCTGGTTTAGTGTCAGATATAAACAACTGATGATATGTCGATAAGCAATACAAACAACAAACCAAAAATCATTCCCAAAACAACGGATCACAAACAAATCATAAACAACGGATCATAGACAAACTATTGAATAACAAGTAAAAATGAAACCAAAAATACACAATGAATAATCAAATGGACTACCTTTCAAGGTTGAAATGAATATGAGACCCTCATATGATGTCAAATGAGATGTTCAGAGGTAATTGAGTGGTGTGATTTTACCTTCGATTCCCTGAGGAGGAGCATCGGTAGTGTGTGGCTTCTGCGGAAAGCTTCTATATCGCGACATGTTTGCAAATGGTTAGGTTTTTTAAAACAGATAACGAAACATTTATTAGAACATACTGATAGGCACTGATAAAAGTTCATTTTATCATCACATTATTTAGCACTGATAAATCCAAATCATTATCATTGCGAAAAAAGAACTGATAAATGTTCTATTCTCAATGCTTATTACTAAAGCGTCATTAAAGGTTTTATATTTATAATTATAAAAAATTGTAAATATTTATATATACATAATAAATATATAAATATATAAATATAGTAAATTTATTGATTTTTAAATATATTTATTATTATTTGATAATTATTTTTTTGTTATTATAGAAATATTTTTAAAATCTATTATTTATAGAATTATATATAACTATATAATCATACATATATATATAATAAATATATATAGATATAAATATAGTAAATATATACATTATTTAAGTAATGTTATTATAAATTTAATAATTATTTAAATATATATAAATATTTATTTATAATAATTCAAATAATTTTAAAACAATATTTATATATTTATAATTATAAATATATAATTGTATAACTCAAGGGAATGTAAATTTATAATTATACTTATTTACAAATATTTTTATTTATACATATGATTTACAAATATATTTTTTACATTATTAAAGAATATCTAATTTTCAGTGCATGCATATATGTACAAAATGAGTGAAATTGAAAAGATTAAGAATATAGATACAATTTAACAATATTAAAAAAATGGATAAGATCTATGTGTGTGTATATTTTATAAAAAACTGCATTTATTAAGTATTTACGAAATCAATATAACTCGCATTTGATCTATATTAAATTGAGAAATCAACCAAAATTCAATTATATGTCGAGTACTATGAAATTAGTCAATATTTTTAATTCATATTAATTTTTAATTATGTACAATTATTTAATAAATATGTTACAATTTAATGTCTTATTTATAAATATTTTTCAATATATAAATCCCATTTATATACATTAATATATATCTATATATTAAATATCTACAATTTAATAACATTAATTATCATTATTATAAAATTAATGAAATGTTTAATATTTAATAATGTATAATAAATCAACTCATTTTTATCAATAATTGTTTAATTAATAATTTTTTTTCATAAAATAATTTTATATATTTTTTATCTTTAATTATGTCATTTTGTCAATGTTAAAAAATAATTGATGAATCAAATATTTATCAGTGGTAAACATTAAGTGCTGATAAAGGATAGCCTATATTAGTGCTATAAACAAAGTACTAATAAAGGGTACCCTTTATTTGTGTGAAAATTAAAGTGTTGATAATGGTTTCCTTTATCTCTGCTAAAATAAAAGAGCTGATAAAAGGTTAAATTTAATATCACTTTCTTTCGCATTGATAAATATTGCATTTATCAGTGTTTTTTTCTAGCACTGATAAATAATAGCAAGGTTAAAGGCTTGTTCTGAAGTAGTGATATCACATCGCACAACCCATTTACTATTTTTGAATCATTGATTTCCAATTCTTCATCAATATCATTTCAATGTTTCGTTACTAATTTCATAAGTCCATTATCGTGTATTATTCCATAAAAGTAATCCAAATTTCAATCTCCAGTCTTGGGTATCCCTATGAAATTACCTTAAATTTATATTCTCAAACCAAAAAAAAGGAATCTAATCAAGAAATTTCATATTTCAAAAAGTTTTTTAATTATAATATAAAATTCCAACAAGGGAATGTAACACACCTAGATTTTAGGAAATATTTTTTAAAATAAATTTAATTTTATTCATAACTTACATAAAATGAAACACCATGTTTTAACAAAACATGACATACAACTGATATATAATTATTTAATATTATAGTTATCACCTACCATTGGGATGGTTAGAATGAGTATGATTAACTAAATTATAAAAATACATGGTATAAACATCAATATACAATGAATTATTTTGTGACTAATTAATTTTAAATATAAATTAAAAATCATCTGTTGATAATATAAATCATTTTATAAAAATATATTTCTATTCACACAAACATGTTTTATCTCAATAAGTTATGTACATTAATTTTGATGAATTATTTTTATTAAATTTATATGATATATATTCAATCAAATTTTAATCATTAATGTTATGTGTTTTCTAGGAAGAAGATAAGAATAAGTCCAATCTTACGCTAAAAACAAGTATTTTTCAAAAAAGTTATTTTGTTACATTTTTCACAATTATTTTAAAATTAATTAATTCATATTTTATAGAATTTAAAGGAAAAAATTAACTTCATTTCTGAAAATAACATTTAAAATTATCTTGGATTTAATTATTTAGATTTTTATGAAAATATAATTTCATTAATAAATAGTTAAAATACTATATTTTATTATAAAAAATACCTTTCCATTCAAACAATTTACATGTTAAATTATATTTTAATATGGCTAAAAAAGTAAAATAATTTAAAATACAAATATTTTAAACAAATTTATTTCATTTAAATCAATTTCATATTGAATGTTTATATAAAAACGTTTTAAACTTTTGAAAATTTTAACATTAGAAAACAGATTTTCCCTCGTGACTTAAAGATTAATTTTAAATTAAATTTTTATACTTATATGAATGGAATTTAGAAAAATAGATTTCGTATTTGAATGAAAATAATTAATATTATATAACAATTTAAAATAATCTATTTTTCAAAATTAATAGTAAAAAAAGTAAATTATTAATTACCCTAGTAAAGGTTAAAACGGATTCAACAAGGAGTTAAACAAAAAATATATGAGTAATATTTCAATAAAAACATGTATATGTCCTATTGGATTTCTATATTTAAATATCAACATTATGAAGTTTTAAAATAGTTTCATTTGGAATCTTTTTTCATGTGAATTACTTTAACATTTTAGATTCTTTTGGAATATTTCCAAGTAGTTTCCATGTGGGTTCCTTTCCCCACATATAATATAGAACACTCCTCCACTATCATATTCACACATAAAATCCCTTTGGATCATACAATACATACCAAAAACCCTTCATTACACCCATACCCATGCTCAGGAGGCCTTATTTTGATTAGAAAACCATCCTTTTAAATATTTTGGTATAAACTTATGGAGGATCTCAGAAGAAGAAGAAATTTTAGCATGTATGAAGGACATCAAGACTTAAGGTAAGAGAATTACATTTCAAACTAACATAGTTGGAACATATGTTATGTTATTCATCAATATTCATTTATGAGGTGTATATAATTCTCTATTGACATTTTATTCATGATTCTATTTCTTTCCATGATATTTAATGATTAATTTAATATTATTCTTTCATGTGGATTATGATTCAAAAGACACAGAAGTGGTAAAGGTTTGATGTTACAGTCAAATTGATTATCTAGATTATTTATGATTATTCTTCCAATTATTATATATTATTATCTACCTCTCAATAAACTCATAAATTTGATTCTCCAATTTTAATTTTTTTGACAATATATGATTTCCTTTAATTTTCCACTCATAAAGTATTAATTATACTAAAAAAGGTTTTTAAGAAAACTCACATTTATTCCAATATTTGGTCAAAAACACTTTTTCTTCCATATCCATGATTTTTTGAAATAAAAATTATTTCAATGTCCCTATATAATTTCTTAACGACCATTTTACCCTTTTTCGGCTTTTTGAAAATTATTTTAAAATCAAATTACATGTCATTTTCAAAAAAATAACATTTGGATTTTGCAAAAAATGTGCAAGGAATCATTATTTTAACAATCATGAAATGAAACAAACATCCCACATTTATTAACTATCAATGATTTAAGGTTTATATTATATGTTTTCAAGGTTATTTTCAAATAAAATATTTTACATAATATTTTAATAATTTTTAGATTTTAAATAAATGAATTCAAAGTGAAAAGATGTTTTCTTCAAGAAATATTCCACATAATCTATAAAATTAATTTTCCATCTAATATGAAATATTTTGATATTAAATAAGATTTATTGGGTATATGATTTATTAATAACATCCTTATTATTTTTCTACATGGTTTATGTTTTTGATAACAACATTTTTATGAAACCCATTTCTTTTCATGGGTTCTGATATGATAAATGTGTTATGAAGCCCGTTTCTTTCCATATGTTTTTCTATGATGTTTTTATCATATTATAGAACATATTTGTATAATTTTCATAATATTATTGGTGATACTTACATATAACTTTAATTCATTAGATAATGATTAAGATATATTTATATAAACATGGCTGGAATGGGGAGTGAACCCAGATCAATAAGAAATTTTGTTCACTATGATAGTCATCAAAGTGAACCATGAATATTGTGATGGTTTAGGGATTGAACACAATACACTATGACAATCAGGGGAGTGAACCTCAAAAACTAATATGGTTTGAAGATTGAACCCAATCCACTATTATATTCTTG
The DNA here is from genome assembly GCA_963277665.1 of Viscum album. Taxonomy (NCBI): domain Eukaryota; kingdom Viridiplantae; phylum Streptophyta; class Magnoliopsida; order Santalales; family Viscaceae; genus Viscum; species Viscum album. The sequence goes on along the minus strand of OY728131.1, from coordinate 394,213,698 downwards.
GAAATGAGTCTTGGCTACTAAAGAAATGATTTTCTATTCTTATGTGTATTTAATGATTTCTTATTGTATGCCATTATTATGATCTCATGGAACATGTTCTTTTATTATTTTATGATTATTTTATTTTGAACTGCCAATATTTATTCCATGACTCAATATTTTTTTCTTTCATATTCAGGGTATAGTTTTTTAATTTTAATATCATGATCCCATAGAATTACAGTCAAATTATTCTTATGTGATAATTTATATCTTCTTGTTTTCCCTTACATTGAAACTGATATCACCCTTCCTAAGGATTAATTTACCTGTGTTATAAAGAAATTTATTTTGAATAATATTTCTAATAAGGGTTCTATTTATTCAGATCATATTCAGAGAATATATTGTTCACCAAATAACCATTTTTTTATGTTTCCATGTTTTCATAGGCACTAGACCTAAATGATTCTGGAATTAATATTGAAGTTATTTAATGAATATTCCTCTATTATTATGTCATGTCATTATGTGACAAGTCTGGCTCGCAATATTTGGTATTAGAGAAATGGTTTAGATAACCATTAGAATCTAGGATGATAATAAAATTTGATAACCCTTAAGGTAATTCTAGGTATATGATAACATCCTAAAGTTTCTTAAAAATGATATAATGCGGTTTACCCATAAATACATTAATTTATGGATACTAAAATTGGAAATGGTTCAGGAAAAGATTTACCTAGTGGTAATAACTATAGAAAATGTGTGTCGATGATGACTTGAGAACTACTTGATACATGAAAATGATCCTCATCGTGTCCATATTTTTACACTCCTATGGGATATTAATTAGTTAATTAACATATTGTTTACAAATTATCATGAATTATTTGAATATATTATGACCATGAATAACATAGTGTAAACCTAAGGTGTCATAGATTGGAAAAAATGGGTTATGATTTATACATCATATAAATGATTTTTCATGATTAATTGGTTTCCCACTAAGAGTATTGTTTCTCACACTATGATTTTTTGTTTTATCCACATGAAGGAGATAAAAGAATATGGGTTAACATTGAATGTGATAGATAATTTTTTAATGATACACCAAATGGGATGGTTACTAATGTAAATGATATTATAGTTATGCCTAATAATTTATCATGATATATGATTAACAACTTTCACCTTAACCAAATCCCAGACTCATAAATAAGATATGGATACTGCTTTTAAAGAGATTAGGTTATGCATACCATGGAGTAATGAAGATTAAATTTCTTTTATATCATGAATATAGGGAGAAGTATCCAAATAAATTTCTCAACGAAAGGGGAAGAATTTTTGAGTGTGGAGAATAAGGATACAAAGTTCTTTCTGAGAAAAAATGAAATGTTTTGTTAACATAATAGATTAGAATAATGGTCTCCCTAACTTATCATCGATGATTAAATGTTTTAAATGTGGAATTTATGGGAATTATACAAAACTATTTTATAGGGGGAAATATGATTATTAGAATCAATAAGGTTTTATGAGTAATGGTAATACTGCTAATGATGCAGAGACTATGAATGATATATCAAAGGTGTTGATTTATCAAATAGTATTTTTTATATTAAATGAAATAATAATGATTATATTTAGACAGGATTCATAATTCATATTTTATGGAAGATGTATTAAGGAATAAGATAATGAATACAAGATAATTTTTTACGAAGAAAGTGGAATTATTGAAATATTTAGGTATTAAAATCAAAGAGTTATGTTATATGGATCATGGAATATGTAAGTACTGTTCTATATATGTTTTTCATTAAGGATTCTCAATAACATGTTGAATAATAATAATGACCTAGAAAATTATTTAACAGTGTGGGGATGGATTATGGAAAAAACTTAATTGAAGAAATATAAACCTTCATATATTCTTGATGTTGACATAATAGTGATAAATAGGTGTTAATGGGATAATATTAGTAACTTAGATGTTTGATTTTGATTTAATGGTTCATTTTATCTATGTTGTATTTTAATATATATTTTTATTTTTGGGATATATTTTACATTTTGATATTTTATTTTTGGAAGCATTCATATTTTAAGTAAGATTTTATGGTGATAAAGGTATTAACATATTTGTTATCTGATATTATAAGATACATTATTTTGTTTGGGGAATATAATGATTTGTTCATTTTTTAATTTTAGTGAAATACCTTCTAAATTTTTGTACTTTAAATTTGGTCAGAAAATTTTTGAAAATATCATAAGGTTATCGATTTGTGGAATGAATTATGTTGAAATTTTAGTATTATTAGATAATATGTTCTAGCAATTTTGGATTTTAAAAATATCTAGAGACATGTTAAATGAATCATCAATATTTTATAAATCTTATGATATATTAAAAGGTAATTTCAGTACTCTAGGAATGAAATATTCAACTTGACTAATCATTGTTTAAAGAATCAAATTAGATTATGGTGGAAATTAGTTAACGGGTGAAATTAAATTTGTCGAGTAATTATATTCTATTTTTTTGTAAAAGAATTATTAATCTCAAATAAATTATCCTGAGAAAAAAAATTAAACATATTACCTTCATTTATGGTGAACGAATGGTCTTTTCACTCATTATATATTTATGTATTTGTTGTCATTAAATATTATATATCATTAAATCTCTTGTGATAAGTGATCTATATCACTCTTCATAATTATTTACACCTTACTTATATGCCTATATCATCACATTCCACCAATATTATCATATTCTAAAAACTATTTATGTGTTATTCAAGATGACCTTCTTAATTTCATTTCCCTCTTTTCAAGAGGAAGTTTTTTTACCCTTTTATAGTGAGGGTTTTTCACGTAAGAATTTTCAAATGTTAAAACCATAGATCTCATTATATAATTACAAGGATGAAATTTATTAAATTAATTGGATAATGTAACACCTTAATATTTTATGAAATACATTTTTCCAAAAAAATATAACTTCTTCAATTTCATTAATTACATGTAACACCAAGTTTATTGAAACACGACATGATACTAAAATATAATAATTTAACAAAATAGTTATAAACACACAATTGGGATGGTGGGTATGAATTTGATTAACTAAATTATGAAAAAATATTTTTTAAACATGTATAAAAAATTAATTATTTGGTGACCAATTATTTATAATTAAAAATGAGAAATAACATTATGATAAAAGAAATCTAATTCTAAAAAACTATTTTTTTCGCACAGATGAATTTTATCTCAAAAAGATACATAAATCAGTTTTGGTAATTGATTTTATAGAAATTTGTTTATTATACTTTTAATAAAATGTTTAATATTAATCTTATGTGTTTTAGAGGCATGATATAAGAATAAATCCAATTTAATTCTTAAAACTTGTATTTTTTAAAAAAGATTACTTATCTGATTTAGTGAACTTATTTTAAAATTATTTTTTCCCAGATTTAGAAGAAAAAATTTAAAATGAATTTTTTTAAATACAACTTTCAAAATTTAATTGATGTGAATTTTTGATAATTTTTTGAAAATATAAATTCTTATGTGAATATTGATAATTACAGTTTTTTTATTAAAAACTATCTTTTCATTAAATGAATTTACAAGATAAATATTATTTTAATGTTTTTTTAAAATTAATATTTTTTCATTTATATATTTATTAATCCAATTTAGTTCATTGGAATCAATTTCATTTTTAATTTTTCTATAAAAACGTTTTAAAGTTTTGAAGATTTTCTATTTGGAAAAATGTTTTTCCTTGCATCAAAAGATTTAATTTTAATTTATTTTATTAAACATATGTGAATGGAATTTAAAAAAATGTATTCTTTATTATGAATCATAAAAATAAATACTACACAATAAGTTCATATTAATTTTTTTTCAAAATGAATAGGTAAAATAGTAAAATAATCATTACCGCTGTTAAGGATAAAATAGGTTTAACAGGTTGTTAAACTAAAATTAGAAGGGTAATATTTCCATTAAAATATATATAAATTATATTTTTTTGAACAATTTTAATTATATACTTCCTGATTTCTAATATAGGGTCATTTGGATGATTTTTATGTGAATGAAATTATCATTTTGGATTCTTTTGAAACATTTCTAAGGTGTTTCCATGTGGGTTCATTTCCCCACTTATAAAAGGACCTCTCTTATCCTTGTATATATTTCTAAACTATTTATTTCTACTAATACCTAACAAAAATTCATTCTTGCATCCATCCCCATATCTAATATTCCGTAGTTTTTTCGGAAACACTCTTATGAATGCTTTAGGTACAAACCTAAGGGGGATTATTGAACAAGAATAGGTTCATGTGTTCACTAAATAAGTCTAGTGTTAAAGTTAGGTAATTTGATCACAAACTACCTTCTTTGGTACCTTTTTTATGTTATTAACATATTATTTTATGATTTTAATCTAATTTCCCTTTGACAAGTTATATATTCAATCTATTTATTCTCATGATATTTAATGATGTATTTCATTTCATTCATTCATGGGGATTAAGAATAAAAATATACCGATGTGGTAAAGTTTTGAAGTTACATTCTTAATTTTTATAATGTTTTTATGGTTATACTTCCAATGATGATATATTTTGACCTACTTCTCAATAAACATATGAAATTTATTCACTTATATTTATTTCTAGATAACATAATATTTTATTTCATTTTCCTCATTTAAAGTATTAAAGATACAAAAATAATTTTTTTATGAAAAATCAACATTATTTTTTCTCTTCATTCAAAAATCCTTTGCCTTCCTTATAAATGTTTCTCAAAAAACTATTTTAAAAAATGTTTTAATATTCCACTATTATTTTTTAATGTATTTTTTAGCATTATTTTAATTTTTACAATATGTTTTAAAATGAATAGTCATTTCATTTTCTAAATAAGGAACATTTGGATTTTACAGAAAATGTGAAAGGAATATTTGGTTTTACTTACATGACATGAATAAAGTTTTCTTCTATTATGACTTCTTAATGATTTCAATATTATCTTTCATGTTTTCCTATATATTTAAAAAAATTCTTCTTACTATTTGGGAAATTTTTTGATTTGAAAAAAATGATTTAATGTGAAAAATTATTTTCCTCAAGAAATATTCCAAATGATCATTCAAAATCATTTTTCATTTAATATGACGTCATTTTATTTGACATAATATTTTATGGGGATAAGATCAAATGATACCTTCTATATTATTTATTTATATGGTTTATGTTTATTATAATAAGATGTTTATGAGACCCATTTCTTATCATGGTTTTTTCTGTAGTAAATATGTTTTATGAACTATTTCTTTTGATATGTTCTGATATATTTAATTTTTCATAATATTTTGGCACAAGTATGTATTATTATCATTAAATTACAGGTGGTTCCTATATCTCTTTCCAATTAATTTTGTAAATATTGATATCTCATGAGATAAATAGTTCTGGAATGGAGAATGAACCCAATTTAGATAAGAAATTTTTTCACTATGATATTCATGGGAGTTAACAATGACCAATACAATGGTTTTGGAAGTGAACATAATATATTATGATAGTTTTTCATGTGAACCTTAACAACTATAATTGTTTAAGAATTGGACCTAATCCAATATAACAGTCTTAGAAATCAGTCTTGAATACTACGGAAATTATTTTCTATGGTTATATGTACACCATAACTCCATGTGTTCATCCAATGTTATGATCACATGGATTATTCTCTTAGATTCCTTTATTATTAATATCTTTTCAACTACGAAATATTATTCCATGACTAAATATTTTGTTCATTTATATGAAGGATATGTTTTTCAAAAGTTAATCTCATGTTTTCATACCCTTATACTAATGTTATTATTATATAATAATTGATATCACCCTTGTTTACCCTTATTTAGAAACTAAACTAAATATTTCTAATGATTACTTTCCCTATTTAATAAATAAATTTATTATGTATGATATTTCTTGAAAGGGTGATAGTTATGTAAAACATAGTGAGAGATGATGTAGATCACTTATGAACCATTTTTTTAGGTTTCCATGTATCCAAATGCACTAGAACTAAATGATTCTGACATGGAGCATGACATTATATAATTAATATTTTACTATTAAGATGTATTATCTCTATATGGGATGTTTGGGTCACTATAGGGTTTCCCACATAGGATCACCCTCCATGTTGGATCTAAAAAAAATCAATATGGCATGAGATTAAGGCATCTACATATTTTACAGACTAAAATAATTTCATTGTCATGACACAGTTGGTCAACATGAACGTAAAATGAATATTATTATAAATTAGGAGATACAATTAGAAAAATATTGGTACCCCCTAACATAACCTCTCTGGAACTCAATTTCCCAATATTAGCCTCTGATTCGAGCTAATATTAAAGAAATAAAAGTAGCATATAAAATCCATGAAAATAGGTCATAAAGAATAAAAAAGTGAGAGACCATATGATAATTGGAGAATTAAAAATAAATAGAAGAGATGAAAATTGGTTCTTACCTTAAACATTGAATCACATCAAACGACACTCCATGTAATAACAGATTACAAGAGATTTTGAAAACCCAAAAGGAGCATAGAGGGGAACATGTTATAAGAGGTATTGGTCCAAATTAGGGTGATTTTATTTTAAATAAATGAAGGGTTATAAAGTAAAAACATAAAATTCCAATTTTTAAAGGGTAACAATGTTGGATAGCACAATCGGACAAACTGTGAAAAAAATAGTATAAATCTCCACTATCCAAGAAACACAATTCTGAATAGTTAGGAAACACAGCTTATCAAGTCATGTGCCAAACATGTAAATTCCCTCTACAATATTCTATATATATTAGACGGTTTCATGGATCCCCAAGCATGGGTAAAAAAATAGTAAGCCTATACATAATAGGCAACATGATTGGGGGTCATTGTTAACATTAACCTTCACTAACCATGTGCCCCGTGTCGTAACTATAAAATCTAAAATTTTAATCCTTAAAACCCTAGAATTATCATAAGACCTACACTACTCTTGAAATAAAAATATAATATGATAAAAATAAAATAATTTTAATAGAATTTATATATATTCTCATCACAAAATTTGGGTCAGGGTATTACAACCTCCCCAACATATAATGTCTCATCCCCCAAGTTCCACACCCATGTATCACTAAACCTCTTCAGTGAATAACTCCATTCATTGATATTGTATATTAGACTCGTATTCCCATGATTCCTCCTAAACATATCCATTATACAATAACACAAATACTAGGAGAGCAAAATTTTCATGAAGACTATTCTCACTATGATCCATGATATGAATTGGATGCTTCTTAAATGATAAATCAGCCTTCGACTCAACATTATCTACATTGATTGCATGAGATGGGTCTAGATAAAATCATCAAATTTTGGATACATGAAATAAATAATTCATGTAATTGTGTCTTGGTAGAATAACCAATTGGTATTATCTAATATTTATCCTCTATGACACCTCAAATGGTCCTATAAACCTTGATGATAACTTCCCTTGTCTCATGATCTAATATTTCACAATCCATTATGACACCTGCAAGAAGAACTATTCACCCACCTAAAACTATAAGGGATGATCTTTTTGTTTTTTATATATCCTCTACCAACATTTAGTAGTCTCTAACGACTTTATAATAAACTGAATTTACTTTTAGGTCTCTGGAACGACACTTGATTCAAACATAGCTGACTTTTTAGCCTCCATCCAATATAAAGGTGATCAGTATGGAATTCCATATAAATACACAAAAGAAAACATAAGAATAAATTTTTAGTATGCAACTAGAGATTGAACCTACTTCTATGTATCTATAGAAACTGTTTAAAAACATCGCTATATGTGGACATATCCATGGTTTTATGGCCCATAGCAAGTATTTCAAAACCATGGATATATGCCTATTTTTCGTGGCCTATAGCCACGGTTTTCTGAACTGTGGAAATATCACATGGATATTTCCAGGGTTTTGTGGCATATGGCCATAGTTTGTAAAATGTGGCCATAATCCAATTTTTTCATTGCCGTATAGCCACTGTTCTTTAAAAAATTGGCTATAGGGTTCCCGCGCTTATGCGGGGAAAAAAATTCCCGCTAAATTTTTTTCTGGAATCCCTATCGCCATAGTTTTGAGTTTATTCCTACTATTTTTATTAATATATATATATCATAATATATATATATACCAAAATTATGGCACAGTGTAGTGGTAAGTGCGTTGGACTACATAGTGGAGGTGCAAGGATCAAATCCTGCTCAGGACGTTTATAATTTTATCTATTTCCATAGTTTTCTGAGGCTATTACCATGGTTAAAACCATGGAAATATCCACATATATGAACGAATTAATCCATTTTTATAGGTCATGTACCACTGTTTTAAATTTGGAGGCCTTTTACCATGGTTTCCAAAAATATGGAAATAGTGAGCTATTGTCACGGTCAAAATTGTGGCCACAGGCCTAGACATACTGCCACAATGATAGTGGCCACGGTTAGTCAAAACCATGGCCGAAGAATTTTTTCATGGTTTCGGGGCTTATTTCCATTGTTATGAACCATGGCAATAGCCCTTTTTCCAGTTGTGGTATATTTTAGTATAAAACAAATCCAATAGCGGTAGATAACTCTCCTAATAACCCCTAAAATCAAGTATGCATACACAATCCATGTCATCCAGAACCTAAATCATATACATAGACTTCTCGTGTATATGTGGCTGAAAAGATATACGTAAAAATTTGTGTATACCTTGTTCTTTATATTACTCATTATATAATCTGTTGGTAAATGGGAATCTATTACCGAGACAATGTTCCATGGAACCTTGGGAAATCACACCACTTAATGGACATACAACATATATAGATCATCTATAAAATAATCATCTTTAATCAATAAAAAATGATCCACTTTTATTATCCAATCAATTACAACCCAAACTGCATCATAAATTTAGATCATCCTTGGAAAGCCTATTATAAAATAAATTTCCACATCATCACACTTCCATTTGGGAATAGGTAGCGGTTGGAGAGGAATTTTTGGTTTTTGATGTTCGACCATCACCTGCTCAATGTTAGAGGATCGTATAATAAAGCTTGTTATGAATTTCTTCATCCCATACCACTATTACTATTGGTGAAAATCATGGAAAATATTGGTTAGATCTAGATTTATTTCCTATTAGATACATGGAAGTCTCTCATCAAATCATTTTACATATTCATGTGAACTACCACACATCCTTGAAAATAAATAATTTCATCAACATTAAGAGTTTAGTCTAGTGAGGGCTCCTAACCATATATATTTATCCTCATCACCCATGAAATATGAATCTGAAATATTAATCATCATTACCCTATCAACATGTTAGTAATCAATCAACATATAAGAAACATATTACTAGAATTGACACTTCTGAACACCCATACGCAACACAGTAAAAAGAGATATATTCCTCTCCTCAATACTACACTCTTGATCTACTTGGTTCTCAGTCTTCTTGATCCACACATCTACAATGTTGTTCCCCTTCCTAAGAGTGTATTATAACTAAATGTAAAAATATTATAAGTACTCCACCCATATACTCTATCGAATGTTCATGTCATGTTGATAGAAAACTTATTTCTGACTCTAATGATCTGTATAAACCACAAAATTTCCACTAAAAGATAGTTCCACTAACCACTAACTGAATGAACCACCATAGATTACTACAAATCATGATTTCAGTCAGTTCATTCTTGTGACCTGATCTTCATGGACCCATATGTTGCTACTTGGCTATAATGCATTACCATTAATTCCATGACAACACCCAATGAATCACAATATAGAGTGTAGTACACACCCTTCTTGGGTAAGTTCAAAATCCGAATAGAAGTAAAACACCCATTTGGAACCATAAAATACTTCTCATAGGCATCATACAGTTCAAAAATGTCCCCTTCTTGGTCATGTCCTCCAATAGTGATTACAATAATGAGAAGTCATGAATTATCCTCTGATAGTAACCATACAACATCAAGAAGCAATGATCCCTGAATATATTAATGGGTCTCCCCCAAAAAATCATAGATTCTACCTTTATTGGATCTACTGACACTCTTACCTAAGATATCACATGCCCCTTTAAGTGAACATGATCATGAAAAAATATACACTTTAAGAGTTTTACATATATATTTTTCACTAAAATTGTTCTAAATTATACTTCCAAATATAGATCATGATATTATCATTACACAGAGTACAACACAAATATCAGAAATAAAAAACAATAAAGAAATCCAAATTATGATGAAAACCCCATTTATTCATAGTAAAAAGCATTATTGGCATATTTATCAACCCAAACAATATCAAAAATCACTCATAAAAGCCATATCTACTCTAATAAATTTTATGTTTAATTTTTATAGGTCACCCCATCAACTGATGATGCCCCAAACATAAATGAATCATAGATAAAATACCAACACCCTTAAGAAGGTTGAATAGATAATCAATATAAGGAATCATATATTGGTTCATACTGATCACCAGATTTAGTTTCTAATAATCCACATACAAACTGAATGATTATTTCACCATCTTATAAAAAAATACTACAACACTATAAGGGGATGTACATAGAAGGATAAACACATATACCTCTAAGTCTTATATATAATTCTTCAGTATTCAATTTTTTATCCAGTATGGAGGACATAAAATAGAAATTGTATATGATTTAAGATTAATTGTATACTCAATTCTACACTCATGTGTAATCCTAAATATTCATTAGGAAATAAATCCCAGGATATTTTGACAACAGTATACAATATTATCTGACATATCCCCACCTCAACCAATGAGTGACTAGAAACCTGGGTTGTGACCCCGACCAGTATCTGAGATTATATCATCTATAACCTTCTTTCACATCCCACTCACTGATGTAATCAAAACTATATCCCTTGATAGATAAAAATGATATTAACCAATGATAAAAATCAATTTAATCGTGTAATAAAAAAGAGACAATGAATCCTAGAATAATGTAAAAACCATTCATCTCCAACATTATGAAATCACATAATAAATTCAAACTACAAATAACCAGGGCACAATTCACACACCTTTGAATCCCATCTGATCACATTCGAATGGGAATATCAATCGATAATTATCCAGAAATATTTTCAATTTCAAAAACCAAGACTCAAATGACCTAATCATAGATAAATGAATTAACGGATCTAGAATCAAAAAATGTATATGCAAGTTTCATGTCTACTAAATTCAACCCAAAACTATAGATGGCCAGACATCTTGATTGATTGGATTATGCACAAATACATGAAAATGGCATAAACCATGAACATTCACCACAACTTTAATCCCCTAAATCATATCCCATTCTTATATATATTATATATACCATAGATATTAAATTTTCCCACCAATATCTAAATGGCCGGTGGAATCCAACTACTATCTTTTTAAGGTACATCAGATCCAGCACTGGAATACTTTTTTGATCTTAACCTGATGCCACTTGTATCTTATGGAATGATAATATAAAAATGTAACAGATGCCACATATTCCCATAATAATGGATCTACCTCAAGGTTCAATCAAACTATGTATTATAATTACTTTATACACCAATGTTATACCACTCAATAAATTGTCCACTTCTCATAGGAAGAGATAAATCACCGCTTGAACTATATTATATAACACCTCTCCGTAATTTTTCATCTGACTAATTCTTCTTTCTACTATATTAAAAACCACAACTACCACCAATGGAAGAATATTATCCATAACCACGTCATTCACTATGATTTATCTACTTGATAATGGCTTGGATTACAGTATCAACAAAAATACATTAGGCATACCACATTCACCCACACCCATTTCTCATAGTGCAATCCCCCCTCAAGTTACTTCACACTCGTGACCTAATTACTAACTAGAATCAGACTAAAAATAATACCTATATAAAAAACCACATTATTCCATAAAATAAATCCCCTTATGATTCAGATTTATAAATTCATAGGTTTTATAAGATCTCAATGTCTCAAGAAAGAAACACATAAATAATTATGTCTATAAATCCATTATTGTCAAACCAATATTATAATAATCTTAAACAACAACAACAGCCCACAAGTGTTTTTTTTATCCTAAAAACATATAAATTGTTGTCCTCGCTATATTTTCTTGAGTAGAATCATGAATATTAGAAATAGTATCGATAAATTTTATCTATCACCCAGCTACCTAAGAAATTCATTCAACTATAACCATCAGTGGGTTGTAATGCTGAAACTCAGGAGTAAGGTTGGATATAGATGTGTATCCTGATGAGTCTCCATCTCTATAAACTACACCACATGTAAGATTCATTCAATAAATTTATCATCCAAAAATACACCCAGTACTACAAGAGGATTTGGACTACCCATTGGTAGGGAATTACCACCCTAATACTTATGGCATGGAACCGAGTGTCTCAGTGGAAACATGTATCTAAAATGCCAAATATGAACATTTTAGATCAATATAACTAAATAACTATCACAAATAAAACCTAGGAAATAGGAATATAATCCCTTTTCCATTGATTCTCAACACCAATATCACATAATCAGACACCCTCCAAACCCATTCATTACACAAGTTCAAACATCATCATTACCATAGGATTCATATTTTAATTTTCTAATTATTAATTAATATAACACATTCTAAGGCATGGATAAAAAAAATTTCATTCACGTGTTTTAAAGGAAATATCCTTTTATGTTTATTACTAGCACTTTATTTAACCAAAATCCACATTTAAACATTCATTTATAATGTCATGATTAATAAGAAGTGACATATAGAATTTATCAATTAAGATACCACCATATATTTATATGATAAAACACCATGTAAATCATTTCTAATACATTAAATAACTAATCCCTTATCTAGAGATTGATATATATCAACCACATTAAACATATGGATGACAAAATAATCCTTCATGACTAGCTTGATTTATTAATACACACACTCATTCAATGTCAACCAAAGAAAAAATCACACAAATGATAATAAAAACCATGTGAATAAATCCCTGTCAATTTAGTTAAATTTTTAATGGGAGAAATAAATCAACAATCTCATCTCAGTGATTTGGGATTCCCTCAGACATGGGATATCTACTCCTATACAAAAGGTTTTAATCAAGTCTTGATGATTACTTATATCTTATCATCATTTCCAAGAAAACAATACAAAAGAGATGTCTAATTTGATACCACTTCTCAGTGTCTATATACCCAATCACTCTAAATAATAACCAAACCAGAGAGAGAAAAGTCCTTAAACATGGATCCCTATATGTCAGAGGATTTCAACAAGCTGAGAGGGTCTACAAAGATTCTATGGGGAGATTACACTGTCGCATTAGAGTTGTAATGGGATTATAAATAAGAACAATCACATATATCCAAACAAGATAAACATTCCATATAAGAGCTCTTACTAGTGTACTCTAAAATAATCACCATAATAACTAATCCTTCTCTTTCATACAAAATTTCTAGACCCAAGATAATAATACAAAAATATTATATTGATTTCATTGATTAATTAATACATTCCATAAATTTCCACGTAAACCAAGGAAAAATTATTTACTGTATTGGAGACTATCTAGATAAATATATTATTTTTATGAAACATATGGATATAGATACACAATTATTCTCCTCTGGATTCTGATGTAGACTTCTCTAATGACATAATCATCTTCATAACCATTCAAAGGGAATGAAAAGAAGGGGTGAGGTATAATGCTCTATAAGTGACACATAATAAATAATCATAAATGTTAGATCATAAATATGAGGGAAAACGTGAGATATGGAGTAATATTAGTTAAAATGATTAAGAGATTATAATTGAAAAAAAACATGATTGAACAATATTAATGATCACAACCTAATAACCTAAGACCAAATAATGGTCATAAAAACCATTTCCTAGAAACATATAAATAACATTACATCAATTTAAAAGAAATCATAATATAATTATAACACGGAATTCCATATAAATTTGAAATATTTTAAACATAAGGCTCATTTTAGATAAGTAGTGGCACAAAAATAATCAATGGAAAATAACACGAACAAAATCTAGTGTGTCCACCCTTTCATTTTGTCAATAAATCAATGTATGTCCACCCATTAATTCTATGAATAAATTCATGAATGTACACACATAATTATATTTTGAGATATAAAACCATAAAAAATGAATTGGAGGATGATATATGACCCCATCCATAATCATCCATACATATGAATGCCACTTTAAATCAAATAATTCATCTTATTATAAATAACCCATAGGAGAAAAATTAGTTTCATAACATTTTCAAATTATATCAAATTAAAAAAACATGATCATTTGATATTACAACCATGATCACCCTAAAAGAACATTTTTTAATTGATTTATGAATCATTACATAACTAGAAATAATCCATTTAAAATGATTGATAAATCACAAAATGGTTTATCATGGAAACATTTATTAATATTATCATAAAGAATTTGATTTTAGAGTTACACTACAAAATCCAATTTTCAAAAATAAAGTGAAAAAATCTTATAAATTTTCATTTAAAATAAATTATAACAGATATACTATTAAAATACATAAATCATTTGTCAAAATTCTATGCATATTAGAAGGATATATGATCATTGAATGTAAAATACCCTTTTTAACATGTCGGGGGGAAGCTCCTATTTTTTATAATTGAAATAAATCCACCAGTTTTTATTCTAGGAAGAGAGATATAATTACATGACCATTATAAGCCTTTTGTTTATTATACCCTATTATATCAGAACTATATGCCCATACCCGTATGTGAAATTATGTTACACCTTGTATCCTATACTAATCAGCACTATCCTACTGGCCATGAATCCAGTCATATATCACTCTAGTTGCCACTATTGTACTATTGTCTAATCAAAATCATCTCCATCTTCTTATTTTATCCTCTTAGGATGTCACCACTCTCATGTAAAATCAACACCATCATAATCCATACCTCTAATTATTGGTTCATATAGCTCGTACAACACCTATGTCCCTGAAAAGATAAAAACAATTTTAATAATGACTATAAAAATTAGAACAATTTTAGGTTTTAGAAATGTTGATATGGTTGGAAAAATCCATTAAAGGATACAAGACTTATTATGAAAAAAAATTCATTTCCAAAAAATAATAGATTCATTAAAGTAGAATACATTGGTGGTAAAAATGATCTCCCATGAATAGATGTTTTAAATACATCATAACATTATAATTTATTATATATAATCATACATGAAAATTTATTATACAAAGAGAAGTTATTATTTCCTAAGGGTGTGATTTGAGTCATGAAAAACCTTTACCTTTATTTTTTCTTTATCAAATTCTATCGAAAATCCTATGTAAAAAATATAACTATCGTAAACACATATTTCATAACCATATTTATTTATTTATCCTCTTATAAAATTACTTCATAATTTCCCAATACATGATTATTATTTATTTATCATCTATTATTAAAATATGGTTTAAGAAAATATGATTATTTTAAATGATTTTTGTAATGGAAGTGTTTTTCTTCATTATTCTCTAAATATTCATCAATTTAAATCATAGTAATTATATAAAATTATTATTTAAAATAGTTTATCTATAAGTTTATTTTTAATTTCTTGGGAAACATTTTCAACAATGAAATCTAAGATGAGGTCATTTTGGTGAGTATAATGAATAAAAGGTGATATAATACTCCAGAATCATCTACAAATATTGAATAAATTATAATTAATTGAATTTAAAGTATTAATTAATTACATAATCGTTCATGACATAAACTTTACAACATCACTATATAGATAATAAAAACATTCTACATAACAACGTGTTTTAATTATTTAATTAGTGAGATAATGTTATCATATAACGTAAATATAACATTTAAATATTATTGAACATGAGATAAGTATCATATATCTCTATTAAAAACCTCCTTAAAACCATTAATGATGGGTGGTTATGAAAAATGAAATTCATTTTCAATAGAGGCTACAGTATGCACATACGCATGATAAATGATCCATTTTCTCAATGAATTGGATTAATGATTGTATATGAAAAATAATATTTTGATAGTTTTTTTTGACAGGGAAACTCTATTCATAATGTATTTTATTAGGAAAATACGTGAGGGATGATGATGGGAATAACCCACATCACGTTATAAAGGTGGTAGTCTTTATATTTTCATGACTGATGTTATTTATTTTCTAGAGGATGGAGAGGATTCAATATTTTTTGTTTCTTAAATATCATGAACATTCAATATAAAACTGATACCAATTTAATTATATAATCAAGGTTATAAATTATTTTATGATGGATTTTAATATATGAAAATTACAAGAGAACGCAATACTCAAATTCGATGCTTTGGTTTTCTCTTGGAAAACACATAGGAAGTGAAGATATTTAAAAAAAGGTGACATGAAGATTATTAATGTTTGAGAGGTATCTAGGAGCATAAAAATCATATTTTAAGGGATTAATTACAAGGTGATTTGTAACATGAAGGGGTAGAAGTGGTATCCTTATATAAATGAAGAAAGCGGAACTTTTGGAAACAATAAATATTTTTTAATAATGCTATGAAACTATTCATCAGTTATTGTACAAAAATAATAAAAATAAGTGGTTTGTGACAGGATTTGTTAAAATATTACCCCATCAATTCATTTTTATACAATATTTGATTGATTTAAGGAATTTTTTTACTTTTAACTGTTTACCAGAATGAAACTTTTATTTGGTAATTAATTATTTATCCTAGTAATTAACTTTAACAACCAAAATTAACATTGTATAATTTTAACTAATTTGATCATTCTTATTTCAAATATTAACATCATTTTATCACATAAATTTTTTAAATTTTCAAAATATACTTTTAAAATAAACACAATTAATTTCTTGAATGCGGTGTTTAGAAAAATTACTTTATTAAGATAAAAATTTATATATAATATATAATTATCATATATACTGAATTTAATGTCATAATTGAATTTATTATAAAATAAATGAAATTTATGTGTAATTCCAGGAAATCCAAAATTTATTTTCACCATCTAAGTACTTATTTAGAATAAAATAATGAAAATATGTTTTTTTATTAAAGTAAAAGCTTAATTTTGTTTAAAAAATATTTAACTATCATGGAATGATCTACAAGGGATTTACTAGTAGGTGATAAGATGAGTGTGACAGCATAATCCTACCTCTAATAGGCCAAGGGATGGAAGCGATTACCTAGAAGTCAATAAATAAAATGGGGGCCTTAGCCTTAACTAATAGAATGCACGCACATGTAAAGTATGTTCTGTAACATCAGGATTATAAACCATGAATCAAATAAAATCTAGAGAATACATCAACAAACGAAAATATAAATCCAATGAATAATGTAAAAAAATAAATACCCATCCAAAACTGAGGTCGCTACCTAACAACAATGGGAAAAAGGAAAATTAGGAAACTGTACAGCTAATGAAATCTATCTCTATTCACCGAACATGATCAAAGAACCCATGTACATCAATGCTCCACTGAAGACATCATTGATATTACTTTTATCTGTACAACACATGAAACGTCAAATAAATCCTATGAAAGTGTGAATATATAAGTACTCAGTAGGAATACTTGAAAACAATAAAGTGAGAAACATAAATAGCAATTGTAAATCAGCTCATCCAATAAGGAAGAGGGAAACATAACCCAAGTTATAAACTTATAATGAAACTCATCACAAATAGAAAAAATATCTACATATCCACATCCTAGCTAATACGTATGATTCATCCTTTAGCTCTAAAGGCCTGTCTTCAATACCCATTATCATGCACAACCACAATAAAATCCAAGTTGTGGTGTGTGCTAAATTATACTATGCTCTATAATTGAGGGCTCTCTAACTGTTATGGAGGACCTTCTTTCTATTAGATCTCATAAAGGGGAAGAACCAGTCTATATATAGAGGACTGTCACTATTCTGTAGTATGGGGGAGTACCAACTCTACATTTATAATAAGTATGGGGGACCCATTCCATACTATATTAGGGGGTTTACCAACCATGATGTCTATCTAATAGACTGAAAATATCACAACTGTCAGCAAAGAATACATAGAAGATGATTCATGCTCATGATACCCAGTGTAATTTATCTAATTTTAATACAAATACCACCAACACATCATACATGGAAAACTATTCAGGTTGGGCTACTCACATAGCAAAATTTCAGTCTCAAAGAAGGAAAAACAGAAGGTGGAAATTTTTTATAGAGGCATATGGAATATACCATGGGTTACACAACATGTACTTAGGTTCACATGACATGTGAACTTTCCTAGAAACATGGATGTTTCCTCTCTTTCACACAATAAGGATAGCCATGTGGACCAAAAAATTGTGTACATGATGTACATGAACATTCATGGCTACTATGGCACTTCTCGAGTCTCCTAGACCATAGACTTTTACATTTCCCCATGCTCATATAAATTGGATATGTATTTTTTACTTTTATCATGCTCATATTCTAGGTCATTTCCATGATTGTGTACTCCCAATGTACGTATTAAACTATCGATGCATGTTTTAATGACATTTATGTGTCATACATGAAGTGTGATAATTTTTGTTACCTAAAACCCTAGATATTGCATCCAAGGGACTACATGAAATGTGTTTTTATAATACACATCATGTATGATTTTATTTTCCATAATCTCATGGAATTAATGATAATTTACTCCATGTCACCACCCCCACTTCCATTTTAGTCTCAAATAATGCAACAGAGTGTGAATAATGAACTAATCATGACCGATCCACCACTAGTGGCTAGATTCCACCCACCTGATCCACTTGTAGCTCATCATATCATATTTTGTTTCTCCCATGGATGAAGAATGGATAAAAACCCCTAATCTATGTTTATAACACTCATAACGCACATAAAACCACTATCCACCCAAAAAACAATCATTAAATCATACATGCATCTGTCATTAATCAAAGGGTTTGATCTGACTCAAATATAACTCAATAATGTGAAAATGTGATTAGCAGGGCAATAAATAGTGGTAAAAATGAATTTTGGTAGAAATGAAAAATAATAAATTGATTCCATCTTTGGACGATGTGAAAAAACTACTACAAAAATGTGTAAGGGATGCACCCCTTATATTAGCGCTAAGAAAAGACGCTGATAAAGGTTATCCTGTATCAGTGCTAAAATTTGAGAACTGATAAAGGGATTCTTTATCAGCACTAGAAAAATGCTGATAAAGAATCCATGTATCAGTGCTGAAATTTTAGCACTGATAAAGAATTACTTTATCAGCGCTCAAATTTCAGTGCTGATATAGGGTAACCATTATAAGCGCTAAAGAAGCGCTGATAAAACGACACTTTATCAGCGCTAGAAAAGTGCTGATAAAGAATACAGGTATCAGCACTAAAATTTTAGTGCTGATAAAGTGTACGATTATCAGTGCTAAAAAAGTGCCGATAAAGGATACCTTTATCAGCGCTAAAATGCTAGCACTGATAAAGGTAGTCTTTATTAGGGATTTTTTAGCGCTGATAAAACCTTAGTCCAATTTTTTATAAAGTTAGCTGCAGAGTGCCCTCGTTTTATCGTGACATAAAGCTCTCGCGGTACCGGAACCCTGCGACTCCCCTCTGCCTCTCACTGAGTTCATGTTGTCGGACCTCCACTACCCTAGCTTCTTGTTGCCAGACCTCCATTGCCCGTAGATTTCGCATTGCCGAACCTTTTCCACCCACAACTCCCTCGAGCATCGGTTTTCCATACCTCCCTTTATGGAATGTTTTCAAAATATTTTTTTAATATTGGTCTCCTCTCCCATCACACATAAACATATATTGAATTTTCATGATATATTTAATGGATATTTGATATTTTGATGGTTGTAGGCTACTTGATTCATACTTTTCTAGAAACCTACAGAGGTTTTAGGTCATTTCCATTTAAAATCCATTATGTTTCCTTCCATGGTTGTCTTATTTTGGTGGGTGTTCGAGACCATTAAGGTGGTTATTATTCTTTATTGTCCTCTAATTCAAAACATCTTGGTTAGATCTCGATCTTTATGTGTTGGCTGGTCTATCATTTAAGAGATTAGTTTTCTATCATTGTGCATAAACCATTTAATATGATCTATTTATGGTTGGACATAGATAGGAATTGATGTGTACTCAAATGACAATGATTATGAAGTCTCTTGATGGACCAGGCACAGGGAGGTGTTGGTGTCTACTTCAATGAGACCGTCGATGTGTGACACTCGATAGTGGGAATTCAAGATTTCCATCGATTACTTGATCAAAGAATAAATCATTTTTAGTTGTTTACATTCTTGTTGTTGGTTGAATCATTAATGGATATTGATTGTGTTATTCCATTTGGATTCATTAGTATGTTTTTGGGTGTTCCTTTAAATAGGTTTCAAATTGTGCTCTTAGTGGTTCTTAATGGTTAGTGGTTGTAGTCTCTTATTTGGGTGAAGGGATGTGTTATTTGTATATTCCCTTCTTATGTCCCACCATTTTCGTGAAAATTTAAATGGTTGGGTGACCTATGCTAGGTCTCTGGAAATTATTGGGATTTTATTTCTTCTTAGTGATGTAGACATGTCATTTAGAGATGTATGATGTTCTTGGAGTATATATATTAAGGGGTCATGGGAATATGTGGTATGTGTTCATTTTAATTTTTTTGTAGTTGTCCTATATTCAGTGAATCATCCTATTTTTTAGGAATTTCCACACAACAAATATTGTATGGAATTTATTTTAGTCTCATCATTTTCTATCCTTCATACTAGAATATTTATTCGGATAAAAAGAGGAACGATGGGGAGAATTATAACATCTAAGTAGCTAATTCATCAAAGAAACTGTCTTTGAGTTTTTTTTGGTTTCTTGAGGGGTCATAGGATGTCCCAGACTATCATAGAAGGTGTGTATGTGAACATGTAGGTTGAAAAGCTTCATGTGGTCCACTAAATGGTCGTTGAGCGTAATTGGCTAGGAAATGGGATTCAAAATGAATACAAATAAATTCTATAGCCATCAGCTAGACAGTGGGTCTATTGTGACTAGCCAGAGGGATAACCTACGGTTAAAACATTTATACTATAACCAATGTCTAGCTGTTGAGGGCCATTATCTAGCCAATGGTGTCGTTGTATATGAAAAGCATCGAGGTAGTAGGGTAATTGCACCCTGATACCCGCATTTATTTATTTTATCTTCACCCTCAAGTTTATCTCACCCCACTCAAGCCTTGGTAGAACCTTTGGATAGTTTGGCTCTTTTATCCTCATCACTTGGGGAATTGAAGTTTCATTCAAAATGGTGATCCTCTTTTGGTATTTATTTCTTTTCATGAACTTCAATCTCTCTCCATCACTTGATTCTTTCACTACTAGAAAAACAGGTATTTGCGACGGGCGATTTGGGACGGGATCCCGTCGCAAATAGCCATTTGCGACGGGGTCCCGTCGCAAATCGCCCGTTGCTGAAAACGTCGTCGCAACTACACTTATTTGCGACGGGCCCGTCGCTAAAGCCTTTTTTGCGACGGGCATTCTCCCCGTCACAAATAGTATTCCGTATTTTTGTAAAAAACTTTTAAAACAGTTTTTGCGACGGGACCCGTCGCAAATACCTTTTGCGACGGGACCCGTCGCAAATAGCTTTTGCAACGGTTCCGTCGCAAAAACTCTTTTTTAAAAAATAAAAAAAATTAATAATATTAGTATTTGCGACGGGAGTCGGGACCCGTCGCAAATACTTTTTAAAATAAAAAATAAAAAACTAATAATAATACTAGTATTTGCGACGGGCATAGTATCCCGTCGCAAATACTATAAAAAAAATAAAAAAAAATTATTAATAAATTATTTTAATTAATATAATAATAGAATTATAATTTACAAATGAAAATAATAAATTATTTAAATTACTATAATAATAGTAGAATTATAATTCAAAAATAAAAATAATAGAATATTAATAAATAATTTAATTAATATAATAATATTACAATTATAATTCATAAATAAAAAATATATTAATAAGTTATTTTAATTAATATAAAAATAATAGAATTATTTTACATTCAAATATTAAAATAATTCAAGTATTACAGAAAAATAATTAAATTTTAATATTATAAAATTTTAATATATATATAAAATTTTAATATATATATATAAATTAATTTTATAAAATATAAATAATATTATTATTCATATTAATATTTTTATTTAAAAATATAATATTATTAATATTTTATAATGAGACAGAAACTACAAATAGAAAAATAAAATTTTGTTTTCACAAATTTTATAACAGAAATACAAACTCTAATCTGAAGGAGGGGGGAGGGGGGGAGGTGGGGGATCTGCAGATGGTGGTGGAGGAAACTCCATCCCTAAAGCATGAGTGAGTCGGCGCATGTACTCCATCTGCTCTGGATGCTGCTGCTGCCACCGACTCGTCTACTCCTCGTACAGCTGCTGCTGGCGTCGACGCTCCTCCTCATGCTGCTGACGCATCTGATCCTGCTCCTGTCGGAGACTCTCTATCTGTGCAGTCTGAGATCGCAACTGATCCTCATACTGTGTAGAAGAAGATGCACGAGCTCCTCTCGAGCTGGACGCCGACATCGCAGCACTGCCATAATAATCTCTGGGAGTCAGTCGAGAGCCGATACCAACTACCCGGCCCTTCTCGAAGGCATACTGGGTGGCCTACATTCATGCCGCCTCATCAAACTGACGGGCAGTGGTTTGATCTGATGACTCGGCCAGACTCTCAGGCCGGGCCTATGCCGCTGCGGCCTCATATGACTTTTATAGTTTCAATTTAAAATTAAAATTGTGAATATATTATATGCAGTTAATTTTTAAACTTGAAAACAATTAATACTGACCATGATGTGATGCTGACGATCACCTCTGAGCTCCCCAGTAGCAGGATCACTATACATCCTCTGATATACGTCGTACTCTGTAATATCGGGGTGCTCGAAAGCCTATAAGAATAAAAAATAATCTGTTAATATTTATAGTTATATAAAATATTTATAAATAATGTACATACCAGATGCTGTCTATGAGTACTGAAAGAACGACTCCCAGCTCGATGAGTCACCTCCTGTCTCCCCCGATTCTCCTCCCCACCGATGATCTCCTCTGAAAGGCACCACTCAACCAGTGCGCACATAATCCATCCCATACATGGGATGAAATATACTCTGGTCGGTGTGCTCTACATGACTCCTCAAAATCTGACACTCCTGCTTTCTTCATCGCAGCTTTTCTTAAATTGTGCAAAAACTGACGAAGGCGATCACGCATGGCCACCTCCCATGCCTCGTGGATGGCGTCACGCATGGTATCCTCGATCGGATACCATAAACCCTACAAATAAATCAAAATATCAAGTTAGAAATGAAATAATTTTCAAAATAAAAATTATTTATTTACGTACGTACCAACCAATGGCCGAACATGGCCTGCTGCACATCAATGAGAATCTGCTCCCATGTGGTCCACGGCTGAGAGAAATAGTTACGCAAAATAGCGCTGCCCTGTCCGACTGCTATATGCGGAAAACTGAAAAAATAATAAACATTTATTATGTGAATAGATTAATGAAATCTTAGTAAAATCCACAGGTTATCACACAGGTTATCACACCTCCGCGTGCGTGGAACAAACCCAAGACGTGGACGTCGCTCGGGGACGGGGTCAGGAATCATCAATCGTGCAAGACCGCGCCCCCTCCGCGTACTCCCTGGAGCGCCTGCAGGCTGAGGGTCATCTGTCAGCAACTCATCCGCATCAAAAGTCAGTTCAGCATCTGCCAAGGCACGAAATGTGGCGTCGTCCATCTGAAACAGAAAATGTTAATGTTAGCAAATAATTGATAATTACTATTATATATACATATATACATATTATGATTGTATATAAATACCATGGAATTCTATCAGTGTTCATCTTCATCATCATCTTCATATATGTCAATGTCATCTTCTTATTCCTCCTCAACATCATCGATATC
Organism: Viscum album; assembly: GCA_963277665.1. NCBI lineage: Eukaryota > Viridiplantae > Streptophyta > Magnoliopsida > Santalales > Viscaceae > Viscum > Viscum album. The sequence continues at coordinate 394,189,317 of OY728131.1, read as the reverse complement.
CATTCGAGTTACAGTTGCTTCATCTCTTACCGTTTCAAATTCATATGTGACATCATTAACATCATCGTCATCACCGACTCTTAAATGTGGGGTGTCGTCATCGATACTCATGTCTCTTTGTAAAAAAGATTGATTTTGAGTACTCTCTTGAAAAACTTCAATTCTTTGCACATCAGTGAAAGCACAATCACCTTGACTAAACTGATTGTGTCGAATTTTGATTTTTATTACACTCCACCAATCATTCAAGTCTCTTGATGTTGCACAGTACTTTGCATAATATACTTGATATGCCTGTTGAGCCAATAAGAATGGTTCATTTACTGCGAGAACACTTTTACATTTAATATCGATGATTCCATGAGTCGGATGAACACGCACGCCTCTCTCTGTATACAACCACAGACATTTGAACATGGTTATGTAATGTTGTCCAAGATAACAGAGTTCAATGATTTCATCAAGTATGCCATAAAAGGGAATTCTGGATTTGATGCCGCAAATGATAAGGGCATTTTCTCAATGCACATTTTCTACAAGGGCATTTTATCTTTCCTTCTGAAACAAATTCTGGATTTCATGCCGCAAATGATAAAAAACTCTCCACACCCTCTATATATATTGGATTTAAACCAGAACCATTTGGATTTCTACGTTGATTTATCCATATGCGGTCATCTAATAATGACTGTTGACGACCTCGTTGTTCTATATTTTTCTATAAAATATAAAAGCATTACTGGTTTTGAATAATTTTTTAGAAAAAACACAAGCAAGGATTGAATATATTGAGAATAAAGCAAAACCTGTTACAAATATTGATAATTTTAATATTATATTGATTTTTTATTTTTTTAATAATACTAATATAATTTTTTTCATAAATATTAATTATATAATAATAACATCATTACATTATTAGTATATTTTATTATTAATATTAAAATAATATAATTTTCTATATTATATACAATTCTCCTTTCATCTGTGTGTTTCACATTCTGTCTCCACATGTAATATTGGCATTCACTTTCACCTCTCCATTGGCGAGTAGGTTGATAATTTGGAAAAATAATGCCAATATTACATGTGGAGACAGAAAAAACACAGAAGAGAAGAGAATTGTATATAATATAGAAAATTATATTATTTTAATATTTATAATAAAATATACAAATAATGTAATAAGGTAATTATTCCAAATTATTGGTAAGTATTTCAAATTATTGGTAATTATTCCAAATTATTTGTAATTATTCCAAATTATTGGTAATTATTCCAAATTATTGGTAATTATTCCAAATTATTGGTAGTTATTCTTAATTTTTGGTAGTTATTCCTAATTATTGGTAAATATTGGTAATTATTGGTAAATATTGGTAATTATTGGAAAATATTGGTAATTATTGGTAATTATTGGAAAATATTGGAAAATATTGGTCATTATTGGTAATTATTGGTGATTATTGGTAATTATTGGTGATTATTGGTAATTATTGGTGATTATTGGTAATTATTGGTGATTATTGGTAATTATTGGCGATTATTGGTAATTAATACTAATTATTGGTAATTAATACTAATTATTGGTAATTAATACTAATTATTGGTAATTAATACTAATTATTAGTAATTAATAATCATTATTACTAATTATTGGTAATTATTACTAATTATTCCTAATTAATACTAATTATTCCTAATTATTCCTAATTATTACTAATTATTGTTAATTATTACTAATTATTGGTAATTATTACTAATTATTACTAATTATTTCTAATTATTACTAATTATTGCTAATTATTAGTAATTATTGCTATTTATTACTAATTATTGCTAATTATTATTAATTATTGATAATTATTATTAATTATTGATAATTATTAGTAATTATTGATAATTATTGGTAATTATTACTAATTATTGTTAATTATTGGCAATTATTGTTAATTATTGGCAATTATTGTTAATTATTACTAAATATTGGTAATTATAACTAATTATTGGTAATTAATACTAATTATTGGTAATTAATAATAATTATTGATAATTAATACTAATTACTGGTAATTAATACTAATTATTGGTAATTAATACTAATTATTGGTAATTAATACTGATTATTGGTAATTAATAATCATTATTACTAATAATTGGTAATTATTACTAATTATTCCTAATTAATACTAATTATTCCTAATTATTTCTAATTATTACTAAGTATTGTTAATTATTACTAATTATTGTTAATTATTACTAATTATTGCTAATTATTACTAATTATTTCTAATTATTACTAATTATTTCTAATTATTACTAATTATTTCTAATTATTACTAATTATTGCTAATTATTAGCAATTATTGCTAATTATTACTAATTATTGCTAATTATTATTAATTATTGATAATTATTAGTAATTATTGATAATTATTAGTAATTATTGATAATTATTGGTGATTATTACTAATTATTGTTAATTATTGGCAATTATTGTTAATTATTATTAAATATTGGTAATTATTTCTAAATATTGATAATTAATACTAATTATTGGTAATTAATACTAATTATTGGTAATTAATACTAATTATTGGTAATTAATACTAATTATTGGTAATTAATACTAATTATTGGTAATTAATACTAATTATTGGTAATTAATACTAATTATTGGTAATTAATACTAATTATTGGTAATTAATAATCATTATTACTAATTATTGGTAATTATTACTAATTGTTCCTAATTAATACTAATTATTCCTAATTATTCCTAATTATTACTAATTATTGTTAATTATTACTAATTATTGTTAATTATTACTAATTATTACTAATTATTTCTAATTATTACTAATTATTTCTAATTATTTCTAATTATTTCTAATTATTGCTAATTATTAGTAATTATTACAAATTATTACTAATTATTGCTAATTATTATTAATTATTGATAATTATTAGTAATTATTGATAATTATTGGTAATTATTACTAATTATTGGTAATTATTGGCAATTATTGTTAATTATTACTAAATATTGGTAATTATTGGTAATTATTAATAATTAATACTAATTATTGGTAATTAATACTAATTATTGGTAATTAATACTACTTATTGGTAATTAATACTAATTATTGGTAATTAATACTAATTATTGGTAATTAATACTAATTATTGGTAATTAATACTAATTATTGATAATTAATACTAATTATTGGTAATTAATACTAATTATTGGTAATTAATAATAATTATTACTAATTATTGGTAATTATTACTAATTATTCCTAATTAATACTAATTATTCCTAATTATTACTAATTATTTCTAATTATTGTTAATTATTCCTAATTATTACTAATTATTGGTAATTAATACTAATTATTGTTAATTAATACTAATTATAGGTAATTATTACTAATTATTGTTAATTATTGTTAATTATTACTAATTATTGTTAATTATTCATAATTATTACTAATTATTGGTAATTAATACTAATTATAGGTAATTAATACTAATTATAGGTAATTAATACTAATTATTGGTAATTATTACTAATTATTACTAATTATTCTTAATTATTGATAATTATTGATAATTGTTCCTAATTATTAGTAATTAAATGAATAATTATCAACAATTAGAAATAGTTACCAATAATTACAAATAATAACATTATTAATATATTTTATTATTAATATTAAAATAATATAATTTTCTAATTTATATACAATTCTTTTTTCATCTGTGCGTTTTCTATCTCCACATACAAATAATACATGTGAAGATATCAAACACACAGATGAAAAAAGAATTGTATATATATAAAAAATTATATTATTTTAATTTTAATAATAAAATAAACTAATAATGTAATTATGTTCTTATTCCTAATTATTGGTATTTATTACTAATTATTAATATTTATTCTTAATTATTAAAAATTATTACTAATTATTCCTAATTACCATTAACTATAAACAATACTAATAATTTAAATTTATTAAGTAATAAAACAATGTAAACATAATTAAATTAGAACTAATTAATAATAATTGAAACTAATAAAAAATTAAAAATAAATAAAAAATTAAAATGAAAATAAATACCTTGAAAATTGATCTGTTCTGATCGTTCTTCAAAACATTAATATCAGCTCCGGAGAAAAAAAATTAAACTGGAGAAAAACTCAACTCTAGAAATATAATTTTGAGAGAAGGAGAAGATAAGGAATGAGAATGAAATGAAAAAAACGGATGAGGATATTTATATGTTAGATTATTTGCGACGGGATTCCCGTCGCAAATAATACTATTTGCGACGGGACCCGTCGCAAATAACCCTTGCCGACATCGTATTTGCGACGGGGGAATATTCCCGTCGCAAATACCTTTTACCGCCGTCGGTTATTTGCGACGGGAATATTCCCCCGTCGCAAATAGTTTTCCCGCGATTTGGCGCGCATCGTGGGAAAACTATTTGCGACGGGGAAAGCAATCCCGTCGCAAAAGCCTAATTATTTGCGACGGGATTTATTCCCGTCGCAAATAACCCGTCGCAAATACCCATTTTTCCCGTAGTGTTTGTTCCTGGGGGATATGGAATCATTTCTATTTAATAGACCTATAATTTTTATGGGGAATTATGGTTATACTATCTCTTTTACATTTTATTGAGATCCCATTTATTTGATTCAATGTTCTTCATTTGAGTAGACTCATTCAGATTCATTGTGTTTTGATCCCAAATAATCCATGTGGGTGTTTCAATACTATTTCTTCTTTTTGGAATTCATGTGTTCAAGAAATTATATTTTATCCATTTGAAGTTGGTTAGACATGTTTTGATCATTTTGAAGCACAAAATAAACCTATTAATGAAAATAATATATGGAATGGATGGTATCAAGTTGTGAATTAAACTTTTTCATTGAAATAAATAAGGATTCCTTCTACTATTGGTGGATTTGATATTATAAATGAAAATAATGGTTTAAAATAAAGATCAGTTGAGTCGTTAAATAAAACTCCAAATGTTTTGGCAAGTATTTGTTTATTAAATTTTTTTGGGAATGATTTCCAAAATAAATTAAAATGTCTTGTTTTTAAACGGTTTATGGTATTGGTATTTTAAAATTTTAAGGGGGATTGATTGTCCTTTTGAACAAAATACATTCGATCCCGGCCACCATCCATTGTTTGTTGGCGGTGACTTTAATGTCATTTCAAACCCAGAGGAAAAGAAATGTATAAGCTCATTCCAGAGGAAGGCCATCATGGAGATTGTTCAGTTCATGGCTGGGATGGGCGTCATTGATCTCATCTTCTCATTTGATAGTTTCACCTGGTTCAACAACTGCAAGGGCCATCACCGCTTGTGGAGTCTATTGGATAGGTGTCTATAAAACATGAAAGCCACTAAAATATTCTCAAATACTATGTTTCTCCAACTATCTTGACGTATTTTGATTCACTCCCACCTTTTAGTGTCAATTTCTTCTTGGCATGATCATCAAGAACAGTTTCACTTCCACCAGCAGTGGGTTAATATTCTAGGGTGTCAGGACATGGTTTGTGAAATATGGAATGAACACTTGTAAGAGTATCAGGCCACCTTCAGCATCAGTGATCTGACCTCGAACCCTGATAGGTGTGTGTTCTCCCCTTCCTCCTCAGGAACCTTCACCTCCTGGGACTGCTATCGCATATGGGATCCTTCAGAGTATTTTGATAGATGGAGTGATACCTTTGGTTTATTGTATTATTTACACCAGTTTGTGATTTATGTGTGACTATATACTTATTATATTTTCTAATTGTAAGAACCCGACTCTTTTTTTAGATGTATGGGCTTCTTCTTTTCCTTTTCCTTAAGTGTTTTTGAGAAAATATGGGAAATGGGGAAAAATCATGAATTTTGGAACTACACACCAGGTACATTATCCACACGCCATGTACTTTTGCTCGTGTAGGGATGAGTACACGGGGCGTGTGGCCATGCCGGCGACGAAGGGTGTAGGTACCGACTACACGCCGTGTAGTGGTACCTTACATGCCGTGTAGTTAGTCGGCAGGCTTAAACAGTAAGGCGGTGGCGTCGCTGCCAGATGGGCGGCAGTACACGCCGTGTACTTGGGAGTACATGCCGTGTATTATTGTCGGCAGATGAACAGTGTGGTGGTGCTGTCAAATGAACACTTAAATTAAAGGAGTAAACACCGTGTACTTTGAAGTACATGCCGTGTACTTTGGTTTTTCGGCTTAAAACAGGCAGTAGCCTCCTCATTTGGCAGAGGAGGAGTTTGAGCCATTTTGGTGCCAAAGGAGGAGGGCGAACCTTTGAAGATCCACTGGGAGTTCGTCTGGAATCCAATTCGGCTTCAGACGATTTCGTTGGAACCACACGGGTAAGCCCTTCCTCCTCATGGTACCGTTCATGCCAATTCTTCTCCCAACGTATGTTATTTACGTTTGAATGGGTTTTTTTCTTCGTCAGATCTTCACCGTACTTGGGAGTTTCTGGAGTCGGCGTTCGGGTATAGTGTTCGTTGACGAATAAGGTAGGTGGCTTGGTGTTTATTTTCCAACTGTTGTGCGTTTTTGTGCGTTTTCATGCCACGAATCCATGTTGGGGTGTCGTGTGGATGAGGCCTTTGCTATACTTAATTCCTAGAATTGCATAGGTGATTAAATTGTGATAATAAAATGCTGTTTGGGATCATTGCTTGGATCCAGGACCATCCCGAGGGGTGTGTTCCTCTGTTTAGCCGTTTGGCCACGGTACCCGAGGGTATGCCTGAAATGTAGTAACTGTAGAATTTCATTGAGTGGAATTTCTTGTTTACTGCATTTTGATATGTTGGGAATGGCCCGGTTACCTGTTTAGCCTAAGGGCATTGTTTTGATTTTCCTGAGGGTGTGACTGTTTTAGCCCAAGGGCTATCGTTATTCTTCCTGAGGGCAAGCTTTCATGCCTAAGGGCTTGACTTCTGTGCCTGAGGGCACACTTTATATACCTGAGGCCGAGAATTTCTCTTACGCCTGAGGGAAATACCTGTGGGTGGGATTCTATATGGCCTGAGGGCAAGCCTGAGGGCGTGGTTACTATTTTAGCCTGAGGGCACGGTTCTAGTTGGCCTGAGGGCTTGGTGCTGTTGAGCACAAAAATGTTACTAAATTACAGGAATTAAATGAATAATAAAATGACATTTAACTATTAAGTTAGTTGCTTTTGAGTACAGCTTAGTTATTTCATTTTCCTACTGCACACTTGTTGCATGTTTTACACACAGTTGATCACGGGCCTTTGCGGGGTGCCTACTGAGTTATATTTCTCACACCCTGTTTGGGTCACTATTTTCGGCCCTAGCAGATTACATTGCTATAGGTGTATATAGGAGCAAGAGTCCCTATACAGGTACTTGACTATTGCTGAGGAGTATGAGGGCATGGGACCGAGCTTAGGCTCGTGATGCCGCTGCTAGCTGTTTTTCTTGCATTGTTGTACTCTGTTTCCTGTTGTAATGTATTGATGTATAACATGTTATGGATGTTTTCTGAGAACTTGTAACATTTATCATCATCACTTATATACTGTTGGTTATATCCACTGCTGTAGTTACTTTAGTTGGGTATGTTTACTGCTTCCACTGTTGTTGAATGTTTATTTTGGTATTCTGTTGCGCTACACTTTGACAAATGAGGGCATAGTTTCCCCATTATTAGACTTGGGCCCTCACTGCTAGTCGGCAGCCTCTAGCGTTTGGGGAAATGCGCTTGAGGTCACGTGGCGAACTGGGCTCGGGGCACCCATTGTGTGGCACCCGGGTCCAGGACGTTACAAAGTGGTATCAGAGGGGTTTCTTTTCTTTGAATTACTATTTGGAGACGTAGTGAGGGATAGGATGAAAGGTAGTTGGTAATAAGTTGTGCCCGGGCGTAGCTAACCCATGTACAGGGAAAAGCCAGTCTGCCACACATTTTTCAATTTTTCCGAGTTTGCAATTTTACGGTTGTTATGTTTTCACCATTGGGTGATGCACTTGTATTGTGCTGTTATATTTATCTATGGGTTCTCTTTAGTTTCAACCCGATGAGATAAGGTTATTCCATTTCATGCATCATATAGGAACACGCTAGATAACAAATTCCATGCATAGTTTCCATGCCATGTAGGTGCATTAGAAATTTGCATGTTGTTGTGATAGTTGTTGTGCTAGAAAATCATGCTGTTGTCATAGCTGCTTGATAAATAACTACCTTGTGATATGGTATTTTTGTTTGAGCTTGTTTATAGAATGGACTCCAAACTTTGGAATTTGGGGATTATGGGCCCCCATTGACCGGAATTTGGTGGATCATTGACTGGTTATTGGTTATAACACATATAAGATGTCAAACATTGATTCATGGGGGGTATGGGCCCCCACAGATCGGAATTTGACACTTAGGTGTTGTTTTTCGGTATTTTCTAAGTTCCAAAGAAGTTTCTGAGGCATACTGTCTGGAAACCCAATATACACGCCATGTAGTACATTATACACGCCATGTATGTTCTTCTGTTCAGGAAGGAAAATGAACTTTGTGAGTACTCTCCTTGTACCCCGAGTACACGCCGTGTAGTCTCTTCTCGTGTCACAAACCATGTGGGTGGCGACACGGGGTAAGGAAGGCCTTGGGTACAACACGTCGTGGCAATAATGAACACACCGTGTAGTGAAACCTCGGGACTCGGCCATGTAACTAACAAACACGGGCCGGTGTCACCATTTCTTGAACACGCCGTGTACCTTTGGAGGACACGCTGTGTAGTCTTGTCCGAGGACAGACCGTGTGGAGTTAAGCCGAGTAGTCAGCCGTGTCACAAACGACATAGGGAAATGGAAAATAACATTGTACACGCTGTGTAATTATTATACACGCCGTTTAGTTTTGTTGAACGGAAGCCGTGTGGCTTAGCCTTGTAGAAGGACCCGGGCAGGGGAAAGGAAGTCAAGTCCACGTCGTGTAGTCAGTGTACACACCGTGTAGTCTTGTTTTGCAAATTTTGAAACGCCTTTGTCCTCTTTTTCCTTTGTGTTTCCTTCGTTTTAGTCTTAATAATATTGAATCTGAGGCGTGATTTTGACCTTGTAGAGTCATGCCGCCCAGACGACCGCGAGTTGTTCGCCAAGAGAGCGGCGAAAATTATACACCAGAGATGGTGTGCCATGGGCTACCAGTTGATCCACCAGCAGATCCAGATGCGGCATCAACTATTAAATCAGACACGGGCGCGGAGGCGCAGCTCCGTGAAGGCTTATTGCGGTTCATGCAGACCTTTTAGGGAGCACAACAGGCTGCCACATCTATGGCTGAGCTGACGCGTATCTTTCACTAGTAGAATCCGCCTATGTTTTCAGGGGATGGCAGACCACAGGCTGCAGAGTCTTTGCTAGGATTGATTCAGACTATTTTCGAGCATCTTGAGATGCCTCTAGGGTGGAGGGTCAATTTTGAGACTTAAATTCTGCGTGATTCCGCCAAGAGGTGGTGGGATGCTACCACCCAGTCAGAGCATCACAGGGACATGGAGTGGGAGGATTTTCAGACAGTCTTCTATGACTTATTCTTTCCCGAGAAACTGAGGGAAGATAGAGCTCGAGAGTTCATGAATCTGCAGTAGGGCGCTATGTCAGTGATGTACTATTCTGCTAGTTTTATGGAGCTACGGCGCTTTGCACCCGTGCTGGTGGGTGATGAGACGCTGAGAGCTAGAGGTTTTGAGGATGGTCTTCGGTATGACATCTGAGCACTGGTGAATGTTTTCAGGTTGCCTATTGTACATTCTATTGTGAGTCAGGCGTTGATTATAGAGAGGAACCTGTAAGAATCTAGTGGTGTGGGACAGGGTGGTTCGACACCAGTTACTGGTACTATTTCTGCCGACAAGAGGAAGAGACAGATGGAATTCTCTCAGGGCGGCAGTACCAGCCAGGCAGCTTTTTCAGGTGGCCCGATCAGGTGCTACCAGTGTGGCAGAGAGGGGCACAAGAGGCCTTAGTGTCCACGAGACCCAGTGGAATGCCGAGCATGCAGAAAGATGGGTCATCTGCAGTGCTTTTGTTGGGTGTTTCTACCAGTGGCTAGTGAGAGGGGTTCTGTGCAGACTCCGCGTGAAGGAGTAGGACCAGTGGCTTCTTACCAGTCAGGGAACTGGAATACGTCAGGGCATGTAGGCAGAGATGGTGGTCGTGGTCGTGGTGTCCAGACACTAGGATCGTAGAGGCAATAAGGCGGGACAGCTCAGGGTAGCCAGTCTGTGTTGCAGGGCTGTGGCACTGGAAAGGCATATGTAGTGAAATAGACCCAGCAGGAGCAGGATCCCGGGCCTTCGACAGTTAGAGGTACTATTCTAGTAGCTTCTGTCTTGTCTTCAGTACTTTTTGATACGGGTTCTACACATAGTTTTATATCAGTACCCATTTTGGAGAGCCTTGGGCTTGATGTTTCTACGTGTTCTGATATCTTGACGCTAGACACTCCGTTGGGGACTAGGGCGGTTGGTGTGCGTCAGTGCAAGTAGTGCCCCCTTGAGGTTGGTGGGTGTCACTTCCTTTGGGACCTCTATGTCTTGGAGATGAGGAGCTATGACGTCATTCTTGGGATGGACTGATTGGTTCCCTTCGAAGCTTTTGTAGACTGCTATCGTCGCAGGGTGTGTTTCACGTCACCAAAGGGCGGGGAGTTTCTATAAAAAGGAGAGTGGGATGTTCAGGCGAGTCGAGCTGAACCAGAGCATCATGGGCGAGGTGGAGTCACAGCCCAGATTGCGAGCTTATATCTGGATGACCAGGGAACTTGTCAAATGGATTTTCCTCCAGTTGTTGATCGTTTCAGGGATGGCTTCCCAGACGACTTTTCAGGTCTACCTCCGGCGTGTGAGGTGGATTTCTCTATCGAGCTTGTGCCAGGAGCAGCACCAGTGTCCATTCCTCCTTATAGGATGGCCACGCCTGAGTTGCAAGAGCCCAAGAGGCAGTTAGAGGAGTTACATGCAAAGGGTTTTATCCGACCCAGTACTTCTCCTTGTGGTTCTCCGGTCCACTTTGCGAAGAAGGCGAATGGTACCCTTAGGCTGTGTGTGGATTATCGAAAGCTGAACCAGTTGACGGTTAAGAACCGATATCCCATGCCGAGGATTGAAGATCTGTTTGATCAGCTTCGTGGAGCACGAGTGTTCTCGAAGATTGACTTGAGATCTGGATATCATCAGCTGCGCGTTTGAAAATCTGATATACCTCTCACTGCTTTCAGGAGTAGGTATGGTCTATATGAGTATACAGTTATGCCGTTTGGACTCATGAACGCGCTAGCAGTTTTCATGGCTCTGATGAATCGTGTTTTCCATCTGTATCTTTATTCATTTGTGGTAGTATTCATAGACGACATCTTGGTGTACTCTCACACTCGACACGACCTTGCCACCCATCTTGATATTGTAATGAGTACACTGAGAGAAAATTGAATTTACGCTAAGCTCTCAAAGAGCCACTTTTTGATGGACCAGATTCACTTCCTGGGACATATCATCTCAGAGGCAGGAGTATCAGTAGACCCAGAGAATGTGAGAGTAGTAGTTTCCTGGAATTAACCTAAGAACGTGTTTGAGATATGCAGTTTCTTAGGGCTGGTTGGTTACTTCAAACGTTTCATACAGGACTTCTCCCGCTTATCAGCACCGTTGATAGGTCTGACTAAGAAGGGTGTGAAGTTCATTTGGTTACAATCTCGTGAGACAACTTTTCAGGACCTGAAGGGAAGGCTGACATCAGCACCGATCCTGATAGTCCCAGAGCAGGGGAGGAGCTATACAGTTTACTGTGATGCATCAGGTATTGGGGTGGGAGCTGTTTTGATGCAGGGTGACCGAGTTGTGGCGTACGGGTCTCAGAAGTTGAGGCCACATGAGAGGAATTACATGACGCACGATCTCAAGTTGGCTGCAGTTGTGCATGCGTTGTGCTGTTGGAGACACTACCTGTTGGGAGATCATTTTGTGGTTTTCACCGACCACAAAAGCCTCAAGTATATCTTTACTCAACGTGACCTGAATCTGAGGCATAGAAGGTGGGTCGAGTACCTACAGTCCTTAGATTTTGAGCTTTCCTATACACCTGGTAAAGGTAATGTAGTAGCTGATGCACTGAGTAGGAAGACTCAGATACAGGTAGTGCAGGAGTCCAATGGTGAGTGGCAGCTTATGGACTTTTTCTCTGAGATGCATCTAGAGGTGCATGACAGTCAGGGGCAGACTAATCATTCCTCGTTAGCTGTGACTTCTACCCTCCTGGGTAGTGTGAGGATGAGGTAGCTATCGGTTTCAGAATGCCTAGTTCTGCGAGAGTCGGTGGCAAGTGAGGACCCTCCTCCCGGTTGGATGATAGGCGATGACGAGGTTTTGCGTTTCCATGGACTTGTATGGGTTCCATGGGATATACGCGAGGAGCTGATGAGGGAGTTTCATGCTTCATCTTGGGCAGTTCATCCTAGGGATACCAAGATGTACTGAGACTTGAGACGTTAGTACTGGTGGCCGAGTATGAAGAGAGAGATAACTAGTTTTGTTAGGAGGTGTTCCACCTGTCAGCAGGTGAAGGCAGAGCATCAGAGACCAGCGGAGCTATTATAGCAGTTGCCCATTCCAGAGTGGAAATGGGATGATGTCAAGATGGATTTCGTGACGGTATTTCCAAGGTCACCTCGAGACAATGACTCTGTATGGGTTGTTGTGGATAGACATATGAAAGTAGCTCACTTCTTGCCGATCAAGGAGACCTTTGTTGTGAACGAGCTCAGAAGGCTGTATATCCGAGAGATCGTACGTCTGCATGGGGTCCCTCGTTCTTTCATTTCAGATAGGGACGCCCTCTTTACGTCTCGTTTCTGGCAGAGTTTTCAGAGGGCGCTAGGTACACAGGTGCTTCTGACCAGAGCATACCACCCTCAGACTGATGGCCAGTTAGAGCGGACGATATAGGTGCTAGAGGACATGTTGTGCGCATGCGTCCTAGACTTTGGCTGCTCTTGGGAGAAACATATACCCTTAGTCGATTTTTCCTATAACAAATAGTTTTCATGAAACTATAGAGATGGAACCATATGAGGCTTTATATGGTAGGCCATGCCGATCACCGTTGTGTTGGTTAGAGGTAGGTGAGGCAGATTTACTAGGACCACAGCTCGTGCAGGAGAAATCTTAGCAGGTCTAGTTAATTCAGAAGAGGATTGCTACCGCGCAGTCTCGTCAGAAGTCTTATGCTGATCGCCGCAGATGACATATGGAGTTTGTGGTTGGGTATCAGGTTTTATTGCATGTTTCACCAAGGCTGGGACACAAACAGATCAGGAGACATGGTAAGATTTCACCGAGGTATGTGGGGCCATTTGAGATTCTGGAGAGAGTCGGGCTGGTTTCCTATCGGTTGTAGTTACCACAGCGGTATTGATCCATGCACGGCGTCTTCCACGTGTCTCAGTTGCGTCACTACCATACAGACCCGTCTCACAACTTTCATCTAGAGGAGGTTGAGCTTCATCATGATGCGTCCTTTGAGGAGCATCTGATCTGTATCGCTGACAGGAGGACGAAGGTTCTCCGAGGCCGGTCAGTTCCTCTCGTACGGGTGCTATGGCAGCATGGCCGAGTGCAGGATGATACCTGGGAGCGGGAGGCCGACGTACGTGCTCAGTGGCCAGAGCTGTTTTGAGCTTTGTCTTTGCCACCCTGGAAAGGGCAATTCGGGGACGAATTGCTATAAGAGGGTAAGTTTGTAAGAACATGGCTCTTGTTTTAGAGGTATGGGCTTCTTGTTTTCCATTTCCATAAGTGTTTTTGAGAAAATATGGGAAATGGGTAAAAATACTGAATTTTGTAACTATAGGTTGTGTACATTATCCACACGATGTGTACTTTTGGCCCTACATGGATGAGTACACGGGGCGTGTGGCCATGCCAGCGACGAAGGGTGTAGGAACTGACTACACACCATGTAGTGGTACCTTACATGCCGTGTAGTTAGTCGGAATGCTTAAACAGTAAGGCGGTTGCATCGCCGCCAACTGGGTGGCAGTGCACGCCGTGTACTTGGGAGTACATGCCATGTATTGTTGTCTGCAGATGAACAGTGTGGCAGTGCTGCCAAATGAACAATTAAATGAAAGGAGTACACGTCGTGTACTTTGATGTACATGCCGTGTAATTTTTTTCGGCTTAAAATAGGCATTAGCCTCCTCATTTTGCATAGGATGTTTTTGATCCATTTTTGAACCAATGGAGTAGGTCAAACCTTTGAAGATCCTTCGAGAGTTCGTTTGGAATCCAATTCGGCATCAGACGATCTCATTGGAACCGCACAGGTAAGACCTTCCTCCACCTGGTACCGTCCTAGCCAATTCTTCTCCCAACATAAGTTATTTAAATTTGAATGGGTTTTGTTCTTCATCAGATCTATGCCGCACTTGGACGTTTCTGTAGTCGGCATTTAGTTATAACGTCTGTTGATGAATAAGGTAGGTGGCTTGGTGTTTATTATCCAACTGTTTTGCGTTTTTGTGTGTTTTCGTGCCACGAACCCATGTTGGGGTGTCGTGTGCCTGAGGCCATTGCTATACTTAATGCATAGAATTGCATACGTGATTAAATTATGATAATAAAATCCTGTTTGGGATTGTTGCTTGGATCCAGGACCATCCCGAGGGGTGTGTTCCCCTATTTAGCCGTTTGGCCAGGGTACCCAAGGGTTTGCCTTAAATGTAGTAACTGTAGAATTGCCTTGAGAGGAATTGATTTTTTACTGCATTTTGATATGGTGGGCATGGCCCGGATACCTGTTTAGCCTGAGGGAATTGTTGTGATTAGCCTGAGGGCGTGACCGTTCTAGCCCGAGTTTTGTCATTATTCCGCCTTAGGGCAACCTTTTGTGCCTGAGGGCTTGACTTATGTGCCTGAAGGTGACACTTCGTATGCCTGAGGGTGAGAATTTCTGTTACGCCTGAGGGAAATACCTGCGGGTTGGATTCTGTATGGCCTGAGGGCAAGCCTGAGGGTGTGGTTACTATTTAAGACTGAGGGAACAGTTCTAGTTGGCCTGAGGGCTTGGTGCTGTTGAGCACAAAAATGTTACTAAATTAAAAGAATTAAATGAATAATAAAATTACAATTTAACTGTTATGTTAGTTACTTTTGAGTACTTCTTAGTTATTGCATTTTTCTACTGCACACTTGTTGCATGTTTTACAAAAAGTTAATCATGTGCCTTTAGTGGGTGCCTACTGAGATATATTTCTCACACCCTGTTTGGGTCATGCTTTTCAGCCCAAACAAATTACGTCGCTGCAGGTGTAGATAGGGTAAAGAGTCCCTATACAGGTACTTGACTGTTGCTGAGGAGTATCAGGGCATGGGACCGAGCCTAGGCTCGTGATGTCGCTACTAGCTGTTTTTCTTGCTTTGTTGTACTCTATTTCCGGCTGTACTGTATTGATGTATAACATGTTCTGGCTGTTTTATGAGAACTTGTAACATGTATCATCATCACTTATATACTGTTGGTTATATCCACTGCTGTAGTTATTTCAGTTGTGTATGTTTACTGCTTCCGCTGTTGTTGACTGTTTATTTTGGTATTCCGCTGCGCTAAACTTTAAAAAACGAGGGCATGGTTTCCCCACTATCAGACCTGGGCCCTCGCTTCTAGTCGATAGCCTCGGGCGTTTGGGGGAATGTGCTTGAGGTCACATGGCGAACCGGGCTCGGGGCACCCGTTGCGTGGCACCCGGGTCCTGGACGTTACACTAATTATTCATTACACACCACCACTTCAGTCTAGTAACCTGATTGAAATCCATTTTGGTACTTTGGTTATGATGTGGATATGTGTTTTTATGTGTTTGTGACATGTGTATGTGTGGATATATGGGTATTTAGGAATGATGATATTGAATGTAGGGAAGAGACATAGGAGATGTAGATGTATCATGCTTGATTATTCTTGTGTTTGGTCTGGAGTGATTTGAGGAAAATATAATGAATCTAAAGTAATTATTTTTAATTAATATTAATAAATACTAATGGTTAGGCTCTATTAATCACTATTTTTATAAGGAAGTTGTTCTCTTCTACTGTATTTGGAATTCTTGTTTTGTGTACTTGAACTATAAATACTAATATTTGAGATTCTAATAGGATGAAGATGAATAATGATTAGATGGATGTTAATCATTTAACAATAGAGTACGAGAACGGAGTGAAAGATTTCATCAAGTTTTAAAAGGATCATGCAAAGGATCCTTCTCAAATCCTATGTCCATGTTTATGTTGTTGTTATTCTAGACTATTTACTCCAATGGAGTTTGAAGAACATTTTATATGTTATGGAATATATTGGAGTTATAAATGTTGGAAAAAACACTAAGAAAAAGAAAATGTAGCTACTGCCTGGGATAAAACTATGTTTTATTGATCATCAAATATGAATAAAAATACGGATAATTATGAAGACCGTATGGAAGATGTGATTATAGATGTCATTGATGATGAAGATCGTATTGTGGAAATGAAAAATAAAATTGAAGATGAACTCCGTGATTGCCCAAAATTGTTTGAGAAGTTAAAGAGTTCTGCAAGGACGCCATTCTATGATACATGCATTAAGTATACAACATTCTCAGTTGTACTGAAGTTTTATAAATTGAAAGAAGGCAATGTATGGAGTGATGTCAGTTTTATGGAACTACTTACTATATTGAATGACATGCTCCTGGAAGATAATGAGCTCACAAGATGGACATATGAAGCTATACGAAAACTACGCTCGATGGGTATGATTTCCGAAAGAATAAATGTCTCGCCGAAAGACTGTATATTGTTTTGGAAGGAGAAAAAATCACTTACATAATGACCAAAGTGTTGTGCTTCTCGATACAAGAAACATATTTCCAATCCTATGAATGTTGTATGGTACTTTCCAATAATTCCAAGGTTTAGGCATCTATATGGAAGTGAAGAAACTACAAGACAATTGTCGTGGCATGTAGATAAAAGAAATAAAGATGGGAAATTACGTCATCCGGCCATCTCTCTTCAATGCTATAAAATAAATATTGAGTATCCTGAATTTGGAAAAGAGCCGAGAAACCATCATCTTGCGTTATCTACAGATTGAGTGAATCCTATTGGTTTTCAAACTAGCACTCACAGTACATGGCCTGTTGTTTTGGTAAATTATAACTTTCCACCCTGGTTATGCATGAAGCGAAAATTCATCATGTTATTTATGCTTATATCAGGACCAAAACAACTAGGTAATGATATTGATGTTTATCTGGCTCCTTTGATCGAGGATTCGATGTTATTGTGGGATTTAGGTGTAATATTGTTTGATTCTTATAAAAGTGAATACTTCACATTGAGAGAAATGTTTTATGGGACAATAAATTATTTCCCTAATTATGGAAATTTTTTAGGCTATAGCATTAAAAGAACTCAAGGATGTCTCGTGTGTAAAAAAGATATAGAATCAATTAGGTTGAAACATTCATTGAAATCTATGTTTCTAGGAAATCATAGATTTCTACCTCATCGACATAAGTACAAATCTTAGATGACTTCATTCAATGTAAGTTTAGAAAAATGCACAACACCGTCTCCACTAACAGGTGATAAGCTGTTTGAGAAAGTAAACAATCTGAACACTATTTTTGGTACACCATTTTAGAAAATCCTTAAGAAAATTGGTTGGAAAAAGAGATCAGCTTTTTTGAATGACCATACTGGAATAGTTTGAACTTCAAAAACATTCCTGATGTGATGCATGTGAAAAAAGTATATATGTGATAGTGTTATCAGAACGTTGCTAAATTCCCCTAGGAAAACAAAATATGGAATTAATTAAAGGTTGGTCAATGTTGACATGGGAATACGAGAAGAGTTTGCTCCCGTGAAGGGTGAAAATCAAAGGTTTCTTCCTCCAGCTGCATATACTCTTTCTAGGGAGGAGAGATATCAGTTTTGAAACTTTTTCAATTATTTAATGGTTCCATAGGGGTACTCATCAAATATCAAGAACATTTTGTCAAATAATTATTTGAAGTTAAAAGGTTTGAAATCACATGATTTCCATATTTTGATGTAAGATCTAATTCCTATAGATTTACATTGAATTTTTCCCATGAATGTTCATCACACATTAACCAAACTCTGTTTCTTTTTCAAAGCTATATGTAGCAATGTTTTAGACCCGGGGAAATTTCTAGCTATGTAAAAAAATTGTCATCATATTATGTGAATTAGAAATGTTCTCCCCGCCAACATTCTTTGATATGTTGGTTCATTTGATGATTCACTTGGTGAGATAGATTCAACTTTGTGGTCATGTTCACTATAGATGGATGTATCTTGTTGAACGGTATATGATGATTTTGAAAGGGTATGTCAAAAATCAAAGTCATCCAAAGGGTTTTATAGTGGAGCGATATGTTGTTGGGGATGCCATTGAATCTTGTACTGAATACCTATTTGATGTGGAAAGCATTGGTCTCCCAAAATCTCATCACACTAGACGCATTGAGGGTGAGGGAATTTTTGGAAGTGAAGTTGTGACAATCAGTATTACAGATCGGGAGAAGGCTCATCTTTATGTTTTGCATAACAGTTGGGAGGTTGCTCCACATATTGAAACTCACAATGAAATTCTTAGGTAGTTGAATCCATCAAGGGCTGAAAAATGGTTACTTGATACACATAATCACCAGTTTATAAGATGGATTCAGGACCATATTTTTAAGCAGATGGATGGAAATCCAAATTCAATTTCAGAATGAATTCAATTGCTTGCCGCTGGACCAAGTGTGTATGTATTATCTTACGGTGGTTATGTAATTAATTATTATACATTATATAAAAATGAACATGATGAAGAGAGTACCATGTAAACTAGTGGAGTTACACTAGTGGCCGAATCGATGCATGTTTCTATTAGTGAGGAAGGAAATCCAATTTATGCAAACATGTCATATCTTGGAATTATCAAACTAATATTGGAGTTGGATTATATGACATTCCAATTGCTGATTTTTCAATGAAAATGGATTGATAACTACAGTTGTGTTAAAATAGATGAATGGGGATTTGTGAAAGTTTATTTTAGTAAACAAGGGTACAAATATGAACTGTTTATAATGGCATCACAAGCGGTACAAGTTTATTATGTCTCAGATCCCGCAAAAAGAAAGTGGTCGATTGTTCTGTTATCATCCAAAACTAATGAAGGTTCAGATTAAAAATTCAGTAGAGGATGATCCTTTTAGTGGTACGCCTCAATAATTTCGGAGAGTTCCTAATGAAGATGATGATTTTATGTTAGAGGAGACCACAATTAAGGTATTTGGATATTCGATAGAGGTGTCAAATCCCTTCATCCTAAGAAAAAAAAGAAAGAGAGTTCAATAAATAGGTTATATTTTGTTTGTAATATATATCTTGTTATCTCGTGTTATTATCTTATCATTACTAAATTTATGTAATCTGAATTAACTGTTCAACCACTTTTGCAGATAATTACTTCTGCACATTTTGGTGCTCCTAAACATGAGGTTGAACAAGTCTCTCAAGATGCTGCTGTTGCGGCTGCTGCTGCTCCTGCTGCTCCTGTAGCTCAAGCTACTGCTGCTTCTGCTCCAGTAGCTCATGCTGCTGCTGCTGCTGCTCCTATTGTGGCTCCAGGTGATCCTGCTGCTCCTACTACGGATCCTGTTTCTCATGCTGCTGCTCCTGCTGCGGCACCTGCTGCTCCTGTTGTAGCTACTACTGCTCCTGCTGCTGCGGCTCCTACTGCTCCTAGTGTTGAGGTCCAACGACCATCATCATATGCCATTGATACCATTCTAGATGAACATATTGATGATTTTTATATTTATGAAATGGTCAGTAATGAAGGACCGGCGTCGTAGAAAACACAGGTGCATCGTAGTTTGACGGTGTGAGCCAAAATTCATAAGCTGAAAGGCATCAAATTTGATGTCGGTTGGATTTCACGAGGCTAACATGTGAATCCCAACAAGGATATATTTAGAATCTACATTATAGTTGTCACTCAGCAACACATGATGATTGACATAGATTCATGTCACCATGTTCTGTCCGGGATGAAGGATGTGATCTGGGATGAAATTATGGTACATTATGAATTTATTTCTTTAATTTACTAGAAAATAAAATAATGAAACAATTTATTACACTTCTAAATCTCCTACAGAGTACATTTATACTAGACGATTCACATGAATATTATGTACTATGACTTTATGGAAATATTCATCGAGGTTTTCGCACTATTTTAACAAGATGTCACCTAAAAGATTATAATGGTAAAATAAACCCGCACCCACCACTTGTCTATGCTCACCTGATATCCCAAGAAGCATGGGATGCATTTGTTGGCTGCCATGGGGATGAGAAGGTTCAGTTACATTGTGGGTGATAATACGTTGTTTGAGGATATCCATATTCAACACTTTGATTGTCAGTATTTCATTTATGAAATAGAAACTCAGTACTGAAAAGAAGGAACGTGCATCAAAACCAACATACCCCTATTGTAAAGCAAGGATAGGGTATTCTTCATTATAAAAGAAAATTGGATGTATTTTAAATTTACAGTAATTTTGTAAGGTGCCAATAAATAACAACATAATTATTTTTCTATGTTTATATGTAGATTGATTAGTCTAAAACCAAATGCACTTCCATCCCACATCAGTTGCTATGGATGGAGGCACGTGTGAACAACGAAGGGAAGTTAGTCGATGCAAACACACAAAAAGTTTGGTAAATATGTGTAAGTATGAAACGAAGTTAAAAATATTTGTTTAAAATTGGTATTACATAAAAATAATTTTTTATTTTCCTATATCTGACATTCATTGGAATTAGATACTCTTGTAGTGGATACAGACCTATTATCGATGGATTTTAAGCAGCTAGAAAAATACGGTCGTGTTAGAGGTGCATGGTTTGGGGTGACAGCCTGAGTATATTTTGTGGCGTAGAAAAAATGGATGTTACAGATGAAAAATTAGAACAAATGAGTGAAATAATAGAAACCCATGAAGAACGACTGCAATGGTAGAGAGAGTTGCTAGAAACTTTTATTGGTGGGAAGCAATGGGAAAACACAACTCAGGAACAAACAGCACATGAAAATCCCACCCCACCCCCACCAGCTTTGAGGCGAGCCATTCGCCTCAAAGAACTGTCTTAGCCATGATAATCAATATTCAAATAAATGTTCCAATGAAATGTGAATCAGACAAACACTGATAGTTTTTCTGTACTGATCATCTATAGGGAGATAATGATTTTGATTTCTATCTATCAACACCAACTGATCACCTTGTATCGAGGGATACATTGTTCAATATCCCAGATGCCACACAGCATAAAAGACCACTTCTGAAAGAAAATCTGAATTTGACGAATAGTGTGGCCCATGAGCAAAATTTAGAGCTACCTATTCCACTTGATGAAGATGATATTCATTTGGTCGAAAAATATATTGGGGCATTCATTGCATGGCCTTCAGAACATGTAAGATTACATGCAGACAAAGAGATATTTATTTCTTTTTTTCAAGCTAAACCCTTAACAATTAATGAAAAAAGGGTCTGAAAACAACAACTGATGTACGAAAATCCAACAAAACACATTCGTATGGGGATGATCCTTCAAGAGAATGATCCACGGGACCATGGTGACGTGTACAAGTCATCCCTGCGTCAATCCAAGGCATGGTGTGGCCGGTAAAATTCAAAGGGTCTCTATTTTGTTTAAAATGGACAAGATTTTAAGTGAAAACAACAACTGACGTATGAAATCTGACCAAATGCATTCATATTGGGTTGATCATTTAGGAGAATGATCCACAGGTCATTGGTGTTGTGTAAGAGTCATCACCGCCTCAATCCGAGTCACGGTGTGGCTGGTACCACTCAAAGAGTCTCTATTTTGTTTAAAATGGACACGATTTTAAGTGAAAACAACAAGTGACGTATGTAAATCCGAACAAACACATTCGGATTACCTTGATCATTTTTAAGAATTATCCAAGGGTATTTGGTGATGTGTAAGAGTCAACCCTGCCTCAATCGGATGAATGGTGTGGCCGGTACCATTCAAAGGGTATCTCTTTTGTTTAAAATCGACACAATTTTAAGTGAAAACAACAACTGACCTACAAAAATCTGACCAAACGCATTCGTATTGTGTTATTACTTTAGTAGAATTATACAAGGGTCCTTGGAGATTTGTAAGATCCATCCTTGCCTCAATCTGAGGCATGGTGTGTCCAGTACCACTCAAAGGGTCTCACATTTGTTTAAAATGGACACAATTTTAATTGAAAACAACAACTGACCTATGAAAATCCAACCAAAAACATTTGTATTTCCTTGATATTTTTTTAGAATGATCCATGGGTCCTTGGTAATGTGTACAAGTTATCCCTGCCTCAATCCTAGGCACGGTGTGGCCGGTACCACTCAAAGTGTCTCTCATTTGTTTAAAATGGACACAATTTTAAGTGAAAACAACAACTGACCTAAAGAAATATGACCAAACGCCTCTGGATTGTGTTGATCCTTTAGGATAACAATCCAAGGGTCATTTTTGAGGTGTAAGATTCTACCATTCCTCAATCCAAGGCACGGTGTGGCCAGTACCACTCAATGGGACTCTCTTTTGTTTAAAATGGACACAATTTTGAGTAAAACAACAAATGGCATACGGAAATCTGACCAAACGTATTCAGATTGACTTGATATTTTATAAGAACGATCCATGGGTCATTTTTGACGTTTATGAGTCATCCCTACCTCAATACGAGCCACGGAGTGGCCGGTACCACTCAAAGGGTCTCTCTCTTGTTTAAGATGGACACGGTTTTATGTGAAAACAACAACTAACGTACAGAAATCTAAACAAACGCCTTCAGATTGACTTGATCTTTTTTGGGGAATGATCCAACGGTCCTTGGTGAAGTGTATGAGTCATAATTGCCTCAATCCGAGGCATGTTGTAGCCGGTACCACTCAAAGGGGCTCTCTTTTCTTTAAAATTAACACGATTTTAAGTTAAAACAACAACTGACGTACGAAAATATGACCAAACGCATTCATATTGTGTTGATACATTAGGAGAATGATCCAAAGGTTCTTTTTTACGTGTAAGAATCATCACCGCCTCAATATGAGGCACGGTGTGACCCATATCACTCAATGAGTCTCTCTTTTGTTTAAAATGGACACAATTTTAATTGAAAACAACAACTGACCTACGAAAATCTGACCAAATGCATTTGGAATGCCTTTATCATTTATAAGAACGATCCAAGGGTCGTTGGTGACTTGTTCAAGTCATCCCTGCCTCAATCCAAGTCCCGGTGTGGCCGATACCACTCAAAGGGTCTCTCTTTTGTTTAAAATTGACACGATTTTAATTGAAAACAAAAACTGACCTACGGAAATCCAACCAAACACATTCATATTGCCTTGATATTTTATAAGAGCGATCCAAGGGTCCTTTTGTTGTGTAAGAGTCATCTCTGCCTCAATTAGAGGCACGGTGTGACCGCTATCACTCAAAGGGTCTCTTTTGTTTTTTAAAATGGACACAATTTTTAATTGAAAACAACAACTGACCAATGAAAATCACACCAAACACATTTATATTGACATGATATTTTATAAGAATGATCCAAGGGTCCTTGGTGATCTTTACGAGTCAAACCTCATGCAATCCAAGGAACAATGTGGCCAGTACCACTAAAAGGGTCTCTCTTTTGTTTAAAATGGACACAATTTTAATTGAAAACAACAACTAACCTTTGGAAACCCAACCAAACGCATTCGTATTGTGTTTATCCTTTAGGAGAATTATCCACGGTTACTTCGTGATGTGTAAGAGTCAACCCTGCCTCAATCCGAGGAACAGTGTGACCGCTAACATTCAAAGGGTCTCTCTCTTTTTTAAAACAGACACTATTTTAATTGAAAACAACAACTGACCTAAGAAAATTCAACAAATCACATTTGGATTGCCATGATCATTTATAAGAACGATCCAAGGGTCCTTGGTGATGTGTACGAGACAACCCTTCTTTAATCCGAGGCCCAGTGTGGCCGGTACCACTCAATGAGTATCTCTTTTTAAAAAAATAGACACGATTTTATGTCAAAAAAAAAATGACCTATGGAAATCCAACCAAACGCATTCAAATTGCCTTGATATTTTATAAGAAAGATACACCAGTCAATTGTGGCCCATATGAGTCATCCCCGCCTCAATCTGAAGCACAGAGTGGCCTGTACCACTCAAAGGGTCTCCCTTTGTTTAAATGGAAACGATTTTATTTGAAAACAACAACTGACGTATAGAAATCTGACCAAACGCATTCATATTTCATTGATCTTTTGGGATAAAAATAAAAGGTTCATTGGTGAAGTTCTCGAGTCATCCTCACCTCAATCTGAGGAATGGTGTGGCCGATACCACTCAAAGGGTCACTCGTTTTTTTAAAATGAACACGATTTTAAAAAAAACAACAACTGACTTATGGAAATCTGACCAAACACTTTCAGACTGTGTTGATCCATTATGAGAACGATACATGTGTCCTTTTTGATGTGTACGATTCATCCCCGCCTCAATCCGAGGCACAATGGGACCGCTACCACTCAAAGGGTCTCTTTTTTGTTTAAAATGGACAAAATTTTAATTGAAAACAACAACTAACCTACAAAAAACCTTCCAAACACATTCAGATTTCCTTGATAATTTATGAGAATGATCCAAGGGTCTTTGGTGACGTGTATGAGTCAACCCCGCTTCAATCTAAGGCACGTTGTGGCTGGTACCACTCAAAGGGTCTCTCTTTTGTTTAAAATGGACACGATTTTAATTGAAAACAACAACAGACCTACATAAATCATACCAAACGCATTTGTATTATGTTTATCCTTTAAGAGAATGATCCACGGGTCCATCATGGCATGTATGGGTCATCCCCTCCTAAATCTGAGTCACGGTGTGAGCGCTATCACTCAAAGGGTCTCTATTTTTTTAAAATGGACCCAATTGTAATTGAAAACAACAACTGACCAACAAAAATCTAACCAAACGAATTCAGATTGCCTTTATCATCTATAATAATGATCGAAGGGTCCTTGGTGGTGTGTACGTGTAATCCCCACCTCAATCTGAGGCATGGTGTGGCCAGTACCACTCAAAGGGTGTCTCTTTTGTTTAAAATGTTCAAGATTTTTAGTGAAAACAACAATTGTCCTAAGGAAATCCAACCAAACGCATTAGGATTGTGTTTATCCTTTAGTATAACGATCCATGGGTCCTTTTTGATGTGTAAGAGTCAATACTACCTCAATCCAAGGCATGGTGTGTCCGGTACCACTCAAAGGGTCTCTCTTTTGTTTAAAATGAACACCGTTTTAAGTGAAAACAACAACTGACAAAAAGAAGTCTGACCAAACGCATTCAGATTGTGTTGATACATTAGGATAATGATCCACGGGTCCAACGTGACTTGTATGTTTCTTCCCCACCTAAATCTGAGGCACAGTGTGACCGCTATCACTCAAAGGGTCACTCTTTTGTTTAAAATGGACACAATTTTAATTGAAAACGACAACTAACCTACAAAACTCTGACCAAACACATTTGGATTTCCATGATCATTTATAAGAAGGATCCAAGGGTCCTTGGTGATTTATATGATTCATCTCCGCCTCAATCAGAGGAACGGTGTGTCCGGTACCACTCAAAGGGTCTCTCTTTTGTTTAAAATGGACATTATTATAATTGAAAACAAAAAATGACCTACCGAAATCCAACCAAACACATTAGGATTTCATTAATCTTTTATAAGACCAATCCAAAGGTCCTTTTTGACATGTAATAGTCAACCCCGCCTCAATCCACGGCATGGTGTGACCGCTATCACTCAAAGGGTTTCTCTTTTGTTTAAAATGGACACAATTTTAATTGAAAACAACTACTGACCTATGAAAATTTGACCAAACACATTTTTATTTCCTTGATCATTTATAAGAATGATCAAAGGGTTTCTAGTGACGTGTACGAGGAAACCCCGCTTCAATCTGAGGCATGGTGTGGCTGGTACCACTCAAAGGGTCTCTCTTTTGGTTAAAATGGACACGATTTTAATTGAAAACAACAACTGACCTAAGAAAATCTGACCAATCGCATTTGGATTGTGTTGATCCTTTAGGATAATGGTTTAAGGGTCCTTCGTGATGTGTAAGAGTCAACCTCGCCTAAATCCGAGGCATGGTTTGACCGATATCACTCAAACGGTCACTCTTTTGTTTAAAATGGACACAATTTTAATTGAAAACAATAAATAACCTACAAAAATCCAATCAAATGCATTCTGATATTCTTGATCACTTATAAGAACGATATAAGGGTCCTTGGTGATGTGTACGAGTCATCCCAGCTTCAATATGAGGCATGATGTGGCTGATACCACTCAAAGGGTCTCTCTTTTGTTTAAAATCGACACAATTTTAATTGAAAACAACAACTTACCTACAAAAATCCGAACAGATAAATTCAGATAGTGTTGATCATTTAGGAAAATGATCCAAAGGTCCTTGGTGA
Organism: Viscum album; assembly: GCA_963277665.1. NCBI lineage: Eukaryota > Viridiplantae > Streptophyta > Magnoliopsida > Santalales > Viscaceae > Viscum > Viscum album. The sequence goes on along the minus strand of OY728131.1, from coordinate 394,162,575 downwards.
CATGTACGAGTAATACTATCCTCAATCTAAGGCACAATGTGGCCGGTACCACTCAAAGGGTCTCTCTTTTTTTTAAAGTGGACACAATTTTAATTGAAAACCAAAAATGAACTATGAAAATCCGACAAAACGCATTATTATTTCTTTGATCTTTCATGAGAATGATCCAAGGGTCCTTGGTGATGTGAATGAGTAATCCCCACCTCAATCCGAGGCATGGTGTGGCCGGTACAACACAATGGGTGTCTCTTTTTTTTAAAATGGAAACGATTTTAAGTGAAAAAAAACTAACATAAGGAAATATGAGAAAATGCATTTGGATTGAGTTGATCATTTAGGATAATGATTCGAGGGTCCTTTTTGACGTGTAAGAGTCAACCCCGCCTCAGTCTGAGGCACGTTGTGGCCGGTACCACTGAAAGGGCCTCTCTTTTGTTTAAAATTTACGTGATTTTAAGTGAAAACAACAACCGACCTAAGGAAATATCACCAAACACATTCGGATTTCATTGATCATTGATAATGTTGATCCATGGGTCCTTTGTGACATGTACGAGTCATCCCCGACTCAATATGAGGCACGGAGTGGCCAATACCACTCAAAGGGTCTCTCTTTTGTTTAAAATGGACACGATTTGAAGTGAAAACAACAACTGGCCTACGGAAATCCAACCAAACACATTAGGATTGCCTTGATATTTTATAAGAATGATCGAAAGGTCGTTTGTGACATGTAAGAGTCATACCTGCCTCAATCTGAGGCATGGAGTGGCCGGTACAACTCAAAGGGTCTCTCTATTGTTTAAAATGGACACGATTTTAAGTGAAAACAACAACTGACATACAAAAATCCAAACAAATGCATTCATATTGCCTTGATTATTTAGGAGAAAGGTAAAATGGTGCTTCGTGGCGTGTACGAGTCCTACCTGAATCAATATGAGGCATGGTGTGGCCGGTACCACTCAAAGGGTCTCTCTTTTGTTTAAAATGAACACGATTTTAAGTAAAAAAACTATCGAACGGAAATCCTACCAAACACCTTTGGATTGTGTTGACCCATTAGGAGAATGATCCAATGGTCCTTTGTGTTGTGTAGATGTCATCCCCGCCTCAATCCAATGCATGGTATGACTACTAGCACTCAAAGGGTCATCGTTTTGTTTAAAATGGACACAATTTTAATTGAAAACAACAATTCACCTACAAAAGTCCGACCAAACGCATTCAGATTGACTTGATATTTTATAAGAACGATACAAGGGTCCTTGGTGATGTTTAAGAGTCATCCCTACCTCAATCTGATGCATGGTGTGGCCGGTACCACTGAAAGGGTCTCTCTTTTGTTTAAAATAGACACAATTTTAATTAAAAACAAAAACAGACCTATAGAAATCTGACCAAACACATTCGGATTGCCTTAATATTTTATAAGATCAATCCAAGGGTCATTTTTGATGTGTAAGTGTTGACCTTGCCTCAATACAAAGCACGGTGTGACCGCTATCACTAAAAGGGTCTCTCTTTTGTTTAAAATGGACACAATTTTAATTGAAAACAACAACTGACCTATGAAAATATGACGAAACACATTCGGATTGAATTGATCATTTATAAGAACTATCCAATGGTCCTTGGTGACGTTTATGAGTCATCATCGCCTCAATTCGGGGCACAGTGTGGCCGGTAGCACACAAAGGGTATCTCTTTTGTTTAAAATGGATACGATTTAATGTTAAAACAAAAACTGAACTATGGAAATCTGAACAACGCATTCGGAATGTGTTGATCATTTAGGAGAATAATCCAAGGGTCCTTTGTGAAAGGTAAGAGTCCACCCCGCCTCAATCTGAGGCACAGTGTGGCCGTTACCACTCAATGTGTCCATCTATTGTTTAAAATGAACACGATTTTAAGTGAAAACAACAAATGACGTATGGAAATCCAACCAAACACATTAGTATTGTGTTGGTACTTTAGAAGAACGATCCACGGGTCCTTAGTGATGTGTATGAGTCAATCCAGCCCCAATCCGAGGCACGGTGTGACTGCTATCACTCAATAGGTCTCTCTTTTGTTTAAAATTGACACAATTTTAATTGAAAACAACAAATGACATAAGAAAATCTGACCAAATGCATTAGGATTGCCTTGATAATTTATAAGAACGATCCAGGGGTCCTTCGTAATGTGTACGAGTCATCCTCGTCTCAATACGAGGCACGGTGTGGCCAGTACCACCAAAAGGGTCTCTCTATTGTTTAAAATGGACAAAATTTTAATTGAAAACAACAACTGCCCTACGAAAATCTGATCAAACACATTCGGATTGCCTTTATCATTTATAAGAACGATCCAAGGGTCCTTTGAGACGTGTAATAGTCAACTGAACCTCAATTCAAGGCACAATGTCACCGCAATCCCTCAAAGGGTCTCTCTTTTGTTTAAAATGGACACAATTTTAATTTAAAACAACAACTGACCTATGAAAATCCAACCAAACGTATTCGGATTTCCTTGATCATTTATAAGAATGGTAAAATGGTCCATGGTGAAGTGTATGAGTCAACCCCGATGCAATCTGAGTAATGGTGTGGCTGGTACCACCAAAAGGGTCTCTCTTTTGTTTAAAATGAACACGGTTTTAATTGAAAACAAAAACTAGCCTACGGAAATCCTACCAAATGCATTCTTAGTGTGATTATATTTTAGGAGAACGATACACGGGTCCTTTGTGATGTGTAAGAGTCCACTATGACTTAATCCGCGGAATAGTGTGACCGCTATCACTCAAAGGGTCTCTCTATTGTTTAAAATGGACACAATTTTAATTGAAAACAACAACTGACCAACGAAAATCCGACCAAACGCCATTGGATTTCCGTGATCATTAATAATATTGATCCAATGGTCCTTGGTGATGTCTATGATTCCGTCATGCTTTAATCCGAGATACGGTGTGGCCGGTTCCACTCAAAGGGTATCTATTTTGTTTAAAATGGACACATTTTTAAGTGAAAACAAGAACTGACCTACAAGAAATATGTCCAAATGCGTTCTGAATTCCGTGATATTTTATAAGAATGATCCAAGGGTCCTTTGTGATATGTATGAGTCATCTATGCATCAATTAGAAGCACGAAGTGGCTGGTACCACTCAAACGGTCTCTCTTTTGTTTAAAAGGGACACGATTTTAAGTGAAAAAAAATTGACATATGGAAATCTGAACAAATGCATTCAGATATCCTTAATTTTTTGGGATAATGATACACTGTCCTAGGTGACATGTATGAGTAATCCTCGCCTAAATCTGAGGCACGGTGTGGCTGGTACCACTTAAAAGGGCCTCTCTTTTGTTTTAAATGAACACGAGTTTATCTGAAAACAATAACTGACGTACAATAATCTGACCAAATGCATTCGGACTGTGTTGATCCTTTAGGATAACGTTCCATGGGTCCTTTGTAACATGTATGAGTCAACCCTGCCTCAATATGAGGCACTGTGTGACCACTAGAACTCATAGTGTCACTCTTTTGTTTAAAATTGACAAAATTTTAATTGAAAACAACAACTGACCTACGAAACTCTGACCAAATGCATTTGGATTTTCATGATATTTTATAAAAATGATCCAAGGGTCCTTTTTGACGTGTATAAGTCATCCCTACCTCAATCCGAGGCACGGTGTGGCCGATACCACTCAATGAGTCTCTCTTTTGTTTAAAATGGACATGATTTTAATTGAAAACAACAACTGACCAACGAAAATCCGACCAAATGAATTTGGATTGCCTTGATCATTTATAAGAACAGTCCATGTATTATTTTTGACATGTAAGAGTCAACCCCTCCTCAATAAGAGGCATGGTGTGACCGCTATCACTCAATGGGTCTCTATTTTGTTTAAAATCTACACAATTTTAATTGAAAACAAAAACTGACCTACGAAAATATGACCAAATGCATTCAGATTGCCTTGATCATTTATAATAACAATCCAAGGGTCCTTGATGATGTGTATGAATTTTCACCACCTCAATCTGAGGCAAGGTGTTGTTGGAAAGACTCAAAATGTCTCTCTTTTGTTTAAAATGGACACAATTTAAAGTGAAAACAACTACTAACCTAAGGAAATATGACCAAACACATTAGGATTGTGTTGATCCTTTATGAGAATGATTCACAGGTCCTTTTTTATGTGTAAGAGTCATCCCTACATCAATCTGAGGCACAGTGTGGCCGATACCCCTAAAAAGGGTCTCTCTTTTGTTTAAAATGAACACGATTTGAAGGGAAAACAACAACTTAGATATGGTAATCTGACCAAACACATTCGGATTGTTTTAATCCTTTATGAGAATGATCCACGGGTCCATCGTGGAATGTATGAGTCCACCCCGCCTCAATCTGAGTCACTTTGTGACCACTATCACTCAAAGAGTCTCTCTTTTTTTTAAATTGGACACAATTTTAATTTAAAACAACAACAGACCTATTAAAATATGACCCAACACATTAGTATTGCCTTGATCATTTATAAGAACGATTCAAGGGTCCTTGGAGATGTGTAAGAGTCAACCCCACCTCAATCGAAGGCACGATGGGGCCGATACCACTCAAAGGGTCTCACTATTGTTTAAAATGGACACACTTTTAATTGAAAAAAACAACTGACCTACGGAAATTCGACCAAACACATTCATATTGACTTGATCTTTTATAAGAATGATCCACAGGTTATTTGTAATGTGTAATTGTCAACCCCTCCTCAATCCAAGTCACGGTGTCACCGCTATCACTCAAAGGGTCTCTCTTTTGATTAAAATGGACACATTTTTAATTGAAAACAACAACTGACCTATTAAAATCTGACCAAATGCTTTGAATTTCCTTGATCTTTTATAATAACGATCCATGGGTTATTGGTGACATGTATGAGTCAACCTCACTTAAATCAGAGGCATGGTGTGGTCAGTACCACTCAAAGGGTCTCTCTTTTGTTTAAAATGGACACAAATTAATCGAAAACAACAACTAAGCTAAGGAAATCCAACCAAACACATTCAGATTATGTTGATACTTTAGGAGAATGATCCAAGGGTCCTTTGTGACGTTTAATAGTCAACCTCGCCTAAATATGAGGGATGGTGTGACCGCTATCACTCATAGGGTCTCTCTTTTTGTTTAAATTGGACACAATTTTAATTGAAAACAACAACTGACCAACAAAAATCTGACCAAAAGCATCTGGATTCCATTGAAATTTTTATAAGGACGATCCAAGGGTCCTTGGTGACGTGTATGTGTCAACCACGCTTCAATATGAGGCATGGTGTGGCCGGTACCACTCAAAGGGTCTCTATTTTGTCTAAAATGGACACAATTTTAATTGAAAACAACAACTAACCTATGGAAATCCAACCAAACACATTCGGATTCTGTTGATCCCTTAATAGAATAATCCAGGGGTCCATTTTGGCATGTATGATTCATCCCTGCATCATTTAGAGTCACAGTGTGACCGCTATCACTCAAAGGGTGTCTCTTTTGTTTAAAATGGACACAATTTTAATTGAATACAACAATTGACCTATGAAAATCTGAAAAAACAGATTCAGATTTCCTTGATCATTTATAATAATGATTCAAGGGTCCTTGGTGATGTCTACGAGTCATCCCCGTCTCAATCAGAGGCACGGTGTGGCCGATACCACTCTGAGGGTCTCTCTTTTGTTTAAAATGGACACAATTTTAATTGAAAACAACAAATGACCAATGGAAATCCGAACAAATGCATTCTGATTTCCTTGATATTTTATAAGAACGATCCATGGGTCCTTTGTGATGTGTAAGAGTCAACCCCGTCTCAATCCGAGGCACGGTGTGACCGCTATCACTCAAATGGTCTCTCTTTTATTTAAAATTGACACAATTTTAATTGAAAACAACAACTGCCCTTCGAAAATCTTACCAAACGCTTTTGGATTTCCTTGATATTTTATAAGAACGATCCAAGGGTTATTGGTGATGTGTATTAGTCAACCCTGCTTCAATCTGAGGCATGGTGTGGCAGATACCACTCAAAATGTCTCTCTTTTGTTTAAAATGGACACGATTTTAATTGAAAACAACAGCTGTCCTAATGAAATCAGACCAAATGCATTAGAATTGTGTTGATCCATTAGGAGAACGATCCATGGGTCCTTAGTTATGTGTAAGAGTCAACCAAGCCTAAATACGAGGCATGGTGTGACAGCTATCACTCAAAGGGTCTCTCTTTTTGTTTAAAATGGACACAATTTTAATTAAAAACAAAAACATTCCTACAAAAATTTGACCCAACACATTCTTATTTCATTAAAAATTTATAACAAGGATTCAAGGTTCCTTGGTGATGCTTATAAGTCAACCCCGCTTCAATCTGAGGCACGGTGTGGCCAGTACCACTCAAAGGGTCTCTCTTTTTTTTAAATGGACACGATTTTAATTGAAAACGACAACTGACCTACGAAAATCAGACCAAATGCATTCGTATTTTGTTGATCCTTTAGGAGAATGATCCACGGGTCCTTCATGGCATGTATGAGTTAACCCTGCCACAATCCGAGTCACGGTGTGACCGCTATCACTCAATGGGTCTCTCTTTTGTTTTAAATGGACACAATTTTAATTGAAAACAACAACTGACCTACGAAAATTTGACCAAATGCATTCGGATTTCCTTGATCATTTATAAAAACGATCCAAGGGTCCATGGTGATGTGTATGTGTCTTCCTTGCCTCAATCTGAGGCACGGTGTGGCCGGTACCACTCAAAGGGTCTCTCTTTTGTTTAAAATAGACACAATTTTAATTGAATGCAAAAAATAACCTACAGAAATCTGACCAAACACATTCTAATTTCATTGATCATTTATAAGAACGATCCACAAGTCCTTTTCAGGTGTAAAAGTGAACGCCGCCTCAATCCGAGGCACAGTGTGACCGCTATCACTCAAAGGGTCTCTCTTTTGTTTAAAATGGACAAAATTTTAATTGAAAATAACAACTGACCAATGAAAATCTGACCAAATGATTTTTCATTGTCTTGATCTTTTATAATAAGGATCCAAGGGTTATTGGTGACATGTACGAGTCAACCCCTCTTCAATCCGAGGCATGGTGTGACTGGTACCACTCAAAGGGTCTCTCTTTTGTTTAAAGTGGACATGATTTTAATTGAAAACAACAACTGACCTAAGGAAATACAACCAAACTCATTAGGATTGTGTTGATACTTTAGGAGAATGATCCACGGGTCCTTATTGACATGTAAGAGGCAACCCCGCCTAAATACGAAGCACGGTGTGACCGCTATCACTCAAAGGTTCTCCCTTTTTGTTTAAAATGGACACACTTTTAATTGAAAACAACAAATGACCTAAAAAAATCTGAACAAATGCATTAGGATTTCTTTGAAAATTTATAATAATGATCAAATGGTCCTTGGTGATGTTTATGAGTCAACCCCTCTTCAATCTAAGGCATGGTGTGGCCAGCACCACTCAAAGGGTCTCTCTTTTGTTTAAAATGGACATGATTTTAATTAAAAACAACAATTTACCTACGGAAATACTACCAAATGCATTCGGATAGTGTTGATCCTTTAGGAAAACGTTACAAGGGTTCTTGGGGATGTTCAATAATCCGCGCCTCAATACGAGGCACAGTGTGGCCGGTACCACCCAAAGGGTCTCTCTTTTGTTTAAAATGGAAACAATTTTAATTGAAAACAAAAAAATGACCTATGAAAATATGACCAAAGGCATTCAGATTGCCTTGATCATTTATTAGAACGTTCCAAGGGTCCTTGGTGACATGTAAGAGTCATTCCCGCCTAAATACAAGTCATAGTGTGGCCGATACAACTCAAAGGGTCTCTCATTTCTTTTAAATGGACACGATTTAAATTGAAAAAAAAACTGACCTATGGAAATCCAACCAATCGCATTCAGATTGTGTTGATCCTTTAGGATAACAATCCACTGGTCCTTTGTGACTTGTAAGAGTCAACCCCCTCTAAATCTGTGGCATGGTGTGGATGGTACCACTCAAAGGGTCTCTCTTCTGTTTAAAATGGAAACGATTTTATGTGAAAACAACAGATGACCTACAGAAATCTGACCAAATGCATTAGGATTTCCATTATCATTTATAAGAACGATCCAAGGGTCCATTGTGATGTGTATTAGTCATCCCCTCTTCATTCTGAGGCACTGAGTGGCCAGTACCACTCAAAGGGTCTATCTTTTGTTTAAAATGGACACGATTTTAAGTAAAAACAACAACTGACATACAGAAAACTAACCAAACGCATTCAGATTGCCATGATCCATTAAGGGAACAATCCAAGGGTCCTTGGTGATGTGTATGAGTCATCCCTGCCTCTATCCAAGACACGGTGTGGCCGGTACCACTCAAAGGGTCTCTCTTTTGTTTAAAATGAACACAATTTTAAGTAAAAACAACAACTGACGTACGAAAATCCAACCAAATGCATTCGTATTGTGTTGATCCTTTAGGATAACAATCCAAGAATTTTTTGGGACGTGTAAGAGTTATCCCCGCCTAAATCTGAGGCACGGTGTGATAGCTAGAACTCAAAGGGTCTCACTTTTGATTAAAATGGACACAATTTAAATTGAAAACAACAACTGACCTACAAAAATACAACCAATCACATTATAATTGCCTTGATCATTTATAATAACGATCCAGGTGTCCTTGGTGACACGTACGTGTCGTCTCCACCTTAATCTGATGCACGGTGTGTCCGGTAGCACTCAAAGGGTCTCTCTTTTATTTAAAATGGACACGATTTTAATTGAAAACCATCAAATGTCCAATGGAAATCCAACCAAACACATTCTTATTGCCCTGATCTTTTATAAGAATGATCCACAGGTCCTTTGTGAGGTGTCAGTGTCGACCTCCTCTTAATCTGAGGCATGGTGTGACCGCTATCACTCAAAGGGTCTCTCTTTTGTTTAAAATGGACACAATTTTAAATGAAAACAACAACTGACCTATGAAAATCCATCCAATGCATTCGGATTGCTTTGATCTTTTATAATAACGATACAAATATCCTTGGGGATTTGTACAAGTCTTCCATGCCTCAATCCGAAGCACGGTGTGGCCGATACCACTCAAAGGTCTCTTTTTTTTTAAAATGGACACGATTTTAAGTGAAAACAAAAACTGACCTAAGGATATCCAACCAAACACATTTGGATTGTGTTTTTACATTAGGATAATAATCCACATTTTCTTTGTGACATGAAAGAGTCAACCCCATCTCAATCTGATGCACAGTGTGGCCGATACCACTCAAAGGGTCTCTCTTTTGTTTAAAATGAACATGATTTTAAGTGAAAACAACAACTGACGTACGGAAATCTGAAAACATTCATTCAGATTGTGTTGACCCTTTATGATAATGATCCATGGGTCCTTCGCGATGTGTATGATTCAACCCCGCCTCATTGTCAGACATAGTCTGACCGCTATCACTCAAAGGGTCTCTCTTTTGTTTAAAATGAACATGATTTTAATTGAAAACAACAACTGACCTTTGAAAATATGACCAAACGCTTTTGGATTGCCTTAATATTTTATAATAACGATCCAAGGGTTATTGGTGACATGTAGGAGTCAACCCCGCTTCAATCTGAGGCATGGTGTGGCCGGTACCACTCAACGGGTCACTCTTTTGTTTAAAATGGACACGATTTTAATTGAAAACAACAACTGACCTAAGGAAATCCCACCAAACACTTTAAGATTGTGCTGATACATTAGGAGAATGCTCCACGGGTCCTTCGTGATGTGTAAGAGGCAACCCCTCCTAAATCCAAGGCATGGTGTGACCGCTGTCACTCGAAGGTTCTCCCTTTTTGTTTAAAATGGACACAATTTTAATAGAAAACAACAACTGACCTACAAAAATCTGACCATATGCATTCATATTTCCTTGAAAATTTATAAAAACGATCCAAGGGTATTTGGTGACATTTATGATTCATCCCCTCTTCAATCTAAGGCACGGTGCGGCCGGTACCACTCAAACGGTCTCTCTTTTGTTTAATATTGACATGATTTTAATTGAAAACAACTACCGACCTACGGAAATCAAACCAAATGCATTCGGATTGTGTTGATCCTTTAGTAAAACGTTCCACGGGTCCTTGGGGATGTTTATGATTAATCCCCACCTCAATACGAGGCACATTGTGGCCGGTACCGCCCAAAGGGTCTCTCTTTTGTTTAAAATAGACATAATTTTAATTGAAAACAACAAATGACCTATGAAAATCTGACCAAAGTCATTCGGATTGCCTTGATATTTTAGGATAACGTTTCAAGGGTCCTTGGTGAAATGTAAGAGTCATTCCTGCCTAAATACAAGTCACAATGTGGCCGATAAAACAAAAAAGGGTCTATCTTTTCTTTTAAATAGACACGATTTTAAGTGAAAACAACAACTGACCTATGGAAATCCCACAAAACACATTCAGATTGTGTTGATCCTTTAGGAGAACAATCCACGGGTCCTTTTTGATGTGTAAGAGTCATCCTCGTCTCAATCTGAGGCACAGTGTGGCTGGTACCTCTCAAAGTGTCTCTCTTTTGATTAAAATGGACACGATTTTATGTGAAAACAATAACTGATCTACAGAAATACAACCAAATGAATTTGGATTGCCTTGATCATATATACGAGAGATCCATGGGTCCTTTTTAATGTTTATGAGTCATCCCCACCTCAATCCGAGGCACTGAGTGGCCGGTACCACTCAAAGGGTCTATCTTTTGTTTAAAATGGACACAATTTTAAGTGAAAACAACAACTGACATACGGAAATCTAAACAAACGCATTTGGATTTCCTTGATCCTTTAAGGGAATAGTACAAGGGTCCTTGGTAATGTGTACGATTCATCCCCGCTTCTATCTGAGACACGGTGTGGCCGGTACCACTCAAAGGGTCTCTCTTTTGTTTAAACTGAACACGATTTTAAGTGAAAACAACAACTGACGTACGGAAATCCCACCAAATGCATTCGGATTGTGTTGATCCTTTAGGAGAACGATACAAGGGTTTTTGGGACATGTAGGAGTCATCCCCACCTCAATCTGAGGCACATTGTGATAGATAGCACTCAAAGGGTCTCACTTTTGCTTAAAATGCACACAATTTAAATTGAAAACCACAAATGACCTAAAAAATCCAACCAAACACATTATAATTGACTAGATAATTTATAATAACGATCCAAGAGTCCTTGGTGACATTTAAGAGTCATCCCCACCTCAATCTGATACACGGTGTGGCTGGTACCACTCAAAGGATCTCTCTTTTGTTTAAAATGGACACGATTTTAATTGAAAACAAAAACTAACCAATGAAAGTCCAACCAAACACATTATTATTGCCTTGATCTTTTATAAAAACGATCCATGAGTCCTTTGTGAGGTTTAAGAGTCAACCTTGTCCCAATCGGAGGCACGGTGTGACCGCTATCACTCAAAGGGTCTCTCTTTTCTTTAAAATGGACACAATATTAAATGAAAACAACAACTGACCTATGAAAATATAACCAAACACATTCGGATTTATTTGTTCATTTAAAATAATGATCCAAACATCCTTGCTGTTGTGTTCGAGTCATCCCTACTTCAATCCGAGGAACGGTGTGGCCGGTACCACTCAAAGGACTCTCTTTTGTTTAAAATGGACACAATTTTAAATTAAAACAACAATTGACCTATGTAAATCCAAAAAAACTCATTCGGATGTGTTTTTTCTTTAGGATAATGATCCATGGGTCCTTTGTGACATGAAAGAGTCAACCCCGTCTCAATCTGAGGCACAGTGTGGCCGATACCACTGAAAGGGTCTCTCTTTTGTTTAAAATGAACATGATTTTAAGTGAAAACAACAACTGACGTACAGAAATCTGACCAAATTCATTCGGATTGTGTTTATACTTTATGAGAACGATCCATGGGTCCTTCGTGATGTCTATGATACAACCCCACCTCCATCCAAGGCACAATGTGACCGCTATCACTCAAAGGATCTCTCTTTTGTTTAAAATGGACACAATTTTAATTGAAAACAACAAATAACCCACAAAAATCCAACAAAATGCATTCGGATTGCCTTGATCATTTATAAGAACGATCCAATGGTCCTTGGTGATGTGTATGAGTCATCCTCGACTAAATACGAGGAACGGTGTGGCCGGTACCACTCAAAGGGTCTCTCTTTTGTTAAAAATGGACACAATTTTAATTGAAAACAACAATTGACCTACCCAAATCCGACCAAACGCGTTCGGATTGACTTTATATTTTATAATATCAATCCAATGGTCCTTTGGGACATGTAAGTGTCAACTACGCTTCAATATGAGGCATGATGTGTCCGCTATCACTTAAAGGGTCTCTCTTCAGTTTAAAATGGACACAATTTTAATTGAAAACAACAATTGACCTACGAAAATCCAACCAAACGCATTCAAATTTCCATGATATTTTATAATAACGATCCAGGGCTCCTAGGTGACATTTAAATGTCAACCCCGCTACAATCCAAGGCATGGTGTTTCCGGTACCACTCAAAGTGTATCTCTTTTGTTTAAAATGGACACGATTTTAATTGAAAACAAAAACTGACCTACGTAAATATGACCAAACACATTCGGATTGTATTGATCCTTTTGGAAATGATCCACGGGTCATTCATGACATGTAAGAGTCAACCCCGCCTCAATCCGAGGCACGGTGTGACCACTATCACTCAAAGGGTTACTCTTTTTTTTAAAATTGACACGGTTTTAAGTTAAAAAAACAACTGACCTGTGGAAATCTGACCAAACACATTCATATTTTCTTGATCACTTATAATAACGATCCACATGTCATTTGTGATGTGTAAGAGTCATCCACACCTCAATCTGAGGCATAGAGTGGCCGATACCACTCAAAGGGTATCTCTTTTATTTAAAATGGGCATGATTTAATGTGAAAAAAACAACTGAAATACGTAAATCAGACCAAATGCATTCAGATTTACTTTCTATTTTAGGATAATGATCCAAGGGACTAAAGTGAAGTGTATGAGTCATCCCCGCATCAATCCAAGTCTTGGTGTGTCCGACACCACTAAAAGGGTCCCTCTTTTGTTTAAAATGAACATGATTTTAAGTGAAAACAACATCTGACGTACATAATTCCAACCAAACCCATTCGGATTGTGTTTATCCATTAGGAGAAAGACCCAAGGGTCCTTTTTGACGTGTATGAGGCATCCCCGTCTCAATCCGAGGCACGGTGTGACCACTAGAACTCCAAGGGTCTCCCTTTTGTTTAAAATGTACACAATTTTAATTGAAAACAACAACTGATCTATGAAAATATGACCAAACATATTAGAATTACCTTTATCATTTATAAGAATGATCCAAGTGTCCTTGGTGACATGTAAGAGTCATCCCCACCTCAATCTGAGGCACGGTGTGTCCAGTACCACTCAAAGGGTCTCTCTTTTGTTTAAAATGGACACAGTTTTAATTGAAAACAACAAATCACCTATGGAAATCCGACCAAACGCATTCGGATTGCCTTGATATTTTATATTAGTGATCCAAGGGTCCTTTGTAACGTGTAAGTGACAAACCCTCCTCAATATGACGCATGGTGTGACCGCTATCACTCAAAGGGTATCTCTTTTGTTGAAAATGGACAAATATTTAATTGAAAACAATAACTAACCTATGAAAATCTCACTAAACGCATTAATATTTCCTCGATATTATATAAGAAATATATAAGGATCCTTGGTGACGTGTATGAGTCATCCCTATTTCATTCTATGGCATGGTGTGGCCGGTACTACTCAAAGAGTCTCTTTTTTAATAAAAATGGACACAATTTTAAGTGAAAACAACAACTGTCTGATGGAAATCTGACCAAACACATTCGGATTGTGTTGATCCTTTTGGGGAACGTTCCATGGGTCCTTATTGACATGTAAGATTCAAACATACCTCAATACGAGGCATAGTGTGTCCGGTACCACTAAAAGGGTCTCTCATTTTTTTTTAAATGAACACGATTTTAAGTGAAAACAACAACTGATAGACGTAAATATGACCAAACGCATTCAGATTGGGTTGACATTTTATGAGAACAATACAAAGGTTCTTCGTGACGTGTCTGAGTCAACCCCGCCTCAATCCGAGGCATGGTGTGACCGCTATCACTCAAAGGGTCTCCATTTTGTTTTAAATGGACACAATTTTAATTGAAAACAAAAACTGATCTATAGAAATCAAACCAATTGCATTCGTATTGCCTTGATCATTTATAAGAATGATCCATGGGTACTTTGTGACATTAAATATTCAACCTCGCCTCAATCTGAGGCACAGTGTGGCCGGTACCACTCAAAGGGTATCTCTTTTGTTAAAAATGGACACGAGTTTAATTGAAAACAACAACTAACCTACAGAAATCCGACCAAACACATTCGTATTGCATTGATATGTTTTTAGAATGATCCATGGGTCCTTTTTGACTTGTTAGAGTCAACCACGCCTCAATCCGTGTCACGGTGTGATCGTTGTCACTCAGAGGGTCTCTCTTTTGTTTAAAATGAGCACAATTTTAATTGAAAACAACAAAATACCTATGAAAATCTGACCAAACGTATTCATATTACCTTGTTCTTATATAAAAATTATCCACGGGTTCTTGGTGACGTGTACGAGTCAAACCTTTCTCAATACGAGGCACGGTGTGGCCGGTACCACTCAAATGGTCTCTCTTTTGTTTAAAATGGACATGATTTTAAGTGAAAAAAACAACTGACCAATGGATATCTGACCAAACGCATTCGTATTTTCATGATCATTTATAAGAATGATCCAAAGGTCCATTGTGTTGTGTAAGGGTCATCCCCATCTCAATCCGAGGCATATAGTGGCCGATACCACTCAAAGGGTCTCTCTTTTGTCTAAAATGGACACAATTTTAAGTGAAAACAACAACGGACGTACATAAATCTGACCAAACGCATTCATATTTTACTTGATACTTTAGGAGAATGATCCAAGGGAACCTGGTGACGTCTATGAGTCATCCACGCCTTAATCTGATGCACGGTGTTGCCGGCACCACTCAAAGTGTCTCTCTTTTGTTTAAAATGAACATGCTTATTTGTGAAAACAACAACTGACGTACTGAAATCCAACCAAATGAATTCGTATTGTGTTTATCCTTTAGGTGAATGATCCATTTGACCTTTTTGACGTGTCTGAGTCATCCCCGCCTCAATCCGAGGCACGATGTGACCACTAGCACTCCAAGGGTCTCTCTTTTGTTTTAAATGGACACAATTTTAATTGAAAACAACAACTGACCTACGAAAATATGACCAAACACATTCATATTTCATTGATCTTTTATAAGAATGATCCAAGGGTCCTTGGTGACATGTACGCGTCATGCCCGCCTCAATCTAAGGCACGGTGTGGCCGGTACCACTCAAAGGGTCTCTCTTTTGTTTAAAATGGACACAGTTTTAATTGAAAACAAAAAATCACATATGGAAGTCTAACCAAATGCAATCAGATTGCCTTGATCTTTTATGAGAACGGTCCACGGGTCCTTTGTGACGTGTAAGTGTCAACCCCTCATCAATATGAGGCACGGTGTGACCGCTATCACTCAAAGAGTCTCTCTTTTGTTTAAAATGGACAAAATTTTAATTGAAAACAAAAACTGACCTATGAAAATCTGGCCAAACGCATTTAGATTGCCTTTCTCTTTTATATGAACGATCCAAGGGTCCTTGGTGACATGTATGAGTCATCCCCACTTCAATATGAGGTACAATGTGGCTGATTCCACTCAAAGGGTCTCTCTATTGTTTAAAATGGACAAGAATTTATGTGAAAACAAAAATTGACCTAAAGAAATCTGACCAAACACATTTGGATTGTGTTTATCCCTTAGGATAACAATACACGTTTCTTTTGTGACGTGTAAGAGTCATCCCCACTTCAATCCGAGGCACAGTGTGGCTGGTACCACTCCAAAGGTCTCTCTTTTGTTTAAAATGAATACGAGTTTAAGTGAAAACAACAACTAATGTATGGAAATCCGACCAAACGCATTTTTATTAGGTTTATACTTTATGAAACCAATCCACAGGTCCTTTGTGACGTGTATGAGTCATCCCCTCCACAATCTGAGGCACGGTGTGTCCGCTATCACTCAAAGGGTCTCTCTTTTATTTAAAATGGGCACGATTTTAATTGTAAAGAACAACTGATCTATGCAAATCAAACTAAACACATTCGGATTGCCTTGATCATTAATAATAACGATCCAAGGGTCCTTGGTGACATGTAAGAGTAATCTCCACTTCAATCCAAGGAATGGTGTTGCCGGTAACACTCAAAGGGTATCTCTTTCGTTTAAAATTGACTCGATTTTAATTGAAAACAACATCTAACCTATGGAAATCTGACCAAACGCATTCGGATTGCCTAGATATGATATAAGAACGATCCATGGGTCCTTTGTGACAAGTAAGAGTCAAACCCGCCACAATCTGAGGCATGTTGGGACCGAAATCACTCAAAGGGTCTCTCTTTTGTTTAAAATGGACACAATTTTAATTCAAAACAACAATCGGCCTACGAAAAACTGACCAAACGGATTCGTATTGCCTTGATATTTTATAATAATGGTCCAAGAGTTCTTGGTGATGTGTAAGATTCAACCCTGCTTTAATCTGATCCATGATGTGGCTGGTACCACTCAAAAGGTCTTTCTTTTGTTTAAAATGGACACAATTTTAATTCAAAACTACAACTGACCTATGGAAATACCATCAAACACATTTTTATTGTTTTTATAATTTATTATAATGATCCAAAGGTCTTTTGTGATGTGTTAGAGTCAACCCTACCTCAATCCGAGGCACGGTGTGACCACTATCACTCAAAGGGTCTCTCTTTTGATTAAAATGGACACAATTTTAATTGAAAACAACAACTGACCTACAAAAATCTGACCAAACGCATTCAGATATCATTGATCATTTATAATAATGATACAAGGGTCCTTGTAGATGTGTACGATTCAACCCCACCTCAATCCGAGGCACGGTGTGGCTGGTACCACTTAAAGGGTCTCTCTTTTGTTTAAAATGGACATGATTTTAAGTGAAAACAACAACTGACCTATGTAAATCTGATCAAACGCATTCAGATTGTGTTTATCCTTTAGGAGAATAATCCAAAGGTCATTTGTGATGTGTATAATTCATCTCTGCCTCAATATAAGGCATTTTGTGAACGCTATAACTCAAAGGGTCTCTCTTTTCTTACAAATGGTCACAATTTTAATTGAAAACAAAAACTAACCTACAAAAATCCAACCAAATGCATTATTATTTCCATGATATTTTATGAGAACAATCCAAGGGTCCTTGGTAACGTGTAAGACTCAAACCCGCCTCAATCAAAGGCACAGTGGAGCCGATACCTCTCAAAGGGTCTCTCTTTTGTTTAAAATGGACGCGATTGTAATTGAAAACAACAACTAACCTTTGGAAATCTGAACAAACCCATTTTGATTGCCTTGATATTTTATAAGAATGATATAAGGGTCATTTGTGATGTTTAAGAGTCAACCCCACCTCAATCAGAGGCATGGTGTGACTGCTATCGCTCAATGAGTCTCTCTTTTGTTTAAAATGGACACAATTTTAATTGAAAACAACAACTGACAATAAAAAATTTGACCAAACACATTCGGATTTCCTTGATCATATATAAGAATGATCCAATGGTCCTTGTTGATGTGTAAGAGTCAACTCCACCTCAATACGAGGCTCAGTATGGCCGGTACTACCCAAAGGGTCTCTCTTTTGTTTAAAATGGACACGATTTTATGTGAGAACAACAACTGACCTATGTAAATCAGACCAAACGCTTTCTTATTATGTTGATCATTTAGGAGAACGATCCAAATGTTATTTTGATGTGTATGAGTCTACTTCGCCTCAATCCAAGTCACGGTGTGACAACTATCTCTCAAAGGGTCTCTCTTTTGTTTAAAATGGACACAATTTTAATTGAAAACAACAACTGACCGATGAAAATCCAACCAAACGCATTCTGATTTCCGTGATAAAATTTTAGAATGATCCAAGGGTACTTGGTAACTTGTAAGAGTCAATCCCACCTCATTCTGAGTCATGGTGTGGCCGGTACCACTCAAAGGGTCTCTTTTCTGATTAAAATGGACACGATTTTAATTGAAAACAACAGCTGTCCTACGAAAATCCAAATAATGCATTTGGATTGTGTTTATCCTTTATCAGAATGATCCAAGGGTCCATTGTGACGTGTAAGAGTCAACCATTCCTCAATACGAGGAATTGTGTGACTACTATCACTCAAAAGGTCTCTCTTTTGTTTAAAATGGACGCAATTTTTATTGAAAACAACAACTGTTCTAAAAAAATATGACCAAATGCATTCTGATTGCCTATATATTTTATAAGAACGATACAAGGGTCCTTGGTGATGTGTACAAGTCAACCCACCTCAATAAAAGTCACGGTGTGGCCAGTTCCACTGAAAGTGTCTATCTTTTGTTTAAAATGGACATGATTTTAAGTGAAAACAAAAACTGACCGTCGAAAATCCAAAAAAACACATTCGAATTGTGTTGATCCTTTAGGAGAATGATCCAAAGGTCCTTTGTGATAGGTATAAGTAAACCCTAGCTCAATAGGAGGCACAATGTGAACTCTATCACTCAAAGGGTCTCTCTTTTATTTAAAATGGACACAATTTAAATTGAAAACAACAACTGATATACGAAAATCTGACCAAACGCATTCGGATTGACTTTATATTTTGTGATAATGATCCAAGGGATATTAGTGACGTGTATGAGTCAACCCTGCCTCAATACAAGGCATAGTGTGACTGGTACCACTAAAATGGTCTATTTTTTGTTTTAAATGTTAGCGATTTTAATTGAAAACAACAACTGACCTACAGAAATCTGACAAAACGCATTCAGATTGTGTTGATCCTTTAGGAGAACGATCCAATGGTCCTTTGTGACATGTACGAGTCATCCCCGCCTCAATCCGTGGCACGATGTGTCCTCTAGAACTCAAAGGGTCTATCTTTTTCTTAAAATGGACATAATTTTAATTGAAAACAACAACTGACCTATGAAAATCCGACCAAACACATTCGGATTACTTTAATCTATTATAAGAACGATCCAAGGGTCCTTGGTGACGTGTATGAGTCAACCCCTCCTCATTCTGAGGCATGGTGTTGCCGCTAGAACTCAAAGGGTCTCTCTTTAATTTAAAATGGACACAATTTGAATTGAAAACAACAAATGACCTATGAAAATTAAACCAAATGCATTCAGATTGAATTTATCTTTTATAAGAACGATCCATGGGTCCTTGGTAACGTGTACGAGTCAACCCCTCCAACCCCCTGGACTGCCCCCACCCCCTGGACACCAATCCAACCCCTGGACCCCCACCCCTCTGGACAACCCCACCCCGGTAAAGACCCAATGACAAATTGAACACCAGCCCACCCACTGGAAAGCCCCCCCGGACACCAATCCACCCCTAGACCGCCCCACCCCTTGGACACCATTCCACCCCCAGGACACCCCCACCCCTCTGGACAACCCCCACCCCCTGCAAAGCCCCCCCTGGACACCAATCCACCTCTTGGACCGCCCCCACCCCCTAGACACCAATACACCCCCTGGACACCCCCACCCCCTGTAAAGTCCCCCCGACACCTTAGACACCAGCCCATCCCTGGAAATCCCCCCTGGACACCCCCTACCCCCCCCCCAAACAGCCACCCCAAACCCTTAAACAGCCCCCAACACCCTAAATTTTTAATTGAAATTTGTATGTACTTAATTAACATATGAATTATGTGTTAATGGTGCATGAGTATTCTTGTTGTATGGGTATACTTGGTCTAATTAGCTTATGATTTATGTGTTAATTTTGTATGTGTATTCTATCATTAATTAGATTATTGAGATGTTGAATTTTTTTGCAGGTGTTTGGTTTTACTGCTGTAGATTTTTTCATAGCAGTAGATACGGAATTTATCTGTGCTTTTTTAGCACTGATAAATTGTGCTTTTATCAGTGCTAAAAAAGCGCTGATAAACTACACCTTTATCATCATGTGTTAGCACTGATAAAGGGTACCCCCCTTTATCTGCATCGAGATTTACAGTTCTTTTTTAGCACTATTAACGCCCGTTTGTAGCGCTGTTATGCCCATTTTTGTAGTAGAGTCATATAAAAAAATTAAATGATAGTAATATCCATAGGTGAAAACATGGTTCAGGGAAGTTATAAACAGTTCAAGAATACAAAAAAATTTAAGGGATCATGTGATGGCTATAAATCATAGAAAGCAATAAATAAGATATATAAATTCATGATTATTAAATTGAATAGGGTGAAAATCCTTAAAATAACCTTCTTTATCCAAATATTGGATGAATCAATGTTTAATAACATGTCTTCTAGTGATGGAGAAGCATATATGTTATTTCATTATCTATCTCAGAATTCACCTCGATCTATTCATCATCATTTTTATATCCTTATCTTCCAATGAGGAACACTTCCCCCTACTCTCTAATCTCCCAAGGTTATGCAGCTGACCCTGAGGATTTTGTGTGACATGGTTTATTAGTAGGAAGGATAATTATAGGATAGTTAAAATAAATAATATAAATTAATTAATTAATTTAATTAAAATACCTTCCAACAATTTTCTTCCATATAAATATCAACACCGACCAACTTTATTCCAATTATAGGGTAGGATTGTGGGAAGTGAAACCATTTATATATGCTCATAATGAATCCCAAGAGATATATAAAGGGGGTCTCCATCTCTAAAACCCATCTACCATTGATGAGTCGTCTTATAGATCTAAATGTCCGTATCTAATTCCTGACACCATGAAAAACCTCACAAGAATCTTATTGGAGAGATCCACTCCCCAGTACTATGCCCCACATCTCAGGGAGAACAAACTCCATTGGACGAACCTCTTGAAACCGAAGATCAAAGGTGGGGGTGTAAAAGACTATTGATAGAGGATCCATGAATATTATAGTATGGGGGTACCAACTCTACCTATAGAGAGAGTATGGGATACCTATGACCTGGTGATACAGGGGATTTCAATCCCTGACATTTCTCTGATTAATTGGCCTAATCACAACTACTTTGAAAGAATTACTAGATGAATTATCATGAACATAACAACACATGTCATGTCTCATCTTTCAAATGAATGCCACCATCACAACCAACATGGAAAACAACTCATTATATGCTTCTAGTTGGCCTAAATTCGACAATCGATGAAAGAGATGCACAAGGTGGAAATTATGAGGGATGCCCAAGATATCTACCTAGGGTCACACAATATTTAACCTTTATTAGACACCTAACCATTTCTCATCTACACACATATTGGATATCCTTGTAGAACTTCATGGTTTTTAATCATTGGATACTATGTGTGATGGCCACATGGGTGCTTCCTCTATCTTCTGGTTGGATCCCGTGTACTTTGGCTCATGCCGGTGTACTTTGTCCATACTCTTGTACATTGGTCATGGCAATAGAACTATCTATTTACGTGACCTTTTCCTCCTAGAGTTCACATCAAGCCGTCGGTACATGATCACATGGTGTGTGCGGGTCATATAAATGATGTGATACTTATCATCACCTAAAACCCTTGCTTTCTCAGTTAGGGGACTACATAACATGTGTTCCTAAACTATATGCCTTGTATTTCCAAATATTACATAATACATGGAACATCATGAATATTATATCGACACTTAATTAACCACAATTACTATATCAAGTTATATTTGGTATTGAGGATCTAGGGTCAACAACACCTAAACAACTTATGGTGGTCATATTCAGGACATTCAATCACGATGAGACACGTCCAGTTGCACCACAACTCTCTCATGGATGGGACATAAATAATAACCCTCCAATATATATCCCTATAAAGCAAAAATCATCAAAAAAAACATTCATTACATAGTTCATTCATCCTCCATGGATTTTGATGTTCCATAGCACTCGAATCCAACTTAGTAATGTCATCCTATGACCCAGTAGGCAAATAAAAAATGATGGGTAGATTAGTGGGGTAAATATAGAAGAATAAAGAGAATTGATCATCAGATGATGAAATTTCATACAATTATTACAGGATTATAGTATCCCAAGTTGACAATGTGTTCAATGTAGGAATAGTCTGATCAGGAATAAAAAAATAAGGAACAACTCATGTGAGGGATTGGAATGATATATAATAATAATGAAAATATTAAAATACATAATTATAAAATAAAAATAGGGAGGAAATCCATCAAATAATGTTCCTTACCTAAATATTAGATCAAAATTTATTGATGTAAATTCCCTCTATTGATAGAGAATAACATCTATTGAATTACCTATCCATCTCATGGTTTACCGTGATTCGTTCGTGATACTTTTTCAATATCGATCCTCTAATAAAGAAAGCTACCTTCTCCACCACTCGAATCTCTAATTTTTATGCAAATAACCATGGAGATTTTACCTAATAGGGTATTTAAAAAGGAATTATAAGATTATTAAAATTTAAAATAAATAAATTTATTTAATTTATTAATTTACCAAACCCACCAGCTAATGGCCGTATTCCAAGGGTGCATGATGCCAACCAACTTTATGTCACACATAGTGTAAAACTTGTGTTCTGGAAAGAACCTTGATCTCTTATTTCTCTTTTGCGGTACAAAAAGAAAAAATAAACACATTTATTTGAAATAATTTGTTTCATTGATATAATATATTTAATTGTTATCATATATCAATACTTATCTCTTTGAGGGACAAAATCTTACACAAAATCAATACACAGATCTGAAAATATTCCTAATATTCCAAATTCATATAAAGAAAAACATTGAATTTAAATTAAAATTAGATTTTAAGTTCATAGAATGTATTAAAATGCATAATTCTATTCCTTAAATATAAATTTTATTACCAAAAATATTTTTCAATCTTCTTGTATATGTTAAAATAATGATAATTTCATAAAAACTACAATTATTCAAAAAAAAATATTTATTGATTGAAAATTATCCACTTTAGAAAAAATAAAAAATTAATATGAATTATATTTTGATTTTAGGAAATTAAAATTGATTGTTATTTTTATAAAATATTATGTATAAAATTGTAAATTTAAAATAAAAATAAAATTCAGTATATAATGAAAATGTACATTAGTTGAAATAACATTTTTAAATATTGTCCCATATTATATATTTACTTTCTAAATATTTAGTTTTTTTTCATGTTAGACATAATTATATTTTTATTATTAATTTTAACTTAATATATTTTATTTTTTAAGGTGTAGATTATAATGAATGTCATCAATCATAACATCATGTTTAAAAAATTTTCAATTTTGGTTCATTATATGTTTGGTTTCTTCAAGGGATAAATTTAAATTTATGATTCTTATTCAATATTTGGAGGTGGAAATAAATGTTTTAAAATGGGTTTTCATTAAAAATGATCTTTATGAACTTTAAGTGTTTGATGAAATTTCTGAAAAACTAATTAAATTTTTTAGTTGGATTTTTTTTCATGTAATGTTAATTTTTTTCTCCTAGGGAAGACCATAGGATATTTTTTATAAGGATATATTATTTACTATGCTATCTAAATTTCCATGGATTTCCTAGAAGAATTTTTATAATCTTGTGGTAAAATTATGCATCATTGGGAGACATTAATTTGATTACTATTATTTTCAGAGCCACTAATTTTAATATATATATATTTCTTGTCTATTTTCCTATATTGAATCAAACATGTTTTACATCCATGTTCTTAAGGCATTGTATATGTATTGTTATTTAAAAGGAAAATAAAAGCTATGTTTAATGAAATTTTTTTATGTAATATATTATGATATGTGGATTTATTTAGGAATATAACTTCTAGTTTCATAGTAAATGACATTATATTGATTCTTGGTAGCACCCTACTAGGAATTTACTCACACCCCTAATATATATTTTAGCATATGTAAATATGGGTTTATAGGACTCAGGTAATGGGAATGGATTTATGTATCACATTGGATCCTTTTATTTGATATAGTATTTGGGTTTTTTTGGTTAGTGGTTATTTATTTTCAATGAGATATGTACTCTTCGATCATGGTTCTTCATGTGTTATGCACAACTGGGATTTTGTTATGTTATGTATCGTATTTTTTTGATGTCCAAATTGTACTCTGATATGTTTTTATATTAATATATATATACATTTATAAATCCTTTGGTACCTGATACATGTCTTAGTGATATTTAGTGATAAATATTTTCCATTCATTCATGTATTTATTCCTAGGTGTTTGTCATCATCTTATGGAAATCAAGAATGATCTTCAGGCCTTGTGGCATGTTGTCTCAAGTGACCAGTTAGGTCAACTCGAATTGGTTTGTTACAAATTTTTATCAGAGTGAATTCCGCCATAGAAGTGTCATAAGAATCCCTGGATTGTTTTATAAGTTGTTGGTAGTCTGTAGTGGGACTATTAGAACTTGGATAATATATTAAAAAGCGTTCCAGGCTAGCTCACATTCATATCTGAATTTGATTTACCATGGGTAGTCGAGAATTATTATAAATTTAATAAATTTTAATCATGTTTTTTTCACAAATTATACCATGATTAGATATTTATTAATAGTCTTATAATAAAAATAGGTTTTTTTAGATAGAGAGATACTCAATTTTTGTTTAAAATAGAAAGGAATACATTAGTTAAACATTTAAGAAAACTAGTTTTAAAAATATTCCCTTATAATTAGTTAATATTGGGAATGGTTCTATAATCTACCAGTAGAACAATCATGTTTAGTGTAGGGTTTAACAAATCGCGTAGCTAAAATACGCATACTTTGAAAAAGATTATTTTCACTCTATTATCATATGAATCATCATGTATTGATAATGCTTATTATTTTACATACAAAATCATATTCTTAGTGTTTCAAATTATTAATTAAGAAGTTTATTTCTATCATAATATGGCGTTATGTTTTGTGAATAACAGATATTTCTTCCTAGAATAGATCCTTTGAATCAAGGAGTGGATGTTGGGAGAACTGCTCAGTAGAGAAGTCCTCTAATATACACTTTTTTGGTGTGTGTAGATATTTGCATAATCCATAATCCTACTAGGGTGGGTTTTGGAAACCATAAATGGATGCTGAAAAATTATTTAGCATTTAAAAAGTTGAACCCACCTAACATTAATGGTTAAAAAAGGAACCCAAGAACCTGAGGAGTGGCCTAAATATATTTAAATAATTTCCATATCATAGAGACTCTAGTGGAATCAATGTTGGAATTTTCCATGTATATTCCTAATTTACTTGGAATCAAATGCGGGGAATTCATCATGAAATATATATTTTAATTGGATCTTACTTTGAAACCTTTATAAAGTTATTTAATCTTTAATTTTTTCCTAAAACATTGTGAGTGGAGATAAATCATTAATTTTTTCCTAATGAGGATATAGAGACCTAAGTTAAACATAACTTAAATAATACATTATTCTAATTAATTGACTAATAAATCTCACAAAAAAGTCATACAAACCCAATACCTAATGGTTTAGTGTATTGACGATTTTATATGTAAACATAATTTTTTAAAACACTTGAAAATGTTTATCTATAAACGTACTCTTATATATCATTTTATAGATATATAACATTATATAATAATATCTATAACATAGGGAAGTAATACATAAGGAAAGTGTGATCTCAGACACTCAATAAAAGGAAAACCTATCATAATATGAAGGATAACATGAGTGAGACATAAATATCATAATATAATTTCACAAGACCATAAATAATAATCATAAAACATGTTAGAGAAAAATAATTTCATAAAAATATTGATTAAGAAGCATAAATGATATGATATGTTTCCAAACACATTATAATAGTGGTATATAATGTGATAAAGACATTAAAGTGTAGAATACATTAAAAATAAGGAATAATTATAAAAACATGAATTTCATGGAAATTAAATGCATGAAGAAAAAATGGAATAACTGGATGAACAACATTAAAATGTGTAAAATCCATAATTATTGTAAAATATTTCTGATAAAATACATTACACCCATGCATATGTGAACAATCTTATAATTTCCATGAATGATTTTTGAAAAAACCCCATCATGGCCATGCCTATGTCAACAAAATAATTTTTTCCTCACCTTAATATCTCATGATATATAACCTTAGAACAATGAATTATTGGGTGATATAAAAACCCCCCATCATCATTCACACAAATTTATTCCACTTAAAATCAATAATAAACAAATCATAATGAACCCTTGAAAAAATAATGGGTTTTCACTTAATAAAGAAAGAACATAAACAATAAATTTTCTAGAATGAATCATAACATGATAAAATATAGATTATTATCAAAAAATTTATTAACGAGGGAAAAAAATGGTGAAAAAGTAGAAGTGAAAATGAAAATATTTCCTAAAATCATTTAAAACATTTTTATAAAATGTAAGTGTAATTTAATTTAAAAACACATTTTTTAAAATAGAAAGAGAATAATTGCCTAAAACATTATTATAAATAGTTAAAATTATATTATCCTTTAAAATTTAGAAGGTGTTTCCAATACTAGGTTTTTTGGAATATAAAATAATTGATTTTTTAAATTGTTTGAAAACATATTTTATTTAATATTTTGAAATACCTTTGTTTGAAGACCCACATTGTTAAAAATGATATTAAAATTTTCAATTTTCAAGGGATAATGCTAATTATGATAATTATGGAATATAATCAATATTATATTTCCAAAAATATTGGATAATATTGAATCAATTTAAAAACAAGGATATGGAAGAAAATCCACTAAATGAAATGAGAAGTATTCTTAAAAATGCATTTTAAATAAAAAATAAAATAATAAATAAATAATCAATTTTAGTTAATAATTATTTTTTATATTAAATAAGGTTTAAAAAACATAACAACATCTTAGGTTATATTGGATAAATAATTAAATACAATTTTCAATGAAGAGTGATTACGACCCAAAGAAAATATTTGAGTCCCAAGAATCCATTGGAACCGTTGTAACATTTGAATCAAAACCCCATGAGAGAAATAACAATAAATATAACATTTAATATCATAAAATCTATTATTATAAGAATACATAATTACATTTGGAAATTATTTACACCATTTAAATGGAAACATGGTGTCTATAGTATACATGTCTCAAGGGATTCAAGTTTTAGAACAAGAAACCACTACCTTATTTATGTTCTTTCTCGAATGCACTCTATGATACATTATAACAAATATAAATATATTAATTATATATTTCAGAAACACATTCATACCTAAAACCATTTATCATTTGCATGAATATTCATTATCTACATGAATATTAATATGTTTTTTTCGGTGTTTATAGATTTGACTGTTTTTAAATGTATCTTAGAAGTAGTGGCGATATGTATTCCTCTTACAATTTCCATAATTAAAATTTAATTAAAGTTACTATAATGTATTGATTTAATATATTTTTAATGTTTACAGTTTATTTTAGAGTACTTTAGTCTATAACCTAAAAGATAAATTTGACAACGAGCATTTTTAGTGATTTTCAACCTACGAATAGTCATTTCTATGTAACTTTTAAAGGGATATTATTTAGAAAAAAATAAGTAATTATTTACATTTTTATATAAGTTATACTAAAAACTGTTTTTTCATATACATCCATGATATAATTTCATATCATTGTTCAAGTCGTTGGTCAAAGTAACATAATCATGAACATACCATGTTTACTGATGATTATTAGATTATTTAGATTTAATATCATTACACAAGTAGGATAATGAAATAAATAAGTTTTTTTAGTGGGATTCCTCATAATTATAAATAATTTAGTGGAAGAATTAATGGATATTAATATACAAAATATTGAATTAAATATTTTCTTCTTGGTATAGTTTTTTTAAATGATTGAAATTTTTATAATTGTTTATTGATCATATCAATAACAGGTCGAAAAAAATCATAATCAAACCATAATGATATCATAAAAATTATATATATCATTTAAAACAATTATCAAGACCATCTATATTAGGAAGTGATGAAATTAAAAATGGAATTCAATTGTCTCATTCGATTGGTAGTCCACATGTATGCATGTTTGAAAATTTGATTTTCCAATGAATGGGGAAGGTAAGGGATATGGATTTACATATTAGAATCTAAAATATCACATTAATATCATAAATTTATATGAAATTATCATTTTTAACATGCAGTTAATGTGTTGATGGAAAAAAACTGGTTGCATCATGGGGGTGGTAGTTTGTACAATGCATGATTCACATCTTGGTTTTCCTTAATGAAAAAGGGGAGGGTGGTTAATGTTTGTACAATAATTATTATAATATAAATTTATAATAAATATATGTATTATATAATTTTAATATGGTGAAATGAAATTTTTTTAAGAAGAAAAGGAAATATTAAAATAGAACAATGAAAGAGAGGTTATGATATTATACCTCACTTCTCAGATTATATTCTTCATAGAGGGGGTTCATTATTTGAGGGATGTTCATTTGAGAAGAAAAAACCTCTTTATGGTTTATAAGAGTGTCTAGGAAATTATGGTAAGAGTTTATGCATAACATTATAGGTCTTTGATTAAACGGAACTGATGAGAGTAGTGCCCCTTTTATATGTGAAAGTGAGTGAAATTTTTTAAAATACCCAATACATTGAAGAATAGGAAGTCACCCTCAAGGTAAGTGGATCCAAAATTGATAAATATTAGATTTTAGGGTGTATAAGGTCATGAAACCCTTCAAAAATTCAAGTATAATTTTTTCAAATGAGTTATTATCTATACCATTAATGTAACATACTCTTACAATATTATTTTTCAGAATGATAACTAGTTTTTACTTATGTAATTTTTCCATTAATCCAACAAAAATAAAATATCCCTTATTAAATTAATTATTCCAAATGATTTCATATTTTAAATTTATTTGGTTTCATTCAAATTTAAAAAGTGATGTAATCCTATTTTAATATATAAAATGAATGATGTATTTTTAAAAATTTAAAAAAAATTACAATATAAATTCTAAATTATAATAAAAGATTTTCTAAATAAAAACAATCATATTTTAAAAAATAATGTCTGTTATAAAGTAATTTTTTTGAAATAGGTTTCATAAATTTTTAATTCGTTCTTATATACTAATTATTTCATAATGTCGTGTTAATTGTAATAATGATATATTACAATATTAACCTAAAAATAATATTTTTCAAAAAAATACAATAAATTAATATTAGTCATATATGATTATGAATTATTAAAAAATGATTTTTAATTTTTTATAATTAAATTATTAAAATTTTGGAATTCAAAATTGATAAAAAAATTCTAATGTATAGCAAAAAAATTTACTTTTTTGAATATTTTTCTTTAAAATACAAATTATTCTATATTATTATATCATATCATTTACTAATTAATTTATTGAAAATATAGTATTTATATTATTTATATTTGTTTTTATTATTTAATCATAATACACTTATTTTTGGAAATAAAACACCAATTTTATGTAAATATATTTTTAATCCTAAATTCTTTAATATGTTTCCATAGTTTTACTAAATTTATTTATTTAGAAGTAAAATTATACATTATTTTATTTCAACCCATATTTCATAATTTCTTTAGTCTTATTAAAACCCACTAATTCAATAACATGGTTTTTATGGTTACATATAATAGTTATATTTTTATTTAGATGTATTGTTAATTTTGTTTATGTTCTACATTTCTTGAGTAGAATTCTATCAAACATATTATTTATTTAAGGAGATTATATAGTTAAATATTTATTTTTTACAGCCCCCATATAAATAAATTTTTTCCTCACAATTAAAAATATTACACAGTAATAATGTTAGTTATGGGTATCAATAAATATGACTTATGTTTTAATTTTAGTGGGATATAAACCATACAATACTGAAACTTATTTATCTTTATAGAATAGTCTTAACCCAAATATTGAGTTTTTCTCTAAATATTTTGGCCGAGAGTCTACATTTATTCAGTATAAATATCAAAATTATATAATTTTTTATAGAGGGATTTTATTATCATACTTTAAATAATAAAATATCATATTTTAATATTAAATGTATCTTCCTAAATCTTGTTAATTTTTATTTTAATTGAAGCAAAAAAATCAGTCAGTAAAATTTAATTAAATTTATCTAAAGGAAGGATAAAAATATTTCAATGTGGAAAAATTTCCTAATATTAAACATGTAATACAATAATCATCCCTCTATAATATTTCATTGAAATTAATATTTTAGAGCTTTTTATTTAATGATATTAGAAATTTTCTTATATATACTAGTATTTAATTGATCAAATTCCAACAAGACATAGAAAACATAAAATTGGAGGGTATGTATACCTTAAATATAATAGTTCAATGATGTGGAAGTTTTTTCATAGGTATTTTATTATCATATTGGTCTTGGAGGTTGGTGATTTGCATGATCTTAGTTATTCATTAGATTTGGGAACTAACATGGGAAATAATTATGTTTTCCTCACTAATGCATTAAAATATTTGTGGTTCCTTCAAATACATGGTTTCCATTACCATACAGCTTATTGACATCAAAATTTTCTTATTAAATTTTAATAATCAATGACACCATCTTCCACAAGTAATGAATTTTTTATTCCCCTTATATAAATTCCCTTAGTGATTATTCCAAATTTTTTACATATATGAAATTAAACATTCTTTCCTTCAATATCTTCATTGCATGATGTTTCCTAAGATATCACCATTCCATTCCATGGTGTGTTTTGAAATTTTTCGATGTTTACATTGTAAATCATATTTATTTGTAATTTTTAGTTTATAATCACACGATTTCTCATTCTAATGGGTTATTCATGGAGATAATCTCCACATTGTCTGTTATACACATGATTCCTTCTTATTTCACACTTTACTAAAAACAAAAGGGTTGTTATGAGTGATTTAATATTAACTATATGGTGGAATTCATCATATGATAATTTGATCATCCAAATTTAATTCTCTTTTACATTATCATATTTTTCAACTATTCCTTATGTTCGTTTGATATATATATTATTATGCAATAAGTTGCTTTATGTTGGGTTATTTTAAAATTTAAACATAATTCTTCAATTTTACTAGGAAATAAATCCTTCATAGTGGATTGAAAATTGAATATGACAAAATAATGAATATTTTTGAGGTGTGTTAGACCAGGTGTGTAGTTAGGGGGTTTTTCCATTTGTCTGGTAAAAATGTTGACAATACACAACATTCCCTTTTCAGGGTTATTACCACTGGGTACATCTATCCCAATGCCTTAAGTAACATGTAGTATCTATATAGGTATGCATTTATATGTAAAACCATATACACAATACTTTACTAATATTTTAGGATATCATCATATACATAGTCTCATCCCAAGGTCTCTTGTTAAGGATCTTTAAAAAAATATTAAAAAATATCTAAACTAATCTCTAAAAATAACTACATACTTCTCTAATTCCACCTCAAGTTAAACAAGATAAATATAAAATATATAATACATTAATATCATGATTTAAATTATATATATCGCAAACAATCGCACATACCAAGTAAAAAAAAGTTTTGTACCTTGAATATTAGCTATGTAAACATATTAATATACATCATTTGAAAAAATTTCCCCATAAATGTTTTCCTATAGAAACATATATAGATGTCCCACATGATGTAATATTTATTATAACTATGGGAACCAGAACAGAAGTAAGGGGTGATCTTAGTCACTTAGTAAGTAATAACAAATAATAACATGAATGAGAACTTGGGGGTGACATAAATATTATAATAAAATATCACCTAACATTTTATGATAATCATTTAACATGATATAGAAACATAATATCATAAAAATATCCTTAAGGGGTATAAATGATATGATATGGATGAAATAACATATCAATAGTTATATAACATGAATTAATCACAAAAAGATGAATCATACACCAAAAATAAGGCATACTCATGAAAATAGAAAATTTCCTGGAAATGAAATGCATTATAAAAGTTTGGAAGAACCTGTTAAACAACATAAAAATGTGGTAAATCCATAATCATTAAAAAAAATTATGAGAAAATCCATTATTCCCATTATATTGTGAAGAAATATATAATAACCATGTCTGAAATGTGAGAACACCCATCATTCCCATGCCAATGTGAAAAAAAATATTATATCTATTTCTAATTATCCCATAAAATAAATGGTTAAACCAATGAATTTGTGGTAATATAGGGTAACAACCTGAAAATTTTAAGGATAATTAAACCCTATATATAAATAATTTATTTTTATTTTTATGTGAAAATTATAAATATTCAATAAAAATAAATTAATAAAAGTTTTAATGTATGTATGATAGCGTGAAAACTCCATTAACACATTGGAATATTCTATGGAATATCTATAGAGTTTGGAGTTATGTTAGTGCAAGATTCTGAGACCATAGATTCTTGACACAGATTAAATAAAAATATTAAACATTTTATATTACCCATGAGTGTTTTTTCCAAAAAAATGAAATTTATCCAAAATAGTGAATCATATGGTAAATTTGAGACCACTGTTAAGTATGGGGTGTTGTTACCCTATAAGAAATATAACATCTGTGCATATAATTTGTTTGGTCAAATCAAATGTGAGGCTATCTTATCTAACATTTTTATTACAAATTTATCTTAAAATATTTAATTATTTCCCAAATAGTGCATCATTTGAGAAATCTGAGACCACCATTTGGCCTAGGATGTGGGTTTTTACCTAGGCATGACATAAAATTCGTGCACATTAGGCGTTTCGATTCATCGAACGCAAGAGTAATAAAAATATATTATTATTATTATTGTTTAAAAAATATAAATTTAAAGGGTAATTCAATAATTTTGGGTTTATGTAATGTGTGAGAGACATTTCTCCATTGATGAAATTTTTAGAGGTTAGATAATAAAAGTGATATTATTACTTATCCCACATATATTCAACTATGTGGTAAATATAAATTTATTAATTACTCAGTATTTAATAAATGTTTTTTATTTTAAATTTTAATGGTGGAATTTAATTGAGATATTTAATAACATTAATAATTACTACCACTATTATTATTATTATTAAATCTGTAAAAAATAATCATTTTTTGTGTGGAAAATTGAAATATGTATATACATATAGGATAAATATATATGAGTATATATACATGTGTGGGTGAATAGATGTCTATACAGATATTTATACACATATATAATATGTAAATATATGAGTTAAATATATATATGAGTTAAATGTATATATGTATATATATATATATATACATGTGTATATATATTTATATGTGTATATATAATATATATATATGGGTTAAATATATATGTGTATACATATATGGGCTAAATATATATGTGTTTATATATATATGTGTTGGTGTGTATATATATATGGGTAAAACAAATATGTATATGTAAATATTTTTGTATATATATAATGAGTGAATATATATATGATGGTTTTTAATATATATATATATATATATATATATATTAAATGAATGGATTACATAACATGATTTATAAAAATAGATGATAATTCGTTATGGTTGTGGCGTGTGGATCTTTAAAGGAGAGAGAAGAAAAAAATTAATGAAATAAACAATTAAATATAATCATTTAATGATGAAATAAAAAAAGTGAATATTAATGATAATGAGGGAATTTTGTGAAGCTTAAATGGAGATTTATTTAGTCTCTTGTTACTATCTCCCCCTCCCCTCACTCATATTATATTATTTTATTTTATTTTATTCTTGAAAATTTTTTATTCAATATCTCATGTGATATTGATCAGATTAACGTGTCGTTGGTGTGGTTGTATTTTCCTCAACGAGCATATTTTTAGACCTAACTTTTTATGAATATAATGACGTTTTGATGGTTCAGTTAAACTAAAACATTAACCCTTCTTTTCAATCATCATTTTAAATAAGCTGGGAGGTTCCTTACCTCTTGGGATCTTGTTTATACATTTTTCCATATTTTATTTATGAGTTTTTTTATTTTATATCATGTTTGACTATGAGCGCATGTGGGTAGGTGTGTAAACAATGAGACCTATTGTGATTTAATGAGTGATATTAGTGTATCTTTTTCCATATTTGATTCTTATATAATGACGTTATAATATTTTTATCTCTCATAAAGATATATTATGCTATGACTATTTGTGTGATCCCCCTGTATGTATGTTACTATTCCATTGTGGTTGTGATGTATGGTTGAGTGGTTAGATTAAGATGATACTGATGTTTCACGATAGAGATTGAGTGGGATGTAAGCAATTATTTTTATTTTACTATATTAACTGATACCCTAGATCCATAGTTATTATGGTTATTGAATCATGTATTCCATATTTCTGTGAATTCATGTATTACTCTGATTATTATATTATTTATTATATTAGTTATTAATTTATTATGTTCACTCTGATTAAGGGTATAGTCTCCCTATAGTTCCACTCGAGACTCTAACTCATAGTAAGCACACTATGGTTTATGATGAGGCACACCTAATGTTATTTGTCATTCTAGCACATAC
Organism: Viscum album; assembly: GCA_963277665.1. Classification (NCBI taxonomy): domain Eukaryota; kingdom Viridiplantae; phylum Streptophyta; class Magnoliopsida; order Santalales; family Viscaceae; genus Viscum; species Viscum album. Next base: position 394,127,515 of record OY728131.1, on the reverse strand, counting down.
CTAGTGTTTTGGGTTGGGATGTAACAAAATCATATTAGAGAACCATGACTCAATAAATTATTTACATGGGATGGGATTGGTTAGAAAAGTGATCGGATCGTTGATATTCTTGTAAGGGAGTTATGAAAGTTTCTAGCAAGCACTGCATAGTGGACCTCCAAGTTTCTATAAATTAGGACATTATGTTTTTTTGTTATAATTGATTAAATTCACATAAGGTGATGCACAAGATGTTGATAAGTGGTTTTGATTTTTCGGGTGCATTCAAGCATCATTCCTAGGCACGTAGGTTCAAATTCCATATATATACAAGTTTTTGTGTTGTATAGTAGTTCATTAATTAAATATCTAGATTAGTACTGTCTATTTAGGATAGTTTCTCTTGTGTAATATATTTTCGTTTTATGTTGTTTTGATGCATATTATTGGAATTTTTTAATTTAACAGAGCATGTTTTTATGTTAGTATATATATATATATATGATGATTGTAACTAATATGCAAGGATGAAGAAAAGGGTTAGTGCTTGGAGTGGTATACATGGGGTCAAGGGTAGACTTCTATGATTACCTTTTGTGATCTCATATACTGAATAAGGTGTTTTTATCCTCCAAATATTATACATGATAATAGATGCAATCTTGGATGTGTGAGAGACAATGTCTGATGTTCAAAATCATTGGAATGATTTTTTCATAAAATATCATTATTGATACTTCTTTGGGGATTGAATGTTTATAGAGGGGTATAATTGTAACATCCTAGTTTTTTATGGATAATAAAACTCTCTTTGTAAATAATCTATGTGTATTTTTATGTAAAAAATGAAATTTTCAATAAAAATCACATAATAAATTTCTCATAGACATTAGAATTGGTAACGTCTCTGTTAACCATTTGGAATATTTTATAGAATATTTTCAAATTCAGGCACTGAGTTAGTGTGAGATTTTTAGGCTCGTCAAAACTCAGCACAGATGAAATAAAAATATTAAATTTATTATATTATGAACATGTGGTTTTACCAAAAAAACGAAATACCAAATGTTGTATCATATGGGAAATCGTAAAACACAGTTCAGTATGAGATGTGGGTTTTACCATAGTCATGATGTTAAATTTTTTCATGTCAAACGTTAGGTCAAATTGTTCAAGAAGAAAAAGTAATTAATATTTTCTATTATATATATTTTAATAAATAAAAAAATGTCTCTAAAATTGTGTGTATTATTGGAAATATGACACCATTGTTATGTCCATGATGTGGGTTCTGTCCTGGAAACAATATAAATTTTTTTCATGTTGAGTGTTTGGATACATCTCATATAAGATTAATAATAATTATATTATTATTAGTAATTATAAAAAATGGAAATTACATGAGTAATTAAATAATTTTTAATTCACATAATAGATGAGAGTTTTTTCTCCATGGATAAATTATTGAGAGGTTGGATAATAATATTGATATTATTACTTGTCCCACATAAATTCAGTTGTTTCTTTAATATAAATTTAATAACTACTTTTTATTTAATGGAGGTTTTTTATTTAAAATGTTAATGGTGGAATTGAAGTTAGATGTTTAATAATAATAATAACTATTATTATTATTATTATAACTGTTATTAAGATTGGAATTCAATATTTTTGTGCATGGAAAACTAAAATTTGTATAGATATGGGATATATATATATATGTTTGTGTGTATATACATGTTTGGGTGTATATATGTATACACAGATGTATATATTTGTATATATAACATGTTTATATACAAGTAAAATATAAATATATAATATGCATGTGTAGGTGTATATATATATATGTTTATGTGGGTGGGTATATATTTATAATTTATGTGTATATATATATGGGTTAAATATATATCTGTCTGTGTATATATATGTGGGTCTATATATATATGGGTTAAATATATATGTATTTATATAAATGTGGGTGCATATATATATATGGGTTAAATAAATATGTAAATGGGGATATGTGTATTAATATAATGAGTATATATATATATATGATGGTTTTTAATATATATATTCAATAAATCGATTAAATAATTGGTTTTAAAAAAATGCATGAGAATTCATTGTGGGTGTGTTTCATGAATCTTTAATGGAGAGAGAATAAAATTAATTAAATGAAATAAACCATTAAATAAATTTATTTAATGATGAAAAAATGTGAATATTAAGGGGAATGGGGGTTTTGTGTGTAGTGCAAAGGGATATTTATTCCCACTCTCCTGCCTCACTCCCTTTCCCCTCTCTCATATTCTTATATTTTATATTATTTTATTTTATTCTCTCAAAATTTCTTTTTAATAGCTTATGTGATATTTACTGGATTGACGCATAATCGGTGTTGTTGGAATCACCATGATGAGTAGATTTGTAAAATAGACTATTTTTCCCACGATATAGAGGTTTTGGTGGTTCAATTAAACTCAAATATCAACCCTTGTTATAAATTGTATTTGTACCTAAGGTAGGAAGTTCCTTACCTCTTGGGATCTTGTTTACAGATGTTTCTATATTTGATTTATGTTTTTTATTTTTTGATACCTATTTTTATTATGATCGCATGTGGTTGTGTGTGCATCCCTTGAGACCTATTGTGACTCCGTGGGTGATATTATTATAGCCTTCTCCATTTTTGATTGTTATCTCATGGTGGAATGTTTTCGTCATTTTATTCTATTGATGATATATTAAGTTATAAATGCTTCTTTGATCACCCTATATGTATGATACCAATCCTTTTTTGTTTAAAAGATTTTTCAGATAAGTGGACCATCATGAAACATTCATCCACTAGAGTTGGAGTGTGCAATTTTGAAAGGATGGTGATAAAGGACCTAGGTAACAGTTTGGGGTATGAGGTTTCCATGGGGTCGTATTATGGATTCACTCAAATTAGCCTTGGTTTTTCAAGTTACATGCATTTTATGGTAGCCTATTTGATTGAAGTATATGATATTATCATCCATAGGACCCAAGTGTCATGGAACTCTTTATGGAAAGATGAAACTGGGTTGTATGCATACTTGACACCATGATGATGCCATAGAGGTGCTTATTTAGTTATTACTGAATTTTCCAAGATAAATATCTGAAGCTAAGGATGGATCGTGCTCAATGTGTCTTGATATAGAGGGATTCAGTGCTTAATGATGATCCTTTATCTTATGACCATCCTTGGTTATCTTTCAATAATTGACCCAATGAAGGTACACTCGGGGGAATGGTGGCGGTATGGTTATGACACCTTCACTCGGTTTTGGATTTTGTGTTTAAGATTTCTACAATTATTGTAATTACGACATAAACTTGTTATACTTGAGAATACATAGTTAAGGACGCATTAGTGGGTTTGTTCATAGTATTTTACTCACACCTTACTCATTCATTTCGGTGCTTCTATATGTTACGTGACTAGAGATTTGAAGAAATATAAGGGTCATGTGGTGGATTGCTGTGAATGGGAGCACAGTTATAGTAGTGGACTAGGACAGACTCTGGAGAAACCCTCTATTAATTTATTTATTTTATCTAATACTATGTGAACAATAAATGCATTCGACTTTGGGATCCCCATATATATTTATATCTTGTATGTCATACATTCAGTTTTCACATTTTTTGACTCTCATTATTAAATATTTTTTATTGTTTATTATTAATCCTATGAAATGATACTGAGTGTACAGTCTCCCCCCTAATGGACTTAGACCGTCACTGCTAGTTGGATTCCTCATACATATGGGGAGTATTTCATTAGTTCATGTGACCATTCAACTCAAACACAATGGTTCAGGATGGGAGGTTATATTTAGGACCTCACACTTCATCATCCATACATATGTTTTCCACTTAAAATCAATCATAAACATTTTATACTGAACCCATAGAAAAGGAATGATATACCACTTAAGAAATAATGTATAAAAAATTTTATTATCAAAAAGGAATCATAAAATTTTAAAATAATAAAAATGATCAAAATATCACTTCACGACAGATAAACCTTTCAGTAAATATATAAGTGAAATAAAATTACACAAAAATATAAATTCATTATTATAGAAGACAAAGTGTAAATTAAATTTGAAAACATATTTTTGATAAGGGAAAGTGAATAGTTTTTTAAAAAATTATTATAAATATATCCAAATAACATATCCATTAAAATACATAAGTGTTATCGAAAAGAAATGTAGTGGATGATTAAACTATTGATTATTTTAATGGATGTAATACCATTTTCAATAATATTTTGAAATTATTTTATTTGACCATGTTCATCATATAAAATGGTATTAAATTTTTATTTTGAAAATGGGAAAATTAAATTATGTGAATATTTAAAAATAATCGATTTTTACATTTCCCAAAAAGGTATTACAATTTTAGAGGGATGGAAAAACATGGATATAAAAAAATCAATTAAAACGTGAATTATTCTTAACAAACATGCATTTTAATGAAAAAATAGAATCATTAATGAATATGGTATTGTTGTATAAAAGGATTTACCCTAGAAGATAATGAATAAATAAATCATTAAATCATTATAGGATATATATATCACTCTTGTATAATATTAATCATATTAGAGTGATTCAGATCCAATGAAAGGATTTGAATCATAAAAATACCTATCAACCATCGTAACATTTCAAAAAAAACACCATGAGTGGTATAAAAATAAATAGAACATTTCAAATCAGTAAATATAATATTATCTTGATAAAAATTGACATAATGAGTTTTTTAAACCTTTGAAAAGAAAATCTGATATTTATCTTAAACATGTATGCATGGATTCGAATATGAGAGAATGAATCTGTTTACATGATTCTTAGATTGGTTGAATGTACTCTATGATCATGTATTAACAACATAAATATGTTAATAAATAATTTTATTACCAAATTCAAACATAAAAATATTTATTATTTCCATTTATAATCATTAACTTAATGTATATTAGTTAGTGATTTTCTATTCTCCCACATCAGCTGATTATAGTTTTGATCATTTGTAGAAGAATACAGGGGAGTTGTTAGTATTTTTTACTCCTATAAAGTTCATCATTCCATGTTAATTAATGTTACTATAAATTATGACTAATAATGACTTATGATATTTAAATTTCCTCTCATGAGTATATCAATCATTATCTGAGATGATCTCATTGACAATAAAAAATTTTCTATGATTTTCAACCAATGAGAGTATTTTTTTAATAAAATAATGGTTTTTAAATTATAGAAGAAAAAAGTAATTTTTACTTATTTATATCATATTATAATATTAAAAAAAATTTCGTAATAATAAATTATATAATTTCATTGTATTTTTTATGAAGGTGGTCAAAACGATCCAATCGTGAACATAACATGATGATTAATGATTATTTAGTAATATATTTATAATATTAATGCACCATTATCATAATGATATCAATACACCAATATCACTGCACCATTATATTCATCATAATGGTATTTTTTACCCTTATATAGTTCAGTATTCCATGGTAATTAATTTTACTATAAAGGATGACTAATAATGACTTATGATATTTATTTATTTTCGTGAGTGCATCAATCATTATCCAAGATGATTTTATTGACAAGGAAAATTTTTCTATGATTTTCAACCTATAAAAGGTTTTTTTTGAAATAAATGAAAATTTATCAATTGTAAATGAAAAAAAAAATTAATATTTATATCATATTATATATGTAAATAATTTTTCAAAATCATCTGCAACATAATTGTATTGTATTGGAAAATAAGGTGGTCAAAACTGATCCAATCATGATCATAACATTATTGTTGATGATTATTTATTGATATATTTATAATATCAACGCACCATTATCATCATGATGTTATTTAGTGTTTATTATAGTGATATATCATAGTAATAATTGATGTAGACAATGAAGTAATGTATATTAAAATTTTATATAATTTAAATGAATGATTTTCCTCTTAGTATGATTGTTTTAAATGATTTTATTTATGATTAACATTTTTTGATCATATCAAGATTATTTATGATCATTTAGTGATATATTTATAATATCAGTAATCCATTATCATAATGGTATCAATGCACAAATATCAATGCACCATTTTCTTCGTCATTGTTGTATTTGTTACTCTTCCAAAGTTCATCATTCCTTGTTAATTAATATTAAAATATAGTATGACTAATCATGACTTATGAGGTTTAAATTTCCACTCATGAGTACACCAATCATTATATAATATGATGATACTAACAATGAAAAATTTCTATGGTTTTCAACCTAGAAAAAGAAAATATTGAATTAAATGAAAACTTATCTATTCTACAAGAAAAAAAATAATATTTATTTCTTTATGTCATATTATACTTGTAAATAATTTTTCATAATCATCAATGATATAATTTCATTGTTCATGAAGGTGGTCAAATTTATCAAATCATGATCATAACATTATTATTGATGATTATTTAGTGATAAATTTTTATTATCAATGAACTATTATCATAAACATATCATTTACGATTTATTATAATGTTATATCAGAGTAATAAATGATTTAGATAATGATGTAATGTATATAGAAATTTTATATAATTTGAATGAATGATTTTCTTCTTAGTGTTATTTTTTTAAGTGATTAAATTTACGATAATAATTTGTTGATCATATCATTAATAGGTTTTCAAATTTTCGATACTAGAAACAAAATGAGTTCATAAAAATAATATATGTTCTTTCTATACATTATCATAACAATCTATGTAAAGTGGTAATGAAATGAAAAACTAAAATAAATCATCTCATGGAGATGGTAGTCTACATATAAAAGTTTGGATTATGGGCCAGTATGAAGCTCGGGCCGTAAAAGCATGTCCACATTAAAAAATTACTAGGAAACTGTCATTGGGAGACTTAAACCCCCCAACTACATGTTTCCAAGGTTGTGCCTAGACCAACTAGCCGAAGCAAAGCACCTGGTTAAATATTTCCATACTATATATATATATTAATAATATATATATATATATAACATGCACATATTATATATATTATATATACTTATATAAATCAATTTATAAAAAAATAACTCACCCTCTACCGTGGACCCCTCATTAATTTTTTTACAACTTGCAAATATTATATATATATTCACATGTGTAAATCAATTTAGAAAACAATTAACACATGATTCCACTGTTTCACTCCCCTAACCCCTTGTTAAATTATTTTACAACTTACACGTATTATATATATATTAACATATATAAATGAATTTAAAAAATAAATATATTAAAATATCATTAAAAAATGTGTAAACTTTTTTATTAAACGTTATATATATATATATATATTAAATAAATATTAATACATTTAAAAATGATTTAAAATAAAAAATTTAAGACAATAAATTTATATATATAATTATACATTATATATTACCAAAAAAATGAACTCACCCATGAATTTTTGCGCCCCCCCCCCCCCCCCCACATTATTATTTTTTATGTATGTTGCAACTCATACATATTAAATATACATATATAAATCAATTTAGCAAAAAAATTACTTACCCACTATTGTGAACCTATCATTAATTTATTTATAGCTTATAGATATTATATATATATATATATTCACATGAATTAATCTATCTAGAATCAAATTGACACACCCACTCACTATTGTGCACCCCCCAACCAATCAATAATTTATATTATAACTTTCACATATTATATATATATATATATATTTATATATTTAAATCTATTTAAAAAATTTAAAACATTAAAAAAATTAAAAAATCAATAAAAAAGTTAAAAAAGTTTTTTAATAAATTATTAATATAAAATTGTAAAAAATAATTTGGAAAAAAACTCAAAACTAATTAAAAAAATCTGTTTAGAAAAAACATTAACAATACCCACTTCTAGGAGCCTCCCAACCCCTCATTAGTTTTTTTACAACATTAAAATATTATATATATATATATATATCACCACATATATAAATCTATTTTGAAAAGAAAAATTAACAAGCCCCCAACCCCTCTTTAATTTTCTCTTCACAACATACACATATTATTGTAAATGTTCTTTATTACGATGATTTATATTTATTTAAACATGAAAATAACTACATATTTGTTTGTTTAATTAAACATTTTCAAATAATTTTTTTTACATTTATTATTTTTTATTTAGTTTATATTTTATATTTTTGTTAAATAAAAAAATATAATTATAATAGGCTTGTGGGGCTGGGGTTTAGGGATTTTGTGAAACACATGAAGTGAGCAATTTAAAACGTGTCAAATGATTGAAAATTAAATTAAAAATGTTTCAATTGTGAAATGTAACTATTGATAAAAATTAAAATATATTTTTTCTAAATAATGTTAAAGGATAAAAAACATAAATAATGTTTAAAAAAATGTTTTCTTAAAAAGGTGTTTTTTAAAAAATGATAAAATCATTTCAAATAACATTTTAAATGTAATTTTAAAAAATTCATTTTAAAACGTTTAAATAATATTTTTTAAATAATAAGCTTAAAAACGTTTTAAAAACTATTTTAATAAAACGTTTTTAAAAAAATTATAAAAAAATTTATAATAAACATTTAAAAATTATAGTATAGAAAAAAATGATTAAAAATTTAATTTGGTATATATTTTATTTTTCATGTAATAGACGTTCGTAAAGGTCGGCATGTGGCTCGCCTCGGCCTGAGGGTTTGGGTCGGCCTAAGGTCGAGCTCGGGCCACCTCATTGTGTTTTTCAGGCTGGTCCGGTCTGGCCCAAATCGTAACTACTACAAAACTGGGTTTTAGTAGCACTAAAATACCATTATCAACGATAAAAAAATATTTATAACTGATGTTCTATTAAAAGGGGACCATTTTTATCAAATCTTTTCAAAAAGTGTAGATAAAAGATAAAAAAATAACATAAAATATAAATCAGAGGGTAGAACCACCCCTATTAACAGCTCTTCACCACCCCTTTAATAACAATTTCCCTCTACACTTACCCACACACCACTTTAACAGCATTAGACCCCCCTGCACCCACCCAAGAACCTCTACCTCTACTTGGATTCAAACCCGAGACCTCTCATTTTCATGCCAGCACCCTTACCATGTGTCCATCTTGTTTTTTTCTCCCTTTAATGATATATCTATTTATTTATATATATAAATTTAGTTATATATATTCATATATTAATATAGATTTATATTAATATATATAGTTATATTAATATATATTTATAAGATTAGTTTTATATAAATTAATAAAATATGTTTTTTTGTGTGAATAAATAAATAAATAAATAAATACATTTATACAACACACACACACACATATATATATATTATGTGTATCTGTAAGTATAATTACACATACATATACATATATATATATATATATATTTACATATATTATGTATTAATATTTATATACATTTTTTAGAATATATTGATAATATATATTACATTTTTAATACAGATAGCCACTAATACACACACACACAGAGACACACATTATATTGATATATAAATATTCATATATTTGTATTTTAAATAAAATGGATATTTGTATTTATTTATATAAATATTATATACTGGGATATATATTCTATATGCAAATATGTATAATTATTTATTTATAAAATTAAATTTTTATGTATGAATATATAAAAAATATGTTTATATTGTTATTTATTTGATTATAAATGATAATATATTATGAAAAATGATCAAATTTTAAATCCATAATATCAATATGAATTTAATTCCAAGGAATAACTTCAGTCTCCACTGAAAAAAGGAAAAAAGGCACCCTTAAACGAGGATGAAAATCCATCGAATATTAAAAAATTGGGGTAACTCGACTAAAAACAAAGTTTTAGAGGCATATTGGGCCATTTTTTCTTCAAAAAAGGTGACTAAGGGCTTACCCTAAGTCATTTGTGCATATAACATGTCACAATCTTCAATTTGATAGGTGGTAGAGCATAAATGGACACCTAGATCAAAATTTATGTCTGTTTGATGTTCGAGTTTCATTTTAAAATTATTTTAGATCTTCTATTATTTTTTTAATTTTTTTTCAATTAAAAATGTTATTAAATTATTATTAATCGATAAAAATTATAAAAATATTAATTAAGAATATTTTATAAATTATTTTATAAGAATTTTTAATCAATATATTTTATATTAAGTTTAAATTTCTTTTTATTTTTATCTAAAACATATTAAATATATATATATATATATATTATTTATATCAATATATTTATAATAATATATTATTTTAAATGAAATATTATTTTTAAATCTACCCTTCATCAGCGCTACCTAAAAATTGTTGATAAAAAGGGTCCTTTATCCGCACTAAAAAAATCACTGATAAATAGTACATTGAACAGTACTGTTAAAAGTACCTTTTATCACCATTTTTTGTTAAAACTGATAAAGGTATCCCAATTATCAGTTCTTCTTTTCATCACAAATAAAGGGTAGCGCTATGATAAGAAGTTTCTATTGTACAGAGTGGTTTGTTGCCCGATTTTTTTGGAGGGAAGTCCAATCCTAGTCCTGGATGAAATTACACCTTTAATGATACTGATGTTATAATTTTATGATGGTGAAATGAAATTTCATGAATAAGAAAAACAAATGATTAAATATATAATATATATTTAGATTATGAAATATATCACAGTTCTATGATTATATCTTTTGTGAAAGGGATTAAACATTTATGGTATGGTCTATTAGGAATGATATAACTTCATTATAGTGTCAAAAAGTATGGTGGAGATGGTTGGGTTGTTTTTCACTGAATATAAGATCTTTTTTTATGAGGTTATATGAAGATAGAAGTTCCCATTTTATAATTGAAATGGAATGGGTATGTTTTTAAATAAATAAAACATTCAATAATGGGTAGTCACTCTCAAGGTATATGTCACTAAAATTGATAAATAATGAATTGGTTGAGAGATAAGGTTAAGACACACCTACACCATTTTAATACAAATATGTTTTAATCTATTTATGCCCTTTAACTCTAAAAATACTTACTTTTACAATTTTAATCAGAAATGTTTTCAAAAGCCATTTTAAATAAATTGATAAAAAGGAAAATTAAAAAAAATTATGTAAATTATGTTTTATAATATATGTTAATTTTTTTTTATTTTTTTTAAAAACATTTTAAAATATCATTAAAAACTTTTTAGAATTAGATTTTTAATATTGAAATTTAGAAAAAAGCATATAAAAATAATAAAAAACATAAAAATATTTTTAATTTGTTATATATATTATTTTAAAAAACAATAAAAGCCCACATAGGATGACCCATGGCCCAACCCACCTCAATGCTTTGGGTCAGCCTAATGTTGGGATTCGCCCACCTCATGGGGTTGTTCATGATGACCCAGCCCATCCTAAATAGTGGTTAGCAGACGAGTATTTTGGAGGGCATGACCGGCCCAATCCGGGCTAAAATTACACCCTAAATGATATTGATATTATAATTTTATGATTGTGATATAAAATTTCATGGTGAATAAAAACACATAATGAAATAGATAAAAGAATGTGGGGTTATGAACATAGAACCAAATTTTAGGATTTTCTCCATTTTAAAGGCGATTAAACATTTATGGGATGGTCTATTTAGAAGTATAGAACTTCATTATAGTGTATATGGATATGGTGGAGAAGGTTGAGTTGTTTTTTCAATATACATAAGTGGGTTTTGTGTGAGGTTATATGAGGAGAGAACTTTCCCTTTTATAAGTGAAAAGGGAGTGGCATGTTTGTAAATAAAAAAACATTCAATAATGGGTTGTTACTCTCAAGGTATGTGGCTTTAAGTTTAAAAAATAATGGATTTGATGAGAAATATGGTCAACAAGCCTACAAAATTCAAATATAAATATGTTATAATCTTTTTAGGCCCTTTAACTCTAAATATACATACTATTACCATTTTAATATAAAAAACGTTTCGAAAAATAATTTAAATGAAATGTTAAAAAAGATATATAAAATCACGTATAAAATGATGATTATAAAAATAGGTTTTAAAAAATATTTAAAAACAATTGAAAAGAAATATTCAAAAAATAATAATTAAAATAACCTTTAAAAATAAAATTTAAAAAATTAATTTATGGATTTTTTTAAAAAAACATTAAAAAACATCAAAATCATATTTATTTTTCTATATATTGTATTTTAAATAAAATTAAATCTAGAAAAGGGTAACATGTAGCCCGACCAGGATTGATGGTTTGGATCAGCCTAAGGCTGAGCTCAGGCTGCCTCAAGGGGTTGATCGAGAAGGACTTCCCAGACCTGACTAGTTGTTTGCAGACCAGTTTTTTGGAGGGTAGGCCTGGACCGATCTATGCTGAAGTTACACCCTTAATGATATTGATGTTATAATTTTCTAATGGGGAAATTGAATTTCATGTAGACAAAACACATAATTATATAGATAAAAGAATGTGAGGTTATGAACTTAGCGCACAGTTCTATGATTATCCCCTTTGTGAAGAGGATTAAACATTTAATGGATTGTCTATTGAGAAGTATAGAACATCATTTTAGTGTCTATGAATATATATTAAAAGGTTGGTTTGTTTTTTCACTGAATATAAGAAGTTTTTTTGTGAGGTTATATAAGGAAAGAAATTCCCCTTTATAAGTGAAAAGGGAGTGGCATGTTTGTAAATAAACAAAACTTTCAAAAATGGGTAGTCACTCTCAAGGTATGTGTAAACAAAATTGATAAATAATGGAGTGGAAGAAAGATAAGGTCAATCCGCACCTAAACCATTCAAATATAAATATATTATAATATTTTTAGGCCCTCTAACTCTAAATATACTTACTTTTACCGTATTAATTTAAAAAATGGTTTAGATAAATCATATTAATGAAATGTTAAAAAATTAATTGAAAAACTGTTTAAAAAATATTTTTAAAAGACTTTCTTTTAAAAAAATTTAAATAAATATTTTGAAAAAAATTCTAAAAAAATTTTAAAGAGTTTTAAAAACATTTTCAAAAAAAATTAAAAAAACACTTTTCAAAATTAACTTTATAAATTTAATTTTTACAAAATAGCGTTTAAAAATGATAAAAAAACATAAAAAATAATTTTTTTATTTTTTTTTTTTATTTCATAAATAATTAAAGGATATAGGGGCTAACCCATGGCCTGACCCGACTCAATGGTTTGGGTCAGCCCGAGGCTGGGCTTGGGCTGCCTCATGTGGTTTTTCGGGACAACCCAACCCATCCTAAATAGTAGTTTATGGGCCAGTTTTTTGGAGGGCAGGCCCGGCCCAATCCACACTAAAATTACACCCTTAATCTTTTTGATGTTATAAAACTATTATAATGAAATTAAATTTCATTAAGAAGAAAAACAAATAATAAAATAGATAAAATAATGTGAGACTGTGAACATAGAACACACTTTTTGGATTATCTTCTTTGTTAAGGAGATTAAACATTTAATGGATGGTCTATTGATAAGTATAGAACTTCATTATAGTGTCTAGGAATAAGGTGGATAGGGATTGGTTGTTTTTTCAATGAATATAAGTTGTTTTTTTTGAGGTTATATGAGGAGATAAATTTTCATTTTATAAGGGAAATGGGAGTGGCATGTTTGTAAATAAAAAACACTTTCAATACTGGGTAGTCAATCTCAAGGTATGTGGCTCCAAAATTGATAAATAATGGATTAGATGAGATATAAGTTTAAGCCACACCTGCACCATTCAAATATAATTATTTAATAAACTTTTTAGGCCTTTTAATCTAAATATTCTTACACATACCATTTTAATTTATAAAAGAAATTGAAAAAAAATTTACATTAAATATTAAAAAATAAATTAAAATACGTAAAAAATTGTTTTAAAAAATAGATTTTCAAATTGTATTGTATAGACATTTTTAAATATCATTTTAAAAAATCATTAAAAAACATTTAAAGTTTAATATCAAAATTTATGATAAAAACAATAAAAACATAAAAAATGAATTTATTTTGTTACATATTTCATTTTAAAGTCAATAAAATCCCACAAAAAGCACCTTGGGACCTATCCCAACTTGCTGGTTTGGGACCGCCAGAAGCTGAGCTCGAGCCGCATTATGGGGTTGTCCGGGACGACATGTCCTGACCCAAATTGTTGTTTACCGACAAGTTTTTTTGTGGGTAGGCCCAACCCATTCCAGGCCAAAGTTACTACCTTAATGATATTGATGTTATAATTTTATAATGGGGAAATTAAATTTCATGAAGAAGTAAAACACATAATTAAATATATAAAAGAAAGCGAGGATATGAACTTAGAACACTCTTCTAGGATTATCTCCGTTGTGAAGGGGATTAAACATTTATGGGATGGTCTATTGAGAGTTATAGTACTTCATTATAGTGTCTATGAATATGGTAGAGAAATGTGGGTTTTTCCCTAAATATAAGATGTTTTTTTGAGAGGTTGTAAGAGGAGATATTTTCCCCTTTTATATGTAAAAAGGAAGTGACAAGTTTGTAAATACACAATAGCTTCAATATTGGGTAGTCACTCTCAAGGTATGTGGATCCAAAATTGACAAATAATATAGTGGGTGAGAAATACGTTCAATCCACACCTACACCATTCAAATATAAATATTTTATAAAATATTAGGCCCATTAAGTCTAAATATACTTACTTTTACCATTTTAATTTTTACCACTGTAACTAGTTTTTATGTATGTAATTTATCTTTGTATCATAAAAATAAAATTGAAAATTTTATATAATTAAGGAACTAATGATGAAAAATTTGATATCAATTTTACATGAAACAATTTTTAAAATTTTTAAAATTTCATTTTATAATTCTAATTCTATAATGTATTCAAAACATTTTTTAGAAAAAATAAAACTTAAATTCTATAATTTCAGAAAATGGTTTATAAATATAAACCTATCTTTTTAAAATTTCAAAATCACATTTAAAATATATATTTGGTAATTGAAAATTGTTTCATTAATTAGGAATTCACACTTATATACTAATAAGGTCGTAAAGTCATTTTATTTTAAAAAATGGTATTTTAATATATTGAACTAAAAATAAAATGTTTTGGATGAAAACAATAAATTCATCTCCAGATTATATTATTAAGATAAATTAAAATTTTATTTTAATTTTATCAAAAAAAATTTCTAAAAGATTGAGATCCAATATTTAAATAAGACCCAAAAAATATATTGGAAAACTAATCATGTAGGAATATATATTTTTTAAATGTAAAATATTTATTATTCTTATTTCGTATAATATACTGTTTATATTGTTTATAATATTTTATTTATATTATCAATCTATTTTATTAATATTTAATGATAATATAAATAGATTACTGATATAAATTCCAATCTTAGAAAAATATAATTTTTAGTATAAAATTCTTTTCTCAGTTAATTAATCCATACAAATTAAAATTATTTAGTAAAAATAGTAGAGATTTTGTTCATTATACCCAAATTTCATAATGGGGAAACTCATATTCATACCCACTAATTGAACAACTATGTTTTAATTAAAATATTTTATAGTTATATTTTTGTCTAAATGTATCTTGGTTTTAATTTAAATTCGAATTCTTTATATAGGTAATGATATTCAACATAATATTTATTTATGGATAATATATTGTAAAACCATGGGTCGTTACATATAAAAGAGAACATTTGGTTATATGGTATACTAAACATTTCACCGAGAGAGTAAACAGGTCACATGATATTTTTTCCAATGAATACATTAATGAGTATATGTTTGAGATGGGTTTGGGGACAATTGTAGGCCGATGCTGATTTTCTTGATCATATTGAAATTTTATGTAAAGGATGATAAATATGTCATGGATGAGGCATACACATAAATAATGACATGTTTGGTGAAATTTTATTAGGAATAAGGGGAAGCTATATTTTTTCATTCAACTAGAATATGAAGCAAGGTGGGCCAAACCAAGGTATTAGAGGTACTGTGAATAAAAATCCTAGACAGAACCATGTAATCTGCATCAAATTTAGAATATGTATCCAGAACAGGATTTTGTATAAGGCAACTCATAGATAATTCCATATATATCATTAGTTTAGACAACATCAACAAATCTATTGAAAGGAAACTTAAGGAAGAAAGATTGGATCCACAATTAAAATGGATATTTGTTTTATTATAATTTAGAGAACAGAGGTGGATATGACTCTTATGATTTTGAGGATATTATTGAAATTTTTAAATCTAAAGGATGAGACAATGGTAGTCATCTTTACATAATGGATTATGCACCAGAGGAATCCAAATCAGGGTCCTCTACTATGATATGTACAATGATTGTATTTTCTTCTATGGTTTTAACACTTATTGATAATGGTTCATCTCATTTCATCATATATTTTATCTTGGTTTATATATTATGTTTGTGATTGGGCCCTATGCAATTCATGATGGATTTTTTCACTCTCTTTAGAAATAGGAAGCGACAAGTTCATAAATTACAATCATGTATAGTGGTGAATTTTGACTTCAATGTAGTGTGGTATATCATTATTCATGAATAAGAAATAATGAATCCTATTATATGAATGGATTATATGATCAATTTGATGGCACAAATCAGTGTTTGTCATCACTGAGGTCCTTTTCATCCTTTCAATGGAGTATTTATTATCATTTAGGTTGAGTGGGACTATAGATCTAGGAGAGTGGGTCCTAAAATTCCGTAGGTTGTAATGGCCTCATTATAGTCATCAGTGATGTTTCTTGTCTTTATTGAATAGTGTTTGAGCATTACACATCTTACAATGCTGAGTGAGTATCCTAATGTCTTACCTGATGATTTTTCTTGGTTACTATCTTAAAGGAAGTTTGTTTTTACTTATAAAATAATCTCTGTTAAAATAATCATTTCTATATTGTATTATCATATAGAACAATTTTATTTGAAGGTGTATAATTTTCCTCTATATTATATTGAGGCAAAATGATTTATTCATCCGAACATGACACCTTAGGCTTCACCATTTCTCTTTGAAATGAAGGAATAAAGAAGCCTTTAGATTTGTGTTAATTTCAGAAATCATAATCAGTTTTCTCTTAAGAACAAATACTCATTACAAAGTATTAATGATCTATTTGATATTATCAGGGGAGCCCAATTGTTTTCATTGATTGACCTACAATTATGATATCATCAAATAAGGGTCCAAGAAGAAGATATACCTAATACATTGTTTAGGAGATGGTATGAGAATTTAGAGGTCCACGTTATGCCATTTATTAGTAATAATTATCATAAAATATATTTGGAATTTATGAACCTAATTTTTAAACAATTCATGGACTCATTCATAGATATTTTCATGGGTGATAATTTTATGTACTTCATGTTAGAAGAAGAACACAAGGATCATCTGGATAACAACTTTATAATCAATAAAGAACATTATTTAAATGGTAAGATATCTAAATGTGTGTTTTGGATATGAGATATGATGTTTCTAGTCAATGTTATATTTTATTAGTGCATATTAGTGGATATCAAGATGATTTAGGCTATTATAACATAGGAAAAACTCATAATTGTGTTTGAGATTCATATCATCTTGGGTTTGATAATCTAATATAGGATTTTTTTTCAAAGACTTATCTATGAATGAATATATTATGATAGATTTAAACCATAAGGGTTCAGTGGAATAAATATTTTTAGATATAATTTGATGAGATAAAAGTAATATTATCTTTAGATCCAATTTTGATTCTTCATCAGATGGGTTTGACCAATAATGATAATTATGATACCTCAATTATGGGGTTGAGAGTTCTTAATATAAGGATAGTATATAGTGGTATATTTATATATCTAATTATATCCTCAAGAGAATAAAAATAATACCCACTAAGTAGAGTTGGATCCTTGGATGTACAACCTTCAGACTTATTGCCATTATCTCTACAGCAAAATGTTTACTATGTATTCAAATTCTAAAATCCTGAAATATATTTTCATCAAGATATACATGATCTTATGAAAAATAAATTGGAATGAATATCTTAAAACTTTTGATGTTTATATTTCATAGACACCTAAAAAAGAAAATGTGGTCTCTGATTCTTTGAGTTTGAAGTTACTGACTGAAGAGATAAATTAATATTTTGAGGAGTGTTCTTTGATGATTCTGATTTTTATGATGAGCATGGAAATGGAAATGGTTGATGGGAAGGTTTTCATAAACTATGTGAGAGAGGATTTATTATTTACATATAATATTTTGTTGGGGAATTAAAAATACTTTAATTTTAATCATTTTATTAATATTATTAATTGTGGGGTGGTCTCAGGTGATTTCTCTCAATCTCCAAATAAATCATTTATTTTTAAAGAGAGATTTTTCATTCTGATATCTCTGAAACAAAAATTGATGGATAGTGTACATCATAATATTTTTCTATGAACCCTCGGACTATAGTGATGTATCATTAATTGTGAGGTTGATATTGGTTGATGGGGATGAGGTGGTTGATTTTAAACATCATGTCACAATGCCTTATATGATAAAAGATTAAGGTAGAGCACTAGAGACCTATCGATATGTTACAACCATTTTCCATTCTAGTTTGTAAATGAGATGAGATATCCATGGACTTCATATTTTACTACAATGTTCACAAGGTATAATGGATTATATTAGGATGATCACCAATTGACTAACTAAATTTGATCATTTCCTTCTAATTATGGATTCAATGAAGGTATAATATCTTAGGTGATTGTATGTCTAGGAATTTTTGATGATTTATTTTGTGCCATCAGCTATTGTTTATAAAAAAAATTATACTATATATCCTATTTTTATATTGATGTATTCAATATAAAATGGTTACCCATTTGATGTGAAGAAGGTTTTAACATCTTCTGATTGATGGTCAGACCTAGTGATCTATATAGATTATAGATGATATGGATCATGCATTCATGCTTGAAATTTTTGGTTTATAGAATAATTATCTTCCCTTAAATTAATTTTCATTTAAATTTTTTTATCATCCTTGGATAAAATAGATCCTTTTGATGTGTTTTATATTTGGACATGTAGATCTCCTTTGTGTTGGGAAGGGAATGGTGAGTGGTCACTTGTAGTACTGAGTCATTTTCTGTAGATAATATAGAAATTAAAATTAATCGCAAAGTGTTTAGTGATAGCTCAGATTCACCAATAATATTATTTTTCTTATCTACATCTATAGTTTGATTTTTTGGTTTTTGATATACTATATCATAGATTTTTTCATCGACTAAGAAATAATCACTTGGAAAAGTAGGTTATGTTGGATTTGTGGTATATTATTCATTTTGATATCCTTCATAAACATCGATATGTGGATTATTGGTAGAACATAATACCATTATTTACATAAATTGAAAATTTATTACATGTTTCTCAGTCATATAAGTATCAACATGTCCCATATAACATGATTTTATTGGAGGATGTTGATCTAGAGCCTGAAAACATAGTTACTAAGAAAAAAATTCAGATTATAGATCACTAGCATAAGTAATAACATGATAAAATTATTCCTTTGATCTTTTTACTATAGAGGTTTTGATAGGATAACCATTAGATGTGTGAGTCGGAATCGTTGATGATGCTGTAGTGGACTACTCTTTTCTCATGTCTAGAATCATGAGAACTTTTATATGGTATAAAGTGTCATGGATGGGAGATTATAATGACCATCAGGTCAAAAGTATGTTTAATTATATGATTAGTAAATCTATTTTGTTGTTCTAATGTTTTTTAAAATTTGGGGGTTGAAATTTTAGAGATTTGTTAGACAATGTCTGTGTACACAGTTTGTGTATGGTTAGTCGTAATCATAAGATAACCATCTAATATGGATCTATTTATTCCAGTGAAAATATTCATTGTTTTTGCACAATTTTTCAAACCATGTAGTTTTTCCTAGGAAACAATTGATTTTATTATTAAAGGGGTAGAATACACCGCAAGTTAAGAATACATTTTTTCTAACTATGATAACTAAACATGCAATCTTATATGAACTTCTCAAAAATAGAAATTATCTTCATTCCTTAGTCAATTTTTTCTTATATCCTCTAAATCCCACATTTTCTCAAACAATCCCCTACATGGATATCTAATGAAATATATCCTTGATTCTATGGTTATTATTGATTTATTTGTGTAGATATGTTCGATGTATGTTTGTATAATGTCTCATTTTCCCCTCTTTTCTCTAAATTTATCCTCAATATCTATTTCTATTCATATTTTGGAAATGATAAGGGCAATGGTGTTCAGATCATGGGATACTTGGTGATATTGATGATGTTATTTATAGATCATGGATTTTGAGGACCTTATATCATTTTTCCCATCAGTGAATATGAAGGCATTGAATTTTCCTCCATTAGAGTGGTATATGCCCCTATCAAATGGATTATTTTTCAAATGAATCTTGGTTTCATGTGTCAAACATTGGAATATTTCTAGTTATATTTGTAAAGGCATGCACAAAGTGGGTGTGTGATTCTGAGGCTTGTAACGCCTCAATACATGGAAAATAATATTTTTAAATATTTTATTCATGTGCATGAATTTGTTTTTGTAAAATTGGAATAACTATTAATCAGCATCTCGGATTAGAAATATGAGACCTTGGTTGAGTCTGTTAGATGATATTTACCCATGTTGTGGCAGAATGTTTTTCAGTGTCGCGTGCTTGTTTGAGGGCGAGTTGGTGAGCTGTTAAATATGGAGTTATTAATTTAACAAAATTAAATTAATAACCTCTCTCCCTTTTTTGATCACACACAAAATATGAGAGAAGAATCCCCCTAATTAAGGATAATTTGAGGCCAGGATAAGGTGAGGATGTGTTCAAAATACCTATTTTTGATGTCAATCATTAATAGATTAAGGATCATCTAGTTCTAGTTGTCGTTTTGGACCCTAAGAATCAATGATTCACCAAAAGGTTGGAAGGATTATTAATTTCACATAGAAACACCCATTTATGAATTTTTTGAGGTTTTAGAGTTTTATTATGACTGTTAGTGATCCCCTGGGGGTAGATCTGTTAGTTAAACTAGAAACTAGGGTGTTTTTGGACGATCACGTGGAATTCTTGTTAAAATTTTCTATCCCACGGGTTGTAGTGTGTGAGCACACACCATCTATTCTTCCCATATGGGGAAGATAAACATTTGGGAATACAAGCTATTTACTTGGGGTACATTCCATTTAGTGATCCTAGGATATTTGTTCTAGGGACATAGCTAGACATGTCATGTTAAGGGACATGGACATGTGGGAGTACAAGGACAGGTACATGAGAACCATTTCAGGAAAAAACCAAGTCGACGTATAAAAAATACACATCTTGTATTAAGGGTAAACACAATGTTGGTAGAAATAGATTTCCATCCTTGTATGGGGAAGGAAATTTCCAATAAATTAGACTTAGTCACATGTCATGATTCATGGAAACATGTCATATAGTTTTATTTTACAAACCCAGTACCAATAGGGGACACAGTCAGGGGACGGTTTGTCAGAGACACATCATATACCAAGGGTACATGTCATGTACTCCCCTTGGTGTTTTGTACCTAAAACATCTTCATATTTAGGACATGGATTGAAGACTATGATTATCCTATCCTATTTATTTTACCACGTTGTACATTATGGTGGCCATAGATTTTATGCACGAGACATGACATGAGGTGAGGATATCAGGTCACTTTTGTTAGCAATGTATAGACCAATATTAGGTGAGTGGGATACCTTGGTCTATCCCTATAAGGATATAGTGTGGAATTATGTCCTGAACACAAGATTGTGATCCTCTCAAGAGGTTGATCTTGGATATTTTTTTGTATTCCTCTAGAGGGTTGGGGTGGGATCTTCCAACATATCAACTTTCCTAGATGGGGTTCTTTATATCTTCATGACCATCATATAGGGTGGAGATCCCCTATCTAGTAGGATGTCATAGTAGGGTTTTGAGGAATCATTATATATCTAATCCCTTACATAGAAGTTATTATTATTAAGGATTTTGGTATTGTCTTGAGTACAATACCCAACATGATGGTTGGTCCCAGTGGGGTCTGTGGTATCATCAAGTGTATGATTCCTTACATAGTGGTAGATTTATATTTGGTTGTTTTTTCTCTTAATGGTTATGGATATGATCCCCTATCTATGTATCATGGATTTGAGACTCAGTAGGCTTTACGGTGTCCCATAATGGTCCTTGGTGTGATCCCCTATCTGAGTATTATGATCTATTGATTTCGAGATTTGGTAAATGGTGTATCCCCGAAATCCTAGGTGTGATTCCCTATATGATGAGATTATATCATCAATGATCCTAGTAGTATTAGAGAAGTATCTTGTATAGGTTGGGTGATATCTTCTATCTGTTTATCGAGATCCTTTGAGTGATAGTTTTACTTTCTTCATGGAATGATCCTATGAGTGTGTTCTCTCGGATGTATGCCACATGTGATAGTGGGGATGCTCCGTTGTCTTAGTGATAGAAAATGGAATGATATCTCCCAGATGTGTTCTATTATAATGCAAATGATTTTTTATGGATTAAGATATCTTTGAAATGTTTCATCTTTTATGGAAGGTTTCATGGACTGAATTTTCCTAAATGAGTGTTACCCTATGATCCATGAGTAGTATCATGTGGATTGATGTTAATATTTTGAAACCTGAGACATGTATTCTGGTACGAGTATTTTTATGTGAATCTATGATTATATATTTTTTATCACATATTTTTTGACATGCCATGTGGATATAAGATGACAAGACATGTGTATATGAGTAATGTTCAAGATAGAGTTTCTTGTTCTCTATCACTTGGGATCCCTCTAGATTGGGGCGAGTAGACTATTTCATTTTTAGTTTATACCTTTTTTGGGTTTTGGTGTGCCTATTGGGTATTTTCATACTCACCCATACATATTATTTTCCTCTACATGTTGTGTCTTGTGTGGAATATAGGTCTTTTGGTGGAGACCTGAGAGGACCCAAAGAAAGGGGGCTTAGTGAGATAGACAAACCAAGGGGTTTATCAATGATGGAATGAGGTGTGTTTAGGTGGATTAATTTGTCAAAATTTCCCTTCTTTTGAGCAATTTGGTCCCTTTTAGTTTTTGGTGGCCTTGAATATCACCCTTTTTTACATTCAATACTTTTTTTACTCTGATTGTCGGGTAGATGTATCCATGAATTTTGTATTCAAGATTTATTATCAATACAATGTTTCTGGGAGTTGTATGTGGTTGTGTTTGTACTGGTACTATATTCTACGTCCTACCATATATGTTATATGACAACTAGGCACTGGACTCCATCCCCTAGCCTATTTAAGGTGGGACTAGGATATTTATAGCTCGGGCCCCAATGGATCACATTGTAACTGAGAGGTATCAGAGAAGGTTCGTCCGTATAAACAGATTTATTTGTCCAGTTATGAGTGTGGTTTGGGATTTGAGGAGACAATGTTAAAGATTCTTCATTTCATCTTTTTGGATAAGGAATCTAGTATAGGTTTAGCAACTAATGTATCCTTTCCCTAGGGCTCTGATAACCTAATTATCATCTTGGATCATTGATGCACTAGTTTTATGGAAATTTTAGCACATGAATCATATCGGACTGGGTTGTCGGTTCAGTTTACTTCTTGAGTCGGATCCCCTGATATACTCATTGACTATGGAATTTCAATATTGAATTTCATAATTCAACCTTGAAGACATCCAAAAAAGGTTCCATAGATGGATTGTGATGATGTTTGGCCTAGTTATGAGGATTTAGTGATGGTACCTAGCCTTGGGGGTACCTCTGGGAGGTATGATAGTCAACCCACCACCCATTGAGCAATAGGTTGAACTGGAAGCTCAAGTAGAGGATGTCCATAGGCTAAGTGAACCACATGAGTTCTAGTGGTAGTGACCTTTGAGTTATCAGCATTATCCATACCCCGAGAGAGCTGGTGACTATCTTGATATAGTCACATATGTTTTCATTGTTATGGGGACACATCCTGATTATATGGTGGTCTCATCAGTGAGTATTATATAGGTCTCATTCAGGAGATGGTATAATTTGGGGATATAAACCCATGATGAGATGATTCGCACATGGTCAATTTTTTGGAAGCTCTATTGAGGGGAGTTTTATCCAGCCATGTTGATATTGATGTGTATCCAGGATCATTTACAACCTTAGTGTGATTCCATGACCATGCTACAATATTCGAAGAGGTTCACAGAACTTTCTTAATATTCCATGTATATGGATTGAGAGTCATTTTTCAGAGTATGGACCATCAATTGGGAATTATAATGTTATATTAGAGCATTGTATATATCTCTATATATTCCCTCTTATGCTAGAGTGCTTGAACATGCCTTGGTGGAGGTGAGTTTTCTAGTTTAGAAAACACTGACTATTAGTGTCTGAAAAATCGGAGATTATACATAAGTAGTTGGTAGTCAATGTCCGGATCAAGGAACAAAGAATGTGATGAACTCTAGGAGATGATCCCATGATAGAGGGACTCCATCTTATGGCTACTAAGAGATGTTTCACTTGTGAAAAATGGGTGTATCTCATGTGATATTATCAGAACTATTGTGTTGTTGAGATGGAGATGGTCAATAATCTTCCTTAGAAGAGACAACTACTAGAGCATGGAGTTCTGAATGACGATGGATATGGTATATGAGTGGGGATATATGTTGGAGGTGGAACACAATTCGATATATAATTACCACTACAAGGAGGTTTGTGCCTGGATTAGGGAGCTGGAGGATGGGGGTGGGGACAGCTACATGCCACAAAGGCATATGACCAAGTGGATCTGAGTATTATTAGAGGTACACTATGTGTCCTTTATACTTTTTCATTAATATATGTTAAACACTATTATATGTTACTGTAATCTTTCAAATTAATTTTTGAGGCTTTTCCATGGGACACAGGGAGTCAATAGATCACTGTATTAGTAATGTTTGATGTTGCTTTATATTTACATGGATGTGTGACACAAAATCCATCGATAAGCATTTTCTATCATGATACAAAACTGTGCAGGAGAGTTAGATGATCCAAATTTAGATAGTTTCAAGGTGTGGTGGATGAGTTCCATTGATTTTTTTGAGGGGACGAGTTGTGTGATAGAGTCATAGATAGCCCTAGAAATACGATTGGATCCTTTTTAATTGGCCTTTATGTTTGAGGTTCCTACAGAGAAGATCAGTGACTAGAAAATTCTATAGATAGTGTTACCCAAATATTATAGCATAGTGTCTCATGTGGAATAATCTCATAGTGTCAGGGTGACCCTATGATTCTATTCCTTGGTATGGATTTTTTTTACTACCATCCACTCTCAGATGTGGTTCATTGGTGGCTACAGAAATGCTTTTGTCTTTTGGGATAGAGTTCTCATTGTTTGTGGAGTGATCCCAAGACAAGAAGGATGATCTCATGTGTGGTAAGATAAATCTGACTCTTATCAGATGGATATGATGTCCCATGGAGAATTAGTGTTATGTGTTTTCAATGTCGTACTGTAGTGGTGGATTGGTGATTTATACCTAAAAACATTCCTGGTTTACCTCCACATAGATAGTTGTTTTCTTAATAGACTGGAACCTAGTGACATCTCATATATTTATGACAACATATCAATTAACACCCATGAAGATCTGTGAGTTTTGGTGTAGTTAGATGTTTATAGACAGAGGTCCTTATAGGGCATAGTGTGTATTCTTTTTCGGGCCTCTGTATTTCATTGTTACCCTCATGTTCTCGACATCAGGGTTGCATGAATAACACTTATGGATGATGTGACCAATCTTTAGTTGTTGGTGGTTTCTCCTTCTCATTTTCACTATGGTAAGGAGGCATATGTAGTATATACTTTTTGTGATGTCTCACATGATTGGATATCCATTTTACATGTTCATGATTGCTTTTCCTGAAGCTTGTGATTACGTCAACCATCGATGGATTTTCAATGACACTAATCATGATAATAGACGAGGTGATGAGGTGGTTGCTTTCATATAGTAGTAAAAGAAGGAGTGGGGGTTATTCCATGTAGATCAACCCATTTGGGTTCAATATAATAGTCTTTGGGTTTCATATCGGTGTGGTTTAGATGTCACTCCACCATTGGCATATCCCCAGTTGAGGCCACGTTCAGATGTCCCTATAGGTCACAACATTTCTTGTTATAGATAGTGGAGACAACATTTGGGGGATTAAAGATAGTTATATCAATTAATTTTAAGGGTAAATTTCATCTAAAAGTGGATGGGGACATCCTATTTATGCCAATTTATATGTCAGATTAGCGGGATAGTGTACCACTGGACTCTGTAACCACAATTAGACCAGGTGCTTGTCTTTTTCAAGCTATTATAGATGATGAGACATGTTCATGCTATGTTGCATGATGCCAACCTTGTTTGAGATGGAATTTGGGATTTGTTCTTATTTTTTGGTACCCATGAGTGTGTGTTTATAGAATTCATGAGAACACTCCACTGATCTCACTAGCGTGGGAGTTCCATTGAAGAAAATAGTTTTCTCCTTTGAGCATTGTATTTCATATTTAGGTATGAAAATCCAAAATATGGGGAGAGTTTAATGACTCATGTTTTTTCATGTAAAATATGGGAATATTTTTGGATCCATATGTTTAGTTATTATGGGGATATGGGTTCCAGGGAGCCTCAATGTGGTGATAATAAAAATATTAAATATTTTTACCCCACTCAAACATTTTATTGTTAAAAGTGGAATAGCTCCTAATCTGAGTCTCCAATCACAAATATAAGTCCTTGGATGTCACATATATGAATTTTTGTAAAGGTATTTTTTATTTAATTTCCATTCTTTCTTGGTTTTGGGGGGTTTCCCATGATTTTGGTGAAAATGGTGGGTTTTCAAAATTTGGGCCAAACCGTGAGATCATTTCTAGACATAAAAAAATTATTTTCTTATATAAATCCATCATTTTTCAACATTTTACACGCATTAAAATTATTAATTGGAATCCAATCGTATATTAAAACCACATTATTAATTTTGACCTCAATGGAATCCATAATTATGATGGATTTGGGTATTTTTATTAAGGTGTTGGGCCAGTCTGAAATCCCATTTCTTGCTTTAATTTTATTTAATTATTTAATATCTCATTAAATTTTTAATTTTTTTTAAGTTATTCAAATTCTCACATGATCCCACATACCCAAGGTGCTCTCCCATTCCCTCCAACCCCACTTTGGAGCTCATATTAATTGTAAATTATGGAGAAACTTCGCTGGATTTCTCCAATCTTCTAGATTGGAGAGTTAAATTGTTTCTTTCATAACTCTGTATGTTTTTACTCTTTTCCTTCCATCTGATTTATATCATGAAAAATTAAGCCTTATTCGAACCTAAATTGCATTTTTTTATTTGGATATTCAGATACAATTGTATTTATGTCGTTTTATTCAATATGTCTTCAATTAAGTGTTTCTATCCTCATTTACATCCTTCTCCTTTGGGGTTCCTCCCACTTTCATGATGTTGTAAAATTAAATGATGTTAGGGTTCATAAATAGGGTTTTTTTGGTGTCTTTGTGCTCAAATATTGAGGTTTTAGGTTGGTTTTCACTCCCTCATAGTGGGGCAATTGTGCGGCTGAAGTTTTGTACAACATATTGGTTTTTTAGAACAAATGGTAGGTGGTTCTATGTGTAAGAATCCTAATATGAGTTATCTTAGGTTAATATATATTTTTAGCATGTTCTTATTACATTATTTTTGGTTTGAGAACCATTTTTTGTAGTATTGATTATGTTTTTAGATTCAACATTCCGTATTTGTTTGAAAATGTGTATTATTCATGTGTTTCTTTAGTGGTATTATTCAAGGAAATTTTATAACAGTTTAAAGTGGATTAATAATTAGTTTTAAGGTGGAAAACTCTATTTTTTATTTTTATTGGGGTGATTTTGGCCTTGAAAGAGGGTTTTGATATATTTTTTGTGTCCAACACATGTTTATACCCCTTGGGATTGATCTATGAAAATTTTATGTGATTTTTTATGTTAAAAAAAGTTGGTGAAAGGTGTACATGCATTGTTTTGGTTAGTGTGTTCACTTAAGATGCGTTTTTTGAAGGTAAAGTGGTGATTGAAGATGTAAAACATTTTTATAATGTTTTATAAATTTCTAAAATGATTTGTCAAACTGCAAGAAAGGCATGAATCATGTTTGGGGGTTGTTTTTTGTGAGTATGATGTGGAAATGAATACCTTTGTCTGAAAGGAGTATTATGTGACATGATTGTGGGATGTTTGTTGTGTGTGTGTCTTTGACCTGGTATTTAAATGTGAAAATTGTACATCATGGCTTGTGGAACTTTTTGAGAACAAGAGGGAAACCTCGGGTATCTATGTTGGTGGGAGTGTACTTGTATGCAAGTGATCCAATGGGGTTTGGCCCGCGTTTAATGTAGAAAGATTGATAATGACAACACTAACTAATATATGTTTATGATGATGATGATGATGCTGATGTTAGGGGACTAATAGGTTATTGGTATTATCCCTACTACTGGCTCATGTGCATGTGAAGAGATATTTGTATGGTTACTTTCACCGAGATACGAGGTACTTGGGAACTACAGCGAGCTAGTGCCTAGTGGTTATTTATCGTTGCATGTGCTCATTAAATACATTATTCTTACTGTTGGCATATGGTATGTTTGTCTGGAAAATTCTTTATCATTGGAATTCTATCTAAAAGTGTAGATTCTTTATATTATCCCACTGGAAAATAGTTTTAATTTAAAACTTCATCTCCTTATAATTCTTATTAGCATTTCATGTTTATGAAAACATTCATTTTTTTGGACCTTGAATGTTTATCACATGGAATTTTTTAGTGGTGGAATCCTACTAGGCTTTGGATCAGACCCTACTTACACCCTTGGGTGTATGTAGACATTGTTATTTTGTTACAGGTTTGGGTAAAACTTTTAGTTCATGTGGTTCAGGTTTCTAGCAGTCCTTCTTAGCACAGTGTCATGGATATGGCTTGAGGGCGGTGCCCCTTTACATAAAGAGGTTCATGTTCTGTATATTTGGGGTTCTATCATTTGTTATAGTCTATGTTAATTGAATTAAATTATGTAATTAAATTATGAATTTTTGTAAAATACTGTTTCTTTGGAAAAATCAAGATTTTTATGTTGGATTAAATTTGTTGTTTTATCATTATAAACTCACGTAAATCAAACCAAAATTCCATTTTGTGATACCTAGGAACTTATTCTAGACCATGGGGATCAAGAAATCCATTTGGTCATTTCCATAAGCCAGGTCAGGTGACAGATTTCATGGTTACCACATTCGGTTCGTGGAAAAATGGTTTCAAAGGAGGTTAGGATTGCTCTCTTTGTGTTATGTTAAGTGGGGAAGAGTCGGGATAGTCTGGAGTTAGGATTGTTAGGACATGAAATTCTAATTAGGGGTAGTGTTCCTGGCCAACACATCTCATGATGGGATTCGAGTTGCCCGGGGATGTTTGGGATTTATCTGCGTTATTTTGTTTTCTTGGTTTGATGATGATTAGGGGAAATGAAAAGAGAGTTGGGTCAATAGTCTCAGTGAGCTCGCAAGGCCTGGAAATCCATGTAGAGCCGGTGATATTTCTTATGAAGACTCTCTTTGATGGTGAGGTGATTAGCATATGGAATCCAACCATATGTCCAAGTTACCCACTAAAACTATTTTCCCCACGCATTGTCTTGTGTCCTTTAGTTTTAAAATCATGGAAGTTAGATTTTAAATAAAAAATGACATGGTTTTAAGAAGAAGAAAGTTTTTGTGAAATGATTTCATAACAAAGAGGGAATGGTTTGATTTTTTATATAGTGGACCTGAATTTTCAGAATTGTTTTGAAATGGAAAATGGTGGGTTTACACCTCTTTTGAAAGAAGGAAATTATGTTATAGTTGGTTTTGAAAAAGTGATTCCAGCAAATGTTTCTAAACTATTGAAAGGATTATTAATGGGAATAAATGTTTTGAATGTCATGTGTGGAGTTTGGAAATGGATTTTTAATTGGTAACTAGAGATCATTTGAAATGTTTTATGAAATTTTGGAATCTCATTTTAAAATAAGAAGAGTTGACTTCCCAATTTAATAGGTGGTTATGAAATGGATTTTGTAGTGAAATTAGACGTGTTTTTAAATGGACTAAAATGTTTTGAAATTAATGTACATTAATTGATGGTGAGTTTTTATTTATTGATCGGTGTCCTTTTGAAATGTTTTAGAAATCATTGGAATCATGTTTTAAACAAGAAGATATTAGATTTTCAATGAAGGGGTGCTAATCAATGCGTGTTTATCATAAAAATGGATGTATTTTGAAAGATGTTGAGAAGTTTTGAAATTCATATGAGCAGCTTGAAAATGAGTTCTCACTTGAATTATTGTTCCTTTATGAAAATTCTTCTACGCTATGAATTAGGATTTTGATTTCGTGGTTAGCACACCTGAGAAAAAAAGGCATGTATTGGTTGAATTTTTGGGTTTTGAAAAGTTGAACAATTTTTTGTTTTAACCTTTGGTATTTCTATGAGTGGCCACATGCATGGGATTATATGGGATGATGGATGGTAACTTGAATCACGAGATGAGTGTCGGGATAGATATGAGGAGGGTCCCTAGTGTAGCACAGAAACATGAATGTGTGATGCTCATGGGGTACCATTGGTAGATACGCTAACTGCTAAACTGTTTATTTTCAAAGAGATGATTTTAAAAGAAAACATGATGTCTAAATGACTGGTTTTGGATAGTGGGACTTATTTATTTTTGGAAATTTTGTCGTTGTGTTATGTTTTGAGACCAAGAAATCCTATTTTTTGAATGGTGTTTTGGATTTGTGTTTCATTGGTATGTTGGTTTGAAGGGATTGTTAGTGGTAACCTTATGAAAAATGTTTCGGGATTCTTTTATAGTGATTCCCGTCAGGTGCACGAATATATTTTGTGACAGTTTTTTACCAATAGACCAGCTTGGTTTGGTCATTGGGTTCTCTCTTCAGGTAAGGTACACCCCCACTAAGAGTTAACACACAAATGAAGTGAAAACAAGATTATTTCTCCGTTGGAAGATCCTCTAGTTGATTAATATAAGGAATATTATTCTCGATATTTGTAGATTGAGTATACACCCTTTCTATTCTTGGGTTTTTGGATCCTCTTGTAGCGGGAGAGTACCCGTGGAAGGTTGAAAGAGACCATAGTTTCATAAGTTACCTGATTCATTGAAGGTGGAAGTGGTTTGGGGTTGTTAGTGGGGATGGTGTCTAAGAGGGCCTTTGGGTCATTCATAGTCTCATCGAAGTAGGGGTTCATGTTAAACCACTAGTGTATGAAATCTTTTTATGAGAGGATGTTATGGATACTTTCTATAATTGTGTGATGTCTGGGAATGATGCATAAGGTCCCTCTCAATTTAATGTTTCTATTAGTCATAATGGTCATGTTTGGTGATGCCTTGAGATGTCATGTGCTCGTTTGACTTTAAAGGTGATGATGTACAATATTTTCTGAGTGTTTTTTTGTCTCACGTGTGTATCATTTTTTGAAATATAGACAACCATTTGTTAGACCAAGGTGTTTATATATATCCTTTTCTCCTTCTGTTTCTCATTCGAAGAAAACAAGGGGTGATGTGTGTTCAACTTCTAATACCTAGTTTCATAAAAATGTCAGGTTTTGGTAAAGTGAGTTTTAGAGTGTGCTATGTCTTGGTGAACCCATCTAGGATTGAAGTGTAGTTTTTTGTAGAACTGGAAGAAGTAGTCCTATTCAGGGGTTTCCAAATCCTAACTTTGAGGCCGAATATGCTTCAATCCCTTGAGCTCTAGACATAGAGCCTGGAGAGAAGTTTTCCTGTAGTCAGGGGAAATTATAGGGTTGTTCAAACCCTTGTATGGAGTCCCATCTTCATTATGAAATATTGTTGTATTTTAAACCTATGGTGTCATCATCTTGATTTTGATGTACCCATTCGATGGGAAGAGGTGGGAGATCCTCACATCCATGTTATCGCCTAATGTCATTCCTTCCCCCTTTAGTTCGCATTAATTTTTTGGATAAAGGTTTCAGATTTGTTTAGAATGTTTGAGTGCACAGTTAGTAGTATCCATGCCCCAAAGAACCATGAAAATAGAAGGATCCTCATAGTTAGCACACTGTTTCAAAAACTGTTTAGACAAATAGTGTGGTCGTCCCAACTCTTTAAATTTGGGGGCTTTCTTTGCCGACACATATTGGTTGTTTAAGATTGTTATTTCTTATGGTGGAGAGACCCACTATGATTCTCAGGTTTGTTCCATTGGAAATTTCGAATTGAAGTCTATCCCTTGTACCATGGAGTCTGTTTGGGCCTCCCCTGTTACTATCTTGATTCTATCTCGGGAAAGTTTAAGTTGTCTCTTATGGGGGAGCCCATTTGTGCCTCCTCGTACTAGAATCTCATATTTTCCCATGGACATGGCATGGATGTAGATAGGATTGTTCTAAGCTACCTATTACCAACATCTTCCTTGGGTAAACATTGATGTTGGAGAGCACCCAACGGTTTAGTTATGGAAAGATAAGTGTAACATTGTAGTTATTGTTTTTCTCTTAGGTAAATTGCTTGAATATTTTTCGAATAGTCTTTGAGGAGTTTTTTTTGGGTGTAAAGTCTTAATGTTCCAGATAATTTCAGGAATGTGGTGTATATTTTGGATTATGGGAGTATTCTTTCTTTAACTGACCAGTGGAGGTGTTTCGGCCTTTCAGCGGTGGGAGAAACATGCAAAAGGGGTCCATTTCGGCCTTTCAGTTGGGATTGGTTTTTGATTTTGACCGTGATGTGGTATTTCGAGTGGGGAAAGTTGTATGGTGGGGATAATTTTCACATAAATTATTTATTTTAAAGGAATTTTTCATTTAATTTTCATTATTTCCTTGTTTTGTGGGTTTCCTATGCATTTTGGGGGAAATCGTGGCTTTTCAAAATTTGGGACAAATAGTGAGCCCATTTCAAAATTTAAAAATAATTTTTGTTTCTTCTTTAACTCCTTTATTTTTCCTCATTTTAAACCCCTTCTAAGTCCCATTTAATATACCATAGTATATTAAAACAATCATTTCAATTTGAACCCCATAAAAATCTATAATAATGATGGATTTTTCTATTTTATATTAAGTTGTTGGGCCAACTCAAAAGCCTAATTAATGTTTTCAAAAAAATTATTCTTTAATATCTCATTTATTTTTAAGGATTTTTTTTGTGATTCCAACTTTCAACTGAGCCTACTTACCCAAGACATTCTCCCATGCTCTTTTTCCCTTCTTTGGTGCTCATATTCATCACGAATTCGGAAGAAACTTCTCTAGATTTCTCAAATCATCTAGATTTGAGGAGGCAAATTGTTTCTATCATAAATTATTCACTTTTCAATGTTTTCCCTCAATTTTTGTTCTCACATGACATAATAACTATTCTTTGAACCTCAATTTAATTTCTGGATGTTTTAAAATTCATCTACTTGTGTATTATGGGTCATTTTATTCATGATTGTTTAATTTATGTGTTTATCTCTTTATTTAATTCCTTCTCCTTAGGGTTTTTTTTCCTAATTCATGATTTTATAAATTGTACAAGAGTTAGGGTTCATACCTAGGTATTGATTTGGTGTGTTTTTGGTAAAATCATGGGGTTTTAGGTAGTTTTTCACTCTCTCTTGGTGTGGCAGTGGTGCAATTGATGTTTTGTACAACAAATTATTGTTTTGGCACAAATGGTAGGTGGTTCCATGTTTAAAAATCCTAAGATGAGTTTAAATTCTTTCATTTATACTTTTTACATGTTCTTATAATATTATGATTGGTGTTGGAACCATTTTTGATAGTACTGATTAGCTAATTAGTTTCCAAGTTGCATATTTGTTTGAAAATGTATGTTTTTCATGAGTATCTTTTGTGGTATTATTCGGTGGAATTTTATAACACATTATAGTAGTTTAGTAAATGAATATAGGGACGCAAAATTTATTTTTTATTTTTATTGGGGTGATTTTGGCCTTGAAAGAGGGTTTTGAAATGAGTTTTGTGTGCCAAACATGGTTCTACCCATTGGGATTGTTTTAAGAAAATTGTAAGTTGTTTATTGAGTTAAACACAGTGGGTGAAGGATGTACATGTTTTATTCTGGTGAGTGTGTTAGCTTACGAAGTATTTTTTAAAGGTAAAGTGGTTATTTACGATTTCAAACATTTTTATAATGTTTCATACATTTTTGAAATGATTTATCAAGTAGCAAGAAAGTCGTGAAACACTTTTGTGGACTTTTTTGTGTGAGTATGATGTGAAAAATGAATATTTGATTGTAAATCGAGTACTATGTGACATGTGTGAGGGATATTTGGTGTGTTTGGGACATAGAGATAGTTTATTCAATTGAAAAATGTATTTAATTTCTTGTGTACTCAATGAGAAAAGGGGGGAAAACTCGGGTATCTAGGAGGGTGGACATGTACTAGTATGCTAGTGATCCCAAGGGGTTTTCCCCGATTTCACATAGAAAGTTTGACAATGAAAACACTAACTAAACTGTAATGATTATGATAATTCTGATGTCAGGGGACCACTAGGTTATGGGTATGGTCCCTAATAGTTGCTCATGTGCATGAGAACAGATATTTTTATAGTTATTTTCACCGAGATATGAGGTACCTAGGACCCCCTATGAGCTAGTTCCTCTGAATTATTTCCCTTTGATTATGCTAATTATATACATTATTCTTACTATCGACATAAGTGATTTTTGGGTTGAAATTTATGTTTCTTTGGAATTTTATTTAAAAGTGTTTATTCTTTAATGTAGCCCACATGAAAACTATTTTTATTTAATGTTGTGTCTCTTTAAAATTCTTATTAGCATTCCATGTTTATGAAAACGTGCAAGCTTTTAATCCTTGAATATTTTTAACACGGAATATTTTAGTGGTGGAATCATACTCGGCATTGTATCACACTATACATACACACTTTTGTTTATGTAAACATGGTTATTTTGTCGCAGTTTTGGGTAAAGATTTTAGTACCAGTTTATCAGGTTTCTAACAATCCTTCATGGCGCAATGTCATGGAGAAGGCTCGAAGGTAGTGCCCCTTTCCATAAAGAGTTTCTTGGGAAATCCATTTTGAGTTTATTAAATTTCTAGTCTTTGAATTTTTTTTAAAATTTTTGTAATTCAATTTTGATTTTTTTGTATAAGATTGATTTTTTTTTGAAAAATCTATCTTTGTTATTTTTGATTTTTTTGTTGTTTTATTTTGAAAAACTAGTGTAAATAATTTTAAATATCCTTTTTGTGATTCTCAAGCACTTGTTCTAGCCCATGGGTACCAGGAACGCCCTTCGGAATTTTCCATGATCCGGGTCGGGTGCCAGTTTTGATGGTGACCTGATTCGGTTCATGACATCAGTTTAGTCTGGAACATGGTTTTTAACCACGTCGCGACCTAATGTTTATTAGTGTCAGTTGCTCAGTTGAGGTTTATTTGGTGGGATATTAAATGGGGAGTTATTGATTTATGAAAATAAAATTAATAACCTCTCCCCCTCATTTAGGTTCCCACGCAATAGAGAAGTGAAAGATCTCCCCTCCCCATGCGAAATAAGAACCATGTCCAAATAGAGTTGATGAGGTGATCTCAATCCCCATTTTTTACATCGATCAGTACCAGATTGTGGGGTAGTAGATTTAGGTCATTTTTTTGGACCTGAAGATTTTGTGTTTCTCCAAAAGGTAGGTGAATTTATGAATTTTACAATCCAATACGATTTGATTAATTTTTATATGGTTTTAGGGAACTATTACGACATATAGTGATCTCTTAGGGGTATATTTGTGGGTTTTGTGGGAATTCATGGGGTTTCTGGTGGCTCGAATGGAATTACCAAACATAATTTTTGATCACACGGTGTCTAGGGTAGAGAGAAGCTATGTGTGTTCTTCCCATTTTTAAAATATGAAATATTGGGACTATACACCATTTTTTGGGGGTATACTCTGTGTAGTTATCCATGGCCATGTGTTCAAGGGGCATGGCCAGACATGCGATGTCAAAGGACATGTTTGTGTGGACGTACATGACCAGGTACAGAGGCACAAGATGAGGTCATGGACATGTGGTCTTATAGTTAAGACATATCTTGTACTTTTGGTACAAATTATGTGTGTAAATTTATCTTGAAAACCACGTATGGTAAAGGACATACCCCTGAAATTATATGGGGTCACACACCGTGTGACATGGGTACATGTCGTGTAGTCTTATTTTACATGTTGTGTACGAAGAGGGGACATGGTCACTGGCCATTTTGTGAGAGGAACATTGTGTACTATGGTTTCATGCCATGTACTCCCGTTAGAGTTTTCTCCCTCATTAATATCCATCTATAGGACTCAAAAGGTAGACCCTGATTAGCCTATCATAATTAGTTTTCCATTTTATATAATTTATTGGCAATGGTTTTGTCATAATATATGTGACATGAGGTGTGGATAGAGGGTCACATCTGGTAGCAATTTATAAAACCATATCAGATGAGTGGGTTCTTTTGTTCTAGCCCTATGATGGTACAATGTGGCATTATTTCCTTAGTTCAAGATTGTGATCCCCTCAATAGAATTTTCTTGTATATAGTTGTTGTATTCTTTTAGGTGGTTGAGTAAGGATCCTCCATCGTATCAACTTTTGTATATGGGGATGTGGTATTGTCATGACCATCATATAGTGCAGTGATCACTTATTTAGTGGGATATCATAGTAGAGTTTTTTGCATCATCAGATATACTATCCCCTAATTAGTATGTAGTTACAATAGGTTTTTTGATATCATCATGAGTACAATCCTCTACTCAGTGGTTGTTCCCAATGGGGTTCATGGTATCATCGAGAGTATGATCCCCTATTTGGAGGTAGATCATGATTGGTTTATGGTATCTCCCTACCTCCCTGGTTATGATCCCCTATATTTTTGTTATGTCTTTGAGACTTGTTAGGGTTTGAATCACCCCCAGTGGTCCAGGGAGTGATCCCCTTTGTGACGGTTATGATAAATGGAGTTCCATATTGGGTTTATGGTGTCCCCCAACAGTCCTAGGTGTGGTCGCCTATATGATTATATGATATCATCAGTGTTTCTAATAGGGTTTGAGGATTCCCCATCTAGGATGGGTTATAGCCTATATTTGGGTACTGATATCTTCTAGTGACATTGTTACTTTCTTCATTGAACGATCTGATGAGTGTGTTCCCTCAAAATATGCCACCTGAGATGATATGCATGTTCCATCAACATATCGATATTTTCTAGAGTAATATCACTTAGATGTCGACATCATGGATGGCCAATATGGTTCCGATGCAGTGAGATATCTCATAAGAGTGTTATCTAGGATGGTAGAGCTCCTAGATTGAATTCTCCTAGACGAGTGTAACCCTATGATCCTTGATTATTATCCTATTACTAGCTATGATTTCTGGACCTCATGAGAATTGGAGTTTGAGACATTAATATCTAGGTGATTCAGGGATTCCTTGTAGTGTTATAACATCTTTTTTGACATACCGTGTGTATATGAGCTGACTAGATGCGTGTAGTCGAGGAGGAGTCAATACAAAGTTGCTTGTTATATCTCATTTGGGTTCACTCTTGCTTGGGTAGAGTGGATTAATTATTTTTTAGTCGATCCCTTTTATTTTGGGTTTTTGGGTGCCTAATAGGTATTGTTATAATCACCCTTGCATTGGCTTTTCCCACAAATATCATGTCTTGTGCAGACAATAGGTCGTTCAACGAAGTCTCCGAATGAACCAGATCAAGCAGAGCCTATTGATCAAGAAAGACCAAGGTGTTTATCAATATTTGAACACAGTGTGTGTCAATGGTTTCATTTGAAAACATTCCCCTCCTTCTGAGAATGTTTTACTCTTTTGTAGTTTTTGGGAGGGTTTTATTTCACCCTTTTACACTTTTAGTGAATTTTTTGTTATCTAATTGTGGGATAGATGTATGCGTGAATATTTTATTCCATAATCTATGAACTGCAATATGTGTGATATTGCTACATAGAATTGGACACCATCCCATGGCCTATTGGTGCAGACTTGGGGTAGTTGTGGCTTGGACCCCACTAGCTCTATTCTTTATAATTTTCCATGGAATGAATTACTATTCATGTTGTATCCATTGGTTATAGCATATGAAAATGATTAGTTATATATGGTTAAAGGATAAATTGAAATCCATGTTTCTTACCTGATATATGTCTGGTGTTGGAAAATTTTTAGAAGTGTTTTCATTACAAGAAGATTTTATGATCATTAAGTGTTTTATGAAATGCCACAAATATAATTTTTAAGTGTTTGTGTGGGATTCTCTTGAAAAT
Organism: Viscum album; assembly: GCA_963277665.1. Lineage (NCBI taxonomy): Eukaryota > Viridiplantae > Streptophyta > Magnoliopsida > Santalales > Viscaceae > Viscum > Viscum album. The sequence continues at coordinate 394,088,757 of OY728131.1, read as the reverse complement.
AATGGTAATATTTTGAAGTTAGTAATGAATCTGGGATATATGATTTGGTAGGGTACTTGGATTCACTATGCTATCTACAGTTCTATAGATGCGCTTATATCATAAAAATTAACTTGAATCTAATTTCTAAATCATTCTTAAACATTACAAATGTTCCCATATGTTTTAATATTCTTGGATTTCATTGTTATTTATATTTATTTATTAAATAGTTCTTTATATCCATTCTCTTAATACAAGGGATATATTTTTTTTTTAAATTATGAAAAATCATAGGGAGGATTTTTCAAAATGTTTCTTAATATATGTTGTATTATGAAAAATATTTTCATTAAAATTATAAATACTGGTTTCATTGTTAATAAAATTGTATAAATTCTGAGTATAATCCAATTGGGGATTTCCTCACACCAAATAATTTCTTTTGGATTATACAGTCATGCAATTGTAGGACTTAGGTATATTAAAGGGCATTATGTTGCATGGATGCTCCACCAATATGACATTAAATTCATATGTAAAGTTTATATCTCAGTTAGCTTCCTCCAATAAGAATGAGGGGGAGAGTCAATGGAGGGTTTTTTTATAAACAATAATTTTAAATATTCAAATGTTTCATCTTATAGTTTGATCCAATCAAACTAAAAATATCTCAACATCACACAATCATAAATGAAATAAAAATACATCAGATAAACAATTTTTACAAGGTTCATATCCAATGAAGAATCATAATCCTTATAGTGGATGTTTACACCCCCACAAACCAACCATGGATTACCTTCACTATAAGTAAAAGTGATTTATAATTAAAAGTATTCTTGTAGCATCTTATAACAAAAATCATGAGTCACACCCAACAACAAAACATCTTGTTGAAATACAAATAAGATGAATACTATATGAAAAAAGATAACCAATCAATCCAGGATTCTATCAAAACAAATGGAAATGATCTTATTCAATAAGATTATAGAATAATAAATATTGAATCACCAATTATGTACACAAGAATTATGAAGAACAAATGTTATCATAACAAAATAAAATCATCCAAAGTAATGAGTTTCATTAGAAGATTGATCACTAATAAACCAGCCACATACCCAGACTCCCCTTCCTCGTTATTTTTCTCATATAAGAATAAAAAACTCACAATAGCCACACATTTTTTCTATAAAAACCTCATTTTTTATCATTTAAATCATAATGATATCTTCATTATTTAAAACTCCTCAGGACATGGATTGGATATATATATATATATATATATAATCATACTCAATGCCTCGTTTAAATTCACAATAGACTCGGTTATTATTTCCTTCTGTGATAATCAAATGCTTAATTCTTCATAATCAACAAAATAAACTATATTTAAAACACAATTTAATGTTCCTATAAAAACTTTAAAAAAATTAAATTTTTAATGTGCTTGGACTCATTCATCTCTGAGATGTGGAACATCCATTATTGGAATTCATATTCTAAATATCTCAACAAATATATAATGATAAAATCCCTTATATTATACACAAATTTCTATGAGATTACTATGTGTGGATTCCTATATTACTTTAGCTATGTTATAAAAAATGGAAACATTGTAATTCCTTGAGATTTGATGAAATTATTTTTTAAATGAATTTAATATCGTTGATTGATTGTGATACACACAACCCCAATTCTAAATAAATTATAATATAATAAATCATTATAACCTATTTATTAAATTGATGTTAAGAATATGAATAATGTGTCTAAAAAAATATGTATATATTTTATAGTTAAATAAAATATACTGATAAATAAGTACTCATTTTTTGATTTCGTTATATGCTTCAAAAAATAAGTCCTCCTCTAAAATAGCTTTTATCTATTTGTTAAAAAATGGTATAAATAAATTTTCCAAATTTAGAAAATGTTATTGAATAATGACCACATTTTTAGAATTAACATGTACAAACTAGCATTGAGAAAATTTTTGATAATTTTTTGAAATGATTAATTCTTCGATTAATGGAGAAAAATATTGGGTTTTAATGAAAACATCATTTTCAATTAATGAATTTATAATGTTCCATTTTATATTTATTTTTTTTAAAAGAAATGTTATTTTAATTATATTATGATTAATATAATTATATTAATTGAGATTAATCTTATGTTTATTTTTCTATAATTACCTTTTATTCTTAAGAAGTCATTTTTTATTGAAAATCATTTTCATCACATTTTGTAAATTAATTTTCAATGTAATTTCAGACACTTTTAGAGAATGAATTTGATAAAATTTATTCCTTAATTTAAATTATAATTTATAAATTTTATAATTATTACACATTTATTTTTGGTCATAATGAATATTAAAAGCAGTAAAAAAATTTCAACACGGTTATGGTTAAAATGGGTTTACCAGTGAGGGGTTATACCAAGAGATGATGCTGAATTTTCCCTTGAAACTTGTATAAATATTATTGTATTTGAATATATCAACCTATTAATATCCCAAATTTTAACTTATAACCATTTTGAATAATGTTTCTTATGAATTGATTCATTATATTTCCAATCATTTAAGTAATTTCATGTGTGTCATTTCCCTCCTTTGTAAAAAGACACATCTTCTCTCATTTCATCAGACCACATTGAGAAATATAAATTTACTAGAACATGACTAATTATTTTTTAAACATCCCTAGAAAGAATTTAGAGGTGATGGTCTTCGTTAAAGGCCATTATATGGTATTATAATAATTTATAAAAATGAGTACACTAAAGGTGTGGAAATCATCTTACCCTAACTCTTTCAATTTAATAATTCATTAACCACATCTAGATATCATTTTTTTCATAAAAAAAATATGTTTCCAATATATACATAAATTTTATTATTTCCATGACCTAAGCCAATGGAAATCAAGCATAAACTACCCCATGCTCACTTCTATAGACCTGGGAGTGGCGACAATTATTGAAATGAATAACTAATATGGGTGTTTATTCCTTAATATACTAGTATGAACTCACCCAAAAATATCAATATTGAGTCGAAAATGATTAATAATAAAAATAATAAATATATAGAGAATAACCATGCATGTAAAAACCTCTATGGTGTAGAAGAGTATGATAGTGTAAACAGAAAGAAAAGTTGAAAAATACTCACCCAACCATAAAGATGTCCCAACCTAAAAAAAATTGGTAAAGTAAACTGTTAAGAGGTCCAGGATCCAAATATCCATGATTTAAACACCACATGTGGTCCAATGCACCATGTATCCCCAAGATCCTCTATAATCACCATCGACTTGTCCGTCGTATGCATAATACAATACATGTGTGGGAAAATCCCATACAATGGTGAGTATATATATACCTATTAGGATTCCTTGCAAGCTAAAAGGGGTAGAATTAAGAGATATGATAGGAATAGAGATATAGACAACTCAACCATATATAGATATTAACAAAATAAAATGACATGAATAAAAATATATATATTCAAAAACCACAGAATCCTAAATGAGTAAAAAAGGGAATCTCCATCACACATCCCATCTCAGGAAAGTGTTCTATCAATTCTGGGGATCAATTAAAAATGTCCAATATCATGCATGTTTGTCTGAAGAGAAATACAAGTTAAACACACCACTCCATTGTGCCACACAATCGAGGGGGGACAATATCTAGGTAGAGGACCCTTTCCATGGTTCAACAGGAGGGTTCCACTCAAAAGATAACTAGAAGACGCATACATTGTCTCTACACGATGCTACGACTAATGTAAATATTATAGAACCCATTACTATCCCACCTAGAGGGTTCTACTCTAATAATCAGTAGTGGACCCATGCCCAGCCTGGATGGAGGGTGCCACTCAGATAGTATATAGAGGACCCATTACCAACCCAGCTAGAGGGTTATATTTTAAAAGTTGAGGACCCATTCCTTGATATCATAGGAAGTATCCACTCAGATAACTAATAGAGGACCCATACTCTTCACCAGTGGGAGGGTTCCACTCTCATAGTTGAGAACTCGTAGCCTGATTCCGCGGCAGGGTGTAACTATGTGGATATGTATAGGATCCATGCCATGTCCCAGCAAGAGGGTTCTACTCTAGGAGTAGATAAAGAACCCATGCCATGTCCTGCAAGAGGGTTCCCCTTCTATATATAGGTAGAGGACCATGCCATATATAGGAGGGTGAAACTATAGTGTCTCTGGATATCCTTCCTGGTCATTAAAATTGTTGAGCATCGCCTAAAGAATCATCACACTCACAACAACTCATATAATATCTCAAAATCCACTATAAAGGCCATGATCAGGTTCTATGTAGAAAAGTACTCTGGATAAGCTACTCATGGACCAAAATATAAGTACAAATTTAGGAGATATGATAGGTTAATGTTTCCTCGGAGGTCAATAAGGGTTACCCGGAATGTAAGAGGACTACACAGCATTGGGTCTCACTCCACTACCTATTTATTTCTATACTAGTACATGGATCCCTACTCATATAAAACAACATATCATGTAGATGGACTACATAGAATTTCCAAGCCGCTCGGTGTCTTGCTTATGCTCCTGGTCATATATATATATATCTGTGTGTGTGTGTGTGTTTGCATGTGTCTTTGTACTTTACTGCATGATGTATGTATTGATGTGCCCTCACACATAGGTTCGTTATGATGTGTTTCTCCACCTTGCTTGTTTATCTGGGGATGGATATATGCCATGAGGCATAGACACATGGTGTTTTATCCTTATCTTGTTAAAAACCCTATAGATGAATCCCAAGGGGAACTACACAGCCTGTGTCCATCACTGTACATTTTATGTAGTTGGGGTTTTCAAATAAATGAATATCTACTTCTGGTATTCTATATCAAGCCTCACCTCCTTGGATCATACCTACAAGACTCCCAAAATCAGTTACAAATCCCTTTGCTCATCATTTTCGTCCCAATAATGGTAATAAATTGAATCCATAATTCTCCTTCACAAAGTCATATAGATGTTGTCTACAAATGTGCTTATGATTCCTCACTAGATCAACAAATAAATGTTGGAATCACCCATATCTCTCAAATCATCTAATTTAATCCCTGATTTATTTTTCCATTTATCTCATGTAAATCTATCGCAAATCTGAGGGTATAATCATTATCGATCCCAACCAAAAAATGTTTAACCAGGAGCCTGTAGGAAAATCAGTGAATAATATGAAATATAATTTGGAGAAAATAAAAAAACAATGTTTCAAGAGTTTTTGGCCAACTGTTCATGGACAATGAACACAAATTCGGATTCCTGTGGTGTGAAAAATGATTAATAAATTTATAATTTGTACACTGGTGCAAGAAAACGTTTGTAACTGACTCATATCAAGAACTAGAATTGATCATGCTCAAATAGTTCAATCAATTACTAAATAATCCAAAATTTAACAATTCCTGCCTAGTATTGTATTTTTCAACGTTAAATAATGTGCTCGCTAATGAAGAAGATGAATCATTTCATTCGCAGTGTCTGAATCTTCATTGATCCGGTGTTCCGTCATTATCAGATTCAAATTCACAGATGTGAAGGTTGAAAAATGCCCCTCAACAATCCCAGGGTTTTGTGACTAAACCTCTAGATCCATCCATAATGGCCTATTTAAAAATATATATATATTGGTTAATTTAAATAAATAAATTAATTAAGTTATTTATTAAAATAAATTTTCTCTCTCACAACTGATTTTATCTGAACGTCCCATGCCGGAAATTTTGAGGTCAGGCCTAGGGTAAACCTCAAGTTCCAATTTCTATTATGGTCATGGATTTTCAATTTATTATTCAGTTTAAGCGTTATGCCATTTTATTTTATAAATTATTCATGTTTAATATAAAATATATTTATTAATTTTTAAAAAAATAATTTTCATGAACACCAGGCCTTATAATCAAACGTCATCTTAGCACCTGGATCTAAAAATATATCTGGAAATATTAAATTATATCAAGGAAAAAATAGGGTCTCTATATCATTCTCTCCTTAAATATTTTAATTCCTAAATTGAAAAATGGAAAAAACATAGGATACTGAGTCTACATATTTCTCACCCACTTTCAAAAACTCTCATGTATGCTCTTGTGTTGTCACAACACACACAAAAACAAGGGGATGGTTCATCCACATAGGGTCCTCTCGTACATATCCTTGATCACAACTGGGTTCTCTACAAATTTATATATATCATTGATTCACATATCACCCCAATCAATAACTTGTGTGGGTTCATGCACTTATCTTCTTATTTGCGACACATGGAAGATTTTATAAATCCTCTCCAACTGTGGGTGTAATGTAAGGTGGTCAGAAACATCACCAAACCTCTATAAGATCTCAAATGGAAAGAGGAGTCAACACCAATTACTAAAGAAAAGCTTCTCCCTCCTCCTCAACCAGGGTCAGTTGAAAATAAGATAACTGCTTAGAAGCCTCATGCACCAAACGAGCCTGGTTCTTTATACTAAGGGAAATAGCTACCAAATTTCCCTGTATAAGAGTATACCCTATATCAAATTCATAGTCTCTTAGGAACTCCATCTTTCACCTATGCATCAGGTTCAAGTCACTCTTCATGAAGACATACCTGATACTCTGATGGTCTATGTAAACAAAAAAGTACTCTCATAGAAGAATGTTCATTCACGTCCTAAGGGTGAAGAAAACCACTACCATATCTAGGTCATTAGTCTTATAGTTCTTCTCATAGTGTCTCAACTTCCTTAACCCATATGTGATAACTATTAGTATTTGAATCAACATGAAGTTATTACAAGATCCTAATGATTCACAATACATTACATAATCCACACCCTCCTCTAGTAGTCTCAAAATATGATCACTCTCCAGTCTCAAACTCAAAACCTCGAAGGATCTCTAGAACATCTCAGACTAGGTAATCAAATTCTCTTCCAAATCAGGGTGGTCAATGTGGTTGCAATCCGGCAGTATTCTTCAATAATCCTCCTATAATACCCCTCCAAACCATGAAAACTCAACACCTCTAACACATTCTTTTGTGGATCCAAAGCAATCACTACATCGATATTCACTGGGTCCATACCTAAGCCATGCTAAAAAATTACACTCCATAGAAAGTGAACCTCATGAATCCAAAACTGGAACTTTGAAAGTTTACTAAAAATTTATTTCTCCCAATGAAAATATAGGACCACCCTCAAGTGATATGCATGATCCTCCTTTGATGTGGATTATATTAGTATGTATTCAACGAAGGTAATAACAAAATGGTCCAAGTATGGTAAGAAAATATATTTCATTAATTCCATAAATAAGATAGGGCAATTCTTCACTCTGAATGGGAATCACTAGAAACTCATGGTGTATATTTAGACATATGAATTTTAGATTTTGAATATCAACCTCATGAACTATCAATTGGTGGTAGTCTGGAAAAAGATCGATCTTTGAGAACCAAATCACAACTCGCAACTAGTCAAATAGGGCATTAATCCTTGGAAAGGGGTACATGTTCTTTATCATGGAATAGTTCAGGAAATTATAATCCATACAAATCCATAAGCTCCTATCCACTATTTTCATGAACAACACTGGAGTTACGCAATGAGAGATATTGGGTCTGGAAAAACACTTCTCTCGATGGTCCACTAACTATAACAGTAGATCTTGGAGCTCGGTAGGCATCATCTGATATGGTATATAAGACATCAGTGTTGTCATAGGATGAATTTTAATAAAAAACTCCATCTACAACCATGGAGGTAGTCTCATAACATCCTCGGGGAATACCACTATAAAATACTCCATGACATAAGAAATCAAGATTCCTGAAAAACCTGATGTTCCATGGACTACACTCACCCACTGATGGGTGATATTCTGAATCATTATTCTTATAAAACCAACCCATCCTTCCATGAGAACTCTCTCTCCCATAAAGAATAATCTCATCCCATCATTGTGAAGTAATATAGCTCATCTGTGGAGAAAATCAATCTATAATAATAACATGGAAAACAAATCCATACCAAAGAAGATTTCATAGGGTTCTATCATGATGAACAAAATGTCCCACAAATAATTATCTCCATCTTGTGATATCTTTCACTACTATATGTATACAGATATAGAAGACAGATTCCCTGTAGGATCCTCAGGACAAAGAAGTTTGGATAAAGCTTCAAACGGTAGCTCTAGTACTCACACCAGGAGTAAAGAGATGATGGAATGACTCACACCTATGTCTACTAAAACCGAGTCAAGAATATTATAATGATAAATCATACCTCTTATCATCTCATGTATTACGGGGTCATATGACTCTATAACATTCACCTATTTTTTCACAAACTACCGACTCCCTGGGCCTAGTATGTTCTTCCTGGTGGTGGTAGTGGATGGATATCATAGAAGCATCCCCTAACCCTATATCCTTCTCTTTTAGCTCCACCTACCCCTCTTCTAGCACTACTTCCCTTGGGGACACCCTGGCCTTGCCTGAGAGATTCTAGATCACGACACTAACTCTACCATGGTGGACTGTCTGCTATCTGTTTTCACTCATCAACATGTTGTGTTAGAAAATCATGTTCCATGTGACCTCACATATAAAATGCATATCACTTCCCATATCTATGATTACACGGTCCTCTATTC